>CM052543.1:136077868-136230380 GCA_028533065.1 Trachops cirrhosus
CCCCCCCCGACCATCTGCACTGGACCCCCTGTGGCGTTGGCTATATCCAGAGTTCAGAGCCCTCCTGGGACGGGTATGTCAGGCTGGAGGAACTAAGCCTTAGAAAAGGTCATTATTCTTTGGCCAAAGTACACCCTAGTTAACACAGTCACCATAAACAATGTCTTTTGCTGCAACAGCTCAAATGATCCCATCTGCTACGAGTAAGCACCACAATTTCCAGTTTTAATATGAACCAGAGGCTGAATTTCCCTGTATGACAGAGAAAGAGAGGCTTAGAAGCGAGAGGCAATCTACAACCATCACATAAAACCCAGGACCCTCACTTGCATCCCAGTATCCGGGGCACAGCACCAGGCCCATCCTTTAGTCCAGGAGCCTAGCTTCCCGATGCTCCAGCCTCACACAGCCCCGCCAGCTGCACTGTGTCTGCGTAAAAGCCTCTAATCTCCCCACCAGCCACACAACTGCAGCAGCTCTTGCTTCCAGCACCAGCCTTGAGCAGCCAACAGCTTTAAAGGGCCTTCCAGAGGGTGCAAAGAGAGAAGAAGATGACAGCCCCAGGGGATATAGCTTCAGAGAAAAATAAATCATGAGACCTAGAGAAGAGCCCAGGGAGAACCAGAGGGAGGAATGTGCCCCCAGAGATTGTCTGGTAGCTGATTAGCTGTGAAGCCTGAAATAGAACTCAGGATTCCTGACTCCGGGCCGGATGACTTGAACTCCTGGCACCTCTCCCTTAAAGCAGGTATCTTGACCTACTTCTCAGAAGCCGCAGGGAAAGAACAGCCTATAAAAACAATACCCAAGTATAGGAGCAGGTGGGTAAGCAAGGTTTGAAGAACACATCTTCATGACGCAGAAAACAGCTCGGAGCCAGGTCAGTAGGACGCGCTCTTGGCATGGTTCCTGGGAGCAGCTGTGGGTGCGGGAGGGACGCAGTGGGGACAGAGCTGCCATGAGATCCGGGTGTGAGCATCTGGGGTGGAGGAGGCTGCTGCAGGCAGATTTTACCCCCTGCGAACCAGATTTTACCAGAGAGGGAGTGAAGTTGGAGATATTGATTATTGACCCATTGAGGTTTAAAAGTACTAAGCAAATTCTCCCAGCCACTGTCCTCTCCACTGCCTTTGGTTTACCCCATGTTCACCCTCCAGAGCAGGGCCAGACTCCCTCCATTATCTACGGCTCCCTATGGTTCCTGGAGAAGAGGCTCCTTTCCCACGTGAAGCTCAAATCCACGGTAAAAGCTCAGGATGTACTATGCCCTTAGTCCTCACTGCCATCTTTTCCCTCTCTCCTGGCTCCCAGCTGTCAGGAGACACCTTTTCCCCACCCATTACCTCTCGTCTTCAGCCTGATAATTGTCCCCACTGAGAGACCAAGCCTGCCAGTGCTCTGAACGACCTGAAAGCCCATGGCATCTACTTTGCGTCTGTTGATAGGCATGCCTTGAAAGAGAAAAGAAGACATGGGAAATGCATAGCTGGTCAGATAGTTGATTTCAGAAGGTCAGATCTGGCTTTCCAGGACATGGCTAAGGAGACCAGCATCACACCACAGCTGGGAGAAATAGGCTTGTCCAGAGACTGGCCAACCCCGTCAAGGAATGGTTTAAATGAAATTGGAAAACAGCGAGAAAAACACCTCCAGGAAATTGTAAGCCTGGCTGCTAAAGAGAGGACTTTCGAGATGCTGACCTCTAAGCCCTGAGACTTGGTGCTGATGGAAGAGGGGCTCTAGGACTTCAATGGGGCCAGATGCCAGCTCCCCAAGGAAGTTACCCCGGCCCGCCCAAGCCAAACCCCAGCTCTCCAGCCTTGTCTCTCCATAGCCTCCACTAGCTTTGGACCCTGAAATCACCGCTCCTGCTTCCCTAAAGAATGCTGGCTGTCGCACTCACCTGCTCAGCCTTTGGCAGCCCTGCGGCGAGGAATCCCTGGCCCATTTCCCCCTCCCTGGACTCTGCTCAGCCACAGGAATCCTCTTTTATACTCAGCCCCAATTCTCAGCTTCTAAATCTCTAGCCCAGTTCTCACTTTTCTGGCTCAAGGGATGACAGCTCATTTCAGTTTTACAACAGGATGCTCAGCAATTCTCAGGTGAAAATACTGAAGAAGCTTAGACATCTATATACCAACATGCATATAATGAAAAAAATCACTTTGATTTTTAAACCCGTTAGTATCTGACGTCTCACAGGATTCACTCATGTTCTCATTTATGGAACATGCATTTATTGAGAGCCTACTATAGGCAGGGACTATGTTAGACACAGTGGAGAGAGAGACATAAGGACATCCTTGCCATTCAGAAAACTCACATTCTAGTAAAGCAGGTAAGTTAAGACAGAAAAGTGAAGTGTCAGAACAAAGATAAAAATAGACTTCTAGAAATTGGACTCTGAAAACTATAAACTGTTGCTAAAAGAAATGAAAGAAAATTCACACAAATGGAAAGACATTCAATATTCATGAACTGGAAGACAGTATTGTTACGATGTCTATAGAATCTGAAACAATCTTCAGACTCAGTGTGATACTTATCAAACTTCCAATGGCATTTTCCTCAGAATGAGAAAAAAGAGAATCTTAAAAATCATATCAAACTACAAAAGACTCTGAATAATTAAAGTATTCTTAAGAAAGAACAAACTGGAGGCATCACACTTCCTGATTTCAAACTATATGACAAAGCAATAGTAATCAAAACAGTATGGTACCTGCATAAAATCAGACATATAGACCAATAGAATAAATAGCTCAGAAATAAACCCTCACATATATGGTCAAATGATTTTCAATAAGGGTGTCAAAGCCCATTCAATAGGTAAAAGACAGTCTCTTCAACAAATACTTCTGGAAGATCTGGATATCCAGCTTTCATTCTTTGCAAAAGAATGAAATTAGATATTTATTTTATGCTACACATAAAAATTAACTCAAAATAGATTAAAGACTTAAATGTAAGACCTGAAATCATAAACTCCTAGAAGAAAATTTAGTGAAAAACTTCCTTGACATTGGGCTTAGCAATAATGTTCTGGATATGACACCAAAAGCATAAGTAACAAAAGACAAAATAAACCAGTGGGACCGTATCAAATTAAAAGGCTTCTGTACAGCAAAGGAAGCAATCAACAGAGTGAAAAGGCAACCTCTGGAGTGGGAGAGAATATTTACAAATCATATATATGATAAGGTGTTAATATCCAAATATGTAATACAACTCAATAGGAAAAAAAACCCTGATTTTAAAATGGGCAAAGGATCTGAGTAGACATTTTTCCAAAGAAGATCTGCAAATGGCCCACAAGCGCACAGAAAGGTCCTCAACATCACCAATCACCAGGAAGTGCAAACCAAAGCCATAAGGAGGTATCACTCCACATCTGTCAAGTTGACTATCTTCACGAAGACAACAGATAAGTGTTAGTGAAGATGGGGAAAACGGGAAACCCTTGTGCACTGCTGATGGGACTTTAAATTGGTCCTGCCACTATGGATAACAGCATGGATGTTACTTTAAAAATCAAAAATAGAATTACCACGTGACCCAGCAATCCCACTTCTGGGTCTATATTCTAAGGAAATGAAATCGGCATTTTGAAGAGATATCTGAACCCCCATGTTTATTGCAGCAACATTCACAATAGCCAAAATACGGAAACAACCTACGTGTTCATCAATGGATAGATGAAGGGATAAAGAAAATGTGGTATGTATATGAATATTCATATGCATAGGAATGTTATGAATATTACTTTGTGGCCCAATATATGATCTGTCCTGGAGAATGTTCCACGTATGCTTGAGAAGTTGGATCCTGAGTAGCCAAAACATTCACATACACACTTCTTCCCAAATTTCTACCACAAAAATATAATGCAACAATTTCTCCTACAATTAAAAATACTTATATCCTTCTGAGAGGAGAACACACTAAGCCTGTCAGTTACTGAATTCAACTCCAAGTCTAGGATTTCAAAGTAATATTCATTGTTCCTTTACTTCATCATGATCTAGTCTTGATATATACATTCTATAAATTAAATTATAAACTTAACCAATACCAACATACCCTACATAAAATAATAGAAACAAGAGGGAGATGAAAGTAGAGAGAATTTAAAGTTGATAAATAAAAGTATTTAGGTACCAGGGAAGGAAGCACAAGTAAAAATGGGCTTTGGGGTGGGGGGATTTCCCTGTAGTTGGGGTAACACACAGCCCCCATCTTTGTCGCCACAGCCACTTTGTTTGATCCTGTTTAGGGAGCACAGGGGCAGCTGGGGAAGGAGGCTGAAGGATACCTACAGAGTGGGTCATCCGTCTACCTGATCAACTGAGTTCGTTCCACCAGGATTCCACATTCTTCTTCCCCAAGCGACTGGCCCCCAAATGACATTATTTCTCACCGAGAGGTCATTCCAAATCCCCCTTCCCCAAAGTTCTTGCAGCCTTGTTCTAGGTTCCTGACTGTCCAGCCGCAAACACCAGACATGGCTCGTGATTCATGGTAAATTCTTACCTCGTGTTATCTCTTCTTTAAGGAAAAGTGGACAGTGAGACATGCTGTGTGGAGTTCTGCCAACGGGGAAAACACTCCTCTACTGTCTTTCGGACTAATCTGAATGGAGCTGTCACTGGATCTTGCTGGTAGGGAGGTCCATTGAGACCATGGAGTTGATGGGAGGGCAGCAATGCAGCAGGAATTGGCCTCCTGGAAGTGTGAGCAATCTTCTCACATGATGTATTGTGCCTTCAGGACCTGCCCGGACCTTTTCTCTTGTACACTGCTTCCGAGTGTGCTGCTAAACCACACCCAGTTTTATGACATGTGGCTCTTTATTTTCAGAGAGAGGGGAAGGGAGGGAGAAAGAAGGAGAGAAATGTGTAAGAGATATGTCAGTGATTTGCCTCTCGCACACCCCCAGGTGGGGACCTGGCTCACAACCCAGGAATATGACCTGACTGGGAATCGAACCAGCAACTTTTTGGTTCACAGGCTGGCACTCAATCCACTGAACCTCACCAGCCAGGGAAGAATGTTTTCTTTTTTTGGGTCCTACTCAAAACTTGGAAGTCTTTCAAATCACTTGGCAAACAGTTTAAAGAAGCACACCAATATGTGATATGTGTGACTTGGAAAGTAACATAAACAAACAAACAAAAAAACCCAGTAAGCATTGGACCTCTCTCTTAGTGAAGGGACTGTTCTTCATTTTGTATGAGCTACGTTGACATGACTTAGACCTCTGGACCTTCAGGAACTTCACTAAGGTGTCAGACCATTGTATTTCTTAGAATTTCCCGCCCTTCTTCTCTTTTTTGCGTGGGTTGCATCGAGGTACCCAGGGTAACTGACTGATCTAGGTCTTCGGGTCCTATCATGATGATGTCATCAATATTTTACTCTGGCATGATGTTCCATGGGATGGAGAAATAATCAGTGTCACATGTATTTAAAGTGTTGTACAGAGACAGACAAACGGCGTAATGCTGCAAATATGGCTTATTGCCCTAGCATTTTTCTACCAAGTGAAAACAAGCTTTTTTCTGATGTTCTCTAATTACTGGAACAAAGGACATAAGAGCACTAAAGATGAACTGCAGTCTTCTAGGTCCCAGAGGCCATATTGGTTTGATCGAGCAGGAAACCCCTCTGGAGCAGCAGACAAAATAGGAGGCGTCACCTTCTTAAGGTCATGATAATCCAAGGGTACTGAGGACTCATGTTATTCTCCAGGATTCAGCCATTTCTTTAGTCCAATTAAATAGTTCATGGAAACATGGTGGACTTCTGCATCTTGGATCTAACAGGACTATTATAGTGGCAACTGTATTAATGACTCCCTTGGGTACGTGGTATTGCTTTTGACTAATTTTGATGGATAGGAGGGACTGAGGGTTTAGTGCTGTTTAAGGATAAGTCTTATTCTATAGGTGAGGAATCCATTTCTGTAATGATTTCAATCTCTGAGATCGTCTAGTCCAACTTCACACTCAAGAACTGAAGAAATAACTATGGCATGGACTTAAGGTCATAGAGTCCACTGTGAAGTAGATTCTGGCCAAAATTCCGCTTATGACTTGATTCTCATAGGCCACCCCCCAGTCTGACGAGGGGGCAGTAGCAGTATCACGTGTCCTGAAGAATTTGAGTTAGCTCTAAGTCAGTGGCCAATAATCCCTGAGCGATCTCCCCACACCCCACCCCCAAGTTACCTTGTAAATGGTCGCAACTCCCTTTCAGAAAGAGTCTGTACTTGTGGTTGAACCCCAGGGTTGTTCCTCCAAAGCACCCCGGCCTTCCCTCCGTCACGGCGTGAGGATCTAGTGACTGGGGACAGGGCTGTCACTCTACCGTCATGACTTGGCTCAGATTTTTTTTCAGCAGACCTGGCGCTTGGTTTTTAAATTTTTGAATTATTTATTTTAAAGTACATTTTAAATAAAATGGGATCTTGGAGGCTAATGAATTATGTTGCTGCTGAGGACCCATAACCAGAAAACCTTGAAGCTTTTGGTTATTGTGTTGGCCTTGCCGCCCAAGATGGAAATCACGTCTCCATATCACCGGCAGCTAAGTGCCATCATCCGGCTTCTGCTGAGCCAGGATCGTCCATCTGGCCTACTCAGAGTAGCCGCTCGAGCATGCTCAAAGATCTTCTTCATGAGTATTTTCTGGGCCACCTTTGGGACATGGAATGAGGGCATGGTCAGTACCCTCCAATGGTTCTATCTTCCAACATCTTTGGATTCCTTCCTCAACGTTATACCACATTGTATTTCAGTCTCATTTAGCACTGTTCTCCATTATGGCTAGGTTTTAGGCAACCAGTCAAGAAAATATTTAGCCCTGGCTGGTGTAGCTTGTGGATTGAGTGCGGGCTGCGAACCAAAGTGTCACTGAGTCGATTCCCAGTCAGGGCACATGCCTGGGTTGCAGGCCAGGTCCCCAGTAGGGGGCATGCGAGAGGCAACCACACACTGATATTTCTCTCCCTCTCTCCTTCCCTTCCCCTCTCGCTAAAAATAAATAAATAAAATCTTTAAAAAAGAATATATCTACAAATATTTCCAGCTATTCAAACCAGCATGTTAACCCAAATTTCCAGAAAATACACCCATGTTGATAAAGTCAGCCTGAATCTAAAATTTTGGTTTTTTCCTCCTTGGGACACCCATTCCCCCATGTGCTTGCTCCATAGTCATGTAAATTAGCAAATCTTGGTGTGTATGTGCACCTTATCCTCAGTATCAGCTAATTATTAACTCCTAGGTTATACTTTGTAATTGGTCCCCCTGGGCAAGCTGGTACCTACTTCTAGTTATATGTTCGGAGATAATGAGGAGTGAAGGGAGTAGAACATACAGATAATTGGCTTCCTTTTGCAAGGTTACACCTTTAGTTGAAACTTCATGTAAAGCAATAATGGCCTCATTACACACAGGGACAGGTTCTGTTTTGGCTGGTGATAGAGGCTCAGCGAGGTTTAGGGGTACAGGGTTCCCTGAGTTCTTCAGATATTTAAATCGATTCCCATTCCAGCCCTGGCCGGTGTGGCTCAGAGGACTGAGTGCCAGCCTGCAAACCAAAGGGTGGCCAGTTTGAGTCCCAGTCAGGGCACAGGCCTGGGTTGCGGGCCAAATCCCCAGTAGGGGGTGCATGAGAGGCAACCACACATTGATGTTTCTCTCCCTCTCTTTCTCCCTCCTTTCCCCTCTCTCTAAAAATAAATAAATAAAACCTTAAAAAATAAAAAAAATCTATTTCCATTCCATTTCCTGAGATACAACATTTTCCCTGACTTTCACGTAAGAGACCTAGTGAGGCTGTGAATTCAGTAGACTTTGTAATTTGGCAACTCATGGAGTCTGGCTTTCAGTTTTTTCTGTCCCAAAATGAGTTTCTTTTTCCTGCAGTCTTAGAAAATAATTCAATTTGCATTATGACATGAGAATTTAAAGATTTGAGCTTGTCATTCATTTTTGTTTAAGCAAACCAGGGCCAACAGAAGAAGTTACACCACCCTGAAGTCTGTTAATTCCTTTTGACTTTGCTATAGTTCGGCAGGAGGAAACAGTGGCTTCCAAACAGCAGTGATCGGAGGTAATATTTATCTTTTCATTTTTTTCTACCATTATACATTATGGACACATCATCCCTTTACAATAACAAAATGTTTACTGTGCTCAGTCCTGAGTGACCAGGTAGCAGATTCCCTTCCCACCCATTTCCCCAAGGTTCTATTACCTGCAACCATCTCTCAGCACCAACTTCTCTGGACTAGTCAAGGTTCTTGGTCCAGATAACACAAAATAACTCTGGCTAACTGAAGCAGGAAAAAAGTCTCTGGATGGTATAGGATCCCAGAGTGAAGGGGGAGCCCAAGCTCAAAACCCAGCCAGGAACCAAGAGAAGTTGGGAGGCCAAATACCACCAAGATCATGCCACCAGAATAAGGCTGTCACCCCTGGCACCACCACCACCGGTCGCTTGCTGCTGTCCCCTTGGCGTCACTGACCAAGGACACCCATTCCCTCACATCTGTACTCTCGCTCCTCCGCCATCGCAACGAAAACCTCCCACCTTCCGTGTCCTCACATTATCTCCACAACGTAGTCATGTAACGACATTTTGGTCAGCAATACACCGTATGAATGACGGCAGTATTCCATTCAGCCTAGGCGTGTAGTAGGCTGTACCGTTTAGGTTTGCGTAAGTACATTCTATGATGTTTGCACAATGACAAAAAGACCTCAGGATGCCTTTCCCAGAATGTATCCCTACTTTTAAGGAGCACGTGACTGTACTTAAAATCCTGCACAGTAGCACCTGCTTCACCCAGCCTAAATCACACGCCAACACCTTTGGGAGAAAATGAGAAGAGCCGTCCCTTTGGTTTTCATAGTGGGAGGTGGGGCCCTGTCTCCCGCTTAGTTTGGGTTTCCTCACATGAGAAGAATATTGGGGTGCTAGGTAGTCCCACTCCATGCCCCTCAGAACAAGTCTGCTAGAGTCTTTAAACTGAAAGAATTTAAAATAAATATTGCAAAGAGAGAATGAAAGTCTAAGGTAAGTAATGTACCAAAAAGAATTATTTTCATAAAATTAATACAATTATTTTAATAAATAAAAACCTCCATTATCTAGACGAATTTCTTCCTAAGATGCTAAGAAGACTTGGAAAAGGATTTGCAATGTTGCTATCAACCAACTTTAAAAGTTCATGAGGAACTACAGAGGAATTGAAATTGAGTTGACTTTGTCTGCAGGAAAATGGTGAGTTCCGACAATTACCAGCTTGGTGGTAAACATCGACAGTTAATAGAATTACCTGGTGAAACAGGGTTGCTTGCTGTGAGCACCTAAAAAATAATTAAGTGAACAGTTGGAGCCAGTATGAATTTATTAAGGGCAAATCACAGGAGCCATCTTTACTTCCCTTTTGAATCAAGTAATAGATTTGTAGACCGTTGGCAGACAACATGAGAATGACATAGGTCCTATGTGTTTATAAAGTTAAAAATACCTTTATTAGCTTTTAGTGTAAAATAAAACATGGAAATTATAGAAAAGGTAGATAGTTTCCTAGTGAAATGGCCCCCAACTATTACCTCTGCATCCTTCCCACTAAAAACCACTAAAATTATATTGAAGGAATAAGAAAGATAAAAATCCGTAAGGATAAAGATATTAAGAGAGGAGATAACAGGACCAGAGATGACAACAAAGTTATGGAAGGTGAAAAATGTATGGATGAGTGGTGACTGAGTCGGCCTTTGTCTTGTTCCTGAAATTTCTCACTCTGTCTACGTGAGAGCAAGTGCCTGCAGCTGTTAATGAGAGCGAGACTCAGTGTACAGGTGGGTAAACCTGAGTGAGGGTCACTGAGTAACAAGGCCATGCAGCAGTAAGTGAGAAAGCTGGGACCGGAACCTAGGAGTCCAACCCTGGAGACTGCCATCAGCCATCAGCCATCACACACACTCACACACACACTCACACACACTCTCACACACACACACACACTCACACACACTCTCACACACACACAGCTTCTCTCTTTTGGGAAGCAAAACCGAGCAGATCTTCTGTAGTGCCGTCTCTGGCTGGCTAGCTGGGCCACATGCACAGGACACTTATGCATTTGGCTTTCCAGGTCTTTCCTATCTAAATCTAGATCCTTGAATATTTTTCAAATTGCAAGTTATCTGAGAAAAGATTCTCATGAAAGGAGGAACTGCTCGAGGGTGCGAGATGGTGGAATGTGTTTCTTTAACAACTGTTGACTGAGTGCTGTAATGTGTTGGCAGTGGGGTGGCCCTGGTAATACAGTGATGAAGTTTCTTCACCCCAACACAGCTCACCTCCAACGGAAGGTTGAAAATGATGAAATAAGTGACGGGCAAGTAGTTGGTGAATAAGGCAACAGACAGAACTATGGAATCACGTGCTTGGAAAACCTTCCCCAGTCTACTGGGGTAGGAGCTTGGGGGTGGGGCTACATTTCCTTGGGAAATGAAGGCCAAGTTGAAACTTGAAGAGCAAGTCAAACTTTGTCCAGAGACAGACATGGAGAAGAGGGAGAAACTTTTTCCAGAGAGGGGAGCTATTTAAATAATTTTAGTAAAAGACCATGATGCCTAAGTATGGACTTAAGGGTGAACAGTGGGTGAATTTCTGAACAGAAACGGGACAGGTGGTGGAGTTTCCAGAGGATGGTGTGCATACCACCAATCAGTACCTGAGGTTGTTTTAGGCACTTCACAGATATATACTATCCTCTTTTACTATTGTGTTTATTTTAATATGTGTTAGAAAAATCGCATATCGAAGCTGTGAGTTCCCAGATTGTATTGTTTAAGATAAAACTAGATACTTGAGTTTTTTTAAAAAAAAAAGCCAATTAAAAATCAGCAAATAATGGTACTTGGTACTCATGGCCTTGTATTTAAAGGGCCCTTCTTGTGGAGAGCAAGGCTGCAGGACGCCGGTGCATCACAGTGCCAAGGGCATCCTCGCCAGTCACGGGGCGGGGCCTTCTTTACAATGTTTGGCCCAAGTCTTGTCTTCCTTTGGCTCCTGAAACTTCGCACTCGGTTTCTGTGTGAACAGCTTTCTCTCGCCAACTCCTCAGCACTCGTTTTTGCAGCCCTCTGATGCAGGCTGCTAATATGATTTTCAGAGCTCTTAACAGCATTTTTTTCTTCTAAAAAATATATATCCTTTTATCTTAAAGTTTTAAGTACATCTCGCAAATGCAGTGGTAGACCCTCCTCTGCTGGCTCCCCCAGTTCTCTTCCTCTCCACACACCCCTTCTCAAGCCCGCTGGATCTCCCAGCCTCTCCAGCATCGTTGTGAATTTTTACCTGGGTCACAGTCTTCACAGCAGAATTAGGGGTGGGTGGGTGGCTCCGTTCTAGCAGCGATAACCTCCTGCGGTCCAACTGCGCCCAGCTGAGCACAATGGCTGAGTCTGGGAACGCGGCTCCGCAGCCACGTGAGCCCCTCCCTCCCCGCCGCTGCCGAGACAAAGCGCTCACCCAGACGTTACCACTCCTGAACGCAACTGATTACCAGGGGCCGCTCCCCACGTGTAACACGCAGCGGAGGGTACAGAGACATGGGCAGCACGGACATACACAGAGTCCCCCTTAAAACGACACTTAAGGATACATTTCTGCTTGGACCCCGGGTCTGCCTCAGACCTCAGGCCTTCAGCCAGGACCCTGTGCAATGCCTGGTTCAGGCCCAGGATAACGGAAGGGAGACAACCAAGTCGTCACAGGGGCCCAGAGCAATTATGTCGGAGTCAAGGAAAGCCGCTGTCTGCCCTTGCTTCTTTCTCCCCCTGTGACCCATAGGCACGTCTGGGAATAATTATTTCTGGCCCCTAGCCGCGTGGTTTAGGGACAGGCAGAGATTTAACTCTGAGAAAGCGCGATGACCATTTTAGAACACATAGTGGAGAAGAAGAGTTCTAATAGCAATATCCCCGGGGAGGGACAGCCTAGCTCTCAGCCAGCTCCCCACGGAGGAGGCCACCTTCCTAGGATTTCCCCCGGTGCCCTTGAACCTTGAGCCAACCGTGTCTAATCCTCTTGCTCTGAGACTGAGGATTCAGGTGTTTGCAATGGCAGGGGGTGACATGGGGGTTTCCAAGGGCGATAGGAATCATTGGAAAGGAGCCCACGAGGACATGCCCTCACAGCCTGTCTTAACGTCCAAAACTGCATCCTATAAAATAATGAACTGAACAAAGTTTTACAAGGAAAACAGAATGTGAAACGATTTGTGACAAGTATAACTCATGAAATCTTACATTCCTAAAAAAATCTAGATCTCATAAAAATTTAGATGGCTAGTCCTTAGCTTCTGCTTGGCAATTGGTCAGAGTATAAAAGGACAAGAATAGGCAATTTTATACAAAGGAAATAGACAGAAGCCATGGTCTAAACCATCCATAGAAATTAGGTAAATACAAATCAAACACCTCAGAGGTTCTATTATAAACCTACAAGTCTAGCAAATGTGAAGTAATAAAACCCGGCATCAGTGAGACTCAAGCAAAAATATCCAAAAGGAAAAAAAATTATTTGCACAATGATGCATTCAGAGTGTTATTTATGATGCTTAAAATAATTTCTAACAACACCTAAAGCTCTCACAATGAAGATGTGGCACACCAGTAAAATGGAATACAATATAGCCTTTAAAAATGAGGGATATGATAGTCATTGAAATGCGTATATTTGGGAAAATTTGGGAAGACAAGGACTATGCACAGTGAGTGTATACATTCTGATGAGGGTTAGAAGAGATTTCAGAGAAATGTGCTTGGTAATGGGATTTCTTTTTTTGTAAAGACAAGTGTGCAATAAAAATGTAAGCATATCTAAACATATATCATATAAAAGAGAGTGGAGAGTAATTTCTTCTTTCTCCTCGCTTCCCAGGGGAGCCATGAGGATGAATTAAGTGGTCTGAACTCCTTGGATCAAAATATTAGATGCTTGGAAGAGTAAACGGTTCAGGTTCTTCCTTGGAGACATTAAAGAATATCCATCTGTCAACTGCTATGATGTTTTGATTTAATTTAATGACATTAGAAAGTGCTCATGATGAGTGCTGTTTTTGACTTTCATGAAAGTTCTAGAAGGCATTCCCCCTCACACGTGTCCCCCATGGCTTTCTCTCACATACTCGCATAC
The DNA here is from genome assembly GCA_028533065.1 of Trachops cirrhosus. Taxonomy (NCBI): domain Eukaryota; kingdom Metazoa; phylum Chordata; class Mammalia; order Chiroptera; family Phyllostomidae; genus Trachops; species Trachops cirrhosus. Next base: position 136,091,090 of record CM052543.1, read on the forward strand.
ATATGTGTGCATACACAGGACACTGAAATTAGACCTTAGTATTTGGCATTAGTAAGGACAGCAGAGAAGCAATCTCCAAAGCCATCGCCACAGGTACCTCCACACCTGTCATCTTTAATTCACTTCCCGCTCCCCCTCCTAGTCTTTCCCCTGCTTCCCACCCTCCACACACCATACAAACCCCGTCATCGCCACCCAGAAGGGGTTCTATGAATCCGACATTGATGCTCTAGTACCACAAACTGAGAAATTCTAAACCCATTTCATCCCCTTGTCCTTTCTCTGTCCTCGTATTTCCCCAGTAGTACTGATGAGGTAATAGGCAAACCTTCCCTCAGAACGAGCAGAAACGAGCAGAACGAGTTGCCAAATCATTTGGAAAGTATATGAAAACGATGAAGCTTTTCATTTTATAAGGAGATACAAATAATGACAAAGGAACATATTAAATATTTAACTTGAACATATTTCATCTTAACATATTTAATATTTCATTTATTTCATCACATATCATGAGTATTTAATGTGTCTCATTGTACTGAGAGCTGTTAAAAATAGGTTCCAAAATGACACTCCAAGCTCATAACATTCTGAAAGAGAAATTACAGGATGGTGATCTGTCCCATTTCCTCACGAGAGCATGCTCAAGATCTGTATTAAGTACTTAATTAGAATCCAAAATATGTACATGATAAGAAATCAGCTCTGCTACACCCCCACCCATAGTGAAATGGTGAAAAGGTGAGCAATTTAAATTTGCTTCCATACAGTTTTGCAAATTTTCCACATTCCTACCATTAGTGTGCATTAGCTCTATTACAAAGAGAAAAATCAGAAGAATTATTAATAGAAAGCGATATCCAAGAGCCTGGGGAGGAACCCTGCCATTACGTCAAGGGGCAGACGGGGGCAGGAGCTGGCAACTATTCCAGCTCCTCCTAAGAAGCAAGGTCCAGTGAGGATCTCCTTCAGCCAAGGGCGGGCTCTCAAGGGAGGGGCTGAAAGGAGACAGAAATCAAGACTGAGAGAATGAAATGGCGGGTGTGACAAAAATCTCATTGATGCTCATCTCAGAAGGCTCTGAGGAACATCAATAAGGAAGGGTAACTACAACTATGACCTTTCACAGGTTAAACAGGACCTCAGAGAAGTCTGGTCCAATCTCATTTTCAAAGAGAAGCCCCAGAGAGGCTGCGCTCCTTCGCTCATAGCTGCTGGGCGGTGGAGCCGGGATTAGAACTCCAGCATCCTGAGTCCTCCTCGCTGCTGCTGACTCTGCAACTCTCTGCTTCCCAGGTTTTTGTTCCATGCTTTTGTTCGTGGGATTGTGGCCACTGTGGGTGTTAACGCATGCACATCGCCTAAACTTTGACCAGGACTGCAGATCCCGACTGGGTGTGCTTCCCAGGCTTCACTCCGGGGAATCCGCAGATGTTATTCTAAATACAGCAAATTCCCACTATTTCTGTATTTCTCTTGACTCCAATCTTCCTCCCCAAGCCTACTGCCACCATCTTGGGGAAACCTCCAAAAACCTGAAATAGTGCCAGAACTCTAAGGTATCCTTCTCCTAAACAAAAATAACACGTTACCACCTCTCACACTCTCTCACCTTACACAGCACACATATGTAAGAGCATCCATGTGTCATACACATAACATATATGTAAAGTCATCCACATATATCCCATGCAAACAGACATGCACATTACACATTTTCTTGAACTGTGGGGAAATAGGCTGAAGACATAAGAGACTTAATTTCCCAATTCTCCAGTATCACTGAGAATAGAGACATTCTTCTACATAGAAATATCATCCACACCTGGGAAAACTAATACCTAATATTTACTTCCTGTTCCGATTTCCCCAAATGTCCTGAAAATATCTGTTGGAGTTGTTGCAAGATTTTGATCAAGAATTTCAGCAAGGGTGACATATTTTATGGGGCTATTGGGTGTTCTTAATTTCTTTTTAGTTAGAACAGTCCTCTCACATTTTGTTTTTATTTCTGCTTTTCATGACACTGAACTTTTAAAGAGTTCCAGCCAGTTTTCTTAGATAATCTCCCACATCATGGATTTGTCGGATTGTTTCCTCACAATTAGGTGTAGACCGAACACCTTTGGAAGGAATACTACATAGGAGATGTTGCTTGTTTCTCATTGCATTACATCAGAAGGCACATACCATCAGGTCGTGCTAAGTGTGACCTTTAGGTTAAGCTGATGACCACCAGATCTTTCACTGCAAATGTACAGTTTCCCCTTTTTGATAATCTGTGGAGTGAGTCTTTGAGACCATATGAATACCTTAGCATTTGTCGATAACCATAGTCAGTCCTTGCTTGAATTGGAGTTGCAAACGGTGGTTTTGCTAACTCTCCCATTTGATTAGCTGGCGTCCTCCGTAAAGAAGGAGTCCCCTTCACCCCTGGTGTGCTCTGCCCCAGCTGTCTTCTGCTGCTCTTCCGGCCTCCAGCCTGGCTCACTCCACTCCATCCGCTGCCAGGAGAAGCATGCTTCATTGCAGATCTGGACGCATCCATGCCCTGTTTCACATCCTTCAGGGACAAGCTCAAATCTGTGAGCTTCGCACAGGGCTCGTTGTGAGGTGGCTCCTTCAGGTTCTGCTCCCTCTGCACCCCCTCAGGTACTCCATTCAAACGGTCTACAGTTCTCCGACCACAGCGCCCTACTTCACAGCCCTGTAACTGTGCACAGGCAAGTCCCTCTGCCCTCAACCCTCCACCCTTATCTGACCCCGACTTGTTTCTCAGACTTTGGTTCATGCATCAGCTTCTCTGAGCCAAAGGCTGGATAGGAGCCTTCATGGGGGCTCTCGCGACACTGTGCACACCTGTGGCCTTGCATTGAAATGTTTGCTGATTTGCATCTATTTTCTTCTGAGGTCAACAACAATCTACTCTGCTTCTGGAAGCTCTTTTTTTAGGGATGTGAGGGGTCTAGGGCGGAGTAGTAAGGATCAGGGCTGCTTCCCAAGACAGAAATGCAGACATCTGCTCAAGGACCCATCAAAGTAACAGTGCTGAGCGCATTTCAGGGAGTCATTACTGGGGATATTTCCTGCTCTCACCTCAAATCTCTGGGAAAGTTCTCAGCGAGGTACGAGAGGAGGGGAGAGGCTGGCCTTCTCTAAAGTTGCCTACAGAGCTTGCAGAACACAATCGGGGAGAAGAGAGAGCCTGGGTTTAAAGAAGATTCTCTCAAGTCCAGTTTCTCAGCTGGGTGTTCTCTGTGGCTATGTGTAGGAGTAAGGAGAAATAGCCACGCTCTTTAAGAGGAGCATTTTCCTGATTTTAATTTGAATTGGTTTAATTAGATGCTTTTCTCCTAACTATTGTCTAAGATAAACCACCCCAAGGAAACCAGAGCTGTGACGAAGTATGGAAGGAGGAAGGAGAAGTCATTTGATAGAACGCACTCCTGGCCCAGGAGGTCTGGCTGGGCACTGCTGGCTAGAGCGGGACGGGGGGGACATAATCCCCTGGATGACAGAAAGTGGAATGGAAAGGAGGAAGGGATCGGGAGACACAGAAAAGAAAGGAGGATATCCAAGATAAATCATAATCTCTTCACGATTTCACTTAAGGGTAGAGCTGCTGGTCTGCCCCAAATGTGTCCTTTCTACAGATGCAAGAGTGAATAGTGACACGAGAGTCCACCACTTTATGTCTCTGAGTTCGGTAGAAAGGGAGACCACCACCCCCACCTTTATCGCCTAGGAACATATTCCAATCTTGAGCTTTAATTATTCTGATGCTCGCTGTCAAATTTCCTCCCCAGGAAAGAGGCTCAGAACAACGAAGAGACACAGAGAAGAGCTGAGTTTATCTCCTCAAAGCTGTTTCCGTGGTCCGCCCCGCGCCCCCAGGAGGAGCATCTCTGTCAGACCACTCTAGGGGGCCACAGCCTTCCGTCCACTCTTCAGCTTTTGTGTCCCCTTCACGCAACAAAGCAGGGGTCTCAGTTCTGCCCTGGTGAGCCAGAGGAAGCAAGGAAAAAAGATTGCACTGCCTCCCTGCCCGCGGGACTGGGTTCGGAGAGCACACTCACTGCCTCTGAGCGCCCTGGTTTATACAATATAACTCCAGTACCTGGGGATTCCAGAGCTTTACTTCATAGCAGCTATTAAAAAGTATCATGCACATGCGCACACACAGTTTTTCCAGAGGGCGTGGGAGGAGGGATGAGAACTGAGGCACCGAGGAGGGAGAGGCAAGGTTAAGGGCTGGCCTAGGCACCCCTGGCCTAGGCACTCGCACTGCACACCATGCCCTCCCTAGGGCCACGTGACAGCACAGGAAGGTGATTGGCTTAATATCCGCTCTGTGGGTCACGTTTGGTGGGGGTTTCTCTAGGCAGGCCAGTGATAGCCCTGATCTGCCATTCCACTTGTGCACCTGCCAGGTCTGCACGCACCTGCCCTTCCTGCCTCCCCTGCGCAGCCTCTGTCAGCTTCCAGCACCGATCCTCCTGCCATCACTGCTGCCCTTCAGGCTCAGCCACATCTCCAGGGGTGCCTGGGCTGTGCCAGCTGTTGGAGCTGTGCTTGCAGTCTCTCCAGATACCCACAGAGAGCCGGCTGCCCGCACGCAGCATTCTGAAGCCAGGGAAATCCAGGGGAGGCTGGGCCTGCATCCCTGACTAATGAGCAAGCCCGCAAGGCAGGATGAAGCCTGTGACTCAAACTGTGGGGGCACAGCGCAGGGAGGAAAGAGTGGGAGGGACGGGGAACAGAGAGGGAGACACAAGTGGGGGGCCTGTTCCCACTATTCCAAGGGATGGGTGACCGAGCATTCACAGCGATACTGCTTGTGACACCCGACCACACGGAAAGCAAGTCAGGCTGTGAACTCTCCGGGCTCAGCCCAGCTGGCTCCCAGAGTTCCTCGACTGGGGTCGGAGGACACCTGCCCCCCAGGCACTGGGACCCACTGGCCAGCTCTGGCTTACAGGGCAGAGGCCCAGCCACGCTACGTCCTTTGCTGCTTCGGGCCTCCATTCCTCCCTCTGTTCTCTTGTCTAGGAGTCATCTCGGATTCTTTCTCTCTTCAGCCCTGAATAATACCCCAATACCCAGAATTCAGTAGGGCCCTTGAAGCTGTGATATGCCTTTGTCACACACTTTCAGTATACAGTCATTCTTACATTTCTCGATTCAGGGCCCCGATCCTCCAGGCCTTGCTCCCTGTGGGGAGCTCCCTCTCAGCCTCCAAGGCTTTTACTCCCAAACCAGGGCATGGGCGGTGTTGACCACGACTCAGGTACTTTTCTCCAATCCTTGACCTCGCCCTTCCTGGAAATTTCCTGGATCTCTGGCAACCATCAGTCTGAAGCAGCCTGCACTATGGCAGTGCCGCAACAGCTGGGGGTCGTGAGATCAGGTGGTCGAGAGTGGAGCTGAGCACAAGCCTCAAACTGCCACGGGCCTCCCCTCCCCTCCCAGCAGAAGGCGGGGTAAGATAGTGTCCGGTTCGCAACTGCACGGGGGAATTTTTCGGCTTCCTCAATTTCATGTGATTATTAATTTGGTTCCCTTTCTGGAACCAAAACAGTCAGTGCTAAGCGCCCCATTCTCTCCCAGCTGTGATTCTGGTGCGAGTATCTTTTGGAGGTATTTAATTTTGCAGCCGTAGCTTGGCTCTGTGCTTCCTTTGCTTCACTTTTTAGTTGCAAGTCTTTCCGGCAAGGCCAGAAGGTCTGCCCTGAAACACAGTCATCCCCGGCAGCACGAGGAGCAAGCACACTGTCCCTTGCTAGCGTTCCTTTGGGCTTCGTAAGATGTTGCACGAAAAAATCCAAATTCTGTTTCTTGGCACCATCTCATCTGCCATTTGTTTCCAATAACATTGCTTCTTACTACTTTCTCTTAAACATTTGTATTTTTTCATAGTCGATAGCTTCATATGGTACAAAATACAAACGGTTCGAAAGGCTTTTAGTGGAAAGTCTCCCACTCTTACCTCCCAGCCCTCAGCCGCCCTCCTCGGGTGCCCCGGTCACCGGTCTCTCTGAACAATCCAAACCACGAGAACGCACACATGGTGGCGTCGGTCTGCACCTTGCTTTTTCCCTTGTCAGTCTTGGGAGAGAAGGTCCCACCCCCGATACGGAGCTGCCTGATTCTTTTCACCAGCTGCCCCTGGTTGTACCGTCACGGAACCGAAACTCCTCCTGGCGGACATACAGGTTGTTCCTGGTCTCTGAGTCTTTGTTTTCATGGTCAAACTGTTGACCACATGAAGAAAGGTGGACACAGCTCCTGTATACCAGCAACAGCTTCCAGGGTGTCACCGGACCTGTAGGATTTTATCGGATGATATGACATTTCCCTCCCAACTTAGCCTGTGCGTATTTAATGACTCTTGGCAGGCTTTCCGGCAGGTCTCGGATACACGCTCCAGGAGACCACGCCCCCTGATGAGGTGTGGCAGACGCGCACACGGTCAACGCCGATGCCTATCTCCAGGTTCCCTTCTCCCTTGCCTCCTCTCTTTTTGGATGCTATGTATGATAAAAATACCAAAATAGACAGTGGAAACAGTGGAGAGACCTGAGAGTTTGAAGGAACTTAATTACATGAGCTGGATAAGAATATATATAGCTGTATAAGATTTTGTATAGCTGTATAAGAAGGTAGTATTTGAGCAGGGCCAGACCAAAGGTTGCTGGAATGAAGGGATTTGAGAATTGAAGGCAAGGAAAAGGGAAAGAGCAAAGGCCAAGAGAGGGGAGGCGATGGCTCAAATTCAGAAGACTGGGAGAAGACCAAACAGACTGAACAAGTGTTTCAGGCGGGGGTGGAGAGTGGACCATAAGGAGGGGAAGAAAATCTGGAGCAGGATTTTGGGCGATTCAGATACACGGATGGGGAGTTTACATTTAACCTTGGAGGGTCTAAAATAAGTCTCGAGATCCGGTAAGGCACGTTTCCCCAAGTTGTTCTTTTTCAGGAATGTCTTAAGTATTGGTCCTTTACTGCTCCACATAAAATTTAGAATAATCCTGTTAGGTTTTTTTCGGGATTGCACTTGTCATGGCATTGATTCTGTAGAGCAGTTTTAAGAGAACTGACATCTTCGTATTTTTAATTTTTTTAGTTTTGGGGAGATCCTTACAAATCATGTTTCTTTCTTTCCCTCTCTTTTTTTTTTTATTGTCGTTCAAGTACAGTTGTCTCCATTTTCCCCCTCCACTCCCCATCCCACCCCGGCCATCCCCACCTCCCTCGATGCTACCCCTCTTAGGCTTTGTCCGTTGTCCTTTATATATGTTCCTTGATGACCCTTCCTCCCTCAGAAAGCAAATAATTTTTCAACCTGAAGCCAAAGATAACTGGCCCTGGCCAGATAGCTCAGTTAATTAGCGTATCATCTGATACGCCAGGGTTGCAGGTTCAATCCCCAGTCAGGGCACATACAAGAATCAACCAATAAATGCATAAATACGTAGAAAAACAAATCTCTCTCTCTTAAAAAAATCAGGCATGGAAGGAAATGAGACAGCTTGAGTGTTAAACAACAGGCAGTAAAAACAGACCAACAAAGACTTCAGATGTATAACTTCCAGACACAAATTACAATATAATGAACCTTATAATGTTTAAGTATGTAATAGGATAACTTAAAAATAGCTGCAAGGACAAGGAAACTGTAAAGGCTGGCCAAAGCTTGGTTATGTTCACCGCTGCGTGCCCAGTGCCCCGGCCGTTTCCTGGCACGTAGGTGCTGAGCAAACATTTGTTGAGGGAATGCCTGAATATCTACACCCTAGGTCCCCTGTCTGGACCCTTGTCACATATCTAACTGCCGGTTGGTCATCTTGTTACCCCCAATTCATTTCCAATGTATTTGGAATCTGCAACATGTTCAAAACAGCTCGCCAGTGTTTCTATTACTTACCCTTGTGCCTCCTTATTTCTATCAGTGTTTTCATTCTCTCAGTCATGCAGGCTCCAAAACTTAGGGTCACCCATTCTCCCTCATCTGCTACCCACATACCTAGCAACTACCAAGAGTCTTCCATTGCACTTTTTTTTTAAAGATTTTATTTATTTATCTTTAGAGGGGAAGGGAAGGAGAGAGGGAGAGAAATATCAATGTATGGTTGCTTCCTGTGCATTCTCTGCTGGGAACTGGCCTGCAACCCAGGCATTTGCCCTGACTGGGAATTGAACCGCAATCTCTTGTTTCACAGGCCCGCGCTTAATCCACTAAGCTACGCCAGCCAGGGCTTCCATTGCACTTTTTAATCTCTGGACAGTAATCTTTAATTACTGTCCATTCCCATGGCCACTGTAGTCCAGGTTTCTTATTACTACATACCTGGGTGACTACTGGGCTTCTGATTGCTAATCAGCCCTGCTCTTGTCTATTCGTTTTATCACTCTTAAATTAAGATTTTAAAATGATATCCATCCAATTCTTCAACAGGTAGTCATTGAGTGTCTATTCTGTACCAACCTTTGTGCTAATTGCTAGGATACAAGTGAACTCCAGACACCTAGTTCTCGACTTCGGCTAATTTGTTGTCAAGTGAGGAAGACAGCCACTTAAAATAACAGTCACGGTTCAGTGGGACAAGCGTCACCATAGGGGAAGTTCACAGGGAGTGTGGAAGCCCACAGTGGAGGCAAACGTGGGGGTGGGTGAGTCCAAAACAGCTTGTGGAGAAGGCTTCCCAGAGTGAAGGACTTTCCACCTCATTTCTTGTTACTCCCCTCATTGCATTTCTGTTCCACTCGTCATCACTCCTTCTACATCTCCTCTCTCCTCCAATTTCTTCCCAGCCCCACACTCATGGGGACCATCTCCGCAGCCCTGAGAGTAAGATCATGGGGTACGGGGGCCGAGCTAGCTTGAATCTGTGGGTGTGTGCACATGTGCACACATATGCATGTTAGGTTGAATCATATGGACTTGATTGAATGTTTCACCATTGTTAACCCACAAAATGGCCATTCCATATGGCCCGACCATATGACTCGGCAGTTTCGCCAAGGGCTCTCCCTGCACAAACCCATTATACAAACTCACAGGCACAAACTCACAAGCAGCCCCGCAAATGCTCTATGAACACCCTGCAGGTTCCATAAGTGTAAGTTCTGATTTACATGTTTTACATCTGACTACATGTGTGTGCATAAACACAGGAAGTGACCAGCTCACTCACAAATGTCCTCACATACCATACACCCAAAATATACACACCAACCGACAGATGCGCAGAATGCAAATCTACACGGGCTCCCTCTCACACACGCATCGTAACCGACAGATGGCTGCACACGCAGAGCTCCACACCTGCACTCGCACACTCACACCCTTATCCAGACCCATCCAGAGTAATTCGCAGACTTTACAAAGCCAGGCACGTGTACCCTTGGGGGAAAATTTCACCCACCCATGTCTGTTTCTGTGTAGAACTAGAAAGTCGGTAACAAGGTGATATGACTGTGTTTTAGATGAGAATCACTCAACTCTGAGCAAGGATCTGAAGAACTCTGCCATGAGTCAAGGGCTCAGGCACTAATGCACAGACCCTTTAACATCCACTACCTACTCCAAGGCCTTTTTAGCATCGTGCCGTCAGTAAGCTTCCACTTCAGGGCTGAGGTCACCTCATATGTGACCTCCGGGTGGAGAGGTGTCAGTCAGTCTGCCTCATCCAGAGTTGGCCTTTTCTATTGCTAGTCCCCGCCAGGCCAACCTTCCTGGTGGGTGGAGTAAAATGGAAACCGGTAATGGAGAGGGTGAGCTGGAACTAGTTATGGGGTGGGTTCCCAGTAAGTTACGACAAGCAGTTGTCATAGTTGGCATCGGCGAACAGTCGCCTTAGCAGGGAAATGGCTGTAGCTGGAGTGGGATCGGAAAGTACAGAGGGGAGAAATCGCCTGCCAAGTATCTGCTCCTCTGTTGCATGTGCTGCTTCCCCAGGCTCCAGTCCCTTCTTCCTTGCTTCCCCATCACACGTTCTCTGTCTGGTTTCCATGGACACTGAGATCCATCACAAGAACAGCACGAGAAGCACTGAGCAGAGAAAAAGATCAGACCAAGTCTGTTTTCCTAGCTCTTAGGCCTTTGTGTAAAAATTAGGTAGGAAGTATTTTTGCAAATTTTTTATATTGAAGTGTAACACACTACGGAAAAGTGCATACATCATTAGCGTGCAGCTCAGTGAATTTTCACAAAGTGAACACATCTGTGTAGCCACCACCCAGATCAAGGTGGGAAACACGGCCAGCACCCAGGAACCCTCTCTGTACCCACCCTTTTCATCCATTGTATCCCAAGGAACCGGAATCCTGACCACTAACACCATCGGGGAGTTTCGTCTGTTTCTGAACTTTAAAAATATAGAATCATCCAGGACATGATCTTTTGTGTCTGCTTTCTTCAATTCAACATTGTATTTATGAGAGTCACAGCAGCAGGCTAGTACTGCAGAGCAATAATATACTATTCCGTGGTGAGAATATACCACAATTATTTACCCATGCTACCACTGCTGGACAAAGGAGTTGTTTCCAGTTTTGGACTAATTGTGCTGCTACAAATATTCTTATGCAATATGTATGTGTCTGATAAAGGATATATACCTGGAATATATAAACAATTCTTACAAATTAATTTTAAAGAAAAGAACAACTCAGTGAAACACTGGGCAAAATAATTGAACAGCCCCTTCATGTAAGAAGGATCAGCCTATAAATACACGAAAAGGTCCCCAAACTCCTTAGTCAGGAAGGACAGGCAAATTAAACCAGTAGTAGGTACTGGTACGAACCCATAAGGAAAGCTAAAATGAAAAGACTGTCAGCACTGAGGGCCAATGAGAACTGGGAACAGCTGGTACTCTCGTTCACGGCTGGTGGGGGCATAAACAGATAAAGCCACTTTGGAACTCTCTTTGGCAGCCCCTGCCGAGGCCGAACATGCACATACCCTACGACAAAGCAACACCCCACAGAAGTGTGAACAGGAGGAATTTGGGACTTTGCAAAATGTTAAAACTGCATCCAGCCACTAACATGCCTAACTAATCAGCAGCAAACTGGTCATTTTAAATCTTTTTTCCAATCGTCCACCACAATCAGCATGGTTCCTACTTTTTTATCCATGGCTTTTTTTAGCCACAAAAGTTATCCATGATTTTTCTCAATATCTCTGCTGTATCTTGTTCCTAACTGTTAGAGAGCCGGGTAGAAGGGGTGACCTCTGGCACAGCAACAGAGGTTTCCTTCCTTCTTTACTTCTGTTCTTTGTCATCTCCTTCCCTTCTCTCTCCTTCCCTTCCCTCCTTTCTTTATTAAACATGTTATTTGACCATAGGGTGCCATTAACTACAATGGGACGTACAGGCAGGAACATTGGTTTGTGCCAACATTTCTCCTCCCTGGGTATCCAGACCAGTATGGTTGGAGCGCCTGGAGATCTGGGGGAAAGCATTTTAGCCAGAGCGGAACTATGGACAAAGGCCATGGAATTCAAATGAACTTGGCATCTAAAGAATGGGAGGAAGATGGCATTTGAACTTTTTTGGTAACTCACCTGGTACCCCAGGATGTCTCCCAAGGAATTGGCCCCTTGCTCTGAGTTCGAATTCCTTAGTGGGGTTAATGGCAATTTTCTACCTGTCTGTGTTACTGAGTATCACTTGCCACATGTTCCTTATCACTACATCGTACACCTTTCTGCTGGCATCTTTGTTTCATTGGCTTGGCACTTTCAAGAGGGCTTGACCCCATGGCTGGCAAGTTGGTGCCAGCTGTCGGATGGGAGCTCAGCAGTGGTTGTGGATGGGGGTGGGGGGCCTCAGTTCCTTTCTGTGTGGGCCTCTCCATGAACCACTGGGACATCTTCAGGGTGATGTCTGGATGCCAAAAGTGAGTGGCCCAAGAGAACTAGGAAATTGCATTGCCTTTTATTACCTAGTTTTGAAAGTGTCATAACGTCACTTACACCATAGTGACAAGGCAGCACGCATTCAAGGGAGAGGGACCACAGACAGCACCCCCGACACACATCTCTCAAGGGGGGGAGTGCCAGTCCCACTGTAAGAATATTATACGGGAGTCTTTAAGACATTACACAAAGTGAAAGGAGCCAATCATGAAAGGACAAGCACTGTATGATTCCACTCATATGAGGAGCCTGGGGCAGTCACCTTCATGGAGACGGGAGAACAGTGGCTGCCAGGGGCCGAGGAAGGAGAATGGGGAGTTAGTGTTGGGTGGGCACAGAGTTTCCGTTTGCGGAGATAAAAAGTTCTAGAGATGGACTGTGATGATGGTTATACAACATGAATGTACTTAGTGCCACTGAACTGTATACTTAAAATATTAAAATGGTAAATTTTGTTTTATATCTTTTAGTTTTACTGCAATTAAAAAATATCATAAAGGACAGGAGATAGTGTGCAGGCACTTGGAGAAAATACCAACTTCCCAGGGCCCTGGGGATGGTGGGGGGAGAGCCCGCAGATCTCTGTGGCGGGGCCATATTCCCGTCCCCTGAGAGGGTCCAGTGCGTGCTCAGAACTACAATCCTGTGCCCTGGTACGTAAGACGCAAAGGGCCAGGCAGCATGTTCTAAGGTCCCCGTGTTGTTCAGGGGAAACTCTTCTCACGCCAGTGGCTTATCCAAGTTTTTTACTCCACTTTATCCTCTGCCTGGTTTTTATTCCTCGTTAGAATCCCCAGGTAGTTGTTCTGCATTTTTTCCAGAGTTTATAGTTATCCGTGGGAGAGTTGGTCCGTAGGGAATTCTGCCTATTACTGTGTGCCCGTGGTATTGTGGGTGTGTTTGTAATTAAGAGCTTTATCTTCTAAAGATACACAAGGTAAGTTCTGTTACAGATCTCTGGCTCAGAATAACCTGCGCAGGGAGTGCAGATGAAACAAGAGTCTGTGTGAACTGGGAAATGAGCATGTGAAGGGTTGACTATCTCATCGCTATTGCACGTGTGTGAATCTGCCCCATAAATTATTCCAGAGCATAGAATATGAAACAAAACTTCCAAATGTTTTTTTATAAAGCAAGTATAACATTAAAATTTAAGCTAGGTAAAGATAGCACAAAGTACTTAATTTAAAATTACATTACTTATGATTATTACCTAGTTCCATTACTCCTTAAGAACATGATACAGAAATTCTCAAAATGTTGCCTTCCAGAATTTGCAAATATATAACAAAAAGATATGTACTTTTACTGAGTAATTCCACTTTTTAAGAAATGTACCCTGAAGACACACCCACGAAAATATGAAAATACATAAACGGCTAATATTTTGATTGAAAAAGCCATGGGACATCCACACGGAAGAGCGCTATGTGGCTGTTAGAAAAATGAGTGTGACCTTTGTAACCTGTAGGGGGCGCTTTCCAGGATATATCCTTTAGTGAAGAAAGCAAAGCTCAAAGGAACACACACACATACATGTATTACCTTTGTATAAGAAAGAGGGAGAAACAAGAAAATATACATGTAACGGCCAAGTTTTTTAAAAAGATTTTATTTATTTACTTTTAGAGAGAGGGAAAGGGAAGGAGAGAAAAGTCAATGTGTGAGAGATACATGGATCGGTTGTCTCTTGCGCGCCTTCAACTGGGGACCTGGCCTGCAACCCAGGCACGTGCTCTGACTGGGAACTGAACTGGCGACCTCTCAGTTCACAGGCCAGTGCTCAGTCCACAGAGCCACACCAGCCAGGGCTCCTGTTAAGTTTTTTATGAAAAGAAAAACAAGGAATGAACCGGGGTGATTGGCTGCCCACAGCAGGTAGGTGGGAAGAGGTGAAGAGGACTGGGAGGGGGGAAGCGACACTTTTCTGAGTATACCCGCATGGATCATTTGACTTTTGGAACTACATTAATGTTTTACATATTCAAAAATTAATAAAACAATGTCAACAGAAACAGAGGGAAAAAACTGAAATAAAGTATAAACTGGAATAAATGAACTTAACTATCTTTCAGATGAAAACCACAACCACACTAAGAAGGGGAAAGAAAAGGATTAACTCGATTAACTTTGAAACACAAAATTCAGATGACATGAAACTATATGATAAACTGTATTTGTCAGTGTACGACGAAAGCAATTATAAACAAACAGTGAATTCTAATTCAAAGTGGTTCTATTTTTTGAAATGATGTGGCTTAGCCATCCTTCAACTACTTCCTGTGTATGGTAAGGCTGAATGAGTGAGTAAATACGCTGAGGCTAATGAGACCAAGCTTCTCACAGCTGAAGGAGGGAGTTATAAATATGCAAAGGGACACTGCTGGGACGAATCCTGTTGTGCTAACATAAATTGGCGATATCAGTATGAACCATGTTTTAATACATGGATTTGGATGCATGGATGTATGCAAATGTGTTCTTTTTTTCTGGTCAGTCAACTAAAAGGGCCCAAAAGCAAAAACACCCTAGCGTCAAGGAGTACAACTAACACCCGGATCTTGATTTCTAAATACCATTCTCCACTAAAAAATAACTTAGGGAACCAGGGCACGTAGTTGTGCCAGAAAGCAAGAAAGAGCTCAAAAAATGGTGGAGACATATTACAAAGACATGAGAGTCAGCTTGAGCATCAAAATGAGTAAAAGTAATAAAGCAATATTCATGAAGTAAAACGAGCACATATGAGTCCATACTGATATAAACTAATAAATTATTGACTGAACAGGGAGAGCTCTCCCTTAAGGTAAAATACCAAGTAATAAATGTAGGAGGAATGATGGCGCTAGAAAATCATGATTTTGCATCTGCCATGGTAATAATATCTTCAGCTGTGAATCATCATTAGATTTGTGGTGATGTTTGTGAGTGACAGTTCAATTAAAAAAGGATATCTATATAACCTCAGAATACCCCCTTACAAAGTACTTACTACAAAGGGAAAAACTTTCTCTAATGAACTCTGCCTTACAGCTTAACCAACTAACTAAAGTTAACATCATTAATTAATGCAACGAGTTGAATCACCAACCTTCAGATACTGGTGCCCTTGAAAGGACATTATGTCTTTTCTGTGATATTCCAGCCAAACATAACTGAATTTAATCACAAGAACACACCAAATGCAAAATGAGGAATATAATCGTATTCAGGTGTAAAAGTACCTGTCCCTTTGGAAGACAAAGAAAAGCTGAGGAACCATACCAGGTAAAAGACTAAAGATACACGACAACTAGATGATGCTGAATTAGACTCCAGACCAGGGGGCGAGGGATGAGGGGGTGGGGGACACAGTTATAAGGGATATTTAGGCTCCCATGGTGAAATTTGGGTATGATCTGTGGGTCAGATCAAAGTTTCCCCCATATTCTCAGTTCAAGGCACCTCCTGTGTCTCGGTAATGTTTTTCCCAGTCTTCCTTGGCTACAAGAAATACCTAGATCCCAACAACTTGTTAAGTATTTATGCCCTAACAATGTAATTACTATTCAAAAAAAATAATACAAGTAAGTTGAATGAAAATACTTTTAATTTCATTCTTAACCACAATTATCTACTAATGCGATTTGTGCACCTGTTGGGCACTGCATAACTGCTCGAACCTTGGAATCGGACTGGACAAGACCACCCTAATTTCCCGTTCCACGCTGATTTTCTCACTGTACTTGGTTTTTATCAGTCCCCAAAAACCCAGCTTCTCAAATACATGACTTATATAAGGAACATGGCGCCATCTACTGCAGAAATTGTCACAACAACCTTGAACAAGTCGGTTTGTATAGTCTTAGATTTGTTTTTGTTTGCCTTGGGAATAATTTAGACTGTAAGGTATCCCAGATAGCCCCCAGTGAACTGAATTCACTGTGGGGCCGTGGGGCACCTCAGCACACCGTGTGAGAACCACAGGATCGGATGACACAGCTGTCTCACCCCTGTATTGACCCCTTTTCCTGGTTTTGGCATATACACTGTTGCTATGTGAGACAGAGCCCTTGTCTTAGGAAATAGACCTTGAAGTATTTATGGATGAGGAAACACATCCACTAATCACTCTACAGCGATTCAGAAAAAACATGTAGATAGACAGGGGAATAGATACCTAGAACAACCGAAATGGTAAACAAGACTAAAGGTTAACTGATGAATCTGGATAAATGGTATACAAGACTTTTTTCCTACCATTGTTAAAACTTTCCTGAGTGGAGTTATTTCAAAATAAGTATTTCTTAAAAATACAACACAATACCACCTTTTAATGTGCTTACACATAGGTAGTAAAACAAATTTTAAATGCCTGGAAATGAAAAGCACCGTTTCAGATAGTTACAGCCCGTTCCAGAGAGGGAGCGGGGGCGTACTGGGGAAGAGCACACCCAGTATCTGTGATGTTTTGTTTCCTCTGCAATGTGGTAGACACACAGGTATTCATTATGTTATTCTTTATACCTTTAAGTATGCCCAATATACTTCCTAATTTACTTTTAAAGTACAGGTTTAAAATACGTAGACTCTTTCTTAATACGGCAATACGAAAACATGAGTAAGTGAACGCACAGGGCTGCTGCTTACTGGGTGTTGGCATGTGCTTCGCGGGCAGCATCTCCTCCAGTCCTTCCCAGCACCACCGGCCCACGCCGCACCAGCGCGGGGCACGGCCCAGCCGACTGCGGCACGCACGCTCCTGACCCCGACACATCTCCCAGCCCCACGCTACGCACAGCGAATCCGTGCTTCTCTGTCTTCTTTCTATACTCAAGACCGGAAAAGAAAGCTGCTTTCTTGCCTTTTCAATTCCAAACCAATTTAACACACCCAGTAGAAAATATGGCTATTCACATTCAAGCCTTGAAAACATCAATATGAAAAAATGGCAATACATTTTAAACTTTGGTATGTTTTATTGCTCAAGAGTATTGTGCCTAATCAGTCTTTATAGTTAAAGATTTGGCATTTTGCAATTATTCTACCACAATACCAGTTCTATTACAGGGTCAAATAGAAACTGTCAAAGAAACACATGTTTCTTGATTTTATTAAATCATACTGAGAGATCAGCATCTGGAGAATCAGTTTAAATCCAATTCTTTTAAGCGTAAAGCTATCAAAACTCTAACCATGACTTATATTTCATATATGTAAAGAATTTTAGAAGCTTCATTGAAGTGTTATATTACTTGTTGATTATGAAAACAATCCAAAATAGGCTTTTTTTCTTTAAAGGCATATAATGTCTTAAAATTAAATTTTAAATAGAAATACTTGAAAATCTAACTTAAAATAACTATCATGAAATTTTGAGCCTTTATTTACTGTCTTCCTACAATGCATTTAAGATGTTTAAAGCCATGTGGGAACACAAGCAATACTACCTTTTCCCTTGCAAGTTACTGGGAAATTGGCAGTCATTCTCTCTCAGGGCACTAAATAATCATTTGTCAAGTTCTATTTATCCTCTGTTACTGAAGATATTGATTCAAAAATAATTACAGTTCCTCTCAGACTGATTTTTCGTAAGCAGATGCTTTTCTTATCTCTTGGAATAAGAGAATATAAAGTGGTTATGTTAGAATTCATTATTATTTGACTGCCTTACTGTCAACTGAAAGAGAGGTGAGAACAGAAGAGGGGGCAAAGTTTGTCAGGGAGAGGAGGGAAATGAAGGCACTTCAGCTACAATCTCACACACATGCGCACACACCTTGACATGCTGGAAGAGGGCAAGAAAAGTCTAGTCTGAGCCTTCCTCCTATAGATTAGAACTACATAATAAAAGAGTAAGGACTAAGCTTGAAACTGTCTTGACTCTAAATGGACAACCTATGTCTTTTTTTAATGATAGGAATAGGATTGAGATCTTGCCTAAGGCCTGTTGAACCTGAGAAGGGATGTACCTGCCAAAAGGACTCCTTGGGGTTAACTGGGTCCAAATTCATAATCTAGCGTCTAGCAGCCACTATTTACAATGGCCTCTCTCTCTCTCTCTCACGCAAACACACACACACACACACACACACACACACACACACACACACACACACAGCATATCAGGGAAGCCACAGATGGAGCTGCCAAGCCTCCTGCACTGTTTTCCTGCCCAAATAGCACCTTATAAAGGAGTTACTGGAATTGTATTTTGACCAATGGGCTAAGATCTGCCCATTCAATCAGTGCAGAACAGCTATATACTCATTTGCATCTTTACTAACCAATCAGATCAGCTCTATAACAACCAATCAGAATGCATGATTCTGATCATGATCAGGGCAGTGCTATTTGGACCCATTAAACTGTGAACATTTGGATCACTTATTTGTATAAAAATGGACCAATCAGGAACCAGGGCAGCCACTTTCCCTGTAAAGAGGGCCTTCCCTTCCCTACTGTCTGGAAGGAGTGTACCTTTGGTTTTCTTGGATGGCTGTGTTTCCCCAGTCTCTGAACAGTTCACCTAAATAAAGACTACTTTAGTTCACCTAAATGTAGCCCAGACTGAGGACTCCTATTGGCGAGGCTGGAGATAGGAGGGAGGGAGGAAACTCTGGAGTTGCCCAAGGGCTATGATAAAGGACATGGATACAGGACAGAGACCCTGTTCTAAGACCAGTGGTTCCCACTTTCTGGAAAAGCACTGAATCATGGTGAATCATGAATGCGCCTGCACAGAAGATGCTGCATGACCCTTGCTTCATTATAATGGCATTATAATAATTTCACATTGTGGGACACCCTGCCCCTTCCCCATTTGCCAATCAAGGAAAATCATGGAGACCACATGCAGTAGCTTTAAACTAGTATAACTACTTCTCCACACACAATAAAACGCCACCAAACAAGCCAGGAAATACCAGACCTACAAGAATAGAATATCTCCAGCCCTTGAGGTCAATCTCTGCTCAGAGTTGGCCTGCTGCCATGTTCTGTGGAGTGTACTATCGCTTAATAAATCTGCTCCCTCTCTGCTATGAACTCTGTGTTTGGTTCAATTCTTTGTCACAACCACCAGGAACCTGGTTACCTGTGCCCACCTGCGACACTGGCATTGGATTGGGGGCAGACACCTATTTTTGACCAACCCCTCTTCTAGGGTCCTGGAACTAGGACCAGGGTCCCGACTTCCCCATTTCCCTGGCTCTACCTCTTGGGGAGTGCGAGCAGGGGAAACAAAATATTGGAAGGTGAGGGGTGAGCGGACCAGTGTGGAGGGAAGAATCTAGAAAACACCCCAAACGCGGACCATGGTCTACTTCAAGTTTTTAGCTTGCTGATCCTTGAACTAATTAATCCCTAATTCCAGGGGATCCCAGCAGGAGGATCTACCCTAAACAGCCAATAAATTTCTACCACTTGGCAAGGAACATTAACAAATGCCCATGTCCTGGCGCCCCTGCACACTTTACGAATAGAAAACTCCTGCAGGCCAGCCGCCCTCCTGCCCAGGGACACTCGCTCGGTCTCCCATCCCAAGTTCAAATATTCACAAGCTCAACTCCAGGACCTGGCGATGACGGCACACCTCCCCCTTCTATCATCGCGAGACTCTTTCTCCACCGCCCCTCCCTCCCCAGCCCAGCTCTCCCAACTGCCTCTGCTGCTGCCACCGCGCAGCAGCAGCGATGGCGAGCCCAGGACTCCGGGCGGTGACGATAGCAGCGGTTCTGTCATTGGATGAGGAGGCTTGAGGGACAGGCCGGCGTGTTGAACAAGGAGAAGCTGAGGCGTGTGGCCCCGAGAGAGCGAGGGCAATGGAGACCAACATGCCGAAGCGGAAGGAGCCTGGCAAGTCCCTGCGCATCAAAGTCATCTCCATGGGCAACGCCGAAGTGGGAAAAGTGAGTACCGTGCTTGTGGGGGAGGGACCTCACTGCGGCGGAGCGACGTGCCGATTGGCTGGGAGGGCGGTCACTCAACAGCCTGGGGCCCAGCCTCCTCCCCGCCCCTGAGAAGGCCCTGGTCTCCCCCTGGGAGAAGGGGTTCCTCAAGGAAAACTCTCCTGACCTTATTGACCTTTGGGTTGTCACCTCTTCCATTGACGTCACTTTTCCTAAGAAGGTGTCTCCCGTGGCCCTTAACCCAAGGAGACCTAGATCCTAACGTCAGACCGTCTGCTTAGATACCGTTTCTGCGTTCTAGGTGACCCATCCAGGACTTAGAGATGGAGAATAAAAGTTTAGTTGCCCCAGGCACTGCTTGGGAGTCGAAGGGAACTTCTCCTGTGGGGATTGGGGATTTGTAAAATGTTTCTCTGCACACCTGGAGCCCAGAATCCAGCATTTCAGTCGTAAATAATATAACTGATGCTGAGATGTTTCACAGAGAGGTACAATGGATGTCAAGGAGCCTGGGTTATTTTGTTGTGCATGTTTGTTTTGTTTGTGGTAGTGTCACCACATCCGTTCTCTCAAAGATGCCTTAGTTCCACTGCCTTCTTCTTTTCTCAGTCTGCTGGGTATCCGCTGTAAGCTCTCCCATTGCATGGGGTGTCAGGGGGGTTGGAGGGCGAGAGGTGACCCAGGTCTGTACCTGAATGATTTCTAAGACTGCCTCCTCTTTGCCCACACTGCCTCTCCTGGGCACGTGGAAGCTGTTGGTTAAGAGCCTCTCAAGGTCATCAAATTAGTGACAGTGACAGGATTAGAACCTCGGTCTTCACACTCCTGCTGCAGAGCCCTTTCCATGGTGTGTGTGCTGTCAAAATCAGCTGGGAATAGGATCTCCATGCTAAAAGAGCTGTGAATGAGACTGTTTGGGCCTGTGCCTCACACATGGTTAATGCTCATTCAATGTTTATTAGTGTCTTTTCTTTCTATTTAGCAGCATTTTACCATTTGTGTATCTGTGTATATATGTAAGAACTAACATAGCATTCACTGAGAGGCAACATTTACTGAACATCAGCTGTGAGCCAGGCATTGCAAAGAAAAGAATAAAATGCCTCTAGAAGGTTATGTACTAAACTGGCAAAGGGAGCATGCATCACCTTTGTAATTTTACTATGCTTAATGGTGCAACATTAGAAATAGCTCCAAATGCCATGTCACTACATTCATTTAACATTGTTCTAGATTTATTAGCCAGTGCAATTAGAGAAAAGTAAAATATGAAGTGTTGGAAAGAAGAAGGCAATATTATCATTATTTGCTAATGATGTAATTGTTTATCTAGAAACCCGAAGACAATCAACTGAAAAGCTATTAGAAACAATGAGAAAATTCAGTAAGGAAAAATATACAAAAATTAATAGCTTTACTATACAAGATTATAATTGTTTGGAATATCTCATTGAAAAAAGTATTTTAATTTTTAGGGAAAACCCAAATAAAGTTCCTAGGTTTAAAATTGAGGAGAAATAGGTAGGACCTATATGAAGAAAAATTTCACATTCTACAAGGGACGTAAAATTACTTAGGCAAATGAGAAGATATTTCTCCTTAATTAGGATCCCTCAGTATTGTTGAGATGTCATTTCTTTAAAGTAATATGCAAATGTAATTCAATTCCAGTTAAATTACCAACAGGGTTTTTCCTTCATAACATAATAAAAGGTACTACAATCCTTATGAAAAATTAAAACCGAGAGTAACCAAGAAAATTGTGAAGAAAGAAATGAGAGGAGAGTAATACTACCAGATATTAAAACACATATTAAAATTACCAGGATTTTCCTATTGATACTGGAAAGGAAATGTAGAGACATCAGTGGAATACAATGGAGTCCAGAAATAAACCCAAACATGTAAGGAAATTCAGTTTACAACAAATGTAATTAAATCATGGGAACATAGGGACTATTTAATACGTACTTTGGAATAAGTACCTACAGTTTGGAGGTAGATTCCTATTGCATTTCTTTCTCAAAAATAAATGTTAGTTGAATAAGAGATTTAAATGTAACTTAAAAATTTTGTTCTTTAGTTATAATAGTAGCACAAACTCACTTTAAAGAATTTGGAAAATACAGAAAGATATACAGATAAACAATTTTAAGTTAAAAATTAAGGAATGCTATTGTAAGTAATCCTTGGATCAAAAGGCAAAATGACAAAATAACCATAAAGCAATTAAAAGGATAGAACCTGTACCAAAATCTTCAGGACAAAATTAAAGCTGCAGTGAAAGGGAAATGCATTATTTTATTCATTTCTGAAGAAGAGAGATAAAAACTAAAGGAATGTAATGGTTGCACAACTTTGTGACTGTACCAAAAACTATGGAAGTATACACTTTAAAAGTGTGAATTTTATGGTATGGTATATCTCAATTAAAAAAAAAAAACTAAAAGAACTTACTACATTAGAAAAAGGACACAAAATAAACCAAAAGAGAGAGGGAATTCTCTGGAAAGATGAATGAAAAAGAAAAGTGCCTAAAAACTGTTTAAGAAAAAACAGAGAAAGCAGAAAGTTACAAGATTTGTACTGAACAGGAGACGGTCACATTCTGGAAGAGATGAGAAGAATGACTGAAGGAAACTACCTGCAATTCTGTGGGGGTTGCATTTGCAAAAGTAGAGGAAATGGAGGATTTCCTAGCAAAATATAAATTACCAAAATTGACTCAAAAAGTCCAATTGACCAGTTACCCCAGAAGAAATTACAAAAGAGATTGAGAGATTTCTCATTTAAAAAGGTATCAGGGTCAGGTGGCTTCATGAATAAGCATTATTTAAGCTTTCAATAACACGTAATTTCAGTTTCTTAAGTCATTCCAAGGCAAAGAAAAATATGAAGAGGACTTCAGTTTACTATTTGAAATCATGGTAACCTAAACAGCCAAACTTGATATAGTATCAATGAAAAAGTATGTGCCAATTTCACATATACATAGAGATGCATAATTTCTAAATATCAACAAAGAGAATTCAGCAAAATAGCAAACATAATTCACTATTAGAAAGTAGGGTTTATCATAGGAATTCTAACATGGTTCAATATCAAGATGTCAATCAACATAATTTGTTATATCAACTGATTAGTGGAGGAAATATTTATGGTATTTGATAGAATCAAGTAGTCAATTCTAATAAACACTTCATGACTAAACAATATTTGTTATCAGCCAACAGCAAACATACCAAATGGTAAAATGCTAAGGCCATTTGCATGAAGTATAGGCACAAAAAAAGGATACTTGCTATTTTCCTTGTTTTTCAGCATTGCTTTTTGGAGGTTCGAGAGATGCAATAAGAAAAAGGAGATTCTGAAGGGCTGACTACCCTCTGTGGGAGAATCCTCAAGTTTCTCTGTGCATTTTGTTTATGTCCAATTCAACTTTCAGCACTGGCAGTCAGCCTGCGCCCAGAGCCCCAGTCCAGTTCTCAGGGTCCTCTAGGATCTGAACTTGCCTAATATACTCACCGCTGAGTCTTTATATCAACCAACTCTGAAGCTTGCCCTAGTTCTAGATTTCCATTTGCAGTAAATAAACACCTTCCTGTTGAATGGGGTTTCTCTTACTTGAGGTCAGAAGTACCCCTACCATACTGTATTGTAATATATACTTCTCCCTACATATTGTAGTATTCCCTATAGTATCGTACTGTATACTTATCTGGAGTTTGCTTTTCTCTCTTAACAATAGATTATGGCAATACCTCCAGGTTATCTGACAAATAACTTGCTCTTCTTCAGGGTTGCATAATAGTCCATGATATGTAAGTAGTCCCTCTATTGATGAGAATTCACTTTACTTCAGGCTTTTTCCCTACCACAGTTTTGTAGTCAATACCAATGTGTATCTCTGTGTATATACATATAGGCATACCTAGATTTATTGGGCTTCACAGATATTGTTGTTTTTAACACATTGGAGGTCAAGCCACCTGCAAAAAGCTGATGACTCACTGAAGGCTCAGGTTATAGTTAGCATTTTTTAGCAATAGAGTATTTTTACATTAAAATATGTACATTGTTTTTATGGACATAATGCTATTGACCACACTTAACAGACCACAATACAGTGTAAACATAATTTTTTTTAGTAGTTATGTGGATTGCTCTTCAGAACAGTGTCTTTCTACCACTAGTATGCAGGCACCCTTTTCCCCACCCCCCATCCCTGCCTAAACAGGTGTTGTTGTTCTTTTCATGAGTGAGAAGTAATTTTATTGTTACTTAACTTTGCGTTTCACTGCCTACAGGTGAAGTGGAGCATCCTTTCATATGCTTATTGGAAACTGGGACTTGGCTTTCTGTGTATGGCCCAATGTTTACTCCCTGTACTCGGTTTCTCTAGTTTGGGGATGTTAACTATTTGCCAGTCCTGTTAGTTACAAATATTTGCCCAAGTACGTTATTTATCTTTTGATAGTCTTATAGATATTTTGCCATGCAAAAGTTTTATTATTTATTATTTAAGTGTACTCTCTTATGTCCGTTTTTTCTTTTGTGGTTTCTGGGTTTCCTTTCTTGATTGAAAAGGTTTCGCTCAGGCTATGTGCGTGTTGCACGCTTGCTTTTGAAATTTGTATTGTTTTATTTCTAGATACTTAAATCATCCATTCATCTGTAATTTATTTTTGTATAATAGGGAAGTTAACAGCCCAACTTAATTTTTTTCCAGATGGATAATCAGTTGTGCCAGTAGCATTTTACCAAATGAATCATTCTCCCCCATTGATTTTAAATGTGCCCTTCATCACTTTTTAAATTTCCTTACGCAGTGGGAGCTATTTCTGGGCTCTCTGTTTTGCTCTGCTGACTTATTTGTCTACTCTTATGCCAATATAATACTGCCTGAATTGGTTCCAGTCTATATTTTAATATCTGTCAAGGCAAATTCCTCTTTGTTTTTCATACTTTGATTAGTTCTTCTCAGTTGTGCCTTCATATAAATTTTAGGATAATTCTTTTTTTTCTTAAAGACTCAAACCTGTTATGGCTTTAATTAGAATTGCATTAAAAAAGGAAAGTGCCTTAAAATCTACTTAAGAAAAACAGTGAAAGCAAAAAAATCCTATTTTATGACATTTAACTTGGCTCCTAAGAGCCTGAGGACCAGGAACCCTGTCACTTTGTGTTACAGGGAGCAGCTGTTAACACTATTGTTTAAATGTGTATTCTTTGCACACTTTGGACTGGTGTGTAAACAGTGTACTAGAGTTAAAGGACTTCCAGCTTCCAGGCCCCTTAATTTCATGAATAGAGTCTTTCTCCAGAAAGACTCATTCTGTCCATTTTTTAGTGTATTGTGAGAAAACAGTTGTGAAGTACTTTCAAGCTATAATGTGATTTTAAAGTATAGTCTCGTAGCAGTAGTCACTTCAAACAAGCTTTTCCTTCAGTTCACAGTGAGCTTACTAAGTCCTTTTTATAGTAACTGTCCTATTTAATTCAGACTGAGGTTCATCAGGAAAGCATTTAAGCACAATAAACTCCATTACCAGCACTTCAAGGAAAGTATAAGTTTCCTGAGTGCCAAGGATTATTATTAATATATAAGGCATTTTAAATTGTTTTTTCATTGGCACTGAGATAATTTCTGCAAAGGATATAAAGAAGAAAAATACTGGTGTTGCCCTCACATAGTGTACTGTCTAGCTGAAGAGATCAGGCAGATACACACGTGTGAAAAGGTAATTAACAATACAAGGCAGTGTGTGACTGATGGCACATGCGTAGTGTGCGGGTGTGTAATAGCGTATGTGTAAAGTGCTAGAGGAGTTCACATGCAGGCAGGATCTCCCATAACCTGAGCGCGCAGAGTTTGAACTGGGCCTTAACGGATAAGTAAGATTTGAAAAGACGAGAGAAAGCTTATTCCGAAAGTTGGGTCCAGGAAACTTTGCAGAAATGGAGAGTTTATATAGAAGAGTTTAGGCAGAGAAGACAGATTAGGGGCAGATTATGGAAGACCTTGAATAGCAGACAAAGGAATGTGGACTCCGAGCTCTTGGCAGTGAGGAGTCGCTGAGGATTTCTGAGTGGACAGGATGTTACTGGTGTGCAGTAATGGCTGAAGGTGGGGTGGGGAGGAGGCAGAAAGAGACCAATAAAGAAGCTCCTGCAGTTGTCTAGGAGTAAATGATGCCCTAAACCAAAATGGTGTTGATGGCAGTCGGAACGGAGAGAAAGGTGGAAGGAACATTCAGAAGGTTTTAGAGGCTTACAATCAAACATGACTTGAATATTCTGATCCTCTGTGATTGGGAAAATGGTAGTATTATTAACAGAAGCAGGATGTCAGCAGGATGAGCTGTTTTAGGTATTGCATATAAGATTAGTTTATTTTCGGACTTGTTGAATTTGAGGGTCCAGCAGAGATTTGGAGGTGGGATTGGGTCTTGGGAAGGAGGACAAGGCTAGACTTCGATATTTTGGTGATTTTGTCAAAAGGACAGTAGGAGAGGTCTTCAAATCGGAGAGCGCAGGGATTGAGAACTAAACTAAAAGCATACCCCTAGTTGACATTAAGGGGAGAATTTACATAATTTTTCTTTAAAATCTTCACTTTTAGCTTTGTTTCAGTTATTTTATACTTTCGGCTTTTAAAAATGCTTTCTCTCTCATAGTCATGAATGAGGAAGCCCTAATGAAGAAATGTGTTTATTTTGTATGTGTTCTCAGAGAATACTTACTAAAAGCATGTATTTTCACCTTTTTAGAGCTGTATTATAAAGCGATACTGTGAGAAAAGATTTGTGTCTAAATACCTTGCCACAATTGGAATTGACTATGGAGTCACAAAGTGAGTATACCCTTTCTTTGGGCTTGTAAAGTGCGTAGAAATTCAGAACCCTTCTAAAATGGTCTGTCTTGAAATAGAGATTCTGAAGATAAAGTGGGAAAGACTAGGAATGAGACCTTTACAGATAAGTGGAGATCACGTCATTCATCACTCTCGGTTCCTATCAGTTCGTCACTGAGCACATTCTACTCGCCGTTTCGGGTTAGGGACAGGAATTGCAGCATTGGCAGCGTGGACACTGACCCCAGCTGGCAGATGGCACATTTCAGGGAACTTGTTTCTATAGAAGGAGGTCCTGTTAGCAGGCATGTTTTTAGAGCATTTCAAAATATTCTCTCTAGAAAGTCTAATATTTTGTGGGAAATGTTCTATCAGAGGACTTGACTGATTTGTGATCTTTATAGCCGGTTGGGCTTGAGAAAAAATGATCCAGGAAGAGTGAATTGGGTATAACTGGGGATTTATTTGGAGATGAATCAAGAGGGGTTGAGCTTGGGGAGATAGTCTTACATTATAGGAAACAGTACTGCCCAAGAGTAGAACTGAGGTAGACAGCACCTTCCCTAAAGGTGGAGTCTCGGGCACTCACCATTCTGGTCCCCGTCTGCCCCTCCCCTCCTCTCCCATCACGTGCCTTTCACACTGCATTCTCCATCCGCATGGACCGCTTACTCATTCTGTCCCCTTGCAGTGGCCTTTCCCCTCATCTCCCCGCCTGTCAGTGTCCCCGAGGTGTCCAATGCTCCTGGTCCCATAAGGCCTTCTGAATACCTCCTTTATCATTCATGACTCATTTTGGCTGCAAATGACAGAAATATTTAACTTCTCTTGCTATTTATGGTACTTATCATAAATTGCCTTATGTTATTATTATTACTTGTATATATTTAATATCTCCTGCTAGATTATGAGCTCCACAAAGAAGGGGCAGTTGTGTAAATTATCTCCATGCCTGGCCCAGTGCTTGGACATAGTAGATACTCAATAAATACTTATTGTTAGGAAAGATGGATCTATCTAAGTAGGAAGTTGGCAAGATTAGGATATTATAGCAACATTGAAAGCCCCAAGCCCTACATTTCAGGGCTTGGGATTTCATCAGTAATGTGGTAGGACACCCTATTTAAGGCAGTTTTGTTTTGAATCATATAAATAGCTAGTTTATTCATCTAAGAAATGAGAACCACCATATTATGCCACAGAACTACAGTTGATTCAGCGGATTATTCCGTTTCTGCCTGAAATTTTTTTTTTGGAGAAGATGGTCATCCCATCTTCATGAGTCAGGAGGATATAATTGACAGAAACCCAACCCAGATGAACTCAGGCAAAAAAAAAAAAAAACCATGAATCAAGTCACATAATCCAATTACACAGATGTAGCTGGGCCTCAGAGAAGGCGGAACCAGGGACAGAACAGAGCCAGGTCCTTACACTGCCCCCGCCACCTCCGTGTCCACGTTTTGGCTCCGCACAGCCGCCAGCGGCTCTCAGGCTCACACTGTAGGCTTTACTCCCAGAGAGGGACCGAAACTAGTATTCCAAGTTTAAAAATCCCAGGGAAGGTTTGGGTTGTCTGGTGGGGACAGACGCTCTTCCCCGGCTCAGGTGGCTGTGGGATCACTAGGAACGTGGCAGAGCCGGTTCGAACCACAACTGGGGGGAGAAAGGGGAGGGGGTGCTCTTTTGGTCCATGAAAGCACTAGATGCCCTTCCCTTCGGTCCTGTTTTCAATACGGTCAAGCTCACATTTCAGTGCGCTTGACAGTTACTTGCAGAGTTTGTCAAAATGCAGATTCCCGAGAGCTACCTACTAAGATTCCGATTTGCTGGGTCTGAGGTGGGGCACTTTTAACAACCCCCTTCCCCATAATCGTGATGCTGGTGGTCCTCAGGCCACAGCTTAGGAGAGAGCACTGCTGTGAGCTAATGAATTACCTTGTTCCTCAAGGTAATTTTCTCTGGCTTCTAAATTAAATAGACTCTTCTGAGTGCGGGTGTGCAAACACATGGGCGTTACGTCCTGACTCTTGGTTCCATCGTTTCTCAAATTCGGTCTCTTTAGAGTGAAATTTCCTGGTACGAGTTATTGTACCAGATCTTCTCCAGATGCTCTCATATCCTGCTGTTGTTTTGTTTTGCTGTTCTCACGCTCTCTTTTATAAAGCTGGATTCTGATTTCACAAACATGCATCTTACACTTGATGAAAATACGGTAGAGAATTCAGCAGTGAAGAAATCATGGTAAGAGGATCAGTGGTGGTTAGTTGGATGTAAATATACAAGTAATATAAAACAACTGTGGGAATCAGGGTTTCAGAACGGAAAGCAGATGTTATAAATGTGAACAGAGAAAAAGAAGAAGACGTAAACCAGAAGACAGCCTAGGGACAGTGAGGGCAAGTGGCGATGGCCTTCTGTTCCGCGGGAGGGAGTCGTAGCAATGCTGTCTAAAACGGAAATCTGTTTTTTTTAAAAAAAGTCTAATTTGTTCATTTATTATTAATAACCTCTATTCTTTAGCCTTAGAGAAATCGTTTAGGAAATAATATTTCTGTAGTGAGGACACGTTGATATTTAAAGCTCAGTACTTCCTCCCAGTTCACTTCAGTTTCTTTTTGTTCAGGTCAATAAAAATAAATTTTATGCTTTTTATTTTAAAATAGTAGAATCCTATATTTATTAAAATATTTGTTTATGAGTCTTACCTGTGTACAGAAAGAATCTGTGGTGATTTCCATCTATATTGATGAAGGTTTTTTCCTGGGTGATACGATTTGGGCTTACTTTTAACCTTTCAGTGTCTGAGTTATTTGCAATGTTTTATTCATTCGTTTTCCAGTACTGGTTTTTTTAAAAGGTCTAGAAGCAAACATGCTGTGATGTTAACAGTAGTTAATTCTTACGTGAATGGTTGTTATTTCCCTTTTTGTTCTTTTCTCTATTTTCAAATTTCTGAAAACAGCTTGACTATTTTTATTGCTCAAGTGACGATCAAGAAAATTGCTCGAGACTATTGCTCCAGAAAATTAAACGATGTGAACACTATGATCTTTGTCACTGCTCTGCACGGGAACCAGGTATAGCCAGTAGTAGTCAAGGTGTCTTACGAAGGGAAATAAAAAATTTTGTTCCCTTTCATCTCGCTCCTGCTTGTCCCAAATCGATCTTTCCTAGTACCACAGTGGGAGCCGCCCTTTGCTAGTGCGGGGTGCGCGCTGAGTGCCTTGAGGTTAAGCTGCAGGAAAGTGAGAGCGCTTTCTCCACGCGGAGCCAGGTCGGCGTTGTTAAAACACAGATGCTGCTGGCTCGTGTTGCGAAGGTTACCTGGAATCGGGAAGAGGCACTAAGAAGCTCTTTTAAATTTCATACACATATACTTTCAAAATGTGTAAGTGACCAGTAACATTAACGTGAATGCAGAAACCATGGCCTGCTTTGGGACTTTTTTCCATCTGAACATTTCAGGGTCCAAGTCCGAGACAGAGAAGTCAAGGTGAACATCTTCGATATGGCTGGGCACCCGTTCTTCTACGAGGTAAGAAAGCCTTTCTGAGGAAACTTGTATCCAGTGTTGTCAGTGGGTTAGGGCAAGAGATCCTGAATTTTCTGAGAGAACCCACATCAAATCCTGCGCTGGCATAAGACATGTGAGCCCGCGAAGGACTGCTGCCTTGTGCTCAGCACGTAGCCCAGCGTGCGGAAGGAGAGTTGCATTCTTGCTTGGACTTCGGAGTTAAGTAACGCGACTTCTGTCGTAGCAGGGCACCGGAGGGACCGTTCGGGTCCACCCCTCGGCCGTAGGGCACTTTCATCCATTCCTCAGCGCCACGTCGTCTCAGAACGAACGAATCTCATGACCATTCTCTTCTGTTTTATCTTCCTTGGGGTTTTCGTTTTCCCTAAGGAAGCTTTTTGCTCTTTTGTAATGTAGCTTTTCACTTCGGTTCTTATCTTTATTAGTTCCTTCCTTCTGCTTGCTTTGGGTTTATTTTGTTCTTGTTCTGTGCTCCTGAGGTGGGAGCTTAGGTTATTAATTGAGACTTTCTTCTTCTCTAATGTATGTATTTAGTGCTATAAAGCCTCCTCCTAGCACTGCTCCGCTAGGAGGAGAATTTTGATATGTCATATTTTTCATTGGTATTTCGTTTCATTCATTCAGTGTATTCTTTTATTTCCCTTCATGCCCTGGCTGGGTGGCTCAGTTGACTGGAGTGCTGTCCTGTACCCCAGAGGGTTGTGGGTTCGATTCCCAGTTGGGGCACATATCTAGGTTTGACCCCTGATCAGGGCACGTGTGGGGGGCAGCTAACCGGTGTTTCTCCCATCGATGGTTCTCTCTCTCTTTCTCCCTTCCTCTCTCTCTAAATCAATAAAAACATATCCCCAAATGAAGATTTAAAAATATATATATTTTCCTTCAGACTTTCTGTTTGACCTATGGATTACTTAGAAGTGTTTAAGTTCCCAAGTGTTTAGAGATTTTTCTGTTATCTTTCTGTTACTGATTTCTAGTTTGATTCCATCGTGGTCAGAGAACACAGTGTATCATTTTGATTCGTTTAAATTTGTTAAGGGCTTTTTTCCCTTCCCATGGCCCAGGGTGTGGTCTATCTTGGTGTATGTTCCACTTGAGAGTATTCTCCTGTTTTGCATGGAGTGTTCTATAAATATTTATTAGATTGTGTTGTTCAGTGGTGGTGTCGAATTCTTTTTTATCCTTGCTGATTTTCTCTCTATTTGTTTTCTATCAGTCGCTGGGAGAGAGGTGCCTCCGTTTCCGTCTGTAATTGTGGATTTGTCTGTTTCTCCTTTCGTTTCTATCAGTTTTTGCTTCACAGGTTTTGCAGGCCTGTTGTCTGCTACCCACACATTTAGGATTGCGTTGTCTTCATCACATAATCTCATTTTCACATAATGTCCCCCTCTGCCTCTGGCAGTTTTCTTTGTTCTAAGGTCGACTTTATCTAGCATTAATATAGACATTTCTGCTTTACTTTGGTTACTGTTTACACGATACATCTTTTTCTGCCCTTTTACCTCCGGCCCATGTACGTCATTGTGCTTGAAGTGGCTTTTGTGTAGACAGCACGTTGACGTGTCCTGTTCTTTAATCTATTGGTATATCGACGCCACTCACATTTAATATAATTGTTACCTGTTAGGGCTTAATTCCATCATTTTATTTTTTGTTTTCTGTTTTCTTTTTTTCTGCCTCCCTGTGGGTTACATGATCACTTTTTGAATTCCATTTTGATTTGTCTATCGTGTTTTTAGGAAATCTTGCTGTAAAGCTTTTTTACTGGATATAACTTATCACAGTCTGCTCGTGTCATCCTTTCGACAGTTCAAGTGTAGCACTGTGATTTTTTCTTCCCTTTATATTCCTTTATCCTGCTTAATAGAAGCTCCTTGAAATCATCAGTTCTGAAAAGGTTTTTCTGCAAAATAGCCTTGATCTCTCCTTTTTTGTCAAATATTTGCTGTCCGTGGCTCAAACCCTCTTTCTGGACAAGACCAAAGCCATCACCTCTTTCCAAGCACCAAGCTGCCCAGGGATGCCTTTGCTCAGCACACCCACCTCGGGGAGCCCTCACAGCCATGGTCGTGACCCCCAGCTTCCTCCAGTTCTTGTTGCCCGCCCTCCACTGAAGCCTCCCCTGTCACCAGTTCTCTTGACAGCTTTGCCCAAAGGGCCTGCTGCAAAAGGACAGTCTGCTTAGCATGTGAGTCGACAACCTCAGAGGCAGTGTCAAAGAGAGGACTGTCGGCACAATGGCGGCCCCGTCTCTCACCACCCGTCTGGCTTCCATTAGGGTTTCGTGGTACGAGTTGGCGGGTCCACAGAGACTTTCTGAAGCCTGAGTGATGTTAAATAGCCCTTTCTAACCTACCAGCTAGAAAGTTTGCCATCTTTGCTTTAAGAATTAAATAATCCCAATTTCTGTAGCATCCTATTCAATTAAACTTTGGATGTAGCCGGTCTGCCAAGACTAAGTGAGAAAGCTGTGTAGGGAGACAAGAATAATACAGTGGTGGGTGACCACGGAGGCATCTTCTTTGACCTTTCATCTTACAGGTGAGGAGACAAGGCGGAGGTAATAAAATCACTTACTTAAGGTTAAGTCTGTTTTTATGCTCAAATCTCCCTCAGAACAGCATGATCTACGTTTTGAAATTCTTTTCCCCTTTGGCCTCTATTCTGTTCTCCCCCACAGCACACTCAGCCATTTGACTAGACAAATAGGTCTCAGATAGTTACGCCTCCTGGCTCCGTGGGTGACGCAAAGACGGATGCATCAGGATGCCGCCTCCGCGGAGCTTACAGTCCGCTGGGGAGACAGCGGGTGTGTTACCAAATGTGAAACCAGACGGGAAGTGATGCGGGCACTACTGGAAGTACAAAGTGCTGTGGTCTTCTAGGGGATGTAGAGATTACATTCTGTTTGACGGGGTAAGGAGTTAGATGGTGAGAAGCAGGGCAGAAAAGCTATGTGAAAGATACAGTATTGTAACTAGACCTTAAGACATTGAAGATGAACCAGCGTCCATTTCCAGATGGAGTTAGGAAGGTATAGGGCAGCTTTGGGAGTGAGAAATTATCCAGTTTGAAGTACAGGAGGTAAGAAGAGGGTAAGACTAAGAAGTTGGTAGAGGACTGATCAGACACTTACAGTGTTGATTTAGAGAGTTTAAGCTTTGAGGAGCAGGCAGTAGAGAAACACTAAAGAATTTTTGGGTCTTCCAGTCAAGATGGCGGTGTAGGCAGACACGCCTCGCTTCCTCCCACAACCACATCACAATGACAACTAAAATATAGAACAGCCATCACTCAGAACTGTCAGAAATGGAGCTGAATGGATTTCTGACAGCTATGGAATTAAAGAAACCACATCCATCCAGACTGGTAGAAGGGGCACAGATGTGGAATGGGCTGGTCCCACATCCACATGTAGTGGATTAAAATTCCGGAGGGATATCTCAGGAGTGAGGAATCCCAGCCCCACACCAGGCCCCCCAGCCCAGGGTTCCAGTTTCAGGAAGATAAGTCTCCACTACTTCTGGCTACAAAAACCAGTGGGGATTGAGTCGGTGGAAGAAACTTCTGGAGCCCCAAGCAATTCCTCTTAAAGAACCCTGCCATGTATGGGCTCACCTACTCAGACTCACTCCCTCTGAGCTCCAGCAGCGGGGTAGCATCCTAGAAAGGCACCAGTGGCACACAGGGAGAAACTGAAGTGTCTGGCATCAAGGCGAGCAAAGGGCACTGTCCCTTTTCTGAACTCATTCTCCACAGAGCCAACAAGCTGGTGCCACATCTGAGACTCCATCAGCGTGACTCACACTCTCTGCCCCACCCTGGATACACACTCCGTCCCACCCAAGCTGCTTTTCCATATGAAAGGCTGGTCTTGGCTCTTGCCTCACAACGTCCTAAATCCTCTCAAACAAGCAACAGCTGGCCTTAGTGAGCTCCAGCCAGGCACTAGTGGCAGCCAGACTATAGTCACAGCTTGACTTCACCTGGGAATCTCTAAGCCCAGCACAACTAGCAGCCATCTCATTGCTTTATAACTTAGGCAGGGTGGCTCTGGACAAAACACAGGTGGGGGCTGACCTTGGCCTGTACTACCTGGGAAACCCCAGGGCCAGTGCACCCAGTGGACAGCCATAGACCATGTCATAGCACCTCCACCCTACCCCTGCACAGCTGATCCTCCATGGAGGGTGGAGGTTGGTGGTCA
Organism: Trachops cirrhosus; assembly: GCA_028533065.1. Classification (NCBI taxonomy): domain Eukaryota; kingdom Metazoa; phylum Chordata; class Mammalia; order Chiroptera; family Phyllostomidae; genus Trachops; species Trachops cirrhosus. The sequence continues at coordinate 136,125,503 of CM052543.1, forward strand.
GTAGTCACAGTCAATCCTTACAGCTGACTGGCCTGGGTAAATCCCTCCCATTGACTTGCCAACAGCAGCCAAGGCTCAGCTACAAGTGGAGAGTGTACTAAGTTAATGACTGAGGTATATCTTTATAAAATCACAACCCCCCCCAGCTTGCCGTTTCAGATTCTGTGCATCTGTTCTTTTCCACGAAGGTCCGCAATGAGTTTTACAAGGACACGCAGGGCGCGGTGCTGGTGTACGACGTCGGGCAGAAAGACTCCTTCGACGCCCTGGATGCGTGGCTGGCGGAGATGAAGCAAGACCTGGGGCCTCACGGGAGCACGGACAACATTGTGTTCGTCGTGTGCGCCAACAAGGTAACCGCCTTGCCAGCGGCACCCTCCTCGCCTTGCTAGATTTATCATGCCCCGAGTGCAGCTTTGAGTTTGGGGGAACAGATACAAAAGAAAAGAAAAAGTCCTTACTTGGTAATAAAGGAATTGATAACTTTTCAAAACGTCTCCCTAAAACAAGAACAATATTTTTTTAAAACCCAGTATCTCAGATTTACTGTATATGCATACTTTCTGAAATGGTATGCACTGCTCTTGTTGTGCGAGAGCCTTGAAGCTAACGTAAGCTTATCCACCTTCAATGTGTCTGGGGCCATAGTTGGGAGATGATATTGGTGGCTGAGCGGGAGAGATGGATGCTGAGATCACACTTTAATCTGATTGGAAGAGGGGGGCGGGTCCTGCGGTGAAAGGTGGACTAGGGAAGAGTGTGAAAAGCAGACCAAGCCCCCTGAGTGTGAGCAGCAGTTTTCTCAAGCGAGAAAGGGGGAAGTGCGGTCACAGGCACTCATTTTGCCACCGCAAATCCGTCCACATTCGACATTAGTAATTTTTTGTCCCGTTTGGTCCTGGTAGTGCATGTGCTAGTTCACGTGAGGCTAGTGTTCGCTCCGTAAGGGTCGGCAGACACCTCCCTGGGCCTTCTCCGGGGGGACAAGGTTGGGGCCTTCCCTGCCCCTCCGTTTCCGGTTTCAGATCGATTGTGCCAAGCACCGCTGTGTGGATGAAAGTGAAGGGCGTCTCTGGGCCGAGAGCAGAGGGTTCCTGTACTTTGAAACTTCAGCACAAACTGGAGAAGGAATTAATGAGATGTTCCAGGTAACCTAGCAATGAGTTGTTTTAGAACCTGTGGCCAGGCTTCCCGTGCCAAAGCTTAACTTATGAGAAGCAGAAAAGGAATTTCTCATTAGAATAAGCTCTTTCTTTTCTGAAGCCGGGGAGAGAAACAAAGAGAAAGAGTATGAACATGAGTGTGTGTGTGTGTGTGTGTGTGTGTGTGTGTGTGATACCTGCCTGCTGTCTATTCCAGACCAGACCTGGCTGATCATCAGAATTACGTGGGGAAATTCTTCAAAATACAGATCACTGGCTTCCAGACCTGCGGGAAGTTTAATGTTGTGACGGAGCCAGGAATCTATATTTTGCAAAAGCTTTCTAGGCGACTCTGATGATGATCAAGTTTAACGACAATTATTATACACTTACTTAAGTGGGACAAAGAATGTTTCCCAAACCACTGTTGGTTGCGTTTGTATGCAAACCAAACGGAAGCCTGCTTCGGCAGGAACGCCTGCCAAAGCTAAGACAATTCAGTATCGTAGTCCTCGGGTGTGCAGCCAGAGGGCAGGAGCCCGCCACTGCAGAACCCAGCCAGACGCGTGAAAATCAGGTCTCAGCGATCGAGTCGGCTGTAGAAGCGTGTGTTCACGCTGTGACCGGAATAGACGGTCACTTCTTAAAATTTACTAGTCTTGAATAATTTGAAGGGGGGGAAGCTATTTTATTTAAACACTCACTTATAAAGTCAAGTTAACTCTTGATTATAAACCCATTTGGAAGTGAGTGGTGGCATGAATAATGCATTTTTCTTATGAATATATCTGATATTTTGGGAATTTTTAGCATTTCAAATAAGGTAGCTATACTACAAAGAGTTATTCTTAACTGTGGAGCGGGGCTTCACTTAATCTTCCATGCCGACTCTTCTCACCAGCCGTCACCCTCCTATTAGGAGACAGGGTTCATCCTCTAGTGACAGGCTGAATTGGGCCTCCGAGGCTTCAATTTCAAGACCTAATAAGGCTGATGTTGGTTTGCTGTGTTTCTGTTCTTTTGAGTACCTAGGCCTATGTGGGCTGGTGCCTCTCTATGTGCAATAATAGTAATACTTAAACCTTTGAAGAGTATGACACACTATTCTGGAGGAGCTCACATGAACATTTCATCACTTTTAAGACTCAATATAAATGCATGTCAGGTATCGTTCTTATTTTGGACGTGAGGGCACCTAAGAGCAGTCTGTCCAAGAGTTATGCATAATAACTGTCAGCGACTGAATCAGCACTGTGAAGGTGGCAGTCCATTCTCTCTTGGCCTCTGTTGTGGCTCAGGAGACGCCGGTGCCGCTCTTACTCTTACTTCTCTGTGTAGGATGTTGTTCGCCCCACCCCGGCCCCGCCCCAGCCACCTCCAGGGGCCTCTCCCTGTCTTTGGTGTCAGCAGCTGTGCTCCGTGTCTGGGTGTGGTTCTGTCTGCATTTAGCCAAATGGGGGCTTGTTGAGTTTCTCAGATTCGTGTGTGGGTGTTTTTCCCCGAAATTTGGGAAGATTTTTTTTCTATCTTTATTTCTTTATATATGTGTGTATATATCCTTTGATTTTGTCCTACAATCCTTGAGGTTATGTTTATTTTTATTCCATTTTTTTCTCAATTTTTCAGGTAGCAGTCTCTGTTGCTCTGATTTCAACCTGCTGTTAAATCCACTGAGATAATTTTTTAATTCATTACTTTTCAGTTCTAGAATTTGCACTTGGTTCTTTTCGGTAGTTCCCAATTCTCTATCCACTCACTCAGAATATATTTCCCTTTACTTGTTTGATCATATTTTTTTACCTCTGAAATACTTGCTTTCTTATGAATTCTAGGAGTTATTGGAATATATTACGATCTTTTAAGATGATGCTTAAAAACAGTCCCTATTTTCACAAATTCAGCTGCACTGTGGGGTGTGTTTCCTTTCCCACAGACCTTCTACGCATCCATAGTTGATTTATGTGAAAATGGCGGGAAACGTCCCGTCACAAACAGCAGCGCTGGTTTCACCAAAGAACAAGCCGACACCATTCGCAGAATTCGAAATAGTAAAGACAGTTGGGACATGCTGGGGGTCAAGCCTGGGGCCTCAAGGTAAGCGGTGCTCTGGTATCAGTGCTGAGTTCTGTCCTAGACAGAGGCTCAGTTGTCCAAATTATAGGTGCGATACATCTTCTCGTAATTTTCCAGAAATAGGAAGATGCAGGGAAATGCACTAGATTACTTGATAACGCTCTTGCACGGAATTAGCAGAGTACCAGTGATTCCATCGATAGCGATCGCCTGATGGGGGAGCTGTGTAATGCGAATGCATCAGTACATTCTGAAACAGTAGGCTGTGCTGTTGCTGAACAAAATCCTTGAAGCTAATGCAGCCTTAAAAAAAATACCTTACGAAAGAGAATTCTTAAATTTTTAACAGGGTTTTAGAGGAGGAAAGAATGTTAGCAATCAGCATGTCCAAACGTTTCATTTGATAGCTGGAAAAACTGCGATTTAGTGACCAAATACGCTCAGTGACCTCAGGAGTTAATTGGTTCTTGACCCTGAACACTGTGTGTGTGTGTCTGTCTGTCTGTCTTTCGCAAAAATCCTGCTACTTCCTTATCTGTGTTTATTTATTTTATTTTAGCCAAAAGAATTATTTGGGGGGAAAATAAATAAATCACTGTTCTTTGTTGCTTGTGCAAGAACAAATCATTATTCAGTGTGGTTATATAACTTTTTTCCAAATTACTGAAATATAATTCCCATACAGCGTTGTATGTATACTTTAAGGGATACAGCCTAATGATTTGACTTATGGATATTGTGAAACAGTTACAACTGTAGTTAATATCCATCATCTCAAACAGAAAAAAAAAAAAGGTTTTCCATTGCAATGAGAGTTCCCGGGATCTTCCCGCATAAGAATTTCCTGTGTCCACACATTTTTACTATATGACACTGCTGTTGCCATGCGTATCATAGTGACGGATTCTCAGATCTTTTTATTTTGCGCCACGGCTTCCCTCTCCATGGCTCCCCCTTCCTACTTTTTCACCTTGATCCCCACACATGGAAAGGTACATCCAGAACTTGCCTTGTCAGCATCAACCGCATGAAACATCTCTTCTCCATTTTCGTCTCATAGCACACCGCTAGGTCCCGGAGGAAAGAGGGGAGGCGGAGCGGAGGATGGTTGCTGGCCGCCCTCGACTTGCCAGGCATCACTGAGGGAACTTTAACCCTGGGAAGGCGCTCAGGTGGCCTCATGCACGTGGCACAGAGTTCATCGGTGCCTTTTAAGTGTCCCTTTAGACTTTCCATGGTCCCAATCTAAATTCTTCCATTGGATCCTCAAGGAACATGGGCTCTAAAACTAAGAAACTATTACTTTACTTATGAATTAAGTTGGAACAATATTTGTTAAGGCAAAAGAAACTCTGGTTTCTTATTTATTCACTGTAGTTAATTGGCATCTACCAGAATTTACAGGACCTCCATAAGTTCCATACCCTTAACTAATATAAACATGTAGTTTCTTTAAAAATTTTTTTTTGCCTGTTATTGATTCTCAAGAGAGGGAAGGGAGGAAGAAAGAGAAGGAGGGAAACAGCACATGAGAGAGAAACATCAGCCAGTTGCCTTTTGCACGCGCCCCGACCAGCAACCAAATACACAACCCCGGCGTGTGCCCCGACCAGGAATTGAACCGTGACCGTTGGGTTTGCGGGACGACACCCAACCTGCTGAGCCACACCAGCCAGGGCGGCATGTACCGTTCTTACCCGTGTTCTTTGGGTCTATCAAACTAGTTTTGTATGGCATTGAATACTTTTAGGCAAAACCTAAAAACATTTTTTTTAAGTTACAGAGAGTTTTAATGTTTGTTCAGTGCTGTTTACTATTCTTGAACTTTAGGAAAATCTTCATCTTCAGTAGAATTGATATATTTCTTACACCCTTGACTGAGTCTTGTTTCTCCAGAATTTTCCTTGCAAGTCTCCCCTGCTACCCAGAATGTTTAAAAAGCACTCCCGGTGCAGAGGGCCAGCCTGAGTGACGCGGGAATGCCCAGAGGACGTGTTCCCTCAGGAGGCAGCTAATGGGGAAGAGGGAGGAAGCTGTTCCAGCCTCGAGACTGAGAGGCTTTTAGGGGGCATGTGATTCTTGTTCGCCAGTATCAGAATTGTCTATGTAGAAAACTACATGCAAGAGTAAAACAAGAAAATTCAGGACTCCCCTAAGAGCAGACAACAGAAAAAGCCTTAGAATGTGCACACAAGGCGTGGAGAACCTCTCTCTCTGTGACCTCTGTCTCTCCAAGTTGACACACAGACTTTCCATCACATCCACGATGTCAAAGACCGTCTCCCTCGTTTGCAGAGCCAAACTAGACGTCCTTCTGATAAGAAATGAAGGAGAAAAGCCAGGGCATTCGGGAAAGCACCCAGCTTGTAGGACAGCGGGAACCCTGAATCACAAAAGGAAGGTGGAAAAGAAAACCCTCTGGTAGAGACGGGGCCAGACTCTGACCCGGGTGGTGGCCGGGTGTGTAGAAGCTCCCAGAGGCCTGACCCCAGAGGATGAAGAGCCGGGAAGTCACAGGGAGGGTGGCCTCAGCCCCTCCCCAACCAGTTCCTGCTGGCGGAGGAGCTCAGAGCCCCCGGATCTCACCTGGAGCTCTGCTGGTCTCTGGAGAAATACTCATTGTTACTGCTCCCTTCCTCTCTAGAGAATAGTACTTTCTCTTGTTTCTTCTTGGATATCAGGTGCCCCTTTCCATGCCCTCTTTGGGGTCATCGGTGTCACCATCTTGCCCAGGCCTCAGACTCCCTGTGACCCTGAAACTCATTCCAGCCCCTCTCCTTATATCTTATCCACCTGTACATCCAGCTCCTCATCTGCTTCTGCCGGTGCTTTCTTCTTGCGACCGCTCCAATCTTCCCTCCCACAGACTCTGTAACCTAAACTCTGACACTCGCGCCTGGGTTCTGGCAACAACCCCCTGCCTGTCTTCTAACGTCAAGAAACGGTCTTCCCAGCACCATTTCGTCAGGAAACGCCTACTGTTGTCAGTGTTGATCAAATCGAGCTTTTCTGTTGTTTTGCCTTCATGGCCTGTCACCTCCCGACCCCTGACCCCTGCCCCCGGCCCACTTGGTTTCTCGTACCTTCCACTCCTTGCCCATGCTCTGTTCCTAGCCTCTCGCATTGCTCTGTATACGTGCTCCCCACCCCCGTGTTCATGCCCAAGCCCCTCTGTTCAGAGTTCTGGTTCCGGGGGGCCTGCCCTGGTCACCAGCGTCCTCATTGCTCCCGTCAGCGGGGACTCGCTGCGTGCCTGCAAGGTGCCTGGTGCTGCTTGTTTCCATCTGATCTTTCCTTTGCCAAGTGTTTTCTTCACGTTTGTACACACATTTTACATTGTATTTTTTTCTACTTGTATGTTATACAGGGTCCGACACAAATAATGTCCCTTTTTATTACAAAATCATAAGCATGTATTCTGTAACATACCAATATTACACTCAAGCACACCATAGGACATTTTAGGTGACATGTTCAAATTAAAACTATAAATGATTACACCCATATTATTACCCTACCAACCACATTCAAGCAGGCCTTACTTCTGCCGACCCTGTATGTTATTTATTTGTTGTTTGTTTGTTTCCTAGTCCCACCTTTGGAAAGGTAGTGATTGGAAAGGGGAGGTTGTGCTGACTGCGAGAGCTATTACATTATCCTATCGACTAAACACGGTGCGCGGGGCGCCCCGGCCGCTGACGCAGAGCTCCGCTTCTTTTCGCAGGGACGAGGTCAATAAAGCGTACCGGAAGCTCGCCGTGCTGCTGCACCCGGACAAATGCGTAGCGCCCGGCAGTGAAGATGCCTTCAAAGCGGTTGTGAACGCCCGGACTGCCCTGCTGAAGAACATCAAGTAGAAAGGAGAGCAAAAGACCAGCTTCGGGCGCGAGTGCAAGCAGACTCTCCCTGGAGGCGAAACAGCCCCCGCGGGTTGCTTCCCCCGCAGAACCTCGCCGCTCTTTCCCCCCATCTGTCGTCATTCGTAAGTCAGCGGTCCAGGGCCTGCTGCCGGTTCACGCGAAGGGAACCGAGCGCCACTTGCACACCCCGGTTCGGTTCGTTTTCCACGTTGAACTCCAGTGCTCCCGTGGGCCCCGCCCTCGGAAAAGTCCCTGAGGCGTGTGGAGGGAGGAGGGAGGACAGGAGGGTCCTTTCACCTTTTCCTCCCTCCCATCCTTCTTTCCTGCCTTCCTTCCTTCAACATCAGAGAAGAAAAACAGTAGCAGACAATATCAAAACCCGTAAGAGTTTGGTGTAACCTCACAAGCAAGCCGCCCCTTTCAGAATGAGTTCCTTAGGTGCTATTTTAACCATCGATCAAAAAGTAATGGCCTCTTAGACGCAGCCCTTTGGAAGTTTGTAAAACAAAGCCACACAGTTGAGTTAAGCAGCCAGTTTATGACACTTAGTCCGTTCCCTTCTCCAGCCACCAGGGGGAGAGACAGGCCAGTCCTCAGTGAATAAAGCCGCGGCAACAACACTTCTGGGTGCACAGCGCTGCTGGCGTGCCCCTGGACCAGAGGCCCCTGCCTGGCTGTGCAGGTGGGTGCCGGCCACTGTAGGGAGCACCATCACCTAGGGATCAGGAGTGAGGCCAGGACGGGTGCGTGCAGGCCACGCTAGAGGGCCTCCGCTGTGCTTCCTCACCAGTGTTAGTTCCCTCTCCTCCTCCCCTCGTTGATTTATACACCGCATCTGCCACCATTTCTCTGTTCTTGGATCCCTGGCTTCCAGCCACTGCCTCCTCCATCCCCCCTCACAAGCCTTGAGCTGGGCCTGGCTGACCAGAGACCAGTAAGGGTCCTTCAGGCAGTGGGGGAGAGAGGGGTCTGAAAGCTGGCAGGGGGAGGAATCTCCGTGATTTTGTTTGGGTTCCAAATTTCTGAATAGTAGCACTTTTAAACCACAGGTTATGAAAATTAATTTCACAGAGAGAAAAGCGTTTTCTTGCCATAGTCTCCTCCTTCATCTCCAGGAGGTGGATGGAGATAAGTGTTAGGACTGGCCGTTCTCTCAGGGCCCGCACGACCGCTCCCACTGCGTGGCTCCTGACCTCCTCCCTCTCGCTGTGAGGTCTGTATTTTCAGCTGTGACTGCTCTGCACCAACTGGGGCTTTAAAGTACGCAAAGCATCGCTGTCTCTGGATTTTAAACAGCTGTCCATATTGATCGCCAGTCAGCGCACCTTAGCACCTCGGGAGCAAAGCCACGTCCATTGAACTCAAGCCCAGGGCGTCCTTCTGGGTGCTTCCCCTCTGCCCAGCGGCTTCCTTGGTGCGGCCGCCCTCGGGCCGCGTGGAGCCTGTTGTCAGCAAACCTGGAAAACTGTCGGCCGTTTTCTAGGGTGACCTTTCTTCTTGGTGATGCCGGAAATGTTCTTCTTTATGGTTTGAGATCTGAGATAGGATTTCTTAGGGGATTGTCCTCTGGCCTTTTAATTTTAACTAGCCCCGAGACTGCAGAACTCCAACCCAAAGTTCTTCTGAACGTAAATGTTGCTTAAGGCCTTCGCCACGCCTACGATAATTAAACATCGATCTGTTCTTACGGCAGAATTTAGGAGCTGCCTGAAAGAGGGATTGTGCACGGCAGTGCCCAAGCTGACAGAGCAGCTCACTGAGTGTGAGGCCCTGTGTGTAAGAAGCTGGTGCCCATTGTTGCCACTGTTACTAAACGCCGGCCTGGCCCCTCATTCGGCTGCAGTGCGCAGGTGAGCAAGTGTAGCGGAGGGTTCTCGAGGCCCCCATTCGCATCCTTAGGGAACCAGTGACCTGTTGAGATTCGGCCTGATCTCTACTCTTAGGTCTTGGGACTCAGTTTCCAGCACCCTCTTGGTGAATGTTAAGGATGGCCAGGTACTCCTTTATGTAAAAGAAAGAAAAGAAGAAACTTAAGCTTCAAGGTCCTAGAATTTTTCTGATTTTGTAGTTCTTGAGAAGAATATCAAATGATAATGAAGCTCAATCTGCACTGAAAAGTTTTTTGGTATCATACCGACTCTACAGACCTGTGCACATTGATTTAACTTCTTGGTGCAAATGTGTCCTTTGTAGTTCAATGTTAAAAGTATTCAGCCAGTTAGGATTTCAAAATACATCAGTGAGAGTAACAACTATCAGAATAATTTCAAAGGCTAAAAAAAAATTTATATAGAGAATCTTGTTTTTCAAAAAGAATAAAAAGTTTGAGCAGCTATTATTAAAGAAAAGCCATTTCTTCCACATCTGAGTCACCAAGAATTAACACTTTTAAAACTTGTTAGAAGTCCCCAGAGGCTTTCAAATCAGTCCTCCAACCTACCCAAGCGCTTTAAAATAACCCCCGGCTTTTGTTCCTCTGTTCCCCTTCCCTGCCTCCTTCTGGGTGGATGTTCTCAGCTGTCAGCTCTTCTCCTCCCCCAGCCTTGTCACCCTGCTCCCTCTCCTGCACGCGCCCTTGGCCTGGGCGGTGTGTCGACTGGAAAGTCCAGCCTCGGGTATTGTGCTGCCCCCGACACAAAATGCCTGGTTCGGTAGCTCGCGCTATTCCCTAAGGCTCACATGTACCTCAGGGAACTTACTCCAGTATGTTTTCAGCATCGCATTCTCAACCGGTAAATATCTCTTTACACCCATAAACCGGAGCCTGAGTCACTGTTAGTTCAACGAGCCATTGATTAGGCAGCTGAATTTCTGAAAGAAAGTCGCAGTGAGGATGCAGCCCTAGCGATGAGGAAGCTGCTCCTTGCGGAACACAGTCTGGGGAGGGGAGACAGGCATTTTGGGTTCACGTGAGCGAGGGCGGGGCTGCACACACATCGTGTTTGACTGTGACAGGCACTTGCAGTAGGCGCTGGCATGTTACTTCTCCACGAGACTCCCTCCAGCTCACCCAGCCTGCCAGCAATCCGGTAAAACTTTTGAAAACGAATTTAGCTGCAAAATATAGCTAACCACCTTCCGGTGCAAGTTTTGCAAAGTGAGAAGAGGTTTGCCCTTCTTCTGATTGCCATTTGGCACAACTGCAAGGCATAGGTACTACTATTTGTGTGTTGGTTTTCCCTTTAAACATCTCCAGAGGAGACAGAGTCTAAACCTTGGGGGTGACGCGCGAGACGGCGCCCACCAAGCAGCGCAACCCTGCGCTGTGCAGTGAAGGCCCCAGGGTGAGGTGCCCTGCGGGACAGCCGCACCGTGGGGGATCCTTACCTGCACTCGTTGCTTGAGGGGGCGTCTGTCCCTCTGACTGTGAGTGCAGAGTCTCCAAAGAAAGCTCTTTGCTCTTACAAGGTAATTTGCCTATTTGCTTTCTGTTGAAATTACTGAAAATGTTAAATCTAACAGTTGTTTATGTCTTGTATAGAGAGTGCCATATGTATTTAAGTTGTGTATTTTTATAAAATAAAGCCAAATATCACACACTGGTCTGTGGGCCACACTTAACTTGTTGAAACATTTGTCTTTAACATAAAACACGTTTGTCTAGAAGCCAGTCTAGTTCCTCACCAAGTAAGATGTCGGGCTGTGGTGCCCACCTGGTCACGTGGAAGAGATTCTTGTTCATCAGTGCGTCAGGCTAGTCCAGCCTTAAAGTTGTGATGAGGGTGTTTTGATCTCTTAAAGATACTAATATTATGTTTGCCTTTTTAATTCAGACAAAACTATTGTCTCATTTTATTTTTATTTTTTGTTTTTAAATCCTCACCCAGGGACGTGCTCATTGATTTTAGAGAGAGAGGAAGGGGAAGTGAGAGAGAGACATCGATGTGAGAGAGAAACATTGGTCTACCACCCTGACATGTGCCCTGACCAGGGACTGAACCCGCAACCCAAGCATGTGCCCTGACCGGGGATCAAACCCACAACCTTCTGGTGTATGGGCTGATACTCCAACCACCTGAGCTTCCCGGGGAGGGCGTGTTGTTATCTCATTTTAATAACACAGATCTAAATAATTCACTTAACCAGTCTCTGGCCAAGAATCCAAAAGCAAGAGACTATTGTAAACCCAGAGTCTGGAAGCGTTAAGCCTACTAAGGCCAACCCACAGAAGGCGGTCCATCTCTGCAGGCTTCCAGCGGGAGCTTTGATTTTCGTTGGGAAGGACATTTGCTGTCACCTGGGAGTGCCCACCGCTCCTCTAGGGGAACTGCCCTGCTTCTGCACGGCTCGCATGCTCTGAAGGGGAGCTGCCAAGTCCCGCTATGCGCCCCCCTTCCTCCCTGGCCACAGAGATTGGTCCCTGAGATAGGGAGGTCACCCAAGCTGAACCGATTGGCAGCCTTCCCTGGAATCTTTCTAATTGGATTTATGAAAACAAACATCCTCTCAGGAGAGGAAGACAGAAAGGGTTTGCTGATGCTGGCAACCTCCATTATAGCCTCACAGAAGAGTGTGAGAGGGAAGCAGACGTTCAGAAAGAGAGGGTCCTGGTGGCTGAGACATTCCTTCTAGGTCTCCCGAACCGGTGGTTCTTCAAGCCCATCCGCCACCCCAGAACCCTTCCCATAAATCTCCGCCCCCCTTTTTCTGCCTAAGTTAGGCAGAGTTTGCTTTCTGTTCCTTGCAACTAAAAGAACATTAGTTAATAATAGACACCAAGGATGCAAGCAGGGATGAGACAGCTGTAGTCTGTAGGCTGATTCAATGTTGGGTAGGTATATTGTACAGTTTATACATTAAAATATAGCCAATTACTTACTTAGTGCTTCTCAATGGGAGCCTTTGCCTGTGTTTTAAACCAATAATAACCAGTTGTAAACTGAACAGAAATATGAAGTTTATTCATTTTGTTTTAGAGTCTATTTAAAATGTCACATTTTATCTAGCTTTTTAGTTTCTATTTCATGCATTGCCTGTCAGACGCACTTCTAATTTCTTAAATTTCAGATCAGATTTTATTGTTAAAACAGCCATTCACCGTGTATGTACTTATTAAGCACCTACTATGCGCTGCCCCTGTTTTAGGCACTTGGGCTACAGCAGAGCACAGGGCCAACGGAAGTCCCTGCCCAATGGAGCTTCCATTATAGTTCCACTATTTTTTTTTAATTTGTGGAGTTTTGAAGAAAGTTCTTTTTTTCCTATAGGCTTATTTCCTATAGTTTTCTTTCTTATATGCAACTTTATAATTAATACCAATTGCCACTACATACAGAAGATCATGGAGGCTGTGAAAATTCTGTGTTAAATTTTTTTTTTGAGAACTTAACTGTTATCATTATACAAAGCTCTTTTTCACATGGGGCCTGGAGCGTATGGGTCTAGACTTTAGGCATTTCTTCATGTATTTTATAATTATAATTACAATATTATTATATTCTCCCACAGCAGTTATTACGGTTGTATTCATTTTAAGAGCAAATATCTAGAACCTAAATTGCTGTTTTAGTTAAATCCGTAGTGTGTACCTGTGACAAGCTGACCATTCTAAAGGACGCTATGACTTCAGGAAAGTTATTTCTCTCTGCATCCAAAACAGCTGTCAGTGATCACTACAAAATCAGCCCGTACAGCCCACAAAAGCCTTTGCACCAGAGAAGAGAAGTAAAGTCTGCTGCGATGGGAGAAATGAGCAGGGCGAGCATCCCCACGCCTCGGATGTCACCAGGGCAGCATTCTGCGAACACTCCGCTGGCTTCCGGGTTTGAGAGAAAACAAAGAGGTTAATGAAATAAATACCAAGGAGAGGGAAGGCGCCTTAGTGGCTCGGTAGCACAATAAAAGGCAGCAAAAGAGGCTTGCTCTGCGCAGACTAGAGGGAGCACACGGAAAAGCCCCAAGACGGTGGTTGTCGGCTGGTGTTCAGTGACAGAACGCTGTACTTGCAGTGAAGTCCAACAGGGGACCCCTGTATAAAAAAGGGTTAGGAGCGACGTTTTATCAAGGTACATTTGCACCTTTAACATCACTCTGTATAAAAGTGGTCCACCAGGCAGTCCTCCCTGCTCAGGGAGATGGTGGCATTTGTATCAGGACATGATGACCCCCAGGTGGTGACGGCCTTGTCCTCACAGGTGCTGGTGAGGAGGGGCCTTACAGGGATCAGGTTCAAGGACAGGTGAGGCTTCAGCCAGGCGCTCTACTGATGGGGCCTCTGCTTCACAAGGTGTCCCCATGAAATGTTCAACATCAGGTCAAGTACCGTGGCTTTGTGTCTCATCATGAGACGTGAACAAGACTTCTAGGGGCTGGAGCAGTCTACGGGAAGAGGAAGAAAGAGCCACCTTCCTTCCGTCTGTCCCGGCGGCAGAACTGAAGGACTTGTATGAGCATGGATGTCTTTTATTTTCTCATCGTTTTACAGATGAGAAAACTGAGGCTCAGAGAGGTGAAGGCACTTGTTTAAGGCCACACAGGACGCTATTCAAACCCAAACTTGCCCACCGTCAGAACCCAGGGTCCCACCCACCCTGTCAGCCTCAGGACCCAGATTCTAAAATATTCTGCTTCACACTATAAATGATATTGTACCTGCTTGTTCCATGTTGCTCACAGGGACATAAATAGGCCTGCGTTTTTAAAAAGACCACAGAGATACAATTTTCTTCATCGATGACACAAGTTCGAATCCCGCATGTGTGCGTAGGAATGACAGTTCTGGGGTGTGCCTAAGCCAAGAGGAAGTTAATATGACAACTGAAGTTACCGATGTGTTAAAATATGGACTATAATACATTTGCATATATTTATTAACAGGCGTTTTTCTAAGTGAAATTTTGCATTGACATTTGCAGAACCACTAATGCCTCCAGAACAGCTTGAAAGTCATGTCTTGAGGGGTATTTATATTCACTCAAGCCCTCAACTAAAAGTTAAGTCTCAGGTCCCGGCTGCCTGAGAACCTAAGAAACAACTTGGGGTGGGTTGGGGGAGGGGCAGACCAATAAGAAAACATCAGGCACAAATTGTAGGTCCTTCAACCGCCCGCTTCCCAACAGATGATGAAAAAAGTCACAGAACACAACTGAATATTGATTTCTTTCAAAAGAGCCAGAGAGCAAGAAAATAGGAAAAGTGTGAGTGCCCTTAGCACCCAAATATGCTGCTCAATAACCCCACTGTGGTGTGATTTTCTTGATGAAATTTGTCTCAGTATCTCCCTGGCTCACAGAAGCTCCTCGGAGAAGGGACAAGAGGGTTGACTTTGCTGGGCCTCAGGCCTGGCCTTTGAGGGGCATCGGAGCCAGCGTGGCTGGTGGCCTGCCAGTAGCCCTCCCTCCCTCCCTCCTGCCCATCCTGTGCCGTGTGGCTCTGGTCAGTCGCGGGTGAGTGAAGCCACTCACGGCGGTACCAATTCTATCGCCAGTGATTGGTTTGGGAGCGGGCATGTGACTCTTCTGTAGCCAAAAACACATAATGGGCATTCTCCTAGGGAGCTTCTGGGAAAGAATGTGGCACTCCTGAGAAGTGAGACATGGAAGGAAACTGTTCCTCTTCCTCTGTGGGACAATGTCCCCTGGGTTGTGGCACCATCTCATGGCCTGCAGATAGGACATTGTCCCACAGAAGAAGAGGAACAGGGCAGAGATGGAAAGTGACATGGGCCTTGACGATGGGTTTGAGCCACTGAATAACCAACCTTAGACCTGCTCCACCCAAAGACTGGGTAGAGGCCCTATTCAAGGACTCGTCGTGGAGGGAATACATTTTCTCTAGAATTTAAGCCATCCTGAGTGGGGGCGGGGTCACTTAGGACAGAAATCATCCCAACTGCCAAAAACATCTCTAGTCCCTCTGCAGGAGAGATGCCTGAGAACGCCACCATTTGCAATTTATTAAAGAAAAGTTCTGTGTTAAATTACAAGTCTTACCCTTAAGAGGGCTAAATCACTGAGCTTTTAACACCTTTGAATTTATTCATTTATTCCTAAGCATTCCTTCCTCCATTAAGCCTTTAAGTGCCTGTTCTATGCCAGTCATTCTGCTATACTCTGGGATCACAAATGATGAACAATGAGTATCAATTTATAGCTATCATTTAAATCCTCCTCTCTAAAGCTATTTTAACATAATTATTTTCATTTAAGGGTACATTCGAACTTAGACTTAATGCAAAATTGTGAATAAGATGAAAAATCTCCAGCTCCCTCCAAGTCACACGACTTCTGGGGAGGCTTTTATCAAGAGGAGTGGAGAAGCACAGACCCTCCCCCTGCCCGATAGGGGCAAAGAGGGGGCGGCTGAGTGGGCGAGGGAGACGGGACACGTGCTCCCAGCCCCAGATGTGAGCAAGACTCCAGCAGCACGACAGAGAACGAGCAGAGGGCTCCAAGCCCGCTGAAAGACTGACTCAACTTAGCAGCGGCTAAAAATAGCTGAGCAGGGCCATAAACTTCCCTGTCCAGGCAGATTGACAGCTGGCAGGTAGAGTGGGCTCTGCGGGGGCTTTCACGACCGGAAGGGTTAGAGCCATCTTGACCGGCGAGCCTTACATGGGGGCTCTGGGTCCTTGCTCAGCTACAGGTAAAGTTGTCACTTGCTCCCCACTTGGCAGGACCAGAGCACGGAAAGCCAGAGACATTCTAGAAGGAGGAAGGGGGAAGAGGCAGAATCGCTTAAACCCACCCCGAGCCCATTTCACTGAGATGATTTTTAAGAGAGTGGGGAAAAAATGTTAAAATAAAAGCTGAGGTTTCTTTCAAGGATGCTTTTTATTTTAAAGGTTTTGAGAAAGCTTAGCATGTATTCTACTAAATGTAACACTTTCAGAACGGCACCTGGCTGTGCCCACACCCCTGTGTGGCCCCCCAGGATTGGAAAAGGGGTGGCAAAGTGGGGAGCTAATGCATTCCCACCACCACTTGTGCAGTAAACAGCATCTTTAAGAACACAAGAGGAAAATCAATGCCAGCATTAATTATTGAATAGATAGGAAAATTATTATCTGAGAAAACACTTGGGTAGGCTTAACCCAAAACCTGACTCTGTCTAAGTTGTGTGTAAGTCAGTGTGCCCTCCGTTGTGTGAGGCCAGAGGACTTTGTGGAATGAATCCTAGAGTGTTTCTTGAATTTGGGTCACTGGCTTCTATTTTGTGCCCCTTTGCCAGTCTTTTCTTAACAGTCTCTTTTTTCCAAACCATCTTTTATCCAAATCAGTCGTCTGAGATGATGTGCCTGGTCAGGCCATGGCATTTGCTCCAATGAATTGTCAACAGCTGTAAAGCAGAATGCCCTTTTAGCTCGGCGCTCAAGGCCTTCTGTGATCTGGCCCCTCCCTACCATTCTTGCCTGGCCATGACTTTCCTTTCCTCTTCCTTCCCGCTGTCCATCTTCACTCGCCACTCCCACGTCCTCCTGGGACGACCCTGCCTCCGCACCTTTGCTCACACTCTTCCCTTTCCCCAAGGGGTCCTTTCGGTGTCCCTCGGCAAACATTCTCTCCCGTCTTCCTTCTCAGTGTGCCCTGCCGCACGGAGCCTTTTCTCATCCACGACCTTAAAGTAAACATCAGGAACGCTGTTCCTGATGAAGCTTAGGAAACTTCCGTGAGAAGCTTGCTTTGGAAGGAAGGAGGAACATGGCTGGCAGCTGGAGGGGATGAGGGTTGAAAAGCATTGTCGTTTGTGATTTAAGATGGGAGAAGCTTTATTTCTTGAAAGTGCCAGGAGGGAAGGGGCAGAACCCGAGGGGGAAGCAGCCGGTGGGCTCCAGGGCCCACTGCGCAGGAAGCAGGGACCTCTTCCCTACAATCTCTGCTGTGCTTTCTGGGTCGTCTCGGCTGTGATGCGATGCAGGCAGGGGCTGGAAGGCCACCCTGCCCACAGAGTACCCTCTTCCCTTACCTATTTAGTGAAATCTGAACAGCCACCCTTCCAGCTCGTTCCTGTGACTTGAGATGGCTTTGGCTATGGGCCAGAGGTGTGTGCCTGT
Organism: Trachops cirrhosus; assembly: GCA_028533065.1. Lineage (NCBI taxonomy): Eukaryota > Metazoa > Chordata > Mammalia > Chiroptera > Phyllostomidae > Trachops > Trachops cirrhosus. The sequence continues at coordinate 136,142,569 of CM052543.1, forward strand.
GTGCATGTGTGTGTGGTGCATGTGCGTGTGGTACATGTAGTGTGTGTGCATGTGGTGTGTGCGCACAGATCACTGTCCGTGGAGACTCTCCCTCTGGCCTCCTGTTTCTGCAGAGCGCCCCTTGAATGCTCCCATGGCCTTGCTAACTTTCCTGCTGGTGAAATGGGGAGCAGGAACAGAGCCCCATCTGCTCGGCCCTGTCATTTCACATTTGTTGGCTGGGTGAGGAAGTGGGGTGCAATGTCCATGCATCCCCCCTTTCCCCAGGGCAGGCTCCACCCCTTCTGGGAGGCTATGATCACCCCACATGCCTGGGACTGGGTGGGGGGTTCAAGCCTGGAGTGAAGCATTATCCCAGACTGTGGCCACACACCTGCGCCCCAGCTTCCGACCCACCTTCCATCCCTATGAGGCCGATCTGCGTGTCCCACCTGCCTGATTCCTGGGTCCACTTCCTGAGCCACTCAGAACTGGGGGCTGGCAGAGGCAGAATTAATGATTGTCCCAAGACCTCAGCAGTAACATTCACTCCCTCCAGCCCCTTGGCGATCTGCCGCCATGTTCTGAGGGGGAAGAGGAGGAGAGGGAGAGAGGGGGAGAGGCCCAGACACTGGGAGAAGGGGAAGGGAGCGTGTCCTAAAAGACCAAGGTGGGCAGATAAACCTCAGTGTCACAAACCTGGGCCTCGCTCTGTTCTCTCTTGATCAATATAATTGCCAGAGCATGTGCTAAGTGGCTCTTATTTTAAAATATGAAAATGGCTCAGGAGAATGTGACTCAGGCTACCCTGAGTCCTTTCTGGCCAGGCGACAGGCCTCCTCTCCAGTGTCACCCTGTTGTGGACCTGCTGCTGTCTAAGTCTCCACCCCTCCTGCCTCCCAGATGGAGAGGAGGACTCTGGGTTTGAACAGCCAGGCTCTTAAGACAAAGGCCCCGCTTCCCTCTGTACTGTGCACTCTGGCTTTGCCCCCACCAGTACAACCTGCCCCCAGAGGTCCAGTGCTAACTTGACCCCTACCCAAACAGAGGGGTGAAATATGCAGCCTGTCATTCCTCCAGCAATGAGACTGGGCAGGTTGGGTGCACAGAGCCTAGGAATTGGGCCCTGGAGTCAGGTGCCTGGGTGTACAGTTGGGTGGTGCCCTCGGGGAGCTGGTGGCCGAGGCCCAGGCAGCAGAGGGAGCAGTGGGGCAGGCCCCGGAGTTGATGTGGACCCTGGGCATCTCCAGGGCTCCTGCCGACGGAGAGAAAGAGCCTGAAGAGATCTGGGGGTGCGATCCGCAGAGACCGCGTGTCTCCGCCGTCCTGCTGCCTGGTCGTGCACCTTAGACAGATAGTAATGTGTGCACTCTCCTCTACAATCCATCCCCAATGGTTTCACAATAGAAATAGTGATTGGAATTACTCACCAGTTAAATCACTCACCCTCCCTCCAAGGAGGAAAAGAAATCACTTCAAGGGAAATCGAAGTCTGGGAATGACTGCGAAGTGGTTCTGTGGTTCCTGCCACTTGCTGGCACATTTCAGGGGACAATGGGAATTGTGATCCCAACTGAAGAAGCTCCGCGGTTGGAGAAGAGAGTCCAACAGGTTTTTTTGTTGTTTTAATTCAACAAGCTTTTTTGAGACTCTCTCTGGCTTGCATCCCAGGTTCAAAGGTGAATACAGGCCTTGATTTCAGGTCTTCTGGCCAAGATGGAGGTGTAGGTAGACACACTGTGCCTCCTTGCACAACCAAAAGAAGGGCAACGACAGATTTAAAAACGAAAAATAACCAGAACTGCCAGAAAATCGAACTGTGTGGAAGCCCAACAACTAAGGAGTTAAAGTAGAAACACTCATCCAGACCGATAAGAGGAGCAGACACGGGCAGCCTGGTGGAGAGGACTCTCGGCGAGGCGACAGCTGGTGGATGGATGGTCCCACACTGGCGTGCAGATAAACCGGGAGAAAGAACTCGGAGCAAGACAGACTGAGCAACCAGGGTTTCAGCTCAGGGGAATAAAGCCTCAAAACCTCTGACTGAAAACACCTGTGAGGGTTGCAGTGGCAAGAGAAACTCCCAGCCTCATAAGAGAGTTCATTGGAGAGACCCACAGGGTTCTAGAACGTACACAAACCCACCCACCCGGGAATCAACACCAGAGGGGCCCACTTTGCTTGTGGGTAGAGGTGGAAATGACGAAAAGCCAGTTGACAGCAGAGCAAATGGCACTGTTCCTTCTCGGACCCCTGACCCCTCCCCCACACACCGCGTCACAATGCAGCGACATGGGTTGCCCCACCCTGGTGAACACCTAAGGCTCTGCCCCTTACTATGTAACAGGTGTGCCGAGACCAAAAAAAAAAAATGGTCCAAATGAAAGAACAGATTAAAGCTCCAGGAAAAATACAACTAAGTGATGAAGAGACAGCCAACCTGTCAGATGCAGAGTTCAAAGCACTGGTAATCAGGATGCTCACAGAAATTGTTGAGTATGGTCCCAAAATAGAGGAAAAAGTGATGGCTATTAAAAGTGAAGTAAAGGAAAATATACAGGGAACCAACAGTGCCGGGAAGGAAACTGGGACTCAAAATCAATGATTTGGAGCAGAAGGAAAAAATAAACATTCAACCAGAACAGAATGAAGAAAGAAGAATTTAAAAAACAAATGAGGAGAGGCTTAGGAACTTCTGGGACAACTTTAAACTTTCCAACATCCAAATCATAGGGGTGCCAGAAGGAGAAGAGGAAGAGCAAGAAAAGGAAAATTTATTTGAAAACATAATGAAGGAGCACTTCCCCAATCTGGCAAAGGAAATAAACTTTCAGGAAGTCCAGGAAGCTCTGAGAGTCCCAAAGAAATTGGACCAAGGAAGTATACACCAAGGCATATCATAATTACATTAGCCAAGATGAAAGATAAGAAGAGAATCTTAAAATCAGCAAGAGAAAAGGAGAGAGTTACCTACAAAGGAGTTCCCATAAGACTATCAGCTGATTTCTCAAAAGAAACCTTGCAAGCAAGAAGGGGTTGGAAAGAAGTCTTCAAAGTCATGAAAGGCAAGGACCTACATCCAAGATGACTCTGTCCAGCAAAGCTATCATTTAGAATGGAAGGGCAGATAAAGTGCTTCCCAGATAAGGCCAAGTTGAAGGAGTTCATCACCACCAAGCCCTTATTATATGAAATGTTAAAGGGACTTATCTAAGAATAAGATAAAAATATAAACAGTAAAATGACAACAAACTCTCACAACTATCAACAACCAAACCTAAAAAAATAAAAACAAACTAAGCAAACAACTAGAACAGGAACAGAATCACAGAAATGGAGATTAGTTGTCAGGGGGGAAGGAGAGGGGAAGAATTGGGAAGGTACAGGGAATAAAAAGCATAATGATAGCCTCAACAGGTAAGAATAGTAGGGGAAATATAGAAGCCAAAGAACTTATGTGTATGACCCATGGACATGAACTAAGGTGGGGGAATGTGGGTGGGAGGGGGTGCAGAGTAGTGGGGAATAAAGGGGGGAATGGAACAACTGTAATAGCATAATCAATAAAATGTATTTTTTTAAAAAAGACCTTGAGTTCGGGCTCAAATCCAGTGAGTGGGGTGACAATTGTGTAAAACTACAACAAATCCTAGCGAGTGTTACTTATGGGAGTAGAAAACATGCAGTTGGATCCCGTCTCAGCTTCCTGTGGCTGCCATAACAAAGTACCACACACCGGGTGGCTGGAAGCAACAGAAATTCATTCCCTCAGAGTCCAGAGCCCTGACGGCCGGAATCAAGACAGCCAGCAGGGCTGCGCTTCTCTGGAGGCTCAGGAGCAGAATCTGTCCTTGTCTCTTCCAGCTTCCAGTGGCTCCAGGTGTTCCGCGGCTTGTGGCCACGCCCCTCCGACCTCGGCCTCCATCTCCACATCACCTCCTCCTCTGTGCCTGTTTCTCCCAGGGATGCTTGTCAGTGGATTGAGGACCATCTGGTAATCCCGGGTGACCTCGTCTCAAGAGCCATAACTTAATTACATGTGCGGAGAGTCCAAGTAAGATCACCTTCGCCGATTCCTGTGACCTGGACATGGACATATCTTCTGGGGCCACCCTTCAACCCACTGCAGATCTCTAAGTAAAAAATGACTAAGGCTCTTTGAGTACACCTTCAAAGGGAAGGTGGCCTCAGAACACTTTACAAGTATTATCTTATTCAACCCCCTAGCACGTGGGGAGGTGGGCAGCCCTCTTCCCCCTGGCAGGGACAGCTAGAAGATGGGGACAAGGCCGGATTTGATTTGGAACAACTGCCCTGGTTGGGGTACAGAGAATGGGTGGGGGGAGGTGAGAGGACGGGCAGGGTCCAGGGCGATTCCTGAGACGGGAAAGGTGGGGAGGAGCGGCTCCTGGGATGCTACGTGGTCTTTACCTGGATTGAGGGATCGACAGTGCCCGTCTCAAAGTCCCCCCAGCTTCACCCCCTCCCCAGAGGTCTCTTAGCCTCGCTCTCCTGGGCATCAGTGACTTTCCACCCATGAGAAGGACCATGGAGGTGGAAACCCCATCTCCTCCTGACCTGAGCCTTTCCCAGCCCCCTCTTGTTTTTCTAAAATCTTTTTCTGCTCCTTCTTATACCCAGCAGGCTGGGGAGAATCTTGTTAGCGCATATTTCTATGGCACCTCTTCCCAGAGGGCCCTTGGTTTGAGTGCCTTTGGAAACCTGCCACCTCCACGGAGCCTTCACGGTTACTCAGCATTCACATGCTGCTTCACGCTCCTTGGGCGTGTTTCTTCCTCCCCCCCAATCTGACCTGTCTTGGCTGCAGCTTCCCCATCTGGGCTGACACAGAATGATGTTTCAAGTCTCAGCTCTGACCTCCAGGGAGCGGCGGTTCTCCAGGCTTCCCTGGCTATCGACTGGCATGGAGCCTGCGAGCGCAGTGTCCCGGTGGCTAGAGAAGCGGTCACTGACCAGAGGGAGCCTCCCGAGGATTCCTGCTCCAGCTGGACTGGTCACAGCGCCTGGAACCCACCCTCCCTCGGCTTCTTCCTAGCTGTGGGATCGGGAGCAAGTTACCTCATGTCTCTGAGCCCTAGATTTTCTTCTCACCTGTAAAATGGGGACAGAGTAGAGGACACAGACCCAGAAACCCGCCCAGCCCAGGCAGCCCAGAGCCTGGATGTGGGTTTCCCTGTGCCGGAGGGCGGTGAGGCTGGCACAGGCCCGTGCGGACGGGTGCAGCCGCTGCAGATGGGGGAGGAGGCGGGGAGGCCAGAGGTGGACCTGCAAGGGCAAGGCAAGTGCTGTGAGTGCGTGCACACTCACTCACACTCATCACACATGCTCATACATTGACACGTGCTTACTCACAGGATCAGACGCATTGCACACATGCTCAAGCACACACAGATCACACTCACATTCACTCTCACGTATTTGCAAACTTATTAATACAAAACATATACACAACACCCTAATGAACTCACATATACTCTCACGCACACACGCCCCTCCTCACACTTACATGCTTATACACGCTCACGCACACCCACAGTGGCCCAATGAGTGACAGGCAGAGTCAGGAAGACGAGAACCTGGAGGCAGAAGCACCAAGAGACACAGAGGTGGACAGAGAGAGACCAAGGCATGGACGACAGACCGAGGACATCACAGAAGGAAATGGCAATGGGACCCTGAGAGGTTCCTGGATGTAACCATGGAGAGGGCCCTGGGGAGACGGCCCCCCAGCCCGGCCCTGTGCATGTCGGGAATGGCCAGGGCTGCTCGGGCGCCCAGCGGTGAGGGAAGCGGTAACTCCCACTTGACTTGTCCTGTGGGGATTTGCCAATCATTTTGATTCCCACAAATCCCCCTCTCTCCCCATGGCTCTGCCTGGGGGTTCGTGCTATGTCGTCACACCACAAGGACACTGAGGTTTGAGGATGCTGGGTCATTTGTCTGAGGCCCCATGGAACTTCAAGGGCAGCTCAAAGGCTGAGTTTTCCACTAACGAGGGCTGGCTCTTTCCCCTGTGCCACATGTCTCTCTCCTCCAAGTGACACAATCCACACCTCTGGCCCCGTATGGGACACTTGCGTGTCTTGTGCCACACCCTCTCAGGCCACCCGTCTCTCTGTCATCGCTGCAGGTGCACCCTGAGGACAGCTTGCCTCTCTGCTCAGGCACCCGCTTCCCTGAGGCTTGCACACACCTGGGAGTACACAGGAGTGGACACCCCAACTGGTGACCCTTCGCCAATGGGGGGAGGGAAGCAGGTGGGTGAATACTCCTCTCTTCGAACTCCAGTGGAAAACTTTGAGGTAACCTCTGTGGGGCTCCTCGGAGGGTCCCAATGGGGTGACTCCCCACTGCCCACTGCCGTGACTTCTCCCTCTCACATCTAGTATTTGACGGCTTTCCTGCCTTCTTTCCCCAGGAATCACTTGCCCAATTAAGCTGCTTGCAGGGGCTCCTGTCTCAGGCTGTTTTCTGCTGAAGCCCCAAACCGGGCTCTCCCGGGGCCAGCACCAGGGGAGCCAATGATCCTCGCTCCTCCTACTTCTCTTTCCCCTGGACACCAGGGTTCTGCTCTGGTCTATTGTTTGCTGGATTCAGGAGCCGCCACATCTCCCCAGGGGGCAAATCACTCTTGTTTATCCAATAGCTGCTAATTGTCAGCAGTCATCTCTATCTCTAGGCTCCAACCACACAAACAAAAGATGCCTTCGGCCAAGAGGTGTCCTAGCCAAGCAGAGTGGGTTGGGGATAGATAGCTTGGGGGTCAGGGTGCCCTCCAAGCTTCTACCCAAGCCCATGATTCTGTGTCCACTGTAGGACACATGTCACAGGGAAGCCACCTGTGTAGCCACTCACAGTCTTGGGTTGCGTGGGTGCACGCACGTGTGCGTTTTAAAGTAGATTTATTGTTTTTTTTCCTTTTAGAGAGAGGAAGAGAAGCGGCGATGTGAGAGAGAAACTTCAATCGGTTTCCTCTCTCATGCGCCCTGACGGAGGACCGAACCCGCAACCCAGGCTGGTGCCCTGACTAGGAATCGAACTGGCGACCTCTCGCTTTGCAGGATGATGCCAGACCAACTGAGCCACACTGGCCAGGGCATATTTATTGTATCTTTTGATTGCAAAAGCAATGCCTGCCAATTATCTAGATTACCACGATAAAAAATGTATAGCTTTTCTCTTGGCTGTGGTTATTTTTAATTGTCCCTGGGCCGGGACATTCCAACATCGGCGAGGCCTGTTGTTCCCCTCCGGATGGCCAGTGCACTTGTAGAGGGCCATTTCTTCTTCGGGCAATCGTCCACTCATTCAATGACCGTTCCGAGTACCTATTAGGGGCCAGAGACTGGAGAGGCAGCTGTGAGTGGGACAGACGAGGCTCTCGTGCCTGGCTGCCTGTCTCCAGTTAGTCGTGTTTTCTCTGAGCTCCTCTGTGGGCAGGAGGACCTTGAGCGGCTCTCCTGCTCTGGAATATTTACTCAGCAGACTCTGGCTCCCAGGAAGGCACGGGGGTGGGTGGTGCTGCAGCTATCCTGAGGGGCTTCCCACATCCACAGGGAAGGTCCGTGGCCGCAGCCCAGAGTGCATTGCAGGGGTGGGAGTGTGCTGTGCTAGGTGCTGATCTGTTGTTGAGCCTTCATTGGGAGGCTCCAGTCGCCTGATCAGATCCTTCCCTCCAGCCCTGAAAGGCCCCATTTCGGGTCCTCTATGACTGACCCCTGTGCCCCCAGACAGCTGAGGGTCTGTCTGTCTTGTAGGTGGATCTGGGGCCCAGCAGAGCTGGCAGGCGTCCTGGGGGCAGGGACTAGGTGGCTTCTCCGGTCTTCCTGGATGCCTGGCCAGGCGGGTGTGCACTGGGTGCCCTGAGGGCAGGCCCGATGAGCAGGTGCCCACAGCAGGGATAGGAGGCTTGTGGAAGGGCAGGGACTGAAGCAGTGAGGCTGGAGGTCAGGGCAGGAGATCCTGGCTCTCACCAGGTACCTGTGTGGAGCACTCTCCTTCACAGTGCAGAGGACCAAGGGGGGGATGGTAGAAGGCCCAGCAGGACACCCACAGGGCCAGGAGCTAAGGGTTGCCATGAGTGCCAGGGAAGGGAGAGGACCTCACAGTGGGTCAAAGTGGATACCCCTTGGGCCCAAACAGTATTTATCAGCTCTTTTCCTTTTATTAATACATGTGCCTTTGTTAAACATAAAAATCATGGCTCCTTTAACATCATGTAACGATTCAGAATAAATGTTTGGACTCCAGATGAATTAAAACAATGGGAAAGGTGCTGCTTTGTTTAAATTATCCTCCTCCAAGATCTGATGCTCTGTCCCCCACGTTTGGAATGGAAGCGGTGACCAGTCTGGGCTGAGGCTGACAGCTTTTCAGAATGAGTATGAGGGACTGATAGAAAGAGCTGCCAGACAATCCATTCTCTGAGAATCTGTTCACGCAGGGATGGGAGCTGCTGCCTGAGGTCCTGAATGGGCACTCATGGGCGCTCCAGGAGGGCCCTCCATCCAGAGTCTGGATGGCTGAGTTTCTCTCCTCTCCCACCCATTTCCTCTGCTCTCCCCAGGGGAGCCCATCCCCTTCTGCCGCTGGCTGTCCTCAACAATCCCCTACTCCTCTCACAGGCTTTTGTTCCCAAACAGCCCATCTCCTTCCTTTCCTTTTATCTAAATTCCTATAGCCTGTAGTTGGCAAGGCGTTCGGTCAAAGCCAAGTAAAGTAATTTATACTAAGGGGTAAGAGACTGATAGGCTTAACCGTTCAAAGGAGTATTTGAGTTTTTAAGGAGAGTTTGTAAATTCAAACACATCTCAAACAGGTGGAATGTGCACGGGAGATCTTCTTGCAGCACGGTCTTTTCCAGGTCCACGTGCCCACAGGAACGTGGCTCGGCTGTGGGCGCGTCTGCAGAAAGTTCAGGCCCGGAGCTCGGGCGTTTGGGCGCCAGAGTGGGCGGGGACACAGGCCCGGCACGGCAGGCCATCCCGAAACCTCAGCCCCGGCCTCTCTGCTCCCGGAAGGAAGCTGCTGCGGAGGAGGGGGCTGCGGGGGTGCCCCGGGCGCGCTCACCTGCAGGAGGGCCCGGCCCGGGCTTTTATCCTCCGAGAGCGGGCCTGCAGGGGAGGGCGCGGATTCGCCCATCCTTCCCGCCCGCCGCCCACCCGGGCGCTCTCTCGCAGCGGTCGCCGCCAGCCCGCCGCCCCGTGCTGGAGCGCAGGGCCACCCGGGCCCCTCCAACTCTGGCCCCGCGCTCCTTCTCACCCTTCTCCTGCCCCGCGCGGGTCCCGGGCCTGGAGCCTGGCGCCTCGCCCACACCCCCAAGTCCCAGACGCACTCGCCGAGAGGGCGGCGACTGAGGGGAGGGAGGGGCGCCGCCCGCCTCCAGGGGCCTGGAGCGCGCGTGGCCCCGGAGACGCCCGCGCCGCGCGGGGACTCACAGAGCAGCGCGCCGCGCCCGACTCGGCTGGCTCCGCTCGGCGCGCGGGCGGCAGAGGATGCTGGCGGGCTTCCTCGGCCTCAGCCCGCGCTCCCGCCGGGGAGGGCCCCGCGTGCGCCCCTAGCAGCGCCGCCGCCGCGACCGCGGCGGGGACCGGAGGCAGGGGTCCGGCCGCGCCGCGCACGCCGGCTCCGGCCCTCGAGCCTCAACCCTAGAGGCGGGCGCCCCGAATTTTCCAGTCCCCGTCGCCGCCGCCTCTTCCTTCCTCCCGCGGCCAGGAGCCTGTGGATGCTGAGAGGCAGCCCTGAGCCTCTCCCGGCGGGATCCGGGGCCTGACCGCGGGGCAGTCGCGCTGTGGCCGGGGGGCCGTGGGGCTGGCGGGGCGGCGCGGCTGCGCGAGGAGCAGCCCCCGGGCGCGCTGAGCCTTCTGCCCCGCCCGCCGCACGCGTGACCCGGCCCCGCAGCCTCGCGGGGACCGGCCCGGGCCACACGGCTCCCGAGTTCCTGCACAGGTAAGCTAAGCGCAGGGGTAGCGCCGGCCTTCCGGAGGGCTCACAGTGCCCGGAGGTGGGGAGTCGGGGTCGCCAGTCGGAGGGCTGGGTGGGAAAAGGAAGTAAACACAAGGAAGGTTCAGGAATCCCCAGGGTGGCTCGGCTTCTTTGTGGCACGCGTGGGCCTGGAGGAGATTTAAGTGAGGAAGTCGGGGGCTGAGAGCAGAGAGGACGCGGAGAAGAGACCACAGGTGCGCGGGATGGAGAGGCGGCCAGGCCCCGCGGCGAGCCAGAGCAGGACACTGAGTGTTGCGTGGACCAAGGGCGTGTGCTCAGCGTGGCGGGGGTGGCTGGGGCGGGCCTGGGCCCACAGCCCCTTGCAGCCGCAGCTCTTTCGTGAGCGGTGGGCGGGCCAAAGAGAAAGCACAGGTGGGCAGGAAGAGCTGCTGCTACTTAGAGGTGTCTTTTAAGTTCCAGATGATCGGCGCTTCCTGTGCCCTGGAGACCCGTCCTGCGTTCCTGCCCGCGGTGGCCGGCACCGAGCCTTCCCCACGTCTCAGAGAGCCCTACTAGGTGGTGGCCCATTCCAGAGCCCTTCTTCTGTTCCCGGTGCCCTTCTCCAGGGCCAGGAGCAGCAGACACCAGCAAGGATGCCGAGGAATCAGGGCTTCTCCGACCCCGAGTACTCGGCGGAGTACTCTGCGGAGTACTCCGTCAGCCTGCCCTCCGACCCGGACCGCGGGATGGGCCGGAGCCATGAAATCTCCGTGCGGAACTCGGGGTCCTGCCTCTGCCTGCCTCGCTTCATGCGGCTGACCTTCGTGCCCGAGTCCTTGGAGAACCTGTACCAGACCTACTTCAAAAGGCAGCGCCACGAGACCCTGCTGGTGCTGGTGGTCTTCGCCGCCCTCTTCGACTGCTACGTGGTGGTGGTGTGCGCCGCGGTCTTCTCCGGGGACAAGCTGGCTCCCCTCGTGGTGGCCGCGGTGGGGCTGGTGTTGGACATCATCCTCTTCGTGCTCTGCAAAAAGGGGCTGCTGCCGGACCGGGTCACCCGGAAAGTGGTGCCCTACCTGCTGTGGCTGCTGATAACAGCGCAGGTCTTCTCATACCTGGGCCTGAACTTCACGGGCGCCCACGCAGCCAGCGACACAGTGGGCTGGCAGGCCTTCTTTGTCTTCTCCTTCTTCATCACGCTGCCCCTCAGCCTCAGCCCCATCGTCACCATCTCTGTGGTCTCCTGTGTCATGCACACGCTCGTTTTGGGGGTCACCGTGGCCCAGCAGCAGCAGTACGAGCTGAACGGGATGCGATTGCTGAGAGAGGTGAGTCCCACCTTCCCCTTCCGCTACCCTGGGGCTTTCCCTCTCACCAGTTTGCAGCCCAGGTGGCACCTGTTTTGAAGGTGGGGGCGGCATCGGTGTTTTATGTTTTTGTGTTGGGTTTTTTTGCCCTTGGTTCGTAATGTGTCCTGGGGGCCTCCGGGCTCTCCGCTGCCTGTGCTGGAAGGACCACCCATCTCTCAACCCCTGGCCTTGCACCGGGGTTCACCACTAGGGACTGAAGGACGTCAGGACTTTGAGCCTCAGAGCCACCCTGTCCCCTGTGCCCAGCTCCAGTGGGTGGCAGGAAGGCCCGCCTCGGCCTGGTCTGGAGGCAGCGTTGTCCTGGCCATTCCTTCACTGACCTCCGCCAGGAAGACCTCTTGCAGGGACAGAGGCTCCCTCGGCGTCTGGTCTCCAGCCTGTCACTGGCTAGCTTTGGCAAGTGACGGACTTGGGGGGACTCCGTGCCCTGCTGAGCGCCTGCCTGTGCAGTGTGGTTGTTGTCAAGATGTGCCCTGGGACTCATGGAGGGCCAGAGAGGGAAGGTAGGATTGTCACAGATCTCAGTCTGGGCTGAGAGCATGGTGCCAATTGTTAGATTTATGGGGGGAGTGATGGTTGCCCCACAGAAGTGGTGTGGGGACATGCACGGGGAAAGTGGTGCCGGCCACAGTGGTGGAGGGTCTGCTAGGTCTGAAGGATGCCCGCTGCGGGAAGAGTGGACTTTTAGCCTCAGCTGCGCTCATGGCCAGCCTTGTGCTCCGCTGGGTTCCGAGACCCCGGCTAGGTGCGGAGGGGCTGCAGGGACCGGCAGATGTGACTCTCCGCCCTCTGAATTTGTTATCTGGTGACCCATCTGGGGACTCCACTGGGCTTGGTGTCGATGGATTCTACAGTTGTGTGTCCTGCCTGCTGCCTCCTTTTATCCACGGACGGACAGAAGGTGACTGCCCGAGGCCGCACGGCCAGTCACGGCAGTCGTCCGGCTGGAGGGGCCGTGGCTCCATTCCATCTTCCAATTCTGCTTCCAGGGCTCTTCCCCCGACGTCATACTGCTGCCTCCATCTCGGCCAAGGCCATTAGCGTTGTCTCCTGGGGTCGAGGGCTGAGTCTCTGGGTGCCCTGCGGTGCCGTTGGTGGTTGATGCAAGAACCCTGTGGGGCCGTCCCATCGCCTCCTAGTTGCTTAGAGCAAAACACAAGTTTTCCTCGGGTTCGTTAACTTTTTCCTAGTTTTGGACCAAGATTCTTCCTGCTTTCCCATTATGGCTGAAAGTTTTGTGCCTCTCGATTCTGCAGGCACGTGTGAGTTCATGCGGGCACACCAACAGGTCCCTTTGGTTTTTTCCCCATGACATATTCATGTGAGGTGACAACCTGCCATTCCTGTCGTGACTTCTGGGTTGGCGGCCATGGCGGCCTCTGCTGGAAGTGGTCTGGGGAAGAAGGGCGAGAGTCATCGCTGTGAGCCTGAGTGTCGAACTCTGAACTGTGGTCTTGTTACCTGGTGACCCATCTGGGGGACTCCACCGGGCTCGTCATCGATGGCCCTTTCCTCTCTGCGGGGCCCTGGGCTGTGTGCGTTTCCTGTGCGCTGTGCAATCCATTAAGGGAGCGAAACAGACACTCTCCCCACTGGAGCCCAGAGTCTGAGTCCATGGTTGCTGGCGTTTCTGGGTGTTGCTGAGAAACAAAAACCCAAACAGATGAGAAAACAGAAAAACATAGAAAAATAAGTAAATCAAGAATAACCATGTTAGCATCCCAGGAGAGCATGACCTTGGCATGGAAGTCGTGCCCTGGGCGTGGCTTTGGGCGCGGGGGGAGGGGACTCTCAGGGTCCGTTTGGGAGCCTGAGCTATAGAATGCAGGAGGTCCCAGCTGTCAGTGGGCTGTGTTCCAGAAGTTTCTGAGTCACTTGTTTGGGGCTAATGTAACTTTTCAAAAGGTGCCTGGGTTCCCAGGCTCACCCACCAAAGCCTTCCTGAAGTCACAGTGTCCCTGCGTTTGGTCTCTGTGAGCACAGGAGAGACAGCCCCGTGTGGCCCTGCGTTGCTGTGGGGAGAAAACACCCGGATGCGTCTCCTCCAGCTGTGGAATGAAGCGTCATTCACCTGCTGGCCGCTCCTCTGGGCACGTGTTACCCACCGGGGCACCATCAAGGATCGGGGGGCGGGGAGGCTGGAGGACAGGGACATGAGAACAAGGTGGCCAGATGGCCCCCCTCTGCAGTCAGGGTGACTTTGTCCAGGTGCCAGCATCTCCCTTCTTTCCATTCTCCCGCCTGCAAACTCCCCTTTTCTTTTTCTTCTCCCATCACCAGTTGGCTCCAGCCAGGGACTCCCCCCTGGGTCAGTGGGAGGAGCTGAGTTTCACAGTAGCAACAGACACCAGATTTCGGGGGTTTGTGCGTCCTTTCGCTACCATGGTCACGGGCAGCACTGAAGAAGCATTTCCAGTGCCCAAGTTACCTTCCTGTGTCCCCTACATCCCCCCAACCCATACTCTGCTCCGTGTGGGAGAGACAGAGGGGACCCAGGGACCTCAGGGCAGCCTGCCCTGGGCCCTCCTCATGGGAGGTGGGCAGGTGACCTCCAACAGAGAGAACCGCGTTGTCAGGGGATGTGGGGTGGGGTGTGGGACGAGAGGTTGCTGGGCCTTCATTTATTAAGGAGTAACTATCACTGAGCACCAGGTGTGGGCCTTGCAGCCTGCAGGGTCTGGGCATGAGGGGATCGGCCGATGACAGTGGGAGTCTGTGGTGAAGGAGAGCACGGCCTGGGGCTGGGTCCTGGGGGGCTCGAGGGACAGGAGGGGTGAGCTGCAACTGACGGGGTTTTCCTACCTCCTTCCCCTTGCGTGGGTCCTGGCACCACCAGGCCTTTTAGGGCCCACCTTGCCCTTTACTGCCCCAAACTGCCTCTGGGGTGAGGTGATGAAGCGGGAGGAGGTTGAGGGCAGGGCCGGGCAGCCGCTGAAGGGAGGGGATGAAGCGGAAGACACAGCCTGGACGGTGGGAACGTTCCCGAGGCCAGTGGCTGCTCCTGAGATGCTCACATGTGCTCACGTACACCTGTTAGCTTCTCACAGGGCCGTTGAAGGAATGAGTCTGTGGCAAGTTAGGGGTAAGGAACCCCTGGAAAACACAGCTTTATTTTACAGCAGGCAGGCTATTTGGGCACCTGAAACATAGAGAGGTTAAGGGGTTTCCCAGGGAGTGTGCACAGAATCAAGAGGGAAGAGGGCTTAGGACCCAACACCAGGGAGCAGCCTGGTGGGGGTGGGGTCCCCAGCATGGAGCATCCAAGCCCCATCCCTGCCTCTGATTCCTGCCTGGGCTCTTGCTTGTCGCAGGTGGCTTGTGACGGGTGGACAGACCATTTGGGAGCAATGGGCGGCCCCGGTCTGACGGTGTTTGCGCCGTTGGTTCCCTTGGGTTGTGGAAACTGAAGACAGGTGGAGGCGGGGTGGGGCCAGGGTGCCCCGTGTGGGGCTGGTGCTCACGGTTCTGCAAGGTGACCCAGGGTGCGGGAGTGTCACTTGGTTCGCTGGTGGGGACAGGGGATGATACAGCGAGAGGTGCCTCACATACTATAAAGCACTATGCAAATGCTAGATATTTATTTCTTTATTGCTCTTAATCTTGACACACCGTCTTGGATCCTTGAGCTATGAGTGCATCAGACCAAGTTTATTTATTATCCTTTTTTTCACCTCTTTTCTTTGTAACCAACTGACTCTTTTTCTCTCATTTTGGAAGCATTATTTTAAAGAAGGTTTTCAATTATAAAATGCTTTATAATGTTGCTGAAACTTTAGAAACAAAAAATAAGTGTATCATGATTCTACCGTAACCTTCTTCTTCTTCTTTTTTTTTTTTTGGTGTGTTCCTTTCTAGTCTTCCCTATGGAAATTTTTACAAAGCTGTGCGTTACCCCTGCTTTTCTTAGCTTTAGATCACAGGCTTGTTGTTGCTTCTCGCATGCGGTGCCGGGACCGGGGACCAAACCGGCACCTCAGGCGTGCGCCCGACCTGGAATTGAACCTGCAGCCCCTTCGGTTCCGGGAGGACGCTCCAGCCAACTGAGCCACACCGGCCAGGGCGACTGTTTTATATTTTAAATTAGTCTTCACAAGCACCCTTTTTAATGGCTGCATAATGTGATTTTGACTAAATGTGCTATAAGTAACTTCCTTTTCTGGAGGACATTTAGTTACTCTTAATTAATCACGTGTATTTCACGTACTTATATACAAGACGGGCCCCTTGCATCTCTCCCCTCCAAACCATTGTACCTCTGATGCCTCGTTCTCCCTCTGATTGTTTTCAGCTGTTTCATCCCACAGAATTCCTCTTTCTGGTTCCTAAGAAATCTGCTTTGATTAGAATGAAAGCTTTTCTTTACTTTTCCCTTTCCTCTCTTCAAGAGCATTTTCTTTGTCGTAAACAAAAATAAAATGACATGTTTCAGAAGAAATCTCACCCCACCCTTTACCCTCCCCCATCCAAAACCCCAATGCACGCAAACTGGATTTGAACTTGGCAAGGTCCCATGGTTGCGGTTTGTTGTCCTCACGTCATTTTGGGACGGGTCCTCTTGAATGTCACTCAGTGCCAGCTGGGTCAGACCTGGCAGCGTCAGGCCTGTCCCAGCTCCACGGTGGGCCACTCGACTGCCCCGGGGAGGCTGAGGTTTTCCCCCAAGGGGACTCAGCCCTGGGGAATTGGTCCCCCTGGGCACTTCTTAAAAGGCTGACCCGTAAGCCCAAGGCTGGGTCACCCACCTCAGGATGGTGGGTTGACCTCACCCCCTTCCCGGGAGGGGACGACTAAGGGCTGTTATTGAGTACGTATTGGCTACCAGTTCCCAAGAAACCAAGTCAGTGATTTCCTGAAGGGGACTCTGAGCCAAGTGCGCCGTGTGGTGCTGAGGGTGGTCGTCCCCCCAGGCTGGGGCCGGGAGCCCACCCCACCGCCCCAGGGGCTCGTTTCCCCGTGTTGGACACTCAGCTGGACCAGCCCCCCCACTGCCGGGAAAGGGGCACGCATTCTCACTCCCCAGCTCTCTGTTTTTCTAAACTCCGACACGTGATTACAATTTATCGGTGCAGAAGTAAGCGCTGTGGGAAACGCATTACCCCCACCTGAATTGGGGCTGTGGTTGATACGGTTATGTTGCCATCTCCGGAGACAAATGTGGGTACTGCCTCTTAGCTTCAGTCAGAGGCCTTGTCTCAGACCCACTGACCTCTGTCTACAGCTGTAAGCTGGCGAAGGGGCCCGTCTGCTTCGGGCATCTGCAGAAGCGCTGGGTGCCTGGTCGTTAGTGTTTGATTCCCTCCTTGTGCCCCCCTCACCAGCAGCGAGGTCTTAGGGACGTTCTTTCGTCTCTCCGTCTCGTCTCCGCCTCTGTGGAGTGGGTTGGTGCAGTGAAGTCACGCCTGGACGGATGGCCTCTCCGGGCTGGGCCTGATACGCACGCAGCTGGCACTAGGAATGCCCGCTGCTCTGGCGGTCACTGTCACTGCTGCTGTTATTGGCTCTGATGAGGGGGGATCTCAGAAAAGCTTGGGCCGACCCCGAGGGAAGAGCGGTCCCACGTTCTGGCGGAATGTTGGAAGGCGCCCTGGGATGCCTCACACGCGTCTCTGCCACTTCTTCTTTGCCGGCCTCCCTGGTGTCATTGCCTCGTAAATGTTACGGGGAGTGAGTGCCCTTCTCAGGCGAAGTTCCCTATGGGGACAGAGAATACCTTTGATGCCGATGGTCCCCCCCCCCGCCCCATCCTGGCAGTGGTCCCTCCTGTAACCTTTTTCCTTTATTCCTTATTTTGGAGGAGTGACCTACGAGCAGAGGGCAGGCGGGGAGGTCTCAGGATGACTGGACTGGGGAATGTCGAACGTTGTCTTCCAGCGGGTCGGACACGACCTGTGCGGAGCGTTTCCGTCACTGCGAATCCAGGGGACCTTGGGGCTGCGGGATGTGGCTCTGCTCTCGGGTGGCCTCCTTGTGCTCCTTTTCCCCAGGGTGGGTGGCGCACCGCTCAGGACCCTCGTCACTGGGGTGCAGAGGATCACGGCACCCGCTTGCAGGCGGGGCCACAGCCTTCCTGTGGGGTCCGGCATGTCCTCTGGCCTTGGCTTCCATTTCTCCAGGGGCAGGGAGCTCACCTCCCGCCAGAACAGCCCGGCTTGAAGACTCTTAAAGCCAGTTTCGGTAACATGGACATAGGTCTTTAAAGCACTTGTTGCATCATTTAGTCCTCACAGCCACTCCGGGCGTGGGTCTTCCCGTCCCGGGCAGAACACACAGGAGGGACCCAGTGTGCATAGGGTGCCGGGTCACACAGTGAAGATGCAGGCGGGCTGGTCTCCAGCGCAAGCCTTCCAGGTCCCCATGCACCGAAAATCCTCTTATCTGGTGAGACCGAGAGAGGTAGTTGGTCAGTTAATGCAAAAAGTTAAGTTATCGTGGAAGTGCTCACACACACAGCTGTGTCAGAATACAGAACTGTCCTGCCCAAAGAGTGAGCCTCACTGCATGTTTAAGCAGGGAATGGAAGCCGAGGGCTAGGTGGTGGTGAACCAGCGTTCCCCGACACAGGGCAGGGACAGCTGTGGCGCCTTCGGCCCCCATGGGGCTCGGGGGAGCATCTGGGGGCGACGGAAGTGCTCCGCGTCGTGACGGCGGATGCAGTCACACGGCTGAGAACACCTGTCAATGCTCATGGAGACGGGCACTTGGAGAGGGTGTTTTTAGTTGTGTGCAACCTATGACTCAACGGGGCAGGTTTTTTAAAAAGTCAGTAAAATCCAGGAATCACACCAAAGAATCGCATATGCATCTGTGCATCTGTACGCTTTTCAAATAACTCATTTTAATCGAAGGCATTTAGCTCCGCGGTCACTGCTCTTCTTGGGTTGAAGCGGGCGCTCTGTCCTTTGAGTCGGGGCTCCCCGGGGCTCCCGCGGCCTCCTCTCGTAGTTAGGACGTGTTGTCTGTCGTTTCCAGTTTTCTGCAAGGGGAGGGACGATTAAAGTCACTTGGAAATAATCTGGGCAGGGAATCCTGGATTTTTATGACTCCTGTCTTCTTGGCTAAATTTCTACTGTTGTCTTGCCCACTCCTAATTCCACAGTAGTTTCTTTCAGCTGAGCACATTTATCAAAAGTTTCCAAAATATTCACTTTACTTTTCTTAGAAATAACAGCTGTTCTTGTTTCACACTCATACTTTACCTGCTGAGGTCATCTTAAATTAAATTGTGTGAATGTAATACCAAGAAAACCCCAACTGATACAGCAGGTGTAGCTGACTGCTAGGAGACACTCCAGAAGTCGGAGCAGAAAGGCAGGGTAGCCCTAGAGAGGGTCCTGCCCGCCGTGCGTGCGAGGCCAGCAGGTCTGACGGAGGGACAGAGGCCTTGATGGACTCCCCCGGAGTATCGGTTCGGAGAGCTTCGGCGCAATGCTGTGCTTCTCTCCCTTCTCTTCGAGCCCCATCCTGCTTCTTCTCAGCGGCCGTTCCTCGTTCTAGTTTATCCAGACGAAGTAGCACGTCTGCCTCCTGTCTTCCACCCAGCAGCCCTCCCAGGATCTGCATTCATCTGCCTTGCTCTCCCTTAGTCTCCTTTTCAGCCTGAACCATCTCACTTTTTCAAGAAGTCCTCAGGTGGGGAGCTTTCTGGAGCTCGGTCGCCCTGGGCACCTCCACTGGCTGCACGTTGACTCGTGGGGCCTGGAGAGTCTTCTTCTGTTTTGCATCCTGCCCCTCCCCCACCCCCACCTTCTGCCCCGAGATCCCTGTCCATCGCCTTGTTGCAGACACGCATACTGGAGGCATAAATTCTAGAGCTATAACTTAAGATTTGGTGGGGAGGGTGGCTTCCACCCCTGGGCCTTCATGAAACAATCGTCATGTGCAGAAACATTCAGGTTAATGGAGAGAAGCCCGCTGCTGCCTCGGTGGCAGGCTGGCTCTGTAGGGGCTGGTGGTGGAATGTTCCCTGACCTTGCAGGTTGGGCGGTGGGCTCTAAGCTGGTGGGCTGGGGCAGAGGGGCCCCCTTTGCAGGGACCGTTGCAGACGCTGCTCGTGGCTGGAGGGCGTGTGTGCCTCCCCCTCGGCCTGCCAACTGCGCCGAGCCTCCCACAGCCTGCACACCCTCATGCTGTCTCCCGCCTCCGCGGCTCCTGTGTCCCCGCAGCCCTGCCAGAGCAGCCAGGATCAGCACGATTGTCAAGGCAGCTGGAGTCTGACACGTCCCGTTCTTTGCCCGTCGTCTTTTCTCGCAAGGACGCTGTATTTGTTGTTGATGACGTACCTCGTGAAATTCCACCTGTGTGCCTGTTGGCGGACATCTGGTTTCCACCCACCTGCCACGTCGTCTTTCGCTCAGCCAGCCACAGAGGACTCTGGCCACCGACCTGCGCCAGTCGCTGGGTGCCGGGGACGTGGAGACCAGCAACTGGGGCCCTGCCTGCAAGGGAGGCCCAGCGTGGTTTACGTCACCATTAACAAAATTCTTGTCTGGACACGGGCCGGCCACAGAGCAGGTCCTCCGTACATTTTTGTCTAATGCTGATGTGTGAAGTATGATCAGGTTGAACCACATGAAATCGCCAATGTTTAGCCACTTCCAACGTGCAAAAAAAAACATGGCGATTTCTTTTTATATGATCCCCTCTGTTATAAAAGTGACAAATGTGCTCATTACGGAAAGCCTTGAAAATACTAAATAGTACAGGAAAGGATGACCCATAATATTACCCCTCGAGGATGCCTACTGTTAACATCAGGCCCCTTTCCACAGGTAGATGGGAAGATTGGTTTTTCTTCTCTATCGTGCAAGTGCTTGTGGTTAGAAATAATTCAACCCAGGCGGCAGTTTAAGGCATAAAAGTGAAAACCCCCCCACCTGCTCCCCTTCCCATAGACAACTCTTGCCAAGTGTTTGGGGTGCATACCTCCAGAGTGCTTTCTATTAATTTGCATATTTACCTGAATCTATGCATATTCAGGACTGAGAGGTGATTTATATTAAGTTCCCTCCAATCAGCGAAGCGAACCTCTCAACACTGCCATCTGCATGTTCCTGCCTGGGAACCAGGTGTCCTCTCAAGGTGCGCAGGTCACCTGTGGTCCTTTCTTCCTTCAGCCAGGGTTCCATTCCAGGTCCATGCTGGTGGCCTCTTGTGAGTGGCTGTGGCCGCTCCTCGACCTGGGGAGCAGCCAGGCCGGTGGTGAGCCCCTCCTTTGGGTCCCACCGGGCAGCCCGATGGCAGAGGTGCTGGGCGGGCAGGCAGCAGCCCGGCCCAGAGTGGGGTGGGCTGGGGGGGCTGCTGTTAGGGCTGGCGCCCGCTGCGTCTCTGACCTGAGTGTGTGGTTTGTTCACTGGGAATCTCAAAGTCATCTGAGTCACGCACGCCAGCTCACAGGGCAGGAGAGAGAAGGAGGCAGAGGGAGGGATGGAAGCCAGGCCAGGGGCGGGACGTCCAGGGCTCCGGGTGGCTCAGTGTCCCCCGAGGGCCTCTGTGGGAGGGCCGGGACCGCATTTATCCAGCATTTATTTATGCTGAGCGGCTCCTGACCGCCTGGGTCACTCTGCTTTTGTTCTCCCAACGTTGGGGCTCCCAGTGTTTGCCGCCCCGGGGCCTCTCAGGGCTCCCCAGGCCAGGGCTCTGTCCCTGAGGCCGGGAGTGTGGGGTTTCCTGGGGCAGAATTGCTTCCTCGTACTCCCTGGCTTTAGGAGGAAGAAGGAAGTTGGAGGATGGTATGGTTTTTCCCCGAACTCTTTTTTTTTAAATTTTTGATGTTTTTAATTGCATTTATTGGGGTGGCATTGATTAGTGAAATTATATAGGTTTCAGGGGTACAGTTCTCTAATATACCATCTGTATTGTGTATCCACCACCCCAAGTCGGGTCTCCTCCCATCACCATTTATCCCCTTTACCCCCCTGCCCCCTTCCCTCTGGTCATCGCCACACTGCATCCAGCGCTCGAGAAGCCGCACCGATAGGCTGGTCTGGGAGCGAATGCCGTTGGCGGTGATTTCCTCTGGCCTGGACTCGCCGACCTAATCGGCCGTGTGGCTCATTTTTCCCTTTGGAAAACGGAGAGATGCTGCCTGACTCACCCCTTCTGTGCCCTCAACTTCTCCTTCCGGAAAGCGTCTCAGAGGCACATTTGGATATAGTCATCACTGCTCTCCCCATCCCAGAGACGGCGGGGCCAGTGTCTCTCTTCGGGGTCTGAGGGAGGGGGAGGGGCTCATCCCAAGATGACTGCAAGGACATCCTGACGCCCTCAAGGGGCCACTACGACACACAAGACCTGTGAGAGCACAGAGGAAAAGTGTTGTTCTGCCTCGGTCAGGAAAGGCTCCTGGAGGAGGCAGTGTGGAGCTGGGCTGTGAGGGGCAAATCGGATTGGAGCACTAGATGGGCAGGGAGGGGCAGAGGTGACGGCGGGTGCACGGTGGTCGGGGGGCGTGAACATGGATTGATTGACGGCGAGCCTCTGGCGGGAGCCCTGCACGTGTGGGACAGTAAAAGAGAAGGCTGGAAAGTAATTTGGGGTCCGAAACCCAGGACCTAGAAGGCTCCCAGAGATAGCTTTGACGACATTTCATGGGTGTTGGGGAGCAGTGGAGTCCCAGGGAAAAGCACAGAAAAAATATTTGAAGTAATAATGGTAGGGAAAGTTGCAAATCCGATGAAAATCATAAATCCCACAGTTCAAGAATCACACCAATGCGGTGTGAAAAGAGTCACACCAAGGCACATTATAATTAGATTGCTTACTACTGCCAGTAAGGAGGAGCTCATGAAAAACAGCCAGAGAGAAAAAAAAAAAGCTGAAAGAGAGGGACAAGGGTAAGAATAATGGCAGATGTCTGGTCGGAGATTATCCAAGGAAGAACGCGATAGAACTGAAAACTAAAGCTCGTCAATCTAGAATTCTATACCCAACAAAGGTATGGATCAGAAGAATGAAGGGGAGATAAAGACTTTTTTGTAGACAAACCGAAGTTGAGAGAATCCATCGCTAGCAGACCTGCACCACGGGGAGTGTTAATGAAGTTTTCAAGGCAGAAGGAAAATGATGCTGCACAGCAAGGTGGACCGCGCAAAGGGTTGAAGAGACCCTACATGGTAAATATGTACAAAAATGTGAGTTATTTGTTTCTCATTCCTACTCTCTTTAGGACTGTCTAGAGCAAAAATACGAGCGATGTACTCTGGAGTTTATGGCATAGAAGCAGAATGTGTGACAGCAGAACGGGAAAGGGGGAGGCGTGAAAGCGTGCTGTCGTGATCTCCTACGCTCCAGGTGATGTAAGGATGTTGTGATCTCCTACGCTCCAGGCGAAGTAACGATGTTGGAAGCAGACCGCGTGAAGTTGAAGTCGTCTGTTACGAACCCCAGAGCAGCAGCGGTTAGAAAAGCGTAACAAAGAAGTGTGTCACATAAGCCAATAATGGAGATGAAGCAGAAGGATAAAAAAAAAATAAAAAGATGGCAGGAAAAGGGGGGAAAGTAACAAGAACAAGTGAGACAAATAGAAATCAAGATGATAGTATTAAAGTCAGCCGTATTGATAATAGATGTAGTGATACCGTGACTCCATTTAATAGGCTAGATATTGTCAAATGGATAACAAAGCAAGAGCCAAGTATAAGTTATAAAGAAACCCATTCATATATGAAGCCACAACAGATTAAAAGTAAAAGGATGGAGCCCTGGCTGGTGTGGCTCAGTGGGCTGGGCATCGTCCTGCAAACCAAAAGGTCACCGGTTCAATTCCCGGTGAGGCCACATGCCTGGATTGCGGGCCAGGTCCCCTGTTGGAAGCCTGCGGGAGGTAACGGATGGATGTTTCTCTCCCTCTCTTCTTCCCTTCCCCGCTCTCTAAAAATAAATAAATAAAATCTTTAAAAATTGTCATTACCTCCTTAAAGAAAAGTGAAAGGATGGAAAAAGGTGTTTCACGCAAACACCAGTCAAAAGGAAGTCGGGTGGCTGACGACACCAGGACCAGACGGCGCAGACGTGGGAGTACGGAGCATTACGGGGGCGGGCAGACAGGCTCGCAGCGGAGCTGCCGGCCTGGACGGAGGGGCCCCAGGCCTGCGGGGGGTCCGGTCGAGGGGAACGGCCGACATTTCAGATTTCCTTGTAAAGAGACTCACTACAGAAAGACTGTAGGGCAAAAAGCAGAAAACAGAAATTGCCCCAAACGCCCCTCCCTCAGAAGACAACCACTGCCGACTTTTCGGCGTTTCCGCTCCGGCGCTGCTTCGTTTCGGGAAAACGAGGTCCGAGTGTGGCCGCCTGCTCCACCCTCCGCTCTCCGCGACTCACCTCGCACGCGCTTCCTCCCGAGGAAACCGAGTGGGTGTGCTCCCTCCTGGGTGGAGGGGGTGTGCTCCCTCCTGGGTGGGCTGGAAGGAGGCGGGGCTCAGCTGGGTGTCGGGGGAAGGGTGGGGGCCGCCGTGCAGGGGGTGCTTCGGGTGGGGGTGCTGCTCGCACTGGGGGTGCAGGGGTGTGTGTGGCACGGCTGAGCCTCCTTCCGTGTCCCCTCCTCGCTCCGGGCTCTCCCGCCTCGCCTTCGTCCTCCACTCCTTCGTTCCTTCACTCGGTGGTCATCCGGCGCCTCCTGTGCGCCCTGAGTTCGTCTAGTGCTGGGGACACCATGGTGACCGGGACAGATTTTGTCCCTGCCCTAGTGAGGCGTATAATGTAATGGACAGACACATCTGTTCTACTCAAAGGCAAACATTTTTAAGTGTTTAGAAACAGTACCACAAACACGGATTTTTATGGCGCAGAATGCAGCCTCCACACGCACTGGCAGGGTGAGAGGTGAGCCTTCCTGCCCAGGTACTTGAGTGGGAAGACTGACGCCCTCCAGGCGTGGGCTGTGCCAGGGGCTGCGCTGAGAGGGGGGGCCTGCTGGGTGACCCTCAGGGATCATCAGTGTGGCCAATGGGAAGGGTATACACTGGGAATTGTGGGAGGTGTTAAGAGAAGTTCACAGGGGCAGAGTGTATAGGACCTCGAGGGCCGGAGTGGGGACTTTGAACTTTGCCTTTGGACAGTCGGCCACTGTGGGGGTATTTTGAGCAGGGGGTGGTACTTGCAAAAAGTTTCTTTTGGACGATTAATGTGGTACCAGGAGGTGGATTGGTGGGACCAGAGTGCCCAGCCTTGTGTGGGGTGAGGGTTTGGGCCAGGTGGTGGCAGGAGGAGGAATGACGAGGAGGAACACCAGGTGGCATTTGTCTGGAAAAATCGGATGGAATGGATGGCCCACTGCGGGTGCAGAAGGAGCACCAGCGAGGCGGGAAGGATGGACTGGCGTGGTCCAGGCGTCCAGCAGAGGTTGCTGAGGGTGTATGTGATGGTGGGTGCTGTTCCAGTCATTTGGGGTGCACAGCTGGGGGGCTGAGGTCCCATCCTCGGCTGGTCAGGGCTGATCGGAGGAGACTCGGACAAGCTGGGGTGGTTCCACCGACCCCCAGCTGCACGAAGAGTCACCTGGGAGAGTTTAACGAAGCCAGTGTCCAGCCCCTGGGGTCACTGTTCTGGGTGCTGCCCGGACACAGCTCCCAGGTTATTCTAAGGTGCAGCCAGGGTTGGGGACCCCTGAACAGGGTGAGGGGGCCACACCTGGGTGGCACTGATTCAAGGCAGTTGTGGCCTAAAAACTGAAATTTAGGAGAGGTGGCAGTTTGCCAGGACTTGGAATTTGGGGACCCGAAGCTCTCGATGTGACCTGTGACTAAGATGGTGCCTTGAGAGGACTGGTCCCTGGCTGGCCAGGCCTCCCCCCTCCATGAGTCCCGTCTCTCTGGTTGTGACCGTGTGTGGCTTTGCCAAGAGCCAAGGGGCAAGAGGAGAAAGGGTTGGGACAATGAGAAGGAAATTTGGGAAAGGACTTTAAAAATCCGAATGGAAACTCAGGGACCCGGATTAACTGCGGGGCACACAGAACGGCAGTAGCAGACGGCCAACAGTGGACGTGGCTTTGACCGCTGGAAAAGCTGCTGGCCAGACAAGAAGAAGACAGTGAGGAGGTGCTGAGCCTCAGGCTGAGGGCGAACCAGGGATTGGGAGGTAACTAGAAAAGGAAAGAGAAGAGATGGACGGAAGAAAAACTGACGACAGGCACAGAGAGATGACCTCAACCCCTGAAGTGACCGCACGTGTTCAGTTTGGTTTAAAGAATCAGGTAGGTCGGAGGATCTTGGCTTTGTCTTAATATTCATTACACCCCCAGCACAGCGACTGGGGAGTGCCGAGCCCCGGGTCTCCACAGGCGAGGGGTGGGGGGCACCCGCAGACCTCCATTCTTCACCCCCTCCCCTCGGACGTTCGGAACACCTGCCTCAGAGACACTGACCTACAGAAACAGCAACTAAGGACTCAGCACTGAAGGGCTGAGATGGAACCCATGACGGAAAAAATCCCGGATGTCCCTGGGCCGGTGTGAGAGGCTGCAGAGAGGAGGGATGGGCGAGTCATCCCGTGGAAGCAACAAGGGAGAGAGTAAAGGGGATCGAATCCCCAAGGGAGAGAAAGCCCAGATTCAGGGGAAGAAGGAGCCGGCTGGCGTCTGTGCCGGGAGCCTGCACGACGTTTCACTCTCGAAGTCGGAGCCACCGAAGTTGGAGCCACCTGAAACTGAGAGGCAGCGTCTGGGCCCCGGGGAGGGGGCCCGGGTGCGCCCTGCTGCTCCGGAAAACACGAACTCGAGGGCTTTGTGTAAGAGGTGGTCTGCCTTCCTGTTCTCCCTGCTAGGTCTGTGCTGGCGATGTTTCTGGAATTCTAAAGATTGCTGTCTGCAGACGAATATGCTCTTCTTCCTCTGGGCTGGTGCATTTGTCCTCGAGTTCACGTCAAAGTCGGTTCCAGAAAGTCAGGATGTGCGCGCTCAGTGTGGCCGGCCCTGTCGCTCTGTCGCTCTGTCGCTCTGTCGCTGGGAGGGGAGGAGACCTGAGCCGGTGCCGGACGCCCTGTGGTCGTGGCGGTCCCCCCCACAAGCGCACGGTCCTTATTTCTTGCTTTTTCTTCATTTGACATTGGGCATCGGTTAGAAATTGGTTTACATTTCCTTTGCTGTCCAGAATCCATGTGTTAAATGTACGTGTGAGCCCTGGCCGGGTGGCTCCGTTGGTTGGAGCATCCTCCCGTTTGCCAAAGTGTGACAGGTTTGGTTCCCCGTCAGGGCAGCTGTCCAGGGGAGGCAGCTGATCCAAGTTTCTCTCTCACATCTCTCTCTCCCTCTCCCTCTCTCTTTCCCTTTCTAAAATCAATAAACATCCTTGGGTGAGGATTTTAAAAAATGCAAAAATAAAATGTACGTGTGAAAACCCACAGTTGAGTACGTGCACCCCAAGTTTTACCTACCTCCTGTTGGGGGCCTTTGCCACCCTACCCCGGTCCCTCAGAGTGTTCTGTGCTTCCTTGGTTTCTGGGAGGTTCTGTATCCCCAGCAGATATGAGCTCTTTGAGGTCCTTTCTTACTCTCCAGGACCAGCATGGGGCCCGCCACTCACTGAGAACCTAGTATTGTTGAGTTTTACAGACAGGATCTGAAACCAAGCATGATTAAATGCTTTGTTTTATTTTTTATGTTTAAAGATTTTATTTATTTATTTTTAGAGAAGGGACGGGAGAGAGAGAGAGAGGGAGAGAAACATCAATGTGTGGTTGCCTCTTGAGTGCCCCCCACCGGGGACCGGACCCACAACCCAGGCATGTGCCCTGACTGGGAATCAAACCTGCAACCCTTGGGTTTGCAGGCCGGCACTCAATGGTGCAGGCAGGAGCCACACCCGCTAGGACTGATGAAATATTCTACAATAGAGTCCTTTTAGTACAATTGGAACAGTTTGGCCTGCAGAGAAGGACCAAGGTGACTGGCTAATGGGCTCACATGAAAATGAGAAGACACCCAGGGCCATGGCCTGGGGTGCAGCTGCGGGAGGCCCCCGGGGAGTGTTTGATGACTTTTCCGGTTACGGATCATTGGGCCTAACAGACCCTTGTGAGACTCTGGGACAAGCAATGGACTCCCCAGAAAAGGGCAGAACAACATTGTGCCCCTCGTTGGAGGGGTTCACTGACCCCCCACACCTCTCCCACAGACTGGGGAATAATCCCCTGCTCGGTGTCCAGTGCTAGATGTGAGCTGTTGGTTCCTGCCTCTCCTCCTACAGGGAGATGGCTCTTCTCTGGTTTCACTCGTCTCTGCCCTGTGACTCGGGGGACTTCTTTTCATCATGGGTGCGTTTATCCAGCTACCGTGTCCTCACCCCCAACGAATCTCCGTAGCCTTCTCCTCTTAGCCCACAAGCCACATCTGCCCATTGACCTCTTGGTCCTCGGAGTTCATCACTCTTCAACGCGCAGCCGAGGAAAGTTTCCCGTGACGGCTGTGTTACTGAAGAGGAAGGAGGCGTTGTTCTTGGCGGCGTTTCTCAGCCTCAGGTTTATGACATGCAGGGCTGAGAATTCCCTTTTCTGTGGGGACTGCGCTGTGCCAGGCCGGGGGCTGTGGATGTGAGGGAGAGCCCCGGACCTCAGGGCGTACTGAGTCCCAGTGGGAGAGGAACAGGGTCCGGCCGAATAAGGCCTGCTCCAGTGTGGGTGGTAGGGTGATTACATGGCTGTAATAATTTATAGTTTTAGTTTGAACACTTCGCCTACAATGTCATATGGTGTGCTTGAGTGTGATGTTGTGTTACGGAATGACATGCTTATGATTGTGTGATAAAGAGGGGCGTTATTTGTGCCGGGCCCTGTATATGCAGCTGCATTAGGAGGTGGCAGCGGGGAGGGGCGGGTTGTCTCACAGAAAAGAGGCAGGTGTCCCAGGGCCGCTGCCCCAGTGTGTCCTCCATCCAGAGTGCTCTGCAGGTGTCTCCCACGCCTGAGTCTTTGTGGTCATTTATATCTCAGTTTAAATGGCGCTGCTTCACGGAGACCTGCCCCGACCGCCTGTAGCAGTCACTGGTTTGCGCCCGATGCTGCGTAACAAACCCAAACTCAAGGGCTCACCAGCCCGCGTTGCTCCCTCGCACATCTGGGGCTCGGCGGGGACGTGGGGCTTGGTGGCGGCGGGGGGCGGGGGCTCCGGGCTGCAGCCTGGGTTTACTTTGGCCCTGGTGGTCTCTCATCCTGCTCTCCCACTGAGCTTCTGGGTGCGCACTGTTCTCACGGCAGCAGTGGGGAAGCAGGGGGAAGAGCAGAACTCCGTGCACGTCATGTGCATTGGACACACACGGGGCTCGGGCCAGCAGCAGGGAGGACACCTCACTCTCCGTGAGGCCTCGGCAGGCGTGTGGCTGTGTGGTGTCACCTCTGCGGGGCTCGAGGACCTGGGACCCACAGTTTCCCTCGTTCCCCGGTCTACAGCTACCAGCCGCCCACTTGAGTGTGTTTACTCTCTCCCTGAGCTCTGACACACTCAGGGGTGAACTCTTTGCTTCTCACTTGTCTGCTGTTGCCCGAACACCAGCTTCGTCACAGCGGAGACTTTTCCTGCCTATTCACTGCTCAGAGCCAGGCACCTGGCTGGCGCGAGGTGGCCACTCACTAAATCTCCGAACAAATGAACGAACGAATGAGTGGTTACATTTGGGCAGCCAGGGAGGCATGTTGGAGCTGGGTGCTGAAATTGTAACCGCAAATAACACTTCCTGGGGGTCAGTAAGGCCAGGAATGCTCTGTATGCGTGCGTGACCTGGGTTACGTCAGGGCATCGTCACAGCACGCAGCCCTGCACAGGCAGGGGCAGGGCCGGATGTCTGGCTGGGAGCTGCAGAGCCCCTCCTGTTAGAGGACTGGAGGGCGGCCCAGGGCAGCTGGCGGGAGGGCAGCCTGGTGGGCAGCAGCCAGGTGTGAGACGCAGCGGTGACACTGGAGCCCAGTGGCCAGAGCTGGCGTGTTCCATGTCTCTGGGGGAGCCTCAGGTCACTCTGCAGGGTGGTGTCCCTGGGGTGTGAGCGCAGGCTGAGAGGCTGTCCTGACAACCGAGCTGACCGTGAGGGACCTCATGCCACGCGTCAGCCTGGCCGGATGTCCATCCTGGAAACCGTCCTTGCTTCGGGAGAGGCGGGACACTGACCATCTTGCAGCAGAGGCGTGCCCAGGCTGTCAGACAAGTAAGCAGCTTCGGGAGACACATCGGGGCCCCGCCCAGCCTGGAAGGTGCAAGTCAGGGGCGCTGGCACGGAGATGCTAGTGTGCCCCAGGGCAGCAGGAGAGAGTCGCCCTTCTGTCTGCAGACCTCCCGGCCTGCCCAGGTGCTCCAGGTCCTCGCTGGATTCTGTGCCACTCCCCACCCCCCGCCTCGGGCTCTGCCCACCTCTTCATAGCTCAGCCAAGGAGACAGCAGCGTAGGGAAGGAGCCTGGGCTGGTGCGTGGGTGCTGCACGTCTCAGCCGGGCAGGAAAGCGCAGTGGACCTGCCTGAGGCTCACGTGCCCGGGCAGGCTGGCTTCTGATGGTCAGTGCCCTGAGCTGGCGTGGGTTTTTTTAATATCTTGAAATGAAAACTCTGTGCTTATAGGGAGAAAGCACATAAAAAGGAGACCCAGGTTCCAGTCTCAGCCCTGCTGTGGTAGCCACGGGCTCGCACACTGATTGCTCTGGGCTTCTGGTCTCTTCTGCAAGATGAGACTAAGACAGCTTGGCTTGTTGTAACAATTAAGGTAATGAATACGAAGCCTCTTGTAAAACCTCATTAAAGTATTACTATTAGTACTAATTTGCCTTCTCCCCTCTGGAGGAAAAGAAAGGAAAAATCTCCAGGAATGTTTTGTCTAAGCCCTGAGCCAGGTTGTGTGACCGACGGTCTCTCCTTTAGCCTTACGGGGACGGCCGTCAGGGTTGCTGAGAGGATGAGGCAGCCACGGCCCCCAGCGGTGATGTGACTCGCTGCGGGCCACATGGCCTGCTGGCAGTGTGCGCGGTCTCTGTGACCACACAGCCTGGCCGTGTGCACCACCAGGAGGCCCCCTGAGGGTCTACAGTGACTACGGCTCCCCGGTGAGGGCCCCTGCGTGGTGGTCGCCGGAGGCTCGGCTCGGGGAGCCGGCTGCCTGCTTGGGGTGCCATCTCCCTGTGGCTTCCTGTGCTGCAGCACCTTGGAGATTTTTTCCAAAACATCCAAGTTTGTTTTCATGAACAGAGACGTCAGCACGGCCTTCCCCCAGCAGCAGAGCGTCACGAGGTCTCTGAGGGCAGCCAGCACCGACCCTGACGCCCCAGAGCCGCTCTCTCTCCCTTTGTTGCTTCTCTCTGGTTCTGGAGTGTTCTGGAATCTACAGGCTGGAATGAGGCTATGTAGGGAGAGGTCAGCCTGGGCACTTGAGCCGCCAGCCTGTCCCCGGTGGGTGACCAGCCCTGCTTGGAGCGACCCCTGTCCCCGTGGGCTGTAGCAACGGGGCAGGATATGGTGATTCATCCGATTCTGAGAGGAAAGATTTTGTAAAGGAATTTTCTCACGGTTGCATGGCTGGGCCTGGGGCATCAAAAATGCTTTTTCTGGCTGTCGTGGGTTAGACGAAGCTGGAGTCTGAATGTTTATCCACTTGGGAGATTTGTTCATTTTAGTCATTATTTTGAAAGTCTTGTGTTAAAAGTTTTTTTTTGTTTGTTTTGAAGTAAGACAGCTGCCCAGTCTGAAGGAGGCTTTGGGGGTGAGAAGAGGGGACCTCGGAGGCAACCCAGAGCGGGGCTTCTCTGCCTGTGGGCACAGGGCGGCCACCCCGAGTTTGAAGTCTGGGCTGGCACCAGGAGCTCCCCCACTCACCCCCCAGCCTTCCTGCCCAGGGCCGGCCCCTGCGTCCTGGCCGGAGGCCTCACGGCTTGGCAGCATCGCCCTGTGAGGTTCGGGCCTTGGACTTGGCTGCGGAGGACGGCCCGTAGGGCCCTCTCCTCCTGCCCGGGGGTTGCCGAGCTCCTTCGGGTCCTGTGGCCGTGGCTGTGTGGGAGGGGCCTGGGGCTCCTTTCCTCAGCTGAGGCACGTTTAGATATTTGGGGGAGCTCTAAGAAACCCAAGGTCTGGGCCCTCCTGAGAGAAGTGTCTAGAAACAGATGAGCTCACTGGAAGGCTGGGAGGGAGTTCTCTGGCAGGGGCCGGGCCGGCGAGACCCACATCACTCAGGCGCGCGGCCCACACGCAGCCTTTTGCCTCCACGTCCCTGTAGCTGAGAGGGCAGCTGGGGAGGGAGGAGGACTCTGTGACTCAGGTGCACAGGGGACAGCAGGCAGCATGGCCCTCTGGCCAGCCTGGGGATGGACCCACCCCCCTTCCCTCTGGCCTTCCCCTACCTCTGCGCCAGCTCGCCTCCTGTTCCAAACTTTGCCCTCAGAGGTGAGGTCTGATGAGGTCCAGACAGTGTCAAAACTGCAGGAAGCTTCTCGATGAGTCAGTCCCCCCTCGGCTTCTCTGTGATGAAACTGGCACTTGGGGTGTTTGACTTGGCAGGTCCCTGGCCAGCGGGGGGCAGCGCCACAGTCCAGGCCTCTCTCGAGTTGATTTATTACACTGCACGCACGCACGGGTGGAGAGCAAAAGTGGATTTTGGTCCTGAATGTGTGCCGTTCAGTGAAAGGGTGCTGTCCTGCACAGATGAGCCCAGGCACCAACCAAACCTGAGCCTCGGGTGATGACTGGCGTGAAACTTTCCGCCGTCCTTGCGCCCTGGCGGCGTGCGAAGCAGGTTTGGGTGTCTGAGGTGCACACTCTGTAGTTCGTAGCAACAGCCATTCCTGACACAGGCTCAGCACCGCACATTCGACAAGCCCGTCCCGTCATCCCCCTGAGGTGGCTAGCCGGACCTGTCCGTGGGGGGCAGGAGGACCCCAGCTCAGAGCTCTGTGCCCAGCCTAGCGCAATATCACAGGCTGGTTGTGGTCAGGGTCAGGGAGCCTGCCCAGTCTGGAGCCCCTGGTTCCGGGCCGCTGACACTGGTGGCTGTGGAGTCCGGAGCTGTGGCTCCTCTGGGTGCAGCGTCTCACTTGCCCTCCAGGACCCGCAGCCTCGTAAGCCAGGGGACCCTCAGCCTGGTGGCTGCTGTACCTGGACCCCATGTGGGCTTTGGCAGAGTGCTGCTGCTCAGTGAGGGTTCCTGGGGGGCAGCCTGACCTTGTCTACCAACTTCTTCCACCATGAACTTGGGGGCAGGCAGCTTGCCCAGGCCCACAGCCCCTGCAGGAGGGTGGCCTCGGGGCCAGACTGGCTTTGGGACCCAGTATGTTTGGTGGTTTGCGGTGACTCACTGGACATGAATTGGCAGCTCCTCAGATGATCAGGTATTGAAGGGGTGGCCCGAGGCCATGCTGATACTGACCACTCGGACGGGGTGGGCTGTGATGCCCCGCAGAAGGGGCAGAGATGTTGAAATCTCCCACTGGCCCCATGAATGGCGCAGGCGATCAGGACGGCCCAGGCCCAAGACGAACAGGCTGTCAGTCGCTGGAACCAGCCTCCTTGGAGCTTGTGAGACCTACACCTGCTGACCTGATGTCCAGCCCACCTTCCTACTCAGTAACTCATTACTCAGTGGGCCTTTGTTAGTGCCCCCTGGGCTCAGCCCTGGGGACCAGGTCAGACCCTGCTGGAGCTTGGTAGTGGGGGTGGTGGGTCCTCAGGGTGGGCGTTGATTAACCCCCATGAAATGTAAAAACAGTGGGGATACAGTGTGACCACGAGTACCCAGAATTGAACATCGAAATTTGCCTCCCCTTCACGCCGTGGTCTGGGAGAAGTGGGAGGAACTAGAACCTCATCCAGCCCCAAGAGAGGCCCAGTCAGGGTCCAAGGCTGGAGTGGGCAGTGGCCTGCGCCAGGAAATCAGGTGTGGTTTGGATGCGAGGTCCATGTCCAAGGTTGCCTCCAGCAGGAGGGGATCAGATCTGCTGGAGTGGGCGGGTGGGGGGATGCCACAGACACCGAGGGGAGCCTGCAGGGGCACAGGACAGAGGAACGGGCTCTCCGTGCCCAAGGAAACCCTTCATGCCAGTGCCCTGAGCTCCCTGGACAAATGTCGGGCCCACAACCCCCCTTCTCAAGCTTCAGTTCCTCTTGGGACCTGGCTCCTGGTCCTGACACCCCTCTCCTGAGGATGCACATGAACCCCAGGAGCCTGTGAACTGGTGGCAGTGTGTAGGTAGCATGTGACTCCTGAATCAGCCCAGCACCTCCTTGGGTCTCCTGTGACGTTCCCCATGACCTGCGGCTTTTAGGGTCGCACTCCACCAGCTGGTGGACCTGGGCTTTTACTGTCCTCTTCAGCTAATCCGCACCCAGGCACACCTGATAAGAAGCGCTCAGTAAGGGGTGGCTGAGCAAATGAGTGACTGCATGAATGGGTAGCAGAGGGACCGCTCAGGCCTCACAGGCAGGTGCGATCGGCCAGCTTTAGCTACAGTGTGACGCAGGAGAGGAGAGTAGCAGCCCCCAGCCAGCCTTCTCAGCCTGGAGCCACGCCCTTGGATGGGCCACGGTGGGGTAGGGTGCTGCAGGAACCGAAATGGCCCATCGAAGTCAGAGGCTCTGCTGGGGCCCTCTCTGGACACCGGCAGCCTGGGGTACGATCTAAGTCACCGCCCCTCCATCTCCCTCGACCCCCTGTCCCGGAGATGTGCCTTCACCACTGTGCTTTTCTCTCCTCCTCGGGGCACAGATCCTGGCCAACGTCTTCCTCTACCTGTGCGCCATCATCGTGGGCATCATGTCCTACTACATGGCAGACCGCAAGCACCGCAAGGCCTTCCTGGAGGCCCACCAGTCGCTGGAGGTGAAGATGAACCTGGAGGAGCAGAGCCAGCAGCAGGTGAGGCTCTCTGGGGCGGCCTGGGGTCGGTGACTGGTGGGGAAGGAGTGGGTCCAGTGTGTTCCCACGGGTCCACGGTTCCCGTGGGCCTTCCGCCAATGTCAGGCGTCTGCTGCCTGACTTGTCCCGCGGGCCCCTTGACCTAGGAGAGCGCCTCCCGACTTCAGGGAGCTTCTTTGGTTGGAAACTCACTCCTGCCTCTCCTTCTCTGCGCTTGACCTAAACCTCCCTGTTTCCTTTTTTCTGCCTTTTTTTAATCCTGTAATTTAAAACTTTTCTTTTTAAAGAAATACATCACCCCAGCAGCCGCCTTTCCCAGGTGAAAATGTTCTGTACACCTGAATGCTCTTGGTCCATGGGCATGCTTGTGTTAGTCCCCCTCGCCTCCCTCTGCCGCTCTTTCAAGGTCAAGGGCAGATTCCCGCGCGCACCTACTGTGCGTACAGAGCCGCTCTCCCCGCAGCGGGGACCCATCCCCCAGCCTCGGGGCCCTTCTGAGTGAAGTCGATCAGCCCAGGACGCTGTGTTCTGCATGCTCAGGGCAGCCTCCCTGCTTTTTCCTCCAAGTCGTTTTTCACGGAGTAGATCCAGTCCCATCTCCCGGGACCCCACCGTTTACATTTTTCTATCGCGAGAAGTGCCCGCCGTCCCGCTGTTTGTTTACTGGCTGGACTCCCGCCGGCCGGGTTCACCGCGGAGCCTCCCAGTTCTCGTGTGACTCGGTCTTGCGCGTAGTGTTTGGTCTGTATTCATCTCAAGTGCTTTTCGAGGGTCCCCAGAAATCCCATCCACCAACTTCCTGTTACCCATAGGTTACTTCCCCTTCGCACGCAGACGCAGTAAGTGGAACGTGTATGATTCTCTGCTCTGGGAACCAAGTCAGTATGTGTGCGTCTGGTGCTGTGTGCTCTGGGTTCACGACGGTGCCGTTTTCGTAGGCCCTGCCACGCAGGTGGACAGGGCTGCAGTTTCGGGGTCACTCTGGCCCCCTGCCGGTGGGGGGCCCATTGGTGGGCCTCACCTCCCTTCTGTAGACAGCGCTCTTTGAAGGCTCACACCGCTCCAGTCGGCGGGTGGGCCTCGGCTTCCTCTGTCCTGGGGGTGTGTTTTTCTCTCGGTTTACCAGTGAGATCTGGAAGCTTCTGAGCTGCTCCTCAGACTCATTTCTCCACGAAGGCGGGTTCCAGAAGGGGACTGTCCCTGGCCTCCATTGCGACAAAGGGCCAGGCCCAGCTCACCGTCCTTGGCCCTGTGGCCTGCGGTTACTCTGAGCTTGACCCAAATCTCCCTCTTCTCCTTTTTCTGCTCCCCCCCTTTTTTTTTTGGTCCTGTAATTTAAAACTCCTCTTTCCAAAGGAATGCATCACCCCAGCAGTTACCAACGACTCCCCGCGCTTTTGCCGGCCCTGCGGTCAGACGCACCGCTGCTCCCTCACAGCGATTGCGTCGGTTTTCCTCTCGTTGCTGCCGCAGCTTTCTCTTCGTCTCTTTCAGCAGTTTGACAGCGACCGGCCGAGGCGCTTTCTTCGTAGTTACTCTGCCTGGTATTTGAGGAGTTTGAATTGATGGCTCGGTGATTCCATCAGTGGTGAAAGTGTTCAGCCGGTAGCTTTTGCTGCTTCTGTCCCATCCTGTCCTTTTTTTCCTAGGACCCTAGACATCCTTATTAGACATTTTTACCATGTTCCATAAATCTTTTTTTTTTTTCCTGCTGCTGAGGCTTAAGTGTAATTGAAGAATCCTGCTTTATTGTGTCCCTCGGAAGGCATTCTTCAGCCTCTGTTTTCCATTCTGCCTTGTCTCTTGTTGCCATCTGATCTCATACTATGGGCACATTCCTCTGGGTTCTTTACACTGAAAAAAAAATGCATGTCACCACTTAGCTAAACTAGGAGTTTTTTTTTTTTAAATACAGTCTTTGTGCAGTTTTCAGCGTTTCTGTCTGTGTCAGTCTTGTCTGACTCATAATGTATAATCCAGGACACCTTCGGTCACACTGAGCGGTGCTGGGTGGGGCCCCCTGGCGGGGTGAGGAAGGCCCCCTGGGTTTCACCCTGGGTCTGCTCATCCCTAAGTAGATGGAGGATGAGTTATCCGCCCCTCAGAGCCTCACTCTTCTCATCTGCAAGGTCGGGGGTGTTGATACTGCAAAGTGGAAGTACCGGTACTCGGTGAGCAGGGTTCCCTGAGTCCAGTGAGAAACGCAGGCAGAAGCCCTTTGTCACCCGTGGAGCGTGGACACGGTGATGGTCAGGCTGCAGTGCCCGGGCCATCTCCTCCACTTTCTAATGCCTCGTGCCCTGTGCTTCCTCCAGGCGGGGTCAGTGCAGGGAACCTGGGACCTGGCAGAAGGGGCCACCCTCTGTGACTCCCAAGTGCCATGGTGCAGCCCAGGTCACCTGCAGTCTGCCCAGGACCGCAGCGGAGCAGACACTGGCTCCGGGAATGAGAGGTCCGGGGAGGCAGAAGGGAGGTGCGGGGGAAGGGCACAAACCCCCATTCGCAGGCCCGCTGGGCCCCTGCGGTGCCTGTACATGTCCATCAAGCGCAATGACTTCATCTAGCCAGTTCTAGCTTGTGTGTGACCTCAGGCTAGTTCCTGTACTTATTTGGGCCTCAGTTGCCCTATGGGTAAAGTGTAGATGATAATAAAACCGTTGGGTAAAATGGATAATATGTGTAAGACCCTTTAAAAATGAGAAAAGCTCTGCCCTGGCTGGTGTAGCCCAGTGGATTGAGTGCGGGCCTGCAAACCAGGTTCGGTTCCCAGTCAGGGCACATGCCTGGGTTGCAGGCCAGTTCCCAGTAGGGGGCACATGAGAGGCAACCACACATTGATGTTTCTCTCCCTCTCCTTCCCTTCCCCTCTAAAGATAAACAAATAAAATCTTTTAAAGAAAACAAAATGAGAAAACCTCTGTTACCATTGGGAAGGGTGGAATTCTTCCCCCACCTTGTCAGTTTCAATTTGCTCGTATTTTCCTTAGGACTCTTGTGACTGTGTCCACGAGAGAGATTTGCTTGCCATTTTAGCTTGCTTTTGGCGACCTTGACAGGTTTGGGCATTGTGGTTATGCCAGACTTACGAAATGATTTGAGATGCGTTCCTTCTCTCTAGTCCCTGGAAGAGTTTGAAGGAGATTGGGCTCTTCCTTAAATGTCCAGAAGCACTCACTAGTGAACCCTATGGGTCTCGAGTTTTCTTGATGAGAACAGTCGATTTCCTTCACAGATACAAGGTCTTCATTGTTCTCTTTACGTGTTGGAAAGTTGTTTTCTCAGGAACTCGTCCCATCATTTCTGTTGGAATGCCAGCGGTCAGACGCACTGCTGCCCCTTTTAAAGTAACTGCATGTTTTTCCTCTGGCTGCTTTCACAACTTTCTCTTTGGTTTCAGCGATTTTACAACGATGGGCCCAGGAGTTTTCTTTGTAGTTACTCTGCTTGGAATTCAAAGAGCTTCTTGGATTGATGGTTCGATGACTTTCATCAGCTTTGCAAATTTTCAGCCAGTAGCTTTTTGTTGCTCCTGTCCCGCTCTCTCCCTTCCTCCTAGGGCTTAGACATCTTTATTGGACATTTTCACCATGTGCCGTAAATCCTTTTTCCCCTGCATCTTGCTTTTTCTGAAGTTGCTGTGTACCACATAGAATTTTTCACTGACTTCACTTCCAGTTTGCTAATCTTCTCTTCCGCTTTGTCAAACCAATGGTTTAGCTCCAATTCACATCAATGGTAGAAGCTCTAATTTCTGTTATTGTGTATTTTGTTATTCTTGAATGTCCATTTGATTTTCTTTTCTTTTTTAAAAAATATTTTTTTTATTTATTTTTAGACAGGAGTAGAGAGGGAGAAAGAGGGGGGAAAAACATCAATGTGTGGTTGCCTCTCATGCGCCTCCTACTGGGGGCCTGGCCTGCAGCCCAGGCATGTGCCCTGACTGGGAATCGAACCAGTGACCCTTTGGTTCTCAGGGGGGCACTCAATCCACTGAGCCACACCAGCCAGGGCTGATTTTCTTTTTTAATTAATAGTTTTTTTGTTGTGTTTTCTCCATTACCATTTAGCCCCCATACCCTCCCTCTTCCACCTCCGCCCACCGCCCTCCCTACCACACTGCATTTGACTTCAACGAGCAGATTCCAGTTCTCTGGTTACATTCTCCATTCTGTCATCTGTCTTTGGAAAATATTAAACATTTAGTTATTTCTCACCTTCTTGCTGTGTGATGTTGGCACTTTGCCACTCTGGTCTTTATTCTTCTGAAAAATTGGGATTGAACATAATACCATTGTTGTGCTGTTTGGGAATTCCATGGAGCAAGAGCTCCGAGTCCAGGCACCGTGAAGCCTTTAATGCCATCAGCTGTGTTCACACTGGCCTCTGGGGACACCAGCTGCTGGGAGCGCCCGAGAGGTCGGCTGGGACCTGGCTCAGGGGTCGGTGTGCCTCCCCCACGATGCCAGCTGAGACAGGAGCCGCTTCCTCCCCGGGCGCTGGCGCTGCCACCACAGGTGGCTTTACACCCGGTTCAGGGTGGTTTTACACCCCAGGGAGGGCAGCTGGTGTGTCTTCGGAGCCGAGCAGGCTGGGAGTGGAGGCTGCACAGTCCCGTTTCACGCCCCTCCTGAAAGTGGCCCTCGCGGGCGTGAGAATGAGGTGACGGGCGTGAGGACCCTTTGGAAAGGGCTGCAGCAGGCCCCAGCAGGAGAGGAGGCAGAGCTGGTTCGGTTGCGGCTCCTGCTGGAGGAGCCCTTGTGGCCGGTTCCTCGCCAGGCCCCGCACTCACAGCGCTCACGTGCCTTGTAAAGGACGTCCCCAACTCGAAAGGAAACTCTCAGTGTGTCCGTCACACAGAAGGCTCCTTTCCGAATGCACCCGGGTTCTCAGGGTTCGGGCCTCACCAGTTGTTGTGCCGGCGACTTTTATCTCGTTTCCTGCACTGCCGTGGGGGGCAGCCCGGTGCGTTCGCAGGGGAAGGCCTGCCTGGCGGCCAGCGGCCTCCAGCCTCCAGCCGGACAGCCTCCTCTCTGGGCCTCGGCCCCCCAGCTAGACAGTGAAGCGGGGGGTGAGCTGGTGTCAGGGGTCCCATCCTGGTTCCTCTGATTCCATTCCCTTTGTTTTTGTCCCCTGGGAGGTTGTGCTGTCCTTTGGGAAAGGGACCAAGCCGCTGCTAATAGCAGGCAAGTCCCGGATGGGTGGCCCGTGGCCCTTGTCCTCTGGGGCAGTGGGGAGCAGTGCTGGGCCTTTGTGCACGGGATCCCATGTCCTTTGTCGCCAGGGCTGGCGTGTCCATCTCGTCGAAGGGTGCATCGTGGTGAGGGTGTGTGGGTGATGGAGAGAAGTGGGACGGGTCTCAGACCCCCAAGGGCTCGGCCCCTCCTTGGTGGGGTGGGGTGGGGGCGCTGGCCCCTCGGAGGCCCTGGATTTAAAGCTTCGTGTGTGCGGCCCTGGCGGGCAGGGGCCCTCTCTACCTCAGCCGGGCGCCCATCCAGGTCTAGGCGGTCCGATGGCATTTAGCTGTGACTCGGGGCTGCCAGGGTGGACTTCAGGTCCCTCAGTTCACTTGGCTCCTTGGGAGTGTCGGTGTGGGGCAGGAGACCCGGAGGAAGGAGCTGGAGTTGTTTTCCTTTATTCCATCTGACCGTATTCCACGGTTGAGTTGGAGACTTTGAGGGTTGCTAAGCATCTCGCCTGCCACCTGGTGACAGCAGGCACCCAGGAAACCCACCTGGTGCACACCTGGCAGCAGGTCCCAACCACAGACCTGTCAGCCTCTCTGGGTCACGTGTGCAGAACTACTTCCCAGGGAGCGGGACGCAGTTGAAGGAGGATGTGAGTGAGGATGGGGGTCGGCGAGGCCTGCACTCCCTCAGACCAGGCTGGGTGAGGTCAGCCAGCCTTGTCCTCATTCGGGGAAGAGGGGGTGACCTCGGCCCCCACTCTCCCTGGGGGAGGAGGCCATGGCCAGCACGTGGGGCAGTGCTCAGGGCTGACTGTGCACTGACTGGTGGGCCGGGTCCTCTTCATCCACGGTGTCCTAGAGGATGGGGTGAGGGGGACACTGGGTTGCTGTCTGTTCACTCCTGGGGGGTGGGCACGTGTGACGGAACAGCCGCCCCACTCTGCCGCCCCTGTTTGAGCTGTGCCCAGGGCCATCTCTGACCAGGGGCGGCATTTCTTCTCTGTGCTGGAGTCTTTCCCTGGGGGAGGGGCCTGCCCTTGAGCAGGTCTCAGGGAAGAACCAGCCGGTGACTGTGAGAGTTGGACTCATGTCCTGGGACCCCCAGAGCGAGGGACTCTGGAATGCTGCCACTTCATGGGCCCAGCTTCTAGTTTCTTGTCATTCCGAGTGTCTGACCTCTGCCCGTGCCTGTCTCTCTGACCCCTCCCAGACCTTGTGCTGTGAGGATGAGGGTGGAGCAGTCTCGCCCTCGGGCCCTGTTCTTGGGGAGGTTGTTACGGGAGAGGGGTGTGGGGGGAGGGAGAGAAGGGGGCCAGCTCACTATTGGCCTGGCACTGGGCTTCTGGTGCCAGCCCTCAGAGTGCCCGCTGTCGCCCTGGCGACAGTGAGGTTGGGGCTGTGCTGGGGAGCCAGCGAGGTGGGAAGAGGAGGCTGGAGTGGGAGGAGGGCGCCCCCTGCCCTCGCCCCACACCACAGCAGCTCTGCCTCGTACTGGCCTCTTACTGTTGCTGGTGGCCTGGGCAGCTCACCGTTGGAGAGGGCAGACCCCCGCCCCGCTGTGCCCTGGACGGGAACCACGGAGAGACCCCCCACCACCAACATCAGCCTTGAAAGATAGTTGCTGTCTTCTTCACAGAACCAGTCACAGATACAGCTGGTTTTTGGTTTTTATTTTAGCCTTGGTTGGAGAAAAGCCTGAAGGTGAATTTCTCATGGTGTGAAGTAGGAATTTGTGCTTCCCTTTGTTCTGATACACATCCCTCAGATTTTGCAGAAAGTTCTAATTCCTGATGTTCCAGGATTTAGCGAAGACGCAGGTGGACAATGAACCCAGAGGGGAACATTTGCTGTGTCGGCAGACTTGGGCGCCGGTGGCCCTGGCAGCGAGCTGGCGGCCAGTGCACGGGCCGCGTGACTTTGCGCGGGGCCCTGGCCGTCGTCGGCGGGCCTCCAGCCGCACTGTTCTCCCCAGGCGGTTGTAGAGTCCACTGCCTGTGACCTCAGGGCCAGGGTCCGACACACCCCCGCCTCTACCGGGTTGTAAGAACGAAGGTGTGTTTAGCGGTAGTTTATTGAGCTCTTACTTTGTGCCCAGCTCTGGGCTGAGTTCTTCCTGGGACACCTCATTTAGTCATCACAACAGACCCGGCAGGGGAGCTGGCGCTCCTTCCCTCCTGGTGTGGGTTCCTGTTCGGGA
The DNA here is from genome assembly GCA_028533065.1 of Trachops cirrhosus. Lineage (NCBI taxonomy): Eukaryota > Metazoa > Chordata > Mammalia > Chiroptera > Phyllostomidae > Trachops > Trachops cirrhosus. Next base: position 136,184,052 of record CM052543.1, read on the forward strand.
GCTGTGACCGGGAGAATCCGGTGAGCAGCGCCTGGACCGTGCCTGGACTCTTCGTGTCTGTTTGTTTGACCTTCTCAGAGTTTTAAAAATTCTTAATATTTAAAAAAGTTGGACATTCTAGCCCTGGCTGATGTGGCTCAGTGGATAGAGCACTGGCCTGCAAATCGAACGGTCACCAGTTTGACTCCCAGTCAGGGCACAGGCCTGGGTTGCAAGCCAGATCCCCCCTGTAGGGGGCGTGTGAGAGGCAACCGATCAGTGTATCTCGTGTTTCTCTCCCTCTCTTTCTTCCTCCCTTCCCCTCTCTCTAAACGTAAATAAATAAAATCATTAAAACAACAACAACAACACTTTAGCCCTGACTAGTGGGGCTCAGTGGGTTGGGCGTCGTCCTGCAAAGCGAAAGGTAACCGATTCAGTTCCCAATCAGGGCACATAACTGGAGGCTCAGCCTCCAGTAGTTGGGGTGCGTGTGAGAGGCAGTGGATTAATAGTTCTCTCCCTCTCTTTCTTCCCCTCTTCCCCTTTTTCTAAAAATGAATAAAGTCTTTTAAAAAATCAAAAGAATTTTGGACGGTCTATATAAAGACTTGTATTTCGGACTGCCTGGAAAATGGAAAGACCTGAGTTCACAGGGCGCAGAGGAAGATTGCATCCACATCCTAGCTCAGCCTCTTACTTGCCACATGACCTTGAGCCAATTCCTTATGCCCTTTGAGCCCCAGCTGCTTTGTCAGAGTAAGACTGGCAGTGTCTGAGAGCCTTTAACGCCACAGTATTTTGGGCTCTCTCCTCGGCACTGGGGTGCAGCTGTGAGCGAGCAGCACAGGTCCTCGTGGGGGAGACGCACACTGAACAGATGAGGATGCGGTGTGTTAGGAGGTGGGAAGGGTGAGTCGGGGGAGGGGCGTAGGGCGTGCCGGCTGATGGGAGGTCACTGTCCATACCACGTGGCCGCAGAAGGCCTTCTGATAAGGTGAGATTTGAGCAGGATTGAAGGCAACAAGGGTGCAAGCCACGCAGCGTTCAGAGAGATGAGCAGTACGTGCAGAGGCCTGGGGCGTGGTCACAGGACAACAAGGTGGCCCGTGCAGGGGAGCAGAAGTAAGGGGATGAGAGAGAGAGGTGAAGCGGAGCGGTGGTGGTGGCCGACCCTGCAGCGCCTCGTGAGGACCTCGGCTCTCCCCTGTAGGAGATGGGGGGCATCGGAAGGTTGTAGCGTTTAAATGCATCAGTCTGGCTGCTGGGGGAGGGAAGACAGCCGTGGAAGCAGGGACACCAGCCAGGAGTGGTGCAGTAACGTGGTGAGAAGGGGCAGTGGCTCAGACCACGATGGAGAGCGGGTGACCAGCGGGGAGGAGTCCGGATATGTTTTGAAGGCAGAGCCAGTGGGACTTACTGCTGGGAGGACTGGAGCTTGTTTTGTGCGCCTGCCTGAGGGGTTGGAGGGCCTGCAGAGCCTGCGTTCTGGTCTGCCTATGCAGACCACCCACGCTGCCCCCCTCCCCCGCAGGCTGTGGCCCCTCCCTGCAGGACAGCGCCTCGCAGCAGTGCACTGGGGAGCTCAGTGAAAGTCGACGACCTCGGGTGCACTCTGACTGCTTCCGCCCAAGGGTGACAGGTGACGTCACTAGCAGGGCCACCAGTGAGTCCCAGCCCTGTCCCACCCTCTTTTCTGCCCCCAGGGCCTTCCCAGAAGCCCGCCAACAGGTGCGCAGAGAGAAGCACCAGTAGAAATGCCAGTTTCCGCAGCGACAGCCCAGCCTGTCAGCTGGTCCCCTCCGTGTCCTGGGGAATATGGGGATGTACCCAAAGTGGCAAAAGGATGGGACAGTAGAACCCAGAGGGTCTGGCTGGGGCCACGTGGGATAAGCCACAATCCTGTGCTCCTGTTAAACACACAGCTGGGGAGAGGTCGGTGCATGCAGAATGCAGGGAGGGTGCGAATGGGCGGAGGAAGGAGGGACAGTCAGTGGCCGAGCTGTGGAGACCCTGAGGTGTGTTTGGAGCTGGATTTAAAAAGAATGTGGATTCTCAGGTGGTTTTTCAAGAAAAGAGGGCACCTGGCAAATGTGTGGTGGGAGGAACGGAGGTGGAGGGGGAGGTGGGGGGGAGTGAGGAGTGAGGCTGGGGGTGGAGGTGGTAGGTGACGGAGAGTGATGCTGTGGTGAGAAAGTCCTCATCGGAGGACTGTCCTCTGTCCCTCAGATGGGGAAGGACTGGAGTCAGGGACCCACCAGAAACTGGTTTGGGGCTGGGCTGGCCTGGGGGCTGTGTGGGGTGGGTGGAGAGTCAGGGAAGGTGGGCATAGCCTTTGGAGGCAGCTCTGGCTCGATTTACCACCCCTCGGGGGCGAGGCAGAGGGAGTGAAGCCAAACCACCCTGGCCTCACGGGCTCCGATTTTGTGTTTCACTTGCCTGGGCCCCCATTTGCGGGGCGGATGGAGCTGCTGCTCCCGGGTCAAGGACGGAAGCAGGTGTGCGCTTCCACTGCAGACGCCAGAGTGCCCGTCCCTTCCCGCTGATCACAGGTGCGACCGCGCATCCTTCTCAACACGGAGCCTCCGGGCAGCCGCTCTCTGTCCCTCAGTGTTGGTCCATGAGCTGAGCTTAACTGCTGCAGTGTCAGAGGTGGGAGCCCCTGGCCTTGTGTGGCCCTTTAACTCAGCTAAAACGTAAAGCTGAGAAACCAGTTCCTCCTTTGCGTTAGCCACGTCGCAGGCGCTCAGCAGCTGCATGTGGCTGGTGGCCACCCTATTGGACAGCGAAGATTCCAGAACGTTCCCGGGACTGTGCAGAGATCTGTTGGTGCTGTTCTGGAGGCGGACGGCTTGCCCCTTGGGCCTCGGCTCCTGGCTGGCAGCTCATTAACTTGCCAGACCTCTGAGGAGCGCGGGCCCTGGGCCGAGCACTCCTGGGGAGGGCTCAGGTGCCGCACACGTGGTTTGCTTTGGCTCCAAAGTGCTGTCTCCTGAGCTGGCGGTCACCTGGCCCCGCCTCTGGAGATGGCACCGGAGTCCGGGCAGGTGACCAGAAGTCTCACGAACTCTGTCCCCTCTCCAGCAGCGTGACAGCGCTGGGCCCACCCTGGGCCTGTGATTTCCGTGCTGTCCACCAGGACGTGGCCTGGTGGTGACTGCTCCCTCTCGGAGCCCACCCACCAGCCTGGGTTGCTGGGGACCTTGGCCTGGAGCCTACGGTCACGTTGAAGGTTCTGTTGAAAGCGCTGGCGTTTGAGTCTGCCACATCCCCCCATCTGCGTGCACGCAGGCTGTGCCTGGGGACAGCACAGGCTCCTGCCCCCAAGACTGGCCGCCCCTCGTGACTTGACTGCTGCCCGCCGAGCGCCGAGCTCGAGGGAGCACCGTGTGCCTTTGACCTCCCAGCATTGAGCTCAAGGACTTGCACGGATGGCCAGTGACTCTCCTCTGAGCGACTGAAGTTGTGCGGTCCCCTAGTCTGCACGGCGCCTGCCTGCCCCAGAGACACGAGGCAGTTCCCAGGTCTCACGTGCCGTGGCTGTCGGGCCCGGCCTTCCTCCTCGTCGTGGCCCTCCTCCTGCTGCCTGCTCTGCTCAGACAGTCAGGCCAGAGTGGGCGCCTGGTGGGGTCCAGTGACCTTATGGCTTCCAAGTGGCCCGGAAGCTCCCAAGAATCTGGATACATCAGGACCAGAGTAGACATGTTTGTGGGTCAGCTGTGAGTCTGCTCCCAGCCTGTGAGGGGTTGCAGTCACGTGGATTTGTGTGTGTGCATGTGCGCACAGCCCACGTGTAGGGCGCACTGCCACCGAGGCACTGCTGGCGCCTGTCCCCTGCCCTCTGCCCCTTTTACCAGGGTGCTGTGGACACTCAGCGGCTCCTCAGCCAAGCTCCTTTCCCCAAACCCCTGCGGCCCCCGCGCTGTAACTAACTCCTGCACACCTCCCCGGTGTGTGGGCTGCGACAGCCCAGGGCCCCTGGGAGCAGCGCGGGCCTCCCTCCTCGGGCCCAGTCCGGAGCCTGGCACGAGTCATGGCCGAGAACGGGGCTGGATTGCCTCCTTCCCAGGGCCCGGCTGCGGCCGCACTGACAGACCGCGCTGGCCCAGGCCTCACGGCGCTCTGGAGGGAGGGCTCAGCAAACAGCTGTCCCCGGATGAGGGGTGCCCAACCCAGGGGGTCAGGTGGCCACACACCCTGCCCCCCACCCGCAGTCCCCAGCCAGCCCCCCGCCCTGCCCCGGGTCTGCTCACCGCCCCGACAGGCCTGGGGGCTTCTCCCCAGGGTCTGGGCAGTTTTTCCTCCGCCCAGAACACCCACAGGAGGCTTTCAGGCTTTCTTCCTCTTTTAGACCTTGCTCAGCCCTTTCCCCAGAGAGGGGCAGGCCGTGCTCCGAGCTGCGTGATAACCATCAGAGCCCGTGGGACCGGCAGAGGCTTGAGAAGCAGAGTACCCGCCCTCTTCCTCTCGTGGAGCCCAGCGTGACCTGGAGAAGCCGTGCTCTGGGCCATCCTGCCACCTTGTGGTGACTCCCTCCCATGGCCACTCCTTCCCGTGGCCTTCTCAAGAACCCGGCCGTGGGGTCCAAGGCCACGGCCTCTCAGGGCGGCCCAGTCTTTGTTTGAACTGTGCTGACTTTTAGAAAATTCCTCTCTGGAAGCCACAGTCTGTTCCCCAGCAGCTTTCTCTCACGGGGCCTCCAGGGGAAGGCTCACCCCTGCCCTCGGACTTGAAGCCTTGTTTGCAATGCCTCCCAGCCCCTCAGCCGCCCGACCTCAGGCTCTGCACCGCGTGGCCGGTCCCTGACCGAGGCCCAGGTGACCTGTGTCCTCGGCGGGGAGCAGCCGGCGTGTCTGCCACCTCCTGGTCAGGACCTTTAACTTCTGTTACTGACCAAGGGCCTTGCTTGCTGAGGTGCCACTTTATGCTGTGAATTTATTTAAAATCTAATAGCGTCTTAAATGGTCGTTAGACTGTTTTATTTCCAGTCTTGATACACTGTGCCTCTCCCATGCTGATGTCTGTAGCTGCTCTGTGGGGCTCAAGTACCGATTGCTGCATTTACCCTCCTGCATTCCATCCTGACTCCAGGCTCAGGTCAGTGAGGGTCAAGATTATAGTTTCAAGGCTGCGCAATCTTCCCCCACGGGCGTGTCACGATTTGATGAACGGTTTGCGGGGCATTTGGGCCGCTTGCAGTTTTTTTCCACAAGCGTAAGTCATGCTGCCGTGAAGTTCCTCTTGCACATGGCTCTTTTTACTTCTTTTGGATTATTTCTGTTGGATAAGTTCCCAGAAGAGCCATTAATGGGTCAGAGGCTTAGAGCAGTCTCAGGACTCCCGGAACATGGAGCGACTGCTATTTTGGGAAGAGCGGGCTCTGCCTCAGTGCTGCGGAGCCCGAGCGCATCCCTGGGCTCTGGGCTCCTGAGGGGCTCAGGCTGCCCTGGCGGCCCCTCCCCTTCAGGCCCGCAACCCTGCGGGACCGGCGGACACGTGCGCCGGGATCCCGGCCTCCCTCCCCCTCCAAGAACACGTGTGCGACGCTGGGACCTTCAACCCGGACCCTGAGAACGGAAGTCAGGGATCCCTGTGTAGACGAGCATCCTTCTGGGAGGCCCGCAGCTAACATCCCACACCCCTGTAAGGGACCCAGGAAAGGGTCTAGAGTCTCTGTCATACACGGCAGAGGACGTCCCCACCGAGAGACACACCAGTAGGTGTGTAGGTGACACTGGTGAGGCGTAGGCGAGGAGGGGGTAGGTGAGGAGGGGGATGCACACACCTGGGCAGGGTAGGGGTGGCACGGGAGCGAGGTGGTCGTGGAGGGTGTGGGTGGGGAGGTGAGGAGGGGCCTGTGTACGTTGAGGTGGGGGCAGGGAGGAGAGCGGGAGGAACATGGGACCAGGCAGGCAGGTTGGTGCTACAGTCAGAAGGGCCTTGGGAGCAGAGTGGCGGGTAGAGAGCCACCCAAGGGTGCTGGGCACAGTGTGACACAGCACAGAGGCAGGTCAGAAGCCTCGAAGAAGGTGGGCTGAAGAGGAGGCGGGGCAGAGTGTGGCTGTCACAGAAATCCTGGGGTTGTGACATGGTCTGGCCCTGCAAGGCAGCTGGCGGTGGGGGGACGGGGGGGCCCCTCCTTCCCTGCCCACTGGGCCCCTTTCCTCCCTTTGGCCTCCGCCTTCTAGAACGTTCTTTCCCGTCGAGTCCCTCGGCAGCTGCCTGGTTTGTTCCTTCCCCATGTCACACTGTCCGTCCTTCCCCTGGGTGCACCTCCTTCCTGGTTAGAACCCGTTTCACCCTAGGGACTTCAGGTGGGCTCCACCTGCCTGGCGCCCGGAGGTCGGCTGTCAGTTTTCCGTGCACCCCACGGTAGGGCTGGTGGCCCTGCTTTACAACCACGGCTTCTTTCTGGTCATTCTGATCCCTTTATGCTTTCAGTTCGTTTGTGCTCTGGAAAGAAGTTACGGAAATGGATGCAATGCAAAAAGTGTCGGCTCCCCACACCCCGCCCCCAGAGGGAGGCTCCAGGCCCTGAGTTCTGGGCATCAGCTCCGCTCTGGGTGTTTCCGCTCTGCCTTTGTCCTGCTGTGGCTGACAGTGTCCTCCTGCTGGGAGGAGGCAGTGCGGGCCACCCCCAGGGGCCTGGCTTGTTTTCGGGGACACTGGCACTGTGACCGGGGCATGGAGTGCCTCACTCGACCCGATTGGGAGCCCGGGGTTCCTGCCCCAGTGCTCACTGCTGTCTCCTGCTGCCCTTCTCCCCTGGGGTCCCTGGGGAGCCCAGCAGCTCCGCCCCGAGGCCACCGTGAGCGCTGGCCGTGCTGGGTCTCCGGCCTTGAAGACCCTCCTGGAGGCTCAGCTCCTTCCCTACCTGAGAGCTTTCCCCGCAGCACCTGGTTTGGTTGGATTCTGGGAGAAGTCCTCCGGTCAGTGTCAGGCTCCCCTTACCACACAGGGTGCGCGTCCCTGAGTCCCCTGCTCGCCCCCTGCCCGCCCGTAGGGCCCTGGGAGACCCGGTTGCTACTTCCTGGGCTCAGGTGGGACCAGGGCAGGGTGCACTCATTCCTGAGCTGTAATGATGCCTTTCGAGGGGTTTCCAATAGTGGACGTTGCTGTGGAAACGGGAGAATGGTAGTGCTGGGTTGGCCAGAGTCCGTTTGGTTTTCTTCTGTAACATGGCTCTAGTAGCACTTGGTTGTCTTTAACGTCGTTTGAAACAATCTGGTTAGATTGTATTGTGACAGCTGCCATATCAGCATGCATTGAGAAAGAACTTACCAAAATTGGTGAATTTTTGTGCAGCCGCTTTAATATTTAAGATAGAAGAAAATACACATTTTTGGGATATTATGCTTTATTATTTCAAGAAAGGTAAAAATGCAACAAATGCAAAAACAAAGATCTGTGCCATGTGTGGAGAAGGTGCAGCGACTGACCGAACGTGTCAAACGTGGTTGCGAAGGTTCGTGCTGGAGATTTCTCTGGACGATGCTCCACAGTTGGATAGAGCAGTCAAAGTTGGTAGCGAGCAAATCGAGACGTTTAATTGAGAACAATCAATGTTATACCATGCAGGAGATGCCGACATACACAAAATATCCAAATCAATAAAGTTATTGGTGAAAATGAAAAATGTGTCTTTTGTTTTACGGAAAAGCCACCCGGACTTGGCCATCCCAGGAATAACCACTGTGAGGGCTTCAGGCTGGGCGGGTAGGGGACAGGCCTTGCTGTCCCTGTGTGATTCCCCGAGGGAAAGGGGACTGATCTTCCCCGTGAAAGCACAGGCGGGAGATGGGAAACCTGCAGTGCGATGGTGAGGTGGGGGGGCGGGACTCTGTTCCGCAGACCCTCCCGGGGGAATGGGGAGGCGCTGCCCTGTAGCAGAGCTGGCCTCTGTCGGGAGCTGAGGCCCCAGCCCGCTGCCTGGTGGGGAGACAGGGGTTCAACACCAGCTCGATTCTCCGGGACCTGTGGCTGCACACCCAGAGGAAAGCAGAGCCTCCACATCTGGGTGCTCCCGCCCTGAGTAGAGTGCACCTCAGGGCGCACAGTGCAGGCGCAGAGGGGGGCAGGGCCCACAGAGGGCCTGTCGCACTTCCCGTGGCCAGAGGAGGCCTTGGTGGCACAGAGCCGAGCTCGGATTCCTTCCTGGGCTCCTGACTCCCGTCAGTACTCTTGAAGGTGCCCGGGCACAACCTGAGCCTGCTCAGTGCAGAGACGCCTGTCCTGGGCCTTCGGCCGCTTCCCAATGTGGGGTCTGTGCTCTGCAGCCTCTGTGGGGGGCGGGCGGGGGGCGGGCAGCGGGTTCCTGGCTGACATCTGTTGCCAGGACCCATGTTTCTTCCCGGAAGTATCTGAACCTGCCCCCGGAAGATCACAGGTCAGATCCCGAGGTCCCCACTAACCCTGTCCCCACCCCCATCCGCCACAGGAGAACCTTATGCTTTCCATCCTGCCCAAGCACGTGGCCGACGAGATGCTAAAGGACATGAAGAAGGATGAGAGCCAGAAGGACCAGCAGCAGTTCAACACCATGTACATGTACCGCCACGAGAACGTCAGGTGCGCCGGCCCCGGGCTCCGAGGGCAGGACGGGCTGGGGCTCTGAGGGGCCGGCCGAGCACTGAAGGTCTGAGGGTCTCCCCCAGACCAGAAGCAAGGCCACCCCCACAGTGTGAGCCCCACTGACAGCATCGGGGCTGCGGCGTGGCTTAGGCCGTGCGGTCCAGCCCCATTGCTGCACCAGCGTCACCCAGGGCTGGGCAGTGGCATCCACGAGGCTGCCCAGACATTTGGGGCAGCAATGGGGTCAGAGCCACGCCCCTGCCAGGGAGACGCCTTCATCTAGGGGCTGGAGTGAGGCATTGTGGGGAGGGGCCCTGCAGAAGGAAGTCTACAAGGACGAGCTAAATGCTAGAGCCCCAGATTCACCCACCGAGGTGCCAGAGGCTGCTCTGGGGCCTGAGCAAGGGCCTGCTGCCCCCACGATCCTGGCCGCGGTGGCTTGGGAGTGGGAGCTGGCAGTGGCGTCCAGGGCGCGGAGCCTCACGCGGTGGCCTCCCTCCCCTGCAGCATCCTCTTCGCGGACATCGTGGGCTTCACCCAGCTGTCCTCCACCTGCAGCGCCCAGGAGCTCGTGAAGCTGCTCAACGAGCTCTTCGCCCGTTTTGACAAGCTGGCGGCTGTGAGTGCCCTCGCGGCCTGGGCCCGGCCCTCGGGGACTCCTCCCACCCACCCTCCTCTGCTGTCCGTGTCACCCCTCCCCGCCGAGGGGGGCCCGTGGTCACAGCCCACGCCCTGCGCTTTCAGAAATACCACCAGCTGCGCATTAAGATCCTGGGCGACTGTTACTACTGCATCTGCGGCCTGCCCGACTACCGGGAGGACCACGCCGTCTGCTCCATCCTCATGGGGCTCGCCATGGTGGAAGCCATCTCGTGAGTGCGGTGCCTCTGGGAGGGAGGGAGGGGACGCCGGCCCCTCGGGGGAAGCGGGCCGTCGGTGCATATCTGTGGTGGTGGCCCCGGCCCCCCCAGGCCCCCTCACGGGGACCTGTTCAGGTGCATCACTCGGGATGTGGGGATGCTACCTGGGGCGTAGATTAGGTTGGCAGGTCACTCGGTCCCCAGCTCTGGGAAGCTGGGTGGCGACGTAGCTCCCTGACAGCAGAGGGGAACGAGACTGCACAGCCTCCGAGGGGCGCTTTTCCAGCCGCAGCCCACACTGTCTCTCCCCGAAGTTGCGGTTTTAATGAGTGAGGCTCACACGCCACCTCACCTTTGCGGGCTGTCCCTCCCTGGGCGTTGCCCACCTCTTCTCTCGGTGTTCTCGCACCATGACCCTCCAAGGCGGGTGGCGTAGGGATCACCACGCCCGTCTCCCAGAGTAGAAAGCCAGTGTACAGCAGGGACGGGACTGCTGACGTCCCCAGACGTGTGGGGTGACGGTGACGGGCTGGAACGGAACCCTGGCCTCCGGGCTCCCAGACACAGCTCCTGCCTCCAGCCCTGGGGGCCGTGGGGATGGTGAGCTCTGCCTCCCCTGGCCTTCTCCATGGCCTGCACTGCTGGGAGACCCTCACCCACGGGGGCCGGCCGTTCCCTGAAGGCCTCCAGTGGGCGCTCCCTCCAGCACTGGCCTGGAAGTGAAGGCTGCCTCCCGCCAGGGCTGGTCGTGCAGGATGAGAGACCCATCTCCACTCACCACGTCCCTGTCGGGCAAGGTGCCCGCCGCATCTGCCTCTTCCTGGAGTGCAGCGCCGGGCGGTGCCCTTGGCACACGCAGCACCTAGCACGGGGCCGGGCGCAGCCCGGATGCTCAGCGGAATGTCACCTGCGCGAGTAATAAACGGGCGGTGAAGAGCACCTGGAGGTCCCTCGGGGCGGAGGGCTGGGGCGGTCACTCTGCGTGCTCAGAGCGAAGGCAGGCAGAAAGCTGGGGACACCCTGCAGGGCCGGGGGGCCGGCACCTTGCGGGGGGCATGCCCCAACCTCTCCTCCTTCCTGTGTGCCTGGCAGGTATGTGCGGGAGAAGACGAAGACCGGGGTGGACATGCGTGTGGGGGTGCACACGGGCACCGTGCTGGGGGGCGTCCTGGGCCAGAAGCGTTGGCAGTATGACGTGTGGTCTACTGATGTCACCGTGGCCAACAAGATGGAGGCTGGAGGCGTCCCCGGGTGAGCGTTCCTTCTGTGGGCAGGTGAGGGAGGGGACACCCCATTCGCCCCTCAGAACTGTGGCCCAGACAAGGGACACAGGGCCTTAGAGAAGGGCCCCCTTCCCCCGAGGAGCGGCGTCCTCCTCGGGGTGCCTGCCTCCTCGGTCTGAGGTTGGCCGTGGCGTCTCCTGCCTGGACCTCTGCAGCCGCCTGTCCTCTCGTCCCCTTTACTCACTGGTGGGGTGGCCCGGGCTCTGATGTCATCACACTTGTACGCCCAACCTCCGCAGAGGGCGGTATTACTGGTGACGGCCCCAGCAGTCCCGGGGCGGCGGTTTGTGCTCACAGCGCACCTGGACTCCGCACCTGAGCTCTGGCACAGAGTTGGCCGGGCCGGGGCCTGCCCTCGGGGAGGATGGGCTGGGGACGTGGTGGCGCCTTCCCCGCCTGGGTCAGGGAGCTCCCCTCGAGGGCGGCTGCCAGTCTCTCCCTGAGTGGTGACTCCCCAGAAATGGGCTCGTTGCCCCCTGCAAGCAGGTGCTGCAGCTGAGGATCCTGCGGGTGGGTAGCCTTACGACTTCGGAGCTCAGGCAGACCTCTGCATCTCCTCTTCTCCTTCGACGCTGTCAGCGGGCTGCGGGGACAGGACTGTGTTCTGTCCTACACCGGGGCTCAGGGACGAGGGGCAGGTGCCCACTGCCCACACAGGCCTTCCTTGGGTCTGCTCCCGGGGCCCCCCGCCCCCTGCGCCCCGAGACCTGGCCCTGCCCGTGCCCCTGCTGAGGCCCGGCTGCCCTGCAGGCGCGTGCACATCTCCCAGAGCACCATGGACTGCCTGAAGGGGGAGTTCGACGTGGAGCCCGGCGACGGGGGCAGCCGCTGCGATTACCTGGAGGAGAAGGGCATCGAGACCTACCTCATCATCGCGTCCAAGCCAGAGGTGAAGAAAACCGCCACCCAGAACGGCCTCAACGGCTCGGTGAGTCCCAGCACCCCCGACTGGGGGGCGGGGAGAGGGCTACAGGAGGATGCGGAGGAGTCGGCAGGGCGCGCGTGAGCCGAGACTCTGAGTCCCACGGAGCAGGTGACCAGAGGGAGCCTCCTCACCCAGGGCAAGCTGGCGTCTGGGGCGGACGGTGCCTGTCCTTCCTGGCAGGTGGGAAGTCGGGAGACGGCCCTGTGTCCCGCCCCTGGAGGTGTGTCCGTGGCACTCAGCAGAGCGGTTGGGTTACAGCGAGGGCCCCCTGCACAGAAGCAGCTGAAGCTGCCAGAGCAATGTGGGCGCCAGGGTAGGCAGCCCCGAGCGGAGGCCGGGGGCAGGGAGGCCCGGACGGGTCCTGGAGCAGAGCGGCCGCTGTCTGCTCCTCCCTCTCCTCGCCACCCTCCCGTGCCTGCCGGCCTCTGCACTCAGGGTTGGTCTCCGTTCACCTGCAAGCAGAAGCCGTGGCGTCTGACAGTTTTAAACCCCCACCACCCCCATACACCCTCCTGGTCCCGAGGAATGCCGGAGGCTTCCACTGTGGCTGTTAGCCAGGAGGATTTCTTCTGAGACAGGGCACACGCACATCGGCCCTGCGAGCGTGCCCCTCTGATCGCTGCAAGCTCTTCGCTGTGAGAGAAGCAAGCCCGCTTTTCACACTGTGACGTTTGTCACATCTGCCCGCGCTGTGGCCCGTCCCTCTCGGGAACGTCGGTTCAGGTGGCAGGCCGATTGATTCTGGCCGTCCTCACCCCAGCTCTGTGCGTGGGGACGGAGACGGCCCGCTGCGACTCCCGTGAGCTCAAGTGGGTGGGTTGGCTTCTCCACCGATGATGGGGAGTCTCCAGGTCCTGGTGGACTAGGGAGAGCCGAGGTTCACAGATCGCCTGGCCTGTCTGCTGTCACAGGGTCAGGAGTGATGCCGTGTGAGCGACAGGGAGGGTGACGAGGAGAAGAGAAGTGACGGGAGTGGCCGCTGTGGAAGTCACAGGCGTGCACCGTTCCGTGTGCAGAACTCTCCGTGGGGTGTAGTTGAGTGAAGTGACCGACGAGGAGAGAGTGAGCCACGTGTCTCCGTTTGTACTGGCCCGTCAGTCTCGCCAGTCTGCGCGTCTGGGGTGCCCCGGAGACAACTCCCGAGTTTGGGTCTTGGCCCCAGCCGGCCTTCCTGCCCTCAGCTCACCGCCCCCTGTAAATCTCCGCTGTGTGCAGACACGCAGCTCACCCTTCAGCCCCCTGTAAGTCTCCGCTGTGTGGGGACACGCAGCTCAGCCCGAGGCCCCCTGTAAATCTCCGCTGTGTCCAGACACGCAGCTCAGCCCGCAGCCCCCTGTAAATCTCCACTGCGTGGGGACAGGCAGCTCAGCCCTCAGCCCCCTGTAAATCTCCCCTGTGTGCGGACACGCAGCTCAGCCCTCGGCCCCCTGTAAATCTCCCCTGTGTGCAGACACGCAGGTCAGCCCTCAGCCCCCTGTAAATCTCCCCTGTGTGCGGACATGCAGCTCAGCTCACAGGTGCAAAGCCGAGCTCTTCCTCCTCCTCTCTGCACTGAAACCTGCTCTCCCATCCCCCACCGTCTTCCTCTCAGTCAGTGGCTACTCCATCCTTCCATCTGCTCAGACGAAAAGCTTTCAAGACTCTTGACCCCTTTCTCTGCCATCCACGAGCAAGTTCTGTTGGCCCTTCTTGCAGAGCAGAGCTCTAACCCCCACTTCTCACCGCCCATGGCTCCCACCTCCGTCTGAGCCACCGTTGTCTTGTGTGGGATTCCCGTAGTCGTATCCCAGCCAGGCGCCGTGCTCCGGTCCTTGTCCCCTACCCCCTCTTCTTTCTCAGCACGGGAGCCAGGGTGATCCCGTTCAAGTGTTAGGTGAAGCCAGGTCACTCCGCTGCCCAGACCTTCCACTGGTCCCCGCCGCACTCAGAGGGTCAGCCCACGCCCCACAGGGCCCTCACCGCCCTGCCCCCCTCACTCAGGGACTCCAGGTCCACGCCGGTTCCAGGGCCTTCGCCCCAGCTGCTCCCCCTTCCTGGAACCCCCACCTCTAGTCAGCTGCTGAATTTGTTCCTTCCGGTCTCCCCGACCTGCTTTTTAGTCGCACCCCCAACCACCACCATGCCCCTTCGTGACTCGTTCTCCAGAGCTCACGCGCTCTCCCCTCACGCACTGAGGTCACACGGGGTCAGAACTTTACTTGTGTGTGGATCTTGCTGCTGTCGGCCTTTCCTCACTAAAGTGTGCGCTCTCGCGGCCAGGGCGCCTGGGCTGTGTCCCCAGGGGTTGGGTCAGTTCCTGTCACATAGTAGGTACCCGTGCTTATTAAGCGAATGGGTGGATGGGTGCCTGAATGACTGCCCTGTGCGATTGCGTTTAACTTATTCTGTCAAGGAAAAATGCTGTTTCAGAAGTAGGAATGGGGCCCAGGCTGGTGTGGCTCAGTGGATTGAGTGCCGCCCTGCAAACCGAAAGGTCGCCAGTTCACTTCCAGGCAGGGCACGTGTCTGGGTTGCGGGCCAGGTCCCCAGTAGGGGGCGTGAGAGAGGCAACTGACTGAGGTTTCTCTCACACATTGATAGCTCCCTCCCTTCCCCTGTCCCTGAAAATAAATAAATAAAATCTTTAAAGTATTTTTTTAAAATTAAAAAAGTAGGAATGGGAATACTCAATTTTAATAGTAGAAATTAATACTAGAAAATTATAGCACTTAAAAATTAATGTTCTAAAGGAGGAATTGAGTAGTGCAATTTCCAAGCCGACGAGACTTCTAAACTCCAGTGAGGGGACTCCAGACTGAGAGGGGACGAGCCACAGGATGGGGGCGGGCGGCCGGCAGTGCCGGTGACCCACGCGGCCACCCCTTCCCACTGCAGGCCCTGCCAAACGGCGCGCCACCTTCCTCAAAGCCCAGCTCCCCTGCCCTCATCGAGACCAAGGAGCCCAATGGGAGTGTCCACCCCAGCGGCTCCACCTCGGAGGAGCCCGAGGAGCAAGACGCCCAGGTACGTGTAGGGCCGAGGGCCAGGATGTGGGGCCGGGAGGCGGACGCTGCCGCAGGAGGGGTCCTGTGGTCAGAGCTGGAGAGCTGGCCCCCAGCCCGGGCTCCGCTCCTGTTCGGCAGTGCAACCCTAGCAGGTCATCTCCCCCCAGACCCTGCCCCAAGTCTCCTGGAGTTGCGGGGGGGGGGGGTGACGTCAAAAGAGGCGCTTATCTCCGAGCCCTTGCCCAGCCCTGCTGTCCCAGAGTCCGGTAGATAGGGGGGCAGGGAGGACAACCATGGACACTCCTACAGGACCCACATCGGTGTTGGAAGTGAGACCTCAGGGCTGAGCTCCCCGCTGGCTAGGTCCACCTCCGCAGGTTGCACGCCCACACATGGGATTTCTAAAGGGGTGAACATGCTGTGTCCCCGAGGCCTGGGTCTGCCTGAGAATGCATCCGGGATCTGGTCGTTGCTAAGCTTCCCGATGGAGTCCCTGACTGGGGCAACTGCTCAGAGACCGCGTCTGCCTCCCCGAGGCTGCTGCGTGGCCGCGGGGGCGCGGAGCCAAGCCCGGTCCCTCGACATCGGGTGCTGGAGGACGGGAAGGGAGACAGGGCTGCAAGGAAACCGAGCCCCACAGCATCCAGTCACTGTTCCCTGCTGTGATTTCTGGACAGAAGGTGGAGCTGCAGATTCGATGTGACTCCCTGACACGGACGCAGAGTTTTAGCCCCCTGTGGTTTTTGTCCACAGACAGAATCAGCAGTGTCACGGGATGTGTCTCAGGGAAAGAGGTCCTTAGTGCTGGGACAGACCATCCGCTTCATTTTGCAGAGAAGGAAATTGGGGCTGGGGAAGTGTGGGGTGCACGGGGTCAAACTGACAACCAGGGGCCGAGAGCTCAAGATGGGAGTCTGGGTCCTGGCTCCCAGGTGCACGTGGGGCCGGCACAGGTGGCTCTGTGGGGCCCAGACAGGCGGTTCTACTGCCCGGTCTCGGTGCCTGTTTGGAGTGATGGCTGCGTCGTCACAGTCCGGAGTCACGTTTCCGGAGTTAATGCTTTTCCCTCGTGCCTGGGAATAAAGATGTTGGTGGGCACCCCAGCCCCACCACCCCACTAGGGACAAGGACATTCCCTTCTCTCCCATCACTTCCTCCCCCAAATGAACCATGAGTGCTAGGGTTGGGGGTCACACGCACCCCCGTGGGTGCTGGTGTGTGGCTGTGACACCCCCTTCCTCGTAGCACGATGTGCAGTCGTCACGAATCCCAGGTCTCCTGTGCGGGAGCCAGGTGGCTGCTCCCCTGAAATGCTGCCACCAGTGGGTGGCCACTGCAGGGTTTCTTAGGGGCCACAGGGCCTGGGACCAGGTGTCCCAGGGAAACCAGAAAGGACTGTGGCTCTGGGTCCAGACCCAAGCAGGAGGGAGCTGCATGGGCCACTGGGAAGACTTTCCCTGGAGACTGGTTTCTAGAGCCAAGGGTCAGCCCTCGGGAGTGTGGCACCCGGCCCCATAGCTTCCCCAGCTCCACCCCACCCGCCCCCGAGCTCTGCTGCACTTGCACTGCCTCGTAGGCCGCCAACCCCTCGTTCCCCAACCCTCGCCGGAGACTGCGCCTTCAGGACCTGGCCGATCGAGTGGTGGACGCCTCCGAGGATGAGCACGAGCTCAATCAGCTGCTGAACGAGGCCCTGCTGGAGCGGGAGTCCGCCCAGGTGTAAGTGGCCCCGGGCGCCCCGTGCTCCTCAGCACCTGCCGGGTGGGGCCCTGGCTCCGGGCATTCATTGGCCTGACTGTGGCCCCTCCCTGGTGGGCCCAGGCAGGCGTGGCATTTGTGTTTCACGGGGCTCGTTTCCACTGCAGAGTGAAGAAGAGAAACACCTTCCTCCTCTCCATGCGGTTCATGGACCCCGAGATGGAGACCCGCTACTCGGTGGAGAAGGAAAAGCAGAGTGGGGCTGCCTTCAGCTGCTCCTGCGTGGTGCTGCTCTGCACGGCCCTGGTGGAGATACTCATCGACCCCTGGTGAGGGAGGGGCACTGCAGGGCCCAGAGGCTCGGGCGGGGGGAGGCAGGAGGGACGTGAGCACCTCAGATGGAGCCTGATGCGGGGACACAGACCTTCTCTGTTCCTTGCCCCCCAGTGCCATAGCCCTGGCTGCCCTTGGGCCCAGGGAATGTGGAGGACCATGCCCTGGACCCCCACCCTTCTCTCTGTTCCCGGGATTCTGGGGTAGCACCAGCATCAAAACGGGGATCAGACCAGGGCTGAGAAGGCCGAGGGTCAGAGGATCTAGGGGGTTGGAGACCTTGGCTAGCTGGGCCTGAGTGGTTCTGGGATACAGAGACGGAGGCTGGGGACGCTTCTCAACCTCAGTCACCAAGGCTGCGTCTTGGCTCATCTTAGTAAAGACAGATTTTAGGCTCCGGGCACAGACTGGTGGTTCTAACACAGCAGCAAGCCCCTGGGGCAGGGCGGGTGTTCTGGGGTCCCTGCCCTAACTGCAGAGGCCCAAGGGAAGGACAGACCCCGCCTTCCCTCCCTGCCAGAGCCAATCAGCAGCTCGGGCCTGCTCAGGGATTCCCCCTTCGGAAAGGAGGGGTGTGGGCCCCCTTCCAGCTAGTTTGGGGAATGCGAAAGAGCCTTGGACTCCCACGGCCCTTGGTTCTGGACACCCTTTACTGTTGTACTTCTCGTGTGGCCGCAGGCATGTCACCGAGGGTTCCTAGAGCATCACTTTACTCGTCGGCAAAGCCGACGTGGATGACGGCACTCAGCAGGACAGGGCCGCCCCAGCCGACCCTGAGGGGTGCTGTGCGGGGCAAACTCACTCATTGACCTCACGCACGTTCACTGCCTACTGTGTGTCTGGGGCTCGGGTCCGGGGATGTAGCAGTGAACGCAGCAGCACACGAAACCTGCCCTAGCGGAACTTGCATTGCGGAAGGGGAAGAGAAGCGTAACAAGTGCTCACAGCGTGTGCGCGGACAGGGAGGAGGGCTGCGGGTTAACAGTCTAGTGAGGAGGGGAGACGGCGCTGTGGTGAGCTGCATTTCGGGGTGCTTGCGATCTTACGTAGGGTGTCAGAGCAGGCCTCCCTGACAGGGCGGCCCTTCAGGGACGGCCTGAGGAGGGGTAGGAGGTGCCCGAGAATCAGGCACCGGATTAGCCACGCGGAGGTTTCCAGGCCTCTTGGCAGGAACACTGGGTGGAGGGAAACCACATGGGAATGGGTGTGAGAATGAGGGACTCGGAGACGGTGAGTTTCTCGGAGTTCACGGCTGAGGTGGATGTGGAAGGACCTCGTCAACTGTGAAGCTCAGTGCGGTTCTCGCGACAGTTCTGAGCGGCGCCTGGCAGTATAGGGAGCTGCTGTTTACTCCCTCCTTCCGTCAGAGCGAGGGCATGCACCTCCCCGCGAACCCCTTCCCAGGCGTTCACTGGGCTCTGCCGGGGCATCTGCGAGTGCACCCTTCTCTGAGCAGCGCCCTGGCGACAGTCACAGCTCACGAGGGCCGCCCAGGCCCAGGCCCAGGCCCTGTAGGCGGTGGGCAGGCCCCGGTGTTGCTGAGTTTTTCAGGAGCAGGCTTGTGCTTCTTTCCAGGGCCTGCCTCCCAGTCTCCTTACCTCACTCGCCTGGCCCCTCCCCCAATCTCACTACTCCTTCCAGTCCTCTCCCTCCCTATTAATTGCCTTCTCCCTGTCACAGGCTAATGACAAACTATGTGACCTTTGTCGTGGGGGAGCTTCTGCTTCTGGTCTTGACGATCTGCTCCCTGGCTGCCATCTTTCCCCAGGTGAGAAGCACTTTCCTCTTTGGCTTAGAAGCTCTCCGGAAGTGAGCGTCACTTCCTGTAAAAGTAGGTCCTGACCAAGCTCTGCGTCCCGTCAAATCCTTGCTAATGGATTACAGAGCATCTCTTAGGACGGTTCAGGAAGATCCACCCATTCATTCGTTCACTCACGCACATCCGCTGAGCACCCACTCTGGGCCAGGCTCTGGGGGCTGACGTTGGCGCACGCACGGGCGTGTCGGTCTAGAGAAAGGGGAGTCTGTTCAGAAGGGCAGTGGAGGCCCCGCTGGAGGGTTGGCCCCGCCCGTGAAGGACCTTGAAACCCAGACAAAAGGATTAGGACTTATTTCTGTAAGCAGTGGGGTGCCACGCAGAGTTTTTGATCAGAATGACAAGGCAAAAGCCGTGTTCATCTGGCAGGCGGCTTGCCGGGTGGTGGAAGATTTAGGTGTCCTGACTGGGGAAGAGCAGGAACAGCCAGGCGGAGCTGGCTGGCCCTGAGCATCCCCGCGTTTTGGCCTCGTCATTGGGAGATAAGGAGCAGGCCGCGGCTGGCCGGCACTGCCCGCCTCCTGGGCTGGTCCCCGGGCCTTCTGTGGAAAGGGTTCTGCTAGCTGGAAGCCGTGACATTGTACAAGTATGTCACGTAGGAGTGACAGCACCAGGACTCCTGCACTCCCTTCTCCTCTCTGCCACACTGTCAGCGCTGATTGACGCACACGCAAAGCCCCGTTCCCAGGCTCCTGGGAAGCACGGGAGCAGCACGGGTTCCCAGGAGAAAAGGCTCACGCCCTCGAAACCCCATTCCTTTTAGGCCTTCCCTAAGAAGCTCGTGGCCTTCTCGACTTGGATCGACCGGACGCGCTGGGCCAGGAACACCTGGGCCATGCTGGCCATCTTCATTCTGGTTATGGCCAATGCTGTGGACATGGTGAGTTCCTGCTGTCCTGGTTGAGGGGACACTCCCAACTTGGTGGGAAAAGGCCTCCACACTGGCCAGCAGGGGCAGCCCCTCAAACCATTTCTCCACCACGAGGCACAGGTTTGGAGTGGCGTCAGGTTCCTAAACCGATCACTCTGGCCAGAGGGGATCTTCTCCCCAGGAAACCTCCGAGACCGGCCAGTTTCCCCAGCTCCTCTTGCCCAGAGTTCAGGAACCCGATGCCTCGTGCCAGATCCTGTGCCGGGTGCTGTACATGGTCCGACTTGATCTTGTTCTGTTCTGTTCATTTTTACTTTTCAACCAATGTACATTCATCACTTAATCTTTGTAACAATCCCAACAGGTATTAAGTGTAGTTTCATGTGAAGAACTAAGGCTCAGAGAGGTTAATTCACTTGTTTTTAGTCACATAGCCAGTGAGTGACAGTCAAGAACTGACGGTCTAAATCCCAGTCCTGTGTTTTCCTCGTCTAATATCACTACTTGCTCGGGGATCCATCAGCACCTAGGGAGGTAACCCTCTTCCACCGTAGGAGCGGTCCTGGGCAGCCTCCATCCATCCGAGTATGGCCAGCCCCTCCCAGGGCTGGGGCCCTGGGGAAGGCAGCTGCACAGAGCCCAGGTGGCTGGAGGCGGACACAGCCCTCTTCTCTGCTGCCCTTCATTTGGGGAGACTGCAGGCCCCGAGAAGGGGTGGCCAGAGGCCTTCTCGGGGAGAAGGGAAGGCAGTCGGAAGCCCAGATCTGTTGATCAGGAGTCACCAGCCCGCACGGAGCACTGGGTGCTGGGAGCTGTCACTCACACTCACCTGTCAGTCATCATAGCTCCCGCCCATTTTGGTAGTAGGTACTACACAGTCCCCAGATCTTGGCACCGTGCGAGACACCTGGAGATCCTGCCACGCGTGGAGGGTGAGGAGCCTGGGAGTCAGGGAGACTCGCACATGCTCGAATCCCACACTGAGAGCTCCCCCAGAGCCAGCCAAGGGCCGGGGGCGAAGGTTACAAAGAGAAGGCCTCATTGTCACGGGCGCACTTCCTGCTGACCGCCCCTGCTCAGCAGCGGGACCAGTGCCAGCTCCAGACAGTGGCAACTGGCTGCCGTCAGTGGAGCGGAGGCATGGTGACTGGCCGCCCCAGCGGTCCCTCTCCAGCAGTGTGACGGGGGCAAGGGCCACGTCACCTGAAACCTGAAGACTGGACCCCTCGCTCCGGTTTTTCCACTTGCGGACTGTGCTGCTCCGGGCGAGGCCAGCCTCTGAGTGTTCTCTGCAGTGGTGGGAACACTGAAAATACTCAGTTTTTGTGAACATCAAAAGGCATAGCTCTTAGGAGGAATGACTGACATTGGTATTATTCTTCCTTGGTAAATTTTCCCGTCCTTCTCGGTGTTTCTGAGGGGCTGAGGGGAGTGGCAGCTGAGCACCCGCTGCCACGCCAGCCTTCTCTGACCAGTGTCCTCTGTCCCCGTGTTCTCCCCACGGTCCTGTTCTCCAGCTGAGCTGCCTCCAGTCCTACACGGGGCCCAGCAACGGCACTGCAGGGATGGAGATGGAGGACGGCTGCACGGAGAACCCCAAGTATTACAACTATGTCGCCGTGCTGTCCCTCATTGCCACCATCATGCTAGTGCAGGTCAGCCACATGGTCAAGCTCACACTCATGCTGCTCGTCACGGGCGCTGTGGCCGTCATCAACATCTATGCCTGGCGCCCCATCTTTGATGAATACGACCGCAGACGTTTCCAGGAACACGAGTAAGACGAAGCTTGTCTGGGAATCTGGACTTTCTCCCTCCTTTCCCCCACCCCGCCGAGTCCCCATTTCGAAAGTCATGGGCCCACTCTGAGGCGGCTTTCCGTCTCTAGGGCTCATCCAAGGGTTTATAGGGGTGTCGGGGTTCACGGCTCCTCACAGACGTGCCACCGAGTGGCTGTGAACCTGGGATGGCCCTTTCCATCTTCAAGAGGGGAAGATCTGGGTTGCCCCGTGTTTGGCTGGGCACCGGCCTCTCGTGCCCAGCTGGGGCCTGAGTGTGCTACTGTCTGTCCGACAGCTTTCCTGTGGCCGCGCTGGAGAAGATGCAGATCCTCTCCTCCCCTGGGCTCAACGGCACCGACAGGTAAGGCGACGGCTCTCCTCCCTGGTCTGCATTCTCAGCCCCTCTCCTCTAGACCCAGGCAGCGCCGCAGGCCGGAGCACCATGACCTCAGCCTTTGGAAGCACTCGATGGGGGATGGGGAAGCAGACAAGCTAGGGTGTGTTCCTGTAGGAGGGCGGGGCAGGGGCAGAGGTAGAGTGATTTTAGCATGGACCCAGCCGCCTGAGTCCGAGAGTGAAGCTCAGAGAGCAGCAGCAGCAGCAGTTTGGAGGGTGGGAGAGGGAGCCGGGACTGAGGGGAAGAGGGAAGTCAGGCGGTGGGGCCCATTTAACTGGCGGGTGTGGCCGGACTGCGGACGATGCCTAGAAAAGCACACCGCCTCTGATCTGGAAGAGCCGGGTGCTCGATCTGCTGCCGCGATTCCCTGGGAGCTGCAGGCAGCAGCCCGGTTTCCCGAGGCCCAGTTTTAGCTCTTAAAGGGGATAGTGGACTAGAAGCTCTCCAAGGTCCTTTCTAGCTCTAAAATTTTAGAATCTCGTGATTCAGCAACTGGACTAGAATCAAGTAAGTTCGAACAAAAGATTACTTAACAGAAGATGGGTAGAAGACTATTGAACGGGTCTGTCACAAGAGAAACCTAAATAGCCACTAATAAATCAAAACCATTTAAGTAACCAGCAAATCCAAATGCAGACCACAACAAAGGACCATGCCACACCCACCAGTGTGGCGAGGATTGAGTCTGATAATAGCAAGGACAGTGGTAACTTGTACACTCGTCACCGGAGTATAGACGAGTATGGCCACTTTAGACGACCACATGGAGTTACTTAACGTAGACCCATAGCCCAGCAACCCCACTGCTACACGTACACCTTAGAGGGACCCACGTACATAGATACTTGCTGGGATGTACACGCCAGGATTCATAATAGCCACACACACACACACAATGAAAACGATCCAAATTATATACGTGGTGAACGGGTGTGTAAATTGTGGTGTATTCATACAACAGAACAGTACACAATAATGAAAATAATGAACTCCAGCTCTGCACAAAGTGTGGATGTGGGTAAAGGTGTGATCTAAGATAGCTTCCCTGCTTGGTGGGAATCCAGACTTGAGGTGAAGGTGCTTAAGCAGCTGGGAGAAGTTTCTGGGGCCTGAGGTGGCAGGAAAGAGCACAGCCCGGTTGGCACAAAACCCCTTCGGAGGGCGGCACGGGTGCTCTTTCGGCGACATTCCTCTCTGCCCCGCAGGCTGTCCCTGGTGCCGTCTAAGTACTCCATGACAGCCATGATCTTCGTCATGATGCTGAGCTTCTACTACTTCTCCCGCCACGTGAGTGCCGCATACCCTCCCCTCCTGTTCCGCTCCCAACCTGCCAGGGCCGCCTGTGGAGCAGGCCCAGGATCCGAGAACCCGAGCTCCTAGGGAATGCTGGTTTCCTTCCCAGTACGGCACGTGGCCCAGTCAAGCCACCACCGTCTCCGTTTTCCTTTTTTTCCCTCAGTGATACAGGCAAAACAGTTCTTGACCTCTTCCTTCTGACCTCCTCCGGCCTGGATAAAATGTGTTCACCAGGCCAGGAGCTCGTGGATCTCCACTCACTCTGGCTCTGGGAGTCACTAACACACTGACCACAGAGCCAGAAGAGAAGGACAAGGAGCTGAAGTTTTTTGGTTAAAGAGGATGGTGGGGGAGACAGGGCAGGGAGGTATCCCTGTACGGTATTTACTCCTCCACGCTAGCTCGAGTGCCCCCCAGTGGTTTGCCAGGGGAAGTACAGCCTCCCCAAGTCGCTTGGCCAGACGGGACCTGCTGGAAAGGGGACTCTCTTCCCTGGGCTAGGAGATCCCCACCACCCAAGGTCAGGCCTGTAGCTACAGTTAGGTCCCAGGAGCTTCCACACGCCCAGAAGGCCCCTTTGATCTCCGCTGTTGCCACGGGGCTGGGATCCTCGCTACAGCGGTGGGGTGGCGTTTTTGGTTAGATGGACCAGAATTTCTGGGTCTTCCTCATTTCCCCACGCGGGACCTCTCCACTCAAGTTCCCGTATTTCATCTTCCCATCCGACGGCCAGCTTAGAGCGCACACCTTGCTTGTGTCTACAGGTGGAAAAGCTGGCGCGGACCCTGTTCCTGTGGAAGATTGAGGTCCACGACCAGAAGGAACGTGTCTACGAGATGCGGCGCTGGAACGAGGCCTTGGTCACCAACATGTTGCCCGAACACGTGGCACGCCATTTCCTGGGGTCCAAGAAGCGAGATGAGGTGAGGGTAGCCTGGAGCCATGAGGCTGTGTGTCCTCGCCTGGCTTTCTGCTGGGGAGCACCCCTGAACCCAGGCCTTCTCATGGCGTGGCAGTGGGTCCTGCTCCAAACGTCGGGTTGCGAGCCACACTTCCCTGTGAGGCCGTTTCTGCAGACGGAGCCTGGGCTGGAGCCTGCCTGTCCGTCAGCTGTGATCTCAGCAGAACGCTTCTCACAGCTGACTTCCCGACTCCTCCCTCACACTCAGGGCTGTTACAGGGAATAGAGAAGCTACTTTTGATTTAGTCAAAGTTGTGATGAAAGCTACTTTCTAACAATGCAAAGTTGGGATAACCCGGGAGGAAGAGCTCTTTGTGTCCAAAGAGCTGAGTGACGTATTGTGGGTGTTGGAGATAAATTCATTTCGCAGCACATTATTTAATCAGAGCTTCTTCGAGCACTGTGGCCCTGGCCTCTTTTCAGGAGCTGTACAGCCAGTCCTATGATGAGATTGGAGTCATGTTCGCCTCCCTGCCCAACTTCGCCGACTTCTACACAGAGGAGAGCATCAATAATGGCGGCATCGAGTGTCTGCGCTTCCTCAATGAGATCATCTCGGATTTTGACTCTGTGAGTGTTCATCTGCCTCCTGCCACAAAGCGGGCTGGTTCCAAATGATGCCTCAGAACAGGCTGCAGCAGTCAGAAGCTGGAGCTGCTCTGGCTGGCCATGGTTTCCCACATAAGCCCTCTCTATAATGTACAGGCTTGTGTAGCCACCTAGAAATGCGGGCTCTGAGGGCGTGAGATGGGAGCTGGGAAGTCACCTCCAAGTTCACAGGATGAAGGGCAGCCAAAACAAGGTCCCGGGTCCCTCTGACTCCCCCTACCTCCAAATTCAGATTCATTAAACGCTGAGTCACTTGCACATCACAGGAAATGCTTTTACATACATGTGCAGCCACCGCCCTGGGAGACTGGCAGTTTTATCCTGATGTTATGGTTGCAGAAACAGGCTCAGGAAGACTGCTTGAGGTCATGTGGCAGATAAATGGCAAAATAAAGCTTTTATATGAAAGCTTTATATGTGGATATTTTGTGGGGCCATTGTAAACAGACTAATCTGTCATTTAGTTGGCCCATTCATCTCAACTGCTGACAGTTTTCCTTAATACTGGCTTTAGCTTCTAGACAATCCCAAATTCCGGATCATCACCAAGATCAAAACCATTGGCAGTACCTATATGGCAGCTTCAGGAGTCACCCCAGATGTCAACACCAACGGCTTCACCAGCTCCACCAAGGTACTCAACCAGCTCAGTGGCCAGAGAGCAGATGGGGCTCTGCCCCGAGGTGAGAGACAGGCAGCCCAGGCTGAGCATGTGGGGAACCAGAACGTACGAGAGCAGCCAGCGTTAAGCACTGCTGCAGGGAGGTGCTTCGCCCTAGTACAGACACACGCCACTGGGGCCGAGCAATGCAAACTTGGAGTCGGGTTCCCAAGACGGTGTACACACTGCAGCCCGCCGCGGCTCCTCGCCCAGGGCCGCACACGGTGCTGTGGACTGCGGCCGCGCTCCCTTCGGTGCTTTCCCGAGGACGCGGCAGCAGGACCATCCACACAGCTGTGCCGCAGTGAACACATCCGGACTGTATGTCCCTACCAGAGGGAGAGGAAGTGACCTGTGGGGGCCCTGGTCTCAAGGGCTGTTCTTAAAACATCACCACCCTCTTTTATAACTGCAGTCTCCACTTTATGGATGAGGTCAAAGAAACATGCACCCTGACCCTCAGGGCTTATAATCTAGTTGAGGAACCAAAACAAGGACAACTGTCCCAAGTTTCAAGACCAGGTTCCGACAAGGTGATGAGACATGGCTCCCGAGCAGGCAGACACACAGCAGACAGGAGGCAGGAGGGCTGGGTGGGATGTCTTCCCCACCACCGCTGCCCACTCTGTCATGGTGACGATTGGGTGCTAAAGAGGGTGCGGGTTCCTTTGTGGGAAAGTAGAGAACAGGCCCAAACCACCAAGAGAAGGGACTGCCCTGCAGAACGTCCAGGGAAGGGGAGGCGGCTGCCGTGGCGGCGGCCCCGACGGGCCCGATGCTCCCATGGCTGCTCTCTGGCGCAGGAGGAGAAGTCAGACAAGGAGCGCTGGCAGCACCTGGCCGACCTGGCTGACTTCGCACTGGCCATGAAGGACACGCTCACCAACATCAACAACCAGTCCTTCAACAACTTCATGCTGCGCATAGGTGAGGCTCTGGGCTCCGTTCTGACGCAGGGGACGCAGCCGGTCAGCAGGAAGGAGAGGCCCAGAGAGACCTGATGCACTCAGGTTGGCAAGGGTCATGTGCTCATAGGCTGGAAGGCACCTTAAGGTCCTCTGGTCCAGGCTGTTCTAGATGAGCAGGCTGAAAAGCTGGCTGATGGAGTTACGGTCGGCTCTGCCTGTCTCCCAGTGTTTACAATAACTTCCTCCAGAGTCTGGCTGGGGAGTCAGTTTGCTGTCTACCTAGGAAATCTTCACCTGCCAAGGGCTCTGCTCACCTCTGCCCAGCCTCTTAGGAATTGGTCACCAGCTACCCACTGCTGGGAATTTGGAGGAGGGGGTGGGGGGGTTTCCTAATTTCTGACGAGGTCACAGGAGACAAAGTACCAGCTCTGTTAGGAGCTGGCAACTTCTGTGCTAAGCTAATCAGTATGTGGGGTGTAGCTGACAATTGGCCAAGCACATGGTGAAGGCAGGGTAAATAGGAGACGTGCATTCTGCCCTCTGGTAGCTTGGAGAGACAGGCTTAATGCGAAATGTTATATAATCAGGAGCTTTATGGTGGGGGTTGGGTGGCACAGTCTGTGAGGGGCTGGTAGCTTCCCAGCGGAGGCTGGCGTGCGGCTGCGCCACCTTCATACTTCTGCCCTAGGCATGAACAAAGGAGGGGTCCTGGCTGGAGTCATTGGAGCCCGGAAACCACACTACGACATCTGGGGCAATACAGTCAACGTTGCCAGCAGGATGGAGTCCACAGGGGTCATGGGCAACATTCAGGTCTGTGCCACAACGGAGCTGTGCTCAGACGCAGGGGCTGGGAACAACACGGAAACAGTGCGTGGTCTGCCTCACACCGTCTCCTCCTTGAGGTGTGGCAGTGCTGAGGCAAAGGACAAGAGTGGGAAAGGCGCCTCCATGGCCAGGCGTAGAAGGGAGAAAAACCTTGATCCCGTTTGCAGAGCTCAGGTGGCAATTCTGTGTGCTAATACCCTGCCTCTTGGCCTGAGCTCTCTGATACCCTGGGCCTGTAGCTGCTCCCCACTGAAGCCACCCTGGCCCGTATCGGCTGGGCCTGGCAGAAAAGCCCCACAGAAGGGCAAAGGGCAGGGAGTAGGAGTTCCCAACAGTGCTGCTGCCACACAGCCCACTGCTCTCTCCTCAGACTATCTTGGGGAGAGGGGAGAGCCCCAGAAAAGCACCCTGGGTTCTGCTGCTCCCTGGTGGGTGCAGTGAGGGCGCTCAGCCCTGGGAGGTCTGGAGGAGGATGCTGCCATGCGTGGGTGCCACCTGGGTAGCCTCGGTCTAGGCTTGCTCTGACCCCAAGTCCCTTCATGGTGTTCTCCCTCTGCAGGTGGTGGAAGAAACACAAGCCATCCTTCGAGAGTATGGCTTCCGCTTCGTGAGGCGAGGGCCCATCTTTGTGAAGGGGAAGGGGGAGCTGCTAACCTTTTTCTTGAAGGGGCGCGATAAGCCGGCCGCCCTCCCGAACGGCTCCTCTGTGACACTCCCCCACCAGGTAGTAGACAACTCCTGAACAGCACCTCGCCCCACAGTGGTCCAAATGGGAAGGGAGAATGTATGTTTTGGAATCAAGGGCCTTGGGGAAGGACAAACGACCAAATCCCAACATCCCCAAACTGTTGACGTGCACACTCACATAGACATTAGATTTACAACATCCTCCAGCCTTTTGCTCGTGGACACGTGAGCTCTGAGGGCAGCCTCCCCAGAGCGCGAGGGTCTTAGGCGCAGTGCGAGTACGAGGCGTCCAGGGTCCGTGTTCAGACCAGCCCTCCTCCCTGCAGAGGCCACGGCCACTGTGAGCGGCAGCGTGCCAGAGTGGGCCAACTCGCCTTTGCCGCTGGGAGCGCGGATGGGGAAGCTCAGCTTCAGATGCGGGCTGGCAGGCGGGGCCGCTGTGCTGGCAAGCGTCGGCTGCCAGCTGTAACTTGAAAGCAGTGCTCTTTATTCTGGAGTGAGCTCAGGCTGGAGACCAGCTTGTCTCCAGATGGTCCACGTTAGGTGACAGGGCCCGTGTCCTGATAATCTTGAAAGGTCCTTCTGGAACCCCTGTCACCTTAGTCACGAGAGCAGAAAGTGCAATATTTCCTTTTACCTGGTGGGAGGGAGGGAAAGGGAATTTATTTCTGAAAGAAAACTATATCAACAGATCTTCTACATTTATATTTTTAACTTCCTGTTAAAAAACACTTTCCGATATTGCCTTGCCTTTTGAGCTCTTGCTACATTTGCCTTTGCTACTGCTTTAAAAGAGAATTTACAGGTATTGATAAAGAACAAGACTTTTATTAAAAGCTTTCTTCAACTTGAATGTGATCCCTGTGAAAACTCTGTTCATCCCCCTCCTCTGAGGGGCGCTTTGCTGACTCACCACAGGTCCTTGCCTCGTGCCGGGAAGGCACGAGAGCTTGAACCAAGACCTTGCGTTCGTTCTTCAGCTGCTTTCTTCTAAATGGTGGTCCCAGCTGGCTTTACCGTACCCTGTGCCCCCCCAGTTAGCTGGAGCCCCCACACTTCCAAGGCCAGGTCACCAGGTCTAGAGTTTTAGAGAGAGTGGCGCCTGAACACAGCTCTGTGTCCTGGGTAGTAATGACTCCTCCTTGTGCCTGGCGAAAGGGGGACAGGAACTGAAAGGGCATGACCCGGCCAGCTAGACAGGTCTGGACTGGGCCTGCACACACTCCCTTCAGCTGAGGAAAGTGCCAGCAGACCCTCGGCCTACAGCTGCAAGAGACCAAGGAGGGAAGGCCTGCTTCCCTATGCAGCGACTGAGTTAGGAGCAGGCGTCTGACCATGCTTTTTTATAGCTGACTTAAAACTGTCAGATGTTTTAGGAAACAAAATATGAGAGACAAAGAAGCCTGATTGTTTTATCCGCAGTGCTTTCTCCACACCCTTCTTCAAAGGCAGGATCTAGAACACACTGCTCCAAACACACGTCCCTTAACTATTGGATTCATTTCATATGAACAGGGCATGCTAAGAACTTTATTTTCAAATGTCTCACATAGGAAAATGAGGTGGAAGCAAGCTTTTAGAAAAGGCAGAAGTACTTTTTGGCTGAATGGTACACAGCCCTCTCACAAATGCCTCCTACTGCCCTGCAGCCCAGTCTGATTTCAGCTAAAACGTGTGGTCAGGTCACTGTGTCCAAGCACAGGTGATCCTGAGCACTTAGCAAGCGACCAGCAGGGAGAACTGTCAAACGCCACTGTCTGTGACCTCAGACTCGCCCCTTCATCGTCCTGATGAGGGGGCTGTCTATGTTCATTGCGAGGAGGTCCCCAGGCAAGGAGTCAGCCCTGCGACAGTTTTCAGTCCCGAGATCCTGCCTGGGACTATGTGCCGTGGTGGTTCACTCGCCTTTGATGGGCTCTCAGTGCAGACCGCCCTAGTAGACCAGCCTCAAATCCAGCCTTTCTTCTCTTCTCGCGAATGAGGCAAACACCTGATGTAGGGGCTTAGCACGGAGCAGGTGTTCGTGGCTGGCTCGCTGCTCCTCCCACGAGGGGGGTGATGTGTCTGGCCCTAAAAAAGAAAGACTATCAACCTCACCTAGCGCAGCTGGGAAAGTCGGAACCTGGGTCACTGATATTCTGGGCCCAGGTAACTTTGTTTCTGGTCTGGAGCTGAGAGGCTGGCCCTTACTGGACCAATGTAATTTTGGGACCTGGAACTTAGAGCACACTACCCAGAGAAACTAAAAACCTATAGTATAAAACTTGTAGCAACTTCAAAATTCCTGCCTCCTAAACATTTTATCCTGTTTTTCATGATTACCCATGTCACATGACTATGGTGCACTTAACTGAAACAGGTTACAGAAAAATCTCAGCCAGCTCTGAAAAATTTCCACTGAGAGGAATCTCTAGAGCGCTCAGTGTACACTGACTTGCCGCATCCATTTGGCTTTAGAGGAAATGAGCCCTCTGGCTCTTCACCACGTGACCCTGTGACTCAGCCGCATTAGCTGCCTCTTCAAGAGTGGTCTCCAGTGAAAACAGATTATGAGCTGGAAGGACCCAAGGAGGGAAACTACGATGACTGTTTACTATTCACAAAGAGAAGAGGGAAGAATGGTAGAAACAAAGAAAACAGTATTTTACTTTGTGTTTTTCTGTTTATTGTACATAAACAGAAGAACGTTGTCTCAAGAGGTCCAACTGATGTATTCCACCTGTTTTACCGTTTCACTCAGCCTGAGGAACCCAGAGCCCACTGCACTGGCCTCTCCACTGTGGCATCCTTCCCCTTACCTGGATAAGTAACGGTGACGTCAGTTGGGAGGGTTGCTGTGAGGTCCTTATAGAGCAGCCTAGCACAGAACGGGAAGGCCTGGCCCCTCGGCTCCGCTTTGTAAGTAAATGACAGCAGGTTGCACAGTGAGTTTCTCTGCAAGGGTCCCGCCAGAAAGGCTGCGAAGTCACTCTAATGGAGGTGGGGATCAAAACAGACACAGGCACAGACAATTATGGCTCCAAAGGCAGGGAGTGGCTGTGACACGTCAAACACTGCCTACCAAAAATAGGGCCCCGTTAATTGTTAATTAAATTCCAGAGAAAGAACAGAGAAAGGCGTGAAAAGAGGACTAGTGACAGAGATCGGTAAGATAACTGAGAATCAGCCGCAGCCTAGGAAGGCCTGTGGGAAGCACTAAGCAAGTAAATAGCCAGGGTTTGGGGATGCAGGGCAGATACTATTTCTGCCAAGAATTTTGATGACTTCATATACAGGGCTGAGTTGCTCTGTGTCTGCATACACTTATCAATTTATCTAAATGACAACCAGGAGCTATGACGTCATTCCAAATGCCCAGAGGGGGAAACGCTAAGCTTGTAACAGTCATTTCCTACTGCATTCATTCCTGTCTCCCCTCCACACCCCCAACACTACCTCAGTTGCAACCCTAAGAAGGTAGGGCAGAATTTAGGCAGAGATGCATAGTATTCCTCTGTGATATTTCAGATTATTCTGCTTTGCATCTATACCCTAGGTTTAGCAAGGCACTTGGTACACAGAAGGTTTTCTATCAATCCCGACTGAATTGTAAGTATAGCAACTGTACTCTACCACTCTGTGATGGAAGAAGGGGTCACATACGAAGCCTGAGGCCCACCACTGGGGAGTGAATAATCCCTTAATAACCAGTACTCCTGCTTCAGTGTCATCCAGAGTTTCAACAGGGGAAGAAAAGAGTGGAAAGAGCTTGTATACAAATAAACAAGTATTAGAAGGATAACAGTCAGATTTCCGACTCAGTTATGAGACATTATAAAATACAAAAGAAAACTTGACCCCCGCCCGTCCTGTTTCCCTTGTAAGCCTATCCTAGGCTCCTCAAATGCCATATAAGATCCCGGACAGACACCTGAAGTCGGTCTGCCTGGTACTTCCTCCCCGAGTACGCGTTCAGGTGTTCGCAGAGACTGAACAGGAAGTGCTGAATGTTAGTCTGTAAGTGCTTTGCAGCTATCTCCTCCAGGGGAATGAAGACTGGAATTGAATGGTGATGTATCCGAAGTGGTTTCTGTATGACAAGGTCCACGAAGTAGGAGTCCAGCAGGGTCCCCTCGAAAGCAGTGTGGATGCAGACACAGACGCCCCGGCTGGTCAGCTTCCCGCTGAGCCCTAAGACAGACGAGATGAGGTCCCTCAGCACACGCCGGGAACACCGGGGCCCCCCTCATCGGCGCCCCAGGTGCTCCAGCACTGCCCAGTACATACAGCGTGCACTCAAATGGCTTTTGAACGAATGAGTATCAGTCTTTCGACACTAGCTCACTCTGAGTTTGAGTTGTCAAAGCCATGGAATGGTGGAAAAGAAAAAACATCCTAAATATCAAATTATTGAGGAAAAGATTTTGAAATTTTCAACTTACCCACTCTTCTTTCTCTGTCAAATAATTGATGGCAGACCCCAGTTCTTCCCACAATCCTCTTGCAGCATAGATAATGGGGAGAATAAATCCCCATGTACACGGTGAAACAGACAACTGAGGTGTTCACACTATTTGACCAGTGGCATAAAGCAAGCCAGCAGTAAAGAAAGTTGTAGTACGGGACCTGGCACAGGTTGAACAGCAAAAAGGAAGAGTCTAAACCAGCTACCCATCCATCTGCCGCACAGAGAGGCCAATATTGTAGGTCAAGATGCCCACAAACAGCATGCATACTGCGGGGGCAAAACCGACGGTCAAGAAGTCAGTCCAGGACTAGTAATACGTCTACCAAACTAGCTCAGCAGAGACCGGAGACCCAGGCCGAAACAGGTCAGGAAAAAAGCGTACCTGTAAAACGATATGCTTGCAGAATGGCTTTGACGTCTTCCCGTTTTCTTTCCAAAACTTGCTCGCTGACCTGCAGTGTCTGGTCAGGTCCCACACTGGCTTCCACCTGCCAGACAGGCAGGAAGTCAAGCTGGGCCCAAAGGGGCACAGCACAATGTCTCCGCCGTGCCCACCTGGGGTAAGCAGGACGCAGAGCATTACAGAGCGAACGTGGGAGGGCCACCGCGGTCTGCAACCGCTGCGAAGCCACAGTGGAGGGGGAACCCTGCGGGTCACAGTGCTAGGAATCAGAGGCAGAAACTGTGCTGACCTGAGTATGGTGAGAGGCGGGAAAGGGTGTGAACCAAGGCTAGTGCGAGCGCAGGGCGAGCGAAGCAGCTGTGAAGGGGCGAGGCTAGAAAGCTGGTTTGGGTCAGGCTGCGCCAGGAGGAGAAATATTGATTGGACGTCCACTCAGAGCCATGGCCCAGCGGGTGGTCTCAGACTAACTCTGCCTCTGAGATCTATACAAGCTGGATGACATTCCAAAAGTAAGCAAACATGCCAGCCAGCAAACAGAACGGTCCGAAGGCATTAGAGAAACACCAAAGCAGCCAGACTGAAGGTTAAAGATAAATGCTCTGCTTTTAGCTGGGATTTCCCTGCAGCTTTCTCCCTCCGAGCATTTGATTTGTATCACAGAGCCTATGGGCCGAACAGAAAGCTGCAGGCTCAACTCTGTAGCAGTCCCACCGAGACAAAACTGGAGGCCAAGGTTACCCAAGCATTCGTGCCAGGGGCCAAGGTCCCATAGAAAAGGGCACCCGGCCTTTCCCAGGCAACGTACCCTCCAGGCAGTTGCCAATTCCTAAACTGCACGCGTGTTACCGCGTACTGAGAAACGAAACAAACACAGCTGAGAGTTCAAAAGCTAAGCGGGGATGGTAGCACAGGAAACTCGGAGGTCAGAGCCTGCCAAGGAAGAGGAGCCTCGACAGACCTGTCCCCAGGACACAGCCAAACTTTCAGCTGAGGACCCTAAAGGAAAGGACAGGACCCTGGGAGCGGGGGCGAACCAAAAGCAGACCGCCTCACCTGGATTAAGGTGAGTTCCCCATTCACTGTTCCCCGGTCAGAAAAAATCTGAAGTTCCCTCGGGAGGAAGAGATCACAATGCGGAATCCCTACTTTTTTTAATATATGATACTTATCATTGAATCAAAAAAAATTTTTTGCCAGGTATATAAAGAAAAACAGATGACTGGAAACCAAGGAAAAAGACAAAAGAAAGAGATCTAAGGGGACTCAGCCCTCTGAGTTATCAGGCAGATGAACATACATTAAATGATACCACAAGCCATACCAAAAGGGCCAGAATCCATAAAATGAGTCAGGTGGAAGCCCTAGAACCAAAAACTGCAGCACTAACTAAAGTTAGAAATTACGTACTGATATGTTTTCACATCCGGATTAAATCTCAGAGACAGAGATTAGTGAAGGTCACAGTAACCGCCCCCAACACACAAACAAACAACACCATACAAAGTGCCCCAGAAATAGAATGATGAAAATGCATAATCTGAAAGCATATTGGCCAAGTTTTCCAAAATGAACAACATGAAGTAATTAATTTAAGAAGCTCTACAAACACTAAGTAGGCTAAAGAAAGAAAACCACTACTAGCCCCATTATGATATAAAATTGCTAAAATCCAAAAACAGAAGCTTAAAAACAGAGGAAAAAGACACACATTCAACAACAACACACCTGACAGAAGCTACAGAGGTAGAAGACAATAGAACGCTATAGCTAAACTATGGACGAAAATAGCTTCCGAACTGTCACTATCACCTAGCAAAAATGTTCTTTAAAAATTGAAAAACATAAGGACAGGAAAATAAGGGTGTTTTCAAACAAACAAAAACAGAATTTATTGCCGGCAGGCTTACAATCAGAGAAGTACCAAAAGAAGCGACTTACGCTGAGGGCAGATAATCCCGGATGGAAATCTGGACGTGCAGGACTCAATAAAAAGCGCTGGAAAGGGTAACTACGCACAAAACCAGCGCCTGCGCAAACAACAGGGATGCTCCCCAGAGTTTAAGCAGCTGTGGAATTAAACATGCCGATACTACCATGACAGGTGTGTGCGTTAGAGAGCAGTCAAAATGTTAGAAGGGTCTGTATTATCCAGGAAGTTGGAAAAGTACTAACTGGAAGTATACTCGAGTAAGAAAAAAGTTGCATGTTTTCTCTAGGGTAACTGCTGCAAGAATAATGTAAGAATGTATAATTAATAAGCTAATGGAGAAGTAGAATAATAAATAAGACCAATCCAAAAGATGACAAGACAGGAGAAAAGAGAAACAGAGTAGGACACAACAGTGATGGGGTAGACTGAGATACGAATACATCAGTAATCACATCAAAAGTCCACAGACTAAATATTCCAACTGACAGACAGACGTCAGGCTGGATGTAAAACACCTAATGATATGCTACTTACAAGAGGAAGTATGCCTTAAGTGGAGAGAAAGAAGTTTACCATGCAAACTCTAAACAAAAAGAGCTGCTGTGATTATACTAATATGAGAGAGTTGGCTTTAATGCAAAAAGTTTAACTAAAATAAAAAGGAACATTTCATAATTATAAAAGGTTTACTCAGCCAGGAAGACACAGTAGCCCTAAATTCGTTTGCACCTAAAGTACAGCACACACACAACCGAAGGGAAACCACGCACAAACCCGTCACACAGCTGACCCACGTGTCCCAGCAACTGATAAAACCAGCACAGTCGTGCACCGCAGCGTGATGTCCAGTCAGGACGGCCAACGTGCACCACGATGGCCTCGGAGGGTCAGAATGGAGCTGAAGACGTCCTCCTGCCTAGTGACGTCCCAGCTGTCGTGACGTCACAGTGCAGTACGCCGCTCACGTGTCTGTGGTGAGGCTGGTACCCACAAAGCTGTGTCCATTCCAGAAAAGCATAGCACAGCACATTGTGTACGTACGTAGTCCTTGATGAAGACAAAGGACTGTCACTGGTTTGTTACTATCTCCAGTTTCCACTGTTATTGTAGAGAGCAGTTTCTATGTATAAAAAATCTGCTGTAGAACAGCAGCTGTTCACGGCAACAGCAACGCCGCACACCCCGTGTTTGCCGTTATCTCTTTTAAAACACGTTTTACAACTTTGAGATACGAGATTCACATTCCATATAATTTACCATTTTTAAGTATATAACTCGGTAGCTTTTAGTGTATCCAGAGTTGTGTATCCATCACCACAATCACATTTTTGAACATTTTCATTATCTGAAAAGAATCTCCACACCCCTTAACTCTCATTCCCCCAAACCGCAGCCCCATGTAACCACTGATCTGCATTCTATTTCTACCGATTTGCTTAGACTGGGCATTTCACGTAAAAGGAATCACACGACATGTGGTCCTTTGTGACTGGCTTCTCGTACTTAATGTTTCCAAGGCTCGCCACGTCGTAGCATGTGTCAGTATTCATTCTTTCTCTCTCCGAGTCATATTCCATTGGATGGCTACACCACACACTACGTCTCTCGACTGCACCATTTCCTCTTGTGTTTGATTTAGTCTAGTGTTGTATTATAAATTTAGTGTCGGCTAAGTGTAGTGTTTACAAAGTTTACAGCAGATACAGTAACGTCCTCGGCTCTCACTCACTCACCACGGACGCACCCAGAGCAACTTCTAGGCCTGCAAGCTCCTTTCGTGGTTAAGTACCGTAGACAGGTACACCACTTTTTATCTTTCATACTACATTTTTACTGTATCTTTTCTATGTTTAGATATGTTTACATACACAAATACCACTGTGTTACAACTGCCCACAGTACTCAGTACAGTGACATGCCCTCCAGGTTCGCAGCCCAGGAGCGTAAATTGCACCCTACAGCCCAGGTGTGTGGCGGGCTACACCACCCAGGTTTGTGTGGGTGCCCTCTGTGATGTCGCCACAACAAAGAAACTGCCTAAAGACGCATTTCTCAGAACATGTCCCATTTTCGGTGCGTGTGACTGCAGACGAGTGAGTCAGCGAGGACATAAAACACTTAACCTCCACGAGGAATGCACTCGGTCTATCGGACACGGGTACCGCCTGGCACCCAACAGACGCAAAATCCTCCACCTCGCTCCGCACACGAAATCTATTCCAGATGGGTTACAGCTCTAAAAGCAAAACAGTAAAGCTTTTGGGAAATAACACAAAATATCTTCATGATCTTAAGTTAGGCAAAGATTTATTACAGGAAACAAGAGCAGTGAGCATAAAACTAGATTCCCAAATCAAACCTCATTAAAACGAAGACTATTCTCACCACAAGACACCATCAGGGAGTGAAAAGGGAAGCCACAGTGTGCGAGATTTGTAACACACACACATACACACACACAACAAAGAGCTCTTACCCAGAATATGTAAAGAATTCTACAATTTATAAGAGATGGGCAACCCAATGAAACGTTTGCAGAAGCCTTGAGAAGCATACTTTATAACACAGGACTCTGACGTGCCCGGAACAGGTACCTAACATCACCCCTTATTAGGCAAATGCAAATTAATCCACGCTGAAATACTATTACACTCCCACCTGAATGTCCAATTTTTTAAACCGACAGTACCACGTATAGAAAAAGATGTGAAACAATGGAACTCTTACACACTGTTGCTGGGAACATAAAATTGGTGTAATCACGTTCAAAAACTGTTCGGCATTCTTTACTAAAGCCAATACGCATACCTGTGACCCAGCAATTCTACCACCTTCACCTGGCAGAAAAGTGTGTATTTTTACAGCCAAACACAGGAACACGACTGTTCACAGCAGCATTATTCTTAATGGCGTCAAAGTGAAACAGCCCCAATAACCCAAATGTCACCAACAGTCCAACAGGTAAACTGTGGAATACTCATAAAATAGTACCGCTATGCAGCAATAAAGAAAGCATGACCACGGCATCAACAACGTGGATGAAACCTCAGACATAACGTTCAGCCAAAGAAGCCAGTTTTACACTTCCAACATTTATACGAAGTTCAGAAGCAGGTAAAACCCAGGTGTGACAACAGAAACCGAAAGACTGGTTACTTGAGGGAAACGACTAGAAGGTGCAAGAGGGAGACCTCTAGGCACTCACGACATTCCCTACTTCGATCTGTGCGGTGCAGGTGTGTGCACTTTGTAAGAGGTTCTGCACTTTATATAGATTTACATGTATTTTACTCTAATAAAAGGGTGAAGGGAAGGAGGGAGGAGGGAAAGGGAGGAGTCAAGTGGGGATGGAAGAGAGGCGGGACAGTGAGCGGGGTGGGGAAGGAAGGCTGACCATACCCCACAGGCAGTGCAGTTACTGAAGGTTTCGAGCAGGGAAATGCTGCGGTGGTTTACGAAAGCATCTCCTTGGCTGTGCAGGATTCACTGGAAGGGTGCAAACGCTAGAAGAGAACCAGCGAGCAGACTGGCACCCCAGTCACCTGATAATACTCATCAGGGCAGTGCGGTGATGTCCTAGGCTCTCACCTCACTTACCACGGACACTTGAGATGTGGATAATACTTGAGCTAGTGCAACAGAGTCGGGGAGGAAGCACAGGACAATCTAAAGGAAAACGTGACAGATCTTGCTGGCTGGACCTGGGCTAGACAGAAAACTCAAACCTCAAAGTTTACTGTGAGGTTTCACCTCTGGGTAACAGAAAAACGGCATTAATGTCAAAAGTACCAATGGCTCGCCCTGACCGGGTAGCTCAGTTGATTACAGATCATCCCAACATGCCAAGGTTGTGGGTTTCGCTCCCCAGCTGGGGCACAAACAAGAATCAATGAAAACATAAGTGGAACAACCAATGAATATCTGTCTCTAAAATCAACAAAATTTTTAAAAAAATGTACCAATGCCTCAAGTCAGGCTCAGATCGAGGTAACAGGTTCCCGTCTGAAGGCAGGTGAAGAGACTATTTATTATGAAGAACTTGCCTGGGCCATCAGGGATGCCTGACAGTTGTTAGCCGTTATAGATGTCAGCTGAGACCCTTCAGGTTTGATGAGGGATCAAGGACTGAAATCCATCCAGCGAGATCACAGGTCAAACCCATCGAGCAAATGGGAGAATCCCCAGATCACGTGCTCTCCACCCAGGAAGGCCCGCCAACACCAGCCTTCCACTCACCCTGGCCCGACGTCGTCCCACCTCCGCCCTCAGCTGATCTCGCAGCCTCCTCAGCTGGTGGATCTTGCTTCTCAGAGTGCTTTCCACTGCCGGTGCGCCCTGTGGCTCCTCGAATTTTTTACGGGATCTAGTTTCTAGTCTTTCCAAGTGAGCTAGAACACCTGAAGAAGGTAAGAAGAGAATCTGTCAAGAAACCGAGGATTTCTAACTCTGGCCACAGAAAGCATTTCAGGGCCCTCATTTATAAAACCCAAAGAGCTGACAAGAGAAATCGAGGATCAGCAACCTCTTAGCCGACTGAGAGCTACAAGCAGTCCCTCACCAGGACAACGTCAAACACGGCATTATCTGGAGAGCCGATCTCAGCCACCCGTGATAATAACCCAGAGGAAAAACACACTCGCCAAATTCACCAACTCTCTTAGAAACTGTTTTAAAATGTAGAATTGGTTTCTATGCGTGTTTTCCTGAAGTGCTAATGCCTAATTCCTTGAAGCTCTGAAGATATACTAGCACAGGACTGCGACGACGCGAACTAAAGGGAAGAGTCCGCGAACATTCCTGGGTGTTAGAGGGGAAACACGCTCACCACTGGACAGAAACTCGGAGGCAAATCTCCATTTCCTACAGACTAAGGGACAATACAGGTGCATCTCATTCTGTTGCGCTTCACAGATGTTGCGTTTCTGTTTTTGTTTTTGAAACAAACTGAAGGCAACACCCCCGACCAGGGAAAAAATTACAATGGACTTTACTGCAGTGGTCTGGAAGTGAACTGGCAGTATTTTCGAGGGATGTCTGCACAGGAAGGGTCGTATGTGCATAAGGCTAATCAACTCTTAATAAAGCGTTTGCTGAGCACTTCCTATATGTTAACACACTTGTGATACACGATTTACTTGCATAGCATGTGAAGAATTAAAGTACTATTTCCTATACATAAGGCGTGTGTTCAATGCTTTAACTGAGAAGCAGGAAAAACGTGGCATATCTACCGCCCACAGCCACCACCACAATGCTGTATTCCCCTCCCTTTTCCAGGTGAAAAAAACTGAAGCAGAGAAAGGTAAAAGAGCTCGCTCAAGGCCACAGTGTGTTTATGGGCAGAGCCAGCACTCAAACCCAGATCTAACCAACTGCCAAAGCCACAGCCTGGCACTCTCACAGGAGTCGGGCATAAAAGGCCCCCCAAGAACCCTGGGAAGAGAGAAAGACACCTGCAGCTCCGAATAGAAACACCGAGTGTATTATGCACGCAAACTATCACTTTAAAAAGGGGCGGGAGCCTAGAAATATGTGAAGTAATTTTTCCCTGTCTAATGCTCTTAGCTTACCTGCCCTTTAAGTAATTCAATACAGGCACGTCTCCAGGTAGTACCGGTTCGGTTCCAGACCGCCGCAATAAAGCGAGTCCTAATTTTTTGCAGGTGTGGAGGGTTTTGCCCTCAGTTTGTAAAACCCGCAACACCTGTGAGGCGCAATGCGGCTATGCTCTTACTAGTTCCCTTCACTATCCTCCCCAAAAGGACAGATCGCACAACAGTTAGAGGAGGAACGGGCTCTTTCAACCTGGCACCTTTGGGCAGCAGTAGTAAGGGCTGATAAAGACAACCATTGAATACCTCCTTTGGACTCGCCCTCTTCACTTGAAGTATTCGCCAGGTCCATCTCAGATTCTCAAGAGCCTTCCTAGGAAGCTGCGCAGGCACCTAGATTTCCTTGCTAGCAAAAGAAAAAATGGCAAGGAAGTGACATTTAGACAAGCCCAGACGGTAGGGCACACAACTCACTCAACACCCCAAGTGGCACTGCCACGACTCCCCTTACCGGACCTGCCCTTTCCCCCGAGGTATCCACGTCCCCCTGGCCGGCCAAGCGCGCTGCCCAAGGCTCGGCCCCACCGGTTCGGCCGTGTTGCCTTCCAAATGGAAGGAGCTGTAAGAGGCTGTTTAGCCTTCCACCCTGGTCACCGTCCCGACCCTCGCTGAGTCTGATTTCCCCTTACCTCCTCTCCTCTGGCTCACCCAGTGCAGGGACAAGAGTTCCCGCGGTTCTCGCGTTCAAAACCAAGCCAATCGGACCCAGCATGCTTTGCGCACAGGCCGTACAAAAACATGGCAGCGCTCAGGACCCCTCCCTGATCCCGGCATGCACCGGGGAATAGGCCAGGTCTTAGTGCTGGGTAGGAAGATGGCGGCATCTGGCGCAGAGCCGCAGATCTTGGTACAATACTTGGTGTTACGAAAGGACCTATCGCAGGCTCCGTTCTCCTGGCCAGCGGGCGCACTGGTAGCGCAGGCCTGTCACGCAGCCACTGCGGCCCTGCACACTCACCGTGACCACCCTCACACTATTGCTTATCTCCGGGAGCTGGGGCGCATGCGCAAGGTGGTCCTTGAGGTGAGACACCGGATCGAGGGGGTGGGGCGCTCTGGATTTCGGGAACGGAAATGGGTGTGGTCTTAAGTCCGCTGGCCTAACTTCGTGGTTTTAGTGGGGAAGAGCCTTTTTTTTTTTTTAATTTGCGGGGCCGCGGGGAGGGGAGGAGGAGTTTTTAGCATCTCAGTTTTGGGAGCGGTTCTGGGGACACTTGAACTACTGCCCGGAGAGAGCCTTGCCTTGGCTGAGGGGTGCCTGAGTGAAGAGTGGACATCGGGTTCGTTTTTACTGCTTCCCGCCCCCCTGTGGTCTCACCTGCGTCCATAGTAAATACCTGTGCGGGAGGAGGCGGTGGAACGAAACCCGCCTTTCTGCCTGTGCACTGGGACGGCCTTTCTATGCCCCACGCAGAATATTGTTCCTCCCCATTCCCGCAAAACCGACCTGGGATAACGCCACGGGATTCCCTGTTGGTAGTGAAGTCAAACTGAAGCATTTATCTGGGCCCGACGCCAAATTACTTGAAAACAAACGTGAACCCTAGAGTAAACTGAGCCTAGCGTCACAAACACCAGGAGTGTGAAAGTCGTAAGGTCTTCCTTGCAGATGGCCAGACAGATCTTACCCTTACCCTTTGTAATTTCTGCTCTAGGAATGTTTGCTGAGGTGATCAGGTGCACCCAAAGAGCATTGTACACGGAGTATTCATTGGAGCACTTTATAATGGGAAAAACTGGAAATGACTAAATTTGCAATACTAGGGATTGGTTAATTTATGTCCTTATAATGGATTATGAAACTAGTGTAAATCACTTCTGGAGCATATTTAGTTGGATGGAAAAGTGCTCATGATGGGATGCTGAAGGGAGCATCCCATCATGATCCAAATTTTGAAAGAAAAACTAAGGAAATACATCTGAATATTAAGAAGTGACTGGTGGGATTTTGGTTATTTCCCAGTGCTTCTATTTTCGTTTGCT
Source organism: Trachops cirrhosus (assembly GCA_028533065.1). NCBI lineage: Eukaryota > Metazoa > Chordata > Mammalia > Chiroptera > Phyllostomidae > Trachops > Trachops cirrhosus. The sequence goes on from CM052543.1 coordinate 136,225,875, forward strand.
ATATTAAGCACATATTCTATAATGAGAAAAATGCTTTTATTTTCAAGCTTTTTCCCTCATAAAATGTATTTCTTTTAGTGAGTGCGCAAACCAAAGCCCTGGGGTGGCGGGGTGGGGCAGTAATCCCTTTATTGGCTAGGTGGCAAAAGCAGATTATCTTGCAAGACAAAAATTACTCTGGTGTAGTGAAGCATCCAACAGGAACCTGTAGTGTAACATCTTGAGAATCTGTAAGTAGGCAGAGAAGAAGCAGATAGCTTTTCATTAGATTCTTTTTGTAGGAAGAGGGTCTCAAGAAGTCACCTGGTTCAGACATCCCCCCTCTCCCTCCCCCTCCAGCAGATATTTACTCTTTTCCCCTCAGATGAGACATATGAAGCCCACATCATCCCAAGTTTAAAAGACACTGGTGGTTCCTACTTGCTAGCCATCACTCAAGAAAGGAACTTAGGAGTCACCATTGATTAAATTAAGGTGCTGCTGTAGCTACAAAGACCAAAAAACGTATGCCAAGATTCCTGTGTGCCAGGCACAAATCTCAGCCTAATTTCACTGAATCCTCGTTACTACCAGGAAGCAGGATCACCTCTGTTTTATGAAGGGGAAACAAAGGCCCGGCTAAGTCAGTAACTTGTGAAAGATCACACGGTCAGTGAGTGGTAGGGCAAGGGTTTGGACTCGTACTATGGTGCTTCCTGGTGCGGTGCTGAAGAAGGGGGCGTTGGCAGAGAGGGGAGACTATAAATTCTCCTGGAGACCGGCTCTCCCTGAAGGATTCAATAGTGTTATTGCTCAACCCCCACATCCTCTGATTTGAAAAAACACATCTGGAGTTATAGTGACTTAGGCCTTCACAGGGAAAAATACACCTTATGCAACATGACATACTGCTTTATTTTCTGAATGACAGTTTTAATACTGACTAGTGGGCTTCAGCATGGGTGATAAGGGTGGTGAGGACAAAATTTCCAAAGTTTGTTAGAGAATAGCCTGCCTTCCCTTGAGTTAACTAGTGGGAACTATCCCAGAAGGAAAATCCTGGGTTTGGGTGGAGGAGGGTGGGAGGGTCAGAGGGAGGTGGAGGCGGTGTGATTTCAGAAATCCTAGTTGGAGTCAACTCTTAAAGTCAGAGCTGGCTGGAATATTAGGATAGCTATGTGGGCACCAGCCATAAGAGAACTAGAAAATGTATAACGCAAATACTGATAATGCACACAGCATCTCAAGAAAGAAGAGAAATATCTCCACTTTATAAACAGGAATATTAAGCATCTCCCCTTCCTCCCCTCTGCCCCCAGCTGCTAGGCCGCTCACCTAAGGTCCTACAGGGAGAGAGTGGAGCGTGGAGCAATGAAGCCGTTGCTTTTGGAGATGTGCTCTACAGCTCCTTTGGGAGAGCTGTTCCTCCACTTCCAGTTAAGAGGAGAGCCCCTTCCCCACACTTTTTGTTCATTGAGTTGACACTTCCTAAATGGGCTGTTCAGTCTGTGTTCTGTGTTCTGCTTCTTGGAGGCGCCCGACGAGACCACCCTAAAGGAGCTGGCTGAGACCCTGCAACAGAAGAACATTGAGCACGTGCTGTGGCTGGAGCAGCCAGAGAATATCGCCACTTGCCTTGCACTCCGTCCCTACCCCAAGGAAGAAGTGAGCCAGTATTTGAAGAAGTTCCGATTGTTCAAATGACTGATGTCACGGACACTCGCTTTGACACATCTGATGTCAGCTGGATCCAGAAACTGTGTGCCGTCCATCCCTAAGCATCACATACTGCTTTCAGTGGCAACTCACTCTTCTGTTATGACAGTTTCTTGGGGGTCAAACACATGTTCACATTAAAGTTGTCACTAATAAGTACTTCCCCTTTGTTTTCAATCCTTCCCCTAGGACATGCCTATTGTTTTAGAGCGAGGGGAAGGGAGGGAGAGAGGGAGAGAAACACACACTCACATGAGAGAAACATCAGTGGGTTGCCTCTTCTGTGTGCCCCAACTGGGGACTGAATCCTCAACTGAGCCATGTGCCCTGACTGGGAATCGAACCCACAACCTTTCAGCAACTGAGCCAGATGGGGAAAGCAGGTGAGCAGCAATATTGTTTATGGGTCATTGCTCAAATAGAGCATTGGGTTAGACTCCTATACAGGGGTCAAGGAAATGCCTTTCCATTTTTGTTAGGAATAATAGAGTTCTTCCAATAATCCAGGGTTAAAACTTTGCCTTTGAACTCCTTATTTCTTACTCATATCCAGTTATTGTTGAATCTAAGACATCAACTCTAAGATACAGCATTATTTTATGTGTTAAGAAATACTGCCAATTAAAGTTACGCAGTTAACTCTAAGATGTATTTTAATTTCAAATATGTTCAAATACACAGATTTCTTCGAGGTGATGAAATTTGTGGCGCACCGAATCTATGTTCTTGCAGTTGCAGGTGCTGCCCCCCTGAGTCAGGCTCTCTCTGCTCCTCAGCGTGCCCCACTGGTCCGCTCACCTCTGACGTGTCCTGGTACAACCCAGCAAACGTTCTGCCGTGAGGTTTACGTAGGGTCACTGAGCACCTTGTTCGGTATAGGCTCCAACTTGCCCGTGGAGTGAAATCAGAGCTCCTTAGCTTAACCTTCAGGCCCTCCGCATTTATTTTCCAGCCTACCTTTTTAGACAAATATTCTATTCCCTTATCCAAACTTGTGTTTCAACAAAGACCCCGGTTGCGGTCCTCTCATCTCTGGTCTGGGAGTTGAAGGTTCGTACCCTTCCCCTCCCTACCCTGCCTCTGGACTGTACTTAAACTATTTCTGGCTGGAGCGCTATACCCTCACAAGTCTTATCAGCCAAAATGATCGTCACCTTCTCCGAACGTCTGTAACACTGTAGCATTTAAAATATTTCTGTAAACATCTGGAGACATCGACTGAAATCGCCTGGATATGTGTGAAGCAAAGTTTGTAAAGGGAAGTTTGTCCAACAGATATGTTGCATGTCTACTGTGGCAGGCCATCCCAGGGGCTGAGGATCTAAAGATGAAAGCTTTTAGTCTCAGGTAGCTAAGAATCTAGTGAGAAGACAAATAAAAGTAATAGAAATGTATGTGGTGATAATGGGTTTACCTTCCTCCCCATGTCCCCTAGATACCAAGACTACTGAGATACTACATACGGTGATTTCCCTTTATAAGAGATGGTCACTTGAAACTAGGAGAGTGGATAGGGAGAATTAACAGTGCTGAGGGCAAAACCAGCCCCGCCCAGGAAGACAACAGTTTCAAGGAGGGGAGAGCAATCAAGTGCAGCATAGAATTTCAGTAAGAACTGAAAACATTCAGCAACTGGGAACGCACTAGTGAACATGGTGCAAGCAGTTTAAACAGCAGTGAGGGTGGGAATGAGACTGCAGGCTATTGAGACAGTGACGGGAAGAGAGGTAAGAGGTGGGGACTCTTCTTTCAAGCTTGAGTGGGAGGAGCAGATAACAACTGAATGGGGGCTGGAAAGATGGATGCTGAGTCCCATAGAGGGAAGTTTCTTAGATACTTGAACAAGTTGATGGGTGAGAAGGGTAAGAAGAGATTGTAGTAAACAGAATAACTGATAAAGGAAGTCTGGAAAAATGTGGGAAGAGGTGGGGTCTTGGGCATAGGGAAGGACTGGTCTTGAATAGAGAAAAAGAGAGAATCCTTTGTTTTGGAGACTGGAGGAAAGGAAGTAGAGGAAGGTACGGATATCTCTAAGTTTATGAATTCGAGGAGGAAGAAAGTGGAAGTTGATATACCTGTTGACCTAATTCTATTCTATGAGGTAGGATGCATATAGTCTCCTATGACACTGAACAAACTTACTATTCACTGTATTACAGTGAATATTACATAGCACAGTGGTTACGGGTTCAGACTAGTTGGTGTCCAATGGCCCAAGTCCAAATACTGGCTCTCATACATTCAAGCTGTGTGGACTTGGGCAGGGCACTCCACTGCCCTGAGCTCCAGTACCTTCACCTGTGAAACAGGGCCTTCTAAGGGGTGCTATGTGGGCCGAATGTGTTACTGGCACAAATCCCTTAGGACAGTGCCTGGGCACTTGGTGCTAGAACCTAAGCATAAAAATATATTTTAAGATAGAGCCCTCAAAGGGCTGCCTTCAAAGAGCTTTTTGGCCAAGTCAGCCAGTTGCCTGATTCCTTTTCTGCTAAGGAGTGATGCCATCCAAGAATCCTCAAGCACTCCTGCTATTCCCATTCAAGACAATTAGGAACATGTTTCCAAATGACACTGCATCTTAAAATAATTTTTTTAAAAAATCCTGAATTCTAGCCCTGGCTGGCGTAGCTCAGTGGATTGAGCGCGGGCTGCGAACCAAAGCATCGCAGGTTCGATTCCCAGTCAGGGCACATGCCTGGGTTGCAGGCCAGGTCCCCAGTGGGGACCACATGAGAGGCAACCACACACTGATGTTTCTCTCTCTCTCCTTCTCCCACTCTTCCCCTCTCTAAAAATAAAATAAATAAAATA
>CM052543.1:136230880-136351677 GCA_028533065.1 Trachops cirrhosus
GTGGATTGAGCGCGGGCTGCGAACCAAAGCATCGCAGGTTCGATTCCCAGTCAGGGCACATGCCTGGGTTGCAGGCCAGGTCCCCAGTGGGGACCACATGAGAGGCAACCACACACTGATGTTTCTCTCTCTCTCCTTCTCCCACTCTTCCCCTCTCTAAAAATAAAATAAATAAAATATTTAAAAAAAAAAAAAAAAAAAATCCTGAATTCTGCAGTGAGACATACTGATAACGCCACAGAGAGAGAGAGAGAGAGAGCAAGAGAGAGACAGATGTAAGTCTACACAACTGGGAATTAACTGCTCAGGCAAATCCCTAAAGTGGAGATCTGAGCACAAAACTTAAAATGGGGAAAGGAGAGGTCCTCGTTCTGACCCAGCATGAGAGCAGGACAGTAGCAGGGAAGGTGCCGATTTTCTTGTTAGTCAGCTAAGACCATTGTCATTTGAAGTATATCAGTGGTTTTCAAAGTGTGGTCCCTCGAACAGCGTCACTTGGGTACTTGTTAGAAATACGGTACACATTCTCCACTGAATCCAACACTGGTATTATCTAGAAGCAGCCTGGTCCCGGGAGGCAGCCAGCCTAAAAGGTGAACAATAAATGTGTGTGATTTAGAACCAACACATTCTACTAGTGTATAATGTGCTTACAGAAAGGAGTCAGGATGGAGAGCAAGAATCTGGCACCAACTACATACACTGCATCTGGCGTTGCACACCAGGTTTACAAAATAAAGAAGGATGTATTCTTCAATAGAGCAAAAATTGTGCTGCAAGCCCCAGAATAGATGATAAATCCTTGACAAGAATCTACTATGCTTTATAAGTTTCTTGTACGTAGAAACGTTTTATAATTAACGAGGTGTGTCCAGACGTGCTAGTCAAGCCTGACAATTTTATGTTGCTGGCAGTCTTGTCTCGAGTTTAATTTCAGAAAGCCTCTGACTTGCCCAAGATCAAAGTCAGCGGCAGGACCAGGATGGAAAACCAGGTTTTTCTGTCCATCCAGTTTTCTCTCAACCTCTCACAGTGGGTTCCCTATTTGCTTCCCGGTATCTAAATACTAGAGGGCGGTTGTCGAAGCACTGGGAAGCTGTCTTCCATTTTATATTGGTTAATTGACGTTCTGGATTATAAATCACCCTCCTGTGACTGTGAGTTGTATGACTCAATACCCTAGGGCCCAATTATCACTGGATGAGCTGACAAAATTGAGTTTCTGAACTTGTAAAGCTGAGAACCAGTGTCGAGGTCATCGTTTCTCATGGGGCTGACAGAATGCAGAGGGCTCCCCTCGAGGTGCTTGTTAGGAGCACATTTGAGTGCTGTCCAACATACATCTTCCCCACAGGTTCTGAGATGCCATCCTTGGGGTGTGTTCTGTGCTTCCTGGTTGAGAATCTTGGCAACGGCGAACAAGTTATTGATGGGAAGGTGTTAGTGTGGAAAAGTGGCTGAGAGCCACTGCCCTTGGCTACCATTACCTGACAAGTTTTAACTGTCCTCTGAGGTCAAGTTTGGCACAGAGGAGAGGACTAATCTAAGTATGGGGACAAGTAAAGACTTCTTTGAAAGGGCATCTAAATTGAAGTCTTGAAAGGCAAGCCAGAAGATAGATGGAGCATTACAGGCTAAGGAATGAAAATGAATATGGACGTGGAAGGGAGAACATAGATAATAAATTAAAAAATTAAGACCATTTGTTTAGAGAGTATGGAAGGTTATGGTACTTAAAAGGTAGAGTGATTTCAGATCAATTATAGGCAAGAAGCAGTCACTAATAGATTCTGGAGGCTGTGTTTAGAAAGATTTCTTTGATGACTGTTAAAGTTTGAAAGTAAGAGGCATGAAGGTGGTTATTGAATCATCCAAAAAAATAATTAAGTCCTGAATTTGGTCTGTGATCAATAGGGTTAGAAAGGAAAAGGCAGCTACGAGAGGCTACAAAGGATAACTTTGTGCAGTTTGCTGAGATGAGTGGGAGGAGGCTGTTGAAAATGACATGAACAGAATGATGATGTAATTAATTCAGATAAGGGACACAGGAACTTATTTGTGGGGAAGTTAGTTATTTGCTTTGGAACTTAAATTTGAGGCGCTGGGGAGTAGGGATCCATCCACGTGCTAATTTTCACCAGTTTGAAATTCAAGACCGGATTTTAAGAGAGATCTTGGCTACAAGAGTGGACTTAAGATGCACATAAATGTAAGTGGTACTGAGTTCAAGGGAAAAGAAGAAAGAAAGAGTATGGGGATTCTTTTCAGAATTATTACCCTCATGTAAATTTAAAATGTAGGGAAAAAATCAGTACTTTAACAAATCCAAAGTTAGTGTCCAGTTTACTTTTAAAATGGAAACCCTGCCGAACTTCTAAGGAACTTGAGTTCTAGCGAACAATTTTTAACTCATCAATTTTCAACTGAGTTAAAAATGGGCCCTGGCTGGTGTAGCTCAAAGGATTGAGCGCGGGCCTGCGAATCAAAGGGTCGTCGGTTTGATTCCCAGGCAGGGCACATGCCTGGGTTGCGGGCCAGGTCCCCAGTTGGGGGAGCACAAGAGGCAACCATACAATGATGTTTCTCTCTCCTTCCCTTCTCCTCTCTCTAAAAATAAATAAAAAATTTTTTTTTTAAAATGGTCTCATGGTGCTTTTATCTCTAATAGTTGTATTGTGCAGGGGAAACAATGGCAGGTTTTATCCCAAGGCCCAAGGACTGACTCTGGGCTGCAGCACTGCCTGGCCACCTGGCCAAAAATCTGAGCTTCAGTTTCACCATCTGTAAAACAAGGCTATGACCTACTCTGATTGCTTCACAGGATTTTGAAGATCAAATGACATATTGCATGTGAAAGTGCTGTACAAACTAAGAAGTTATTAGCACAAGAATATTAGCCTAGCATATTGCCTGGCAAAGTAGAAAGGAAAGTATTCCTTAACTGATGGAGATATTCCACTAATTAGAAAGGAGGCAGCTTCAGTCAAGCATCTGTGTACTTCCCACATTGCCCATCACAGTGTCCACACTGCAACAGCTCATCAAAAAGGTGGAATAAACACCAAAACCTTGGTGTAAGGTTTTGTATTATTCTGTACCTGAGACCCTCTGGGCATCAGAGTGGGAGGAAAACCTGATGGAATATTCCTTTTTAGCAATTTTTTTCAAGCCCATGTCTCAGGTTTGCTACAGATAGCTGTGGGTGTTGCTTGGTTCTGTTCATTGCACAAACTACCAAAGTTCTGAGAGAAACACAAGTGATTAGACCAGAGCCCAATTCCAGGGAGAAAAATTCTGTCTGGAATCAAGAGCCAGAGAAAAGTGAATGCTTTTATGATCTCATCCAAGAAACCGAATTTCCTGCCTTACAGAAAGGATCCTGTCAGTCACTTTACACCTGCCCCACAAGGAACCCACATTTTCCAACATTTTTTAAAGCTAAGGGATGACAATGCAGCTTCATGGTGTCCCCTTTTAATTTCCTGTTTAGATAGGAAGGGACAGAATGCCTCTCCTAAATTTGTAGCGGGACACCTTGCTGACTTTATGCCTAAGCTCACCTCCATTTAGGCCTCCAACGCGCAGGCTCTGTCTGCCTCCAGAGAAGGGGCCAGGTCCTCTCTTCCTCCGTCCTTGAATTCTCATTCCTCTTTGCAAAGCCCGTTTTTAAAAGTTATTTCACATGAGAAAATTGCCTAAGGTCACACAATGAGATTAATGTCTGCAGACTCCAAATTAGTCCTACATCATAATAGTCCAGGATAATGAATTCAGAATTTGGAATTAGAAGGCTTGGTTTCAAGTCCCAATCCACTGATTGAAAGTGTTTGTGTCATAAGCTTTTAATTTTTCTTTTTACAAGAACTTTCTCAAAGGGCTGCAGAGGATTACATGAGATAATGTACCCAAAAGCACCTTACAAATTGTTACAGTACTAATTTACTTTTTCTGACCATTTTTAATATTGTCATCAACAACAATAGACTGTGTAAAATACGTACAAGGCTGTACTTCTGGCTGGATGGAGCTAGTCACGGAACAGACCTCAGCTAGTGGCTGGTGCAATTTCCAAGTGAGGATCCCAAAGTCTAGTTCATGTTCCTGCTGGGGCCCAAGGCTGATCTGAATTATTTTCCAGTCTGCCAGCTAATGTAATTCTGATACAATGTTTATGAGAACCTAAGAACATTGCTTAACAATTTTAAAAAACAGCTCTCTGGGGCTCCTTCCTGTCTCCTGGCCTTTGCATGTGCTGTTCCTCGGACTACTCTTCCCTGGCTACTTCCTCATCACCCTGCAAACCTCACTTCAAGTGCCACTTCTTCCTCTAGGAAACCCTCCGTGATGCTCTAGACATGGTCTCACAAAGCAACTTCCAACTCTCCTTTATACCACTAAACCCAATTCTGATTGTAACTATGCAAGTCCCTTCATGTGAGTGTCAGCTCTGGGAGGGAAGGGTCCCTGTCTGTCTGGATCCGTCCACATCTCTCCTACCTTGGATAAACACAATTAAATGTATTAAATTAGTGAATGAGGCCAGAGGTTTGCGTTTCTTTAATCTTGTTAAGAGCTCTTGTACAATAAAAATAAAAAGTATAAAGAAAACTATCCCTGACCAGTGTGGCTCAGTTGGTTGGGCATCGTCCTGCAAAGTAAAAAGTCGCTGGTTCAATTCTCAGTGAGGGAACTTGCCTGGGTGGTGGGTTTGGTCTCTGATTGAGGCACATATGAGAGGCAACTGATTGATATTTCTCTCCCTTTCTTTTGCACCCCCTTCCCCTCTCTCTAAAAATAAATGAATTTAAAAAAAAAACACCCTAAGTTAACACTAGCATACAAGGTTCTTGATGGACGAATGCTGCCTTTGGCAGTTTTCTCCAGTCAAAGAATTACTGGCCGTAATCCACCCATCAAGACCCTTTTCGGAGATGCAGGAGTGGTCAAGGCTCGCACTTGCTCTGGATTACTCCCATTATTCCAGTGGAGCTGCTCTTCTGGGGGGATCAGTTAGCCAGTGAGGAAACCAGCACAACTTCCTGTGCAAGCGGACAACTGTCCTTTTTTTTCTTGGTCGGGACCCAGAAGAGAGTTTCTAAGTATGAAACCTATCTTAAAGCCATAAAGAAGATGAAATTTCCCTATATCAACCTCATTTTTCCTCTTGCTTCTATTTGTTTTTCTAACAGCCTTCCCACAACTACTTGGGGATAAGTTTAAATCAATGGTTAGGTTCATCTAAGAGAAGTATCATTTTTACCTTATCCCAACTTTGGGAGAAAAAGGTTTTGTTGACCATAAATATGACTTCAGTCAACAGCTATCCAATCTGCGTGTATGTATGTGTAGGAATGTATGTGGGATATACACCCTTCCCTGTTTTCTACTAAGTATCATTCTTGCTTACCCTCCTTACCCAGGCCCTACTCAGCCAAGTGTTAGTGGATTTAAGCTGCCTTAAAAACACACAAATAAGAAACAGGGCCCAATATAAAATGCACCATCAGACTGAAGAAGCCTCCTCAAGTCAGATTCAACATCTGCATAATAATAAACATTAGTATATAAAAACCAATCATTGCAAGAGATAGGGCATCTCGTGACCCTGAAGGGCTGCCTGGCTCAGGTCTCCCAGGTAACAGCCAGATCAGACTGTGTAATCATCAGACAAATGGTCAAAGTCAGAGTTTCCTCAAGGCCACTATCATGACCTCACTTGGACCCTCTCAAATTTCACTGAGCTGGTTCATGTTAGGGTGACTTTGAGGGTCTTTAGCTTCAGAGAGCCTTTCTTTTATTACCCTTTAATTACCTGTTAGTCATTTTGGGCTTTGGCAATTTCTGCAGGGATGTAGGTTTCATTTCTTCCCTGTAAATGAAAAGGCAACCCATGAGGTTGTTAAACAAATTCTATTCAGTAGCTGGAAAAGTGCATTTCCTGTGGAATGACAGGAATTACATAGAAGCAAGCAATTTTATTTTCCTCAAATGTAGCAATAATTTTAATCTGTACATACATAAAACAAACAGTGCAATTATAAAACCTTGAAGGTGACATGCATACTTTAAGGTGCAGTTGGGATGGGGGAGGATGTTAGCATCTCCAATTCTCCTTACCACTTTTTTTTTCTAGGTCCTTATGCAAAAGCACTGAGTCAGGAAACTTCATCTGGAATGCTGAAGTTAAAGGTGAACTTCCTGAAGTCTGCACGTCTAACTGTCACAAACAGAACAGGAATGACATCCTAGAGCAGTTTGGTAGGGACTAGAGTAATATGGCTGGGCTTTTCAAGCTGGGAATGAATGAAATCAGGGATGCATTTTCTGAAAAACTAAAAGAGTTAATGTTTGTAACTGAGTGTCCTATTTCTCTTTCATAGTTGCTACCCATGTGAGCCCTTCCACCAATCTTTGATTCGGTATACTTTCTGAATAGATGCGGTTCGGTGGAGTTGTTTGGAACTAGGGGTGGTGAGATGCAGAAAGGAGGACCTGGGAAAATGGCTTCTTCCTTGATGTCTGAGTCCAAGCTCCTCTTCCACCGTTAGTTCTTATGGCCTTTTCTCTGCCACGGAAGCAGAGGTAGCTGGTGCGCAATGTCAGGTGCTGTCATCGTGCACAGGCCCAGGAGTGCAGGTGAAGGCGGGTGATGGGGTCACCTCTGCTTCTTCCACAACACCTTTCTCAAGCTTTCCTGGCCTTGCAGTAGAACTTCTGGAACTAGAAAGTCAGTTCACTGGGTCCTTGACTCAGGCCAGGAGGAGACAAGATGTGGCAGAGTGACAAGACACAAAGGGAAAATACGGTACCAATTAGCCTCACAGCAGGATAAATTTATATTTGCACTGATGAAAATTCAAATTCCCAAAGTCAATCTAAAAAAAAGTAAGAAGATTTTCTTTGCGCACTAGTGTTTCTCCGCAGAAGTAGCCTGTGTAGGTCTGGGGAGAGCTGCTCGCACCGCTCCCCAGTGAGACGGCCCGGGCGCTCCAGGGCGGGCGCTGTGCTCTGGCTCACCCGGACAGCTCTTTCCGGCCGCTGGCGTGTTCACGTGAACCCAAAGGAAATCCGTACGTGGTGTCACAGTTATTAAAATAACGCGATATTACTAGCCAAATGTAACTGCAATTCAATCAATGTTATACTTCACACACAAGTATAGAAAAATCAAGAGTATAATAATAAAGCCATAAAATTAAACAGACAGAAATAAATTTCTACAAGAAATCAAATATATTTACAGTGAGATTTAAAGGGAAAAATAAGCTACTTGGATCATAAATTTAATTTTATTTTAAATAACTTTAGCTACCTCAGCTGTTAATACAATAAAAGCAGAAAGAACAGGCTGCTTTTTTTTCCAGATTTAATCAGAAAATTGTATCTACAATAATTGACAGAACTCGCTTCTTGTCCTTCACCCATCTCATCAAAAATTATTGCATTTTCCCCAAACTGTATTTTTTGGATTCCTCTGTGAATGCACTCATTTCATTCTCATTCCTGGAGGCATCTTGGTTTAAATCCATCTTTTAAAAAAGGAGAAGGGGTAGATATGTGGAGGCAAAATATTCTCTTGAAGCCAACAGAGACAGACTTGCTAGAAGAAGCTGATTGTACGCATGAGCTGCCCGGGTCAGGGAGGGCTGTCGACTCAGAGACACGTGGCAGCCTGCGGCGGACGGCACGGCAAAGCGCCCGGGCCTTCTTCCTTGGCGGTCGGAATGGAGCCAGCGGAGGCGGAACTTTGTCTTCCCCTTGGAGCTTGTCGTTTTGGTTCTCCTCCAAAGGCCTTCATCCAGATAAGAAGCCAATGACTGATTACAAAAATAAGAATAATTAAATTTGGCTCAAGAAATAGATTGTCCAACTGTTCTGCCTTGTTATTTTTCAATAGCCAAGGCCTCACAAAGAAACAAAACATCTCTCAATCTCCCAACAAAAGTGAACTCCTTTTTTTTTTTTGCTCCAAATGCTACGACCTGAAGAATGGCTGCAGATTGAGATATCAAAAATCTCAGAAAAATATATAATATATTTGTATATCTCTGTATGTCTATTATTTAAATTTCACATTCCGTTAAAAGTGGTTATTCAGTCAGTAGCTGCTGAAGGAGGCTCTTCTGCTGGGCCTGGGGGGTCTGTGGTCCTGCCGTGGGCTTTTGAGTTCCCAGTGGACCAGGCTGGTTCAGGTAAGGGTCCCCGCCTACCAGATTCACTGTACACTGGACGTCAGCAAACACCTGAACCTGTTGCACCTGCTGGAACACAAATAAAAGATGTGTTTAGACGGAAGGATCTGCCCCCCCGGCTTATGAGTGGGTACTACTTGAAGTGGAAACTCACTAGAGCATTCCTCTAGTCTGTAGTCACCACAGAGAAGAACTCTTCTGTCTTCTTGTCCTACAAAAAGAAAATTGCTGCACTCATTTTGCTCAGGGTTCTGGAAAGTTCACACTTTAAAAATAAAATAAAAATCGGAAAGGTCAAGCCTCCTACAGGGTTGCCATCAATACTGAAAGTGAGCATTGTTGCTAATATTGCCAAGATTGGGAAAAGCCCAGTTTAGGAGTCTGGGTATCCAGTGGTGGGTTTAAAAAAAACAAAGCACACATGTTATTTGGAAAACTGGTTTCAAAGCATTCTATAGATGACTTTAATAGGATAGAAAATACAACGTTAGAACATTAAGGGCTTTAACCAAGCATTAGCAAAATAAAACCACCACAACTCAGTAACAGGACATCAGCATTACTAAAGTTAACGTCCAGAAGGTTTGTGTAGTATCTAAATGTACTATTACATAGCTTCTTTATATATTGCCTTTAGAATCACAGCAAAACATTAGCAGAACAATTTTATATTTAACTTCGTTTTCCTGATAGACAATCCATTTAAACACAGGAGCTAAAAATAACAGCAAACTACTAGCTGCAAACAGTGTGAATTTTCCCTTTAACTAATTTCAGTAATAATATTATTCCTTTAAAAGGCCTACAGGTGCATAGTTCTAGCATTTTCTACTGGGAAAACAAAACCAGAAGTTAGTCTTTACCAATCGGTCTTATTAAAAAGTTATCTGTGGAACTGATGAAGGCCACTGTCACACTTGTGAATGTTCCAGGCCAAGAGTGGAGATGCCTCCTCAGTCACCTAAGTACATCTAACTAAGTGTCTCAAGTTTTTGGCAAACTGTGCCTTGTGTTTGATAGGCTCCTGGAGTATTTTAGATTAGTGCTGCAGTTTTTGGCCATTCTTCACTAATTCACTCCAACTACACTCAGCTTTTCTGAAAACAATTTTTTCATCCTAATTGAATAAAAGTTGTTTTCCATCAACCTTCACTGGCCAAATGTCAAATGTCCTGATGACCCAACTGCATGTCTAGCCCCTGGTCCTCTCGATGCAGCGACACTCCAGTCTCCTCTCTCTCAGCTAAGCAAGCATCCCTGAGCTTTTTTATTGCCTGGTGAATTAAACCTCTACTCAGATTAGCATCTGATTAGCTTCTCTCCTTAGCCTCCCTCTCTTTACCCTCCTCTTTCCCCACTTTCCAAATTTCCCTTCTGGCCTCCACATGCTCCCACTTGTTGCTTTCTTTGGGGCTCTTCCTTGTGTACCTAATACATACCAGCTCTGTGTTCTCCTCAACCCTCGGTCTCTTAACTCCTCACTCCTACTTTCCCTTCGAGAGCTCCCGCTGGCCTTCCTGTCTCCGAGTCACGTGTATCCTCTCCAGGCCTCTTCTCTATTCTGTGCTCCGTTCCCCTCCGCTCCTGTGTCTTGCCTCCTCCTCATCCCAGCGCTTGGAACACAGCCAGCCCCCAGTCCGACCCTAGTCCTCCCCTCCTTGTTCTTCTTCTCCTGTTCTGTCGTCTGTCTCTATACTTCTTTGTAGCGCAGTCCCCCACGTCCGTTTGACAGACACAAACACACTGGAGCAGAGAGATTTCATGATGGGCTACAACAGAAAGATGCTTCTACCACTGAAATGTACAATGAGCACAAACTACAGCACTTTTAGGCACTGATTTTTAAAACAATTAACATAAAATTTTGTGTTTATATATTTCAACATATGAAATACTGGGGCAGAGCAAAAGATGTTTCTGTCCCCAAACAATTAAAAATTTTCTAGGTGAAGGCATAAAAAAACAAACTAGGGAGAAAATTCTGCTTCTTTAAAAACTAATGCTTTATTGAAAGATAGTCTGTATTGAAATTTTTAAAAAATTGAAAAGATTAAACCAAACTTTAAAAAGTACACATTTCAGCCATTTTGAACTTTAAAAACGAGGTCCCTCAGACCAGACCTCAAAGGACTTCTAAGACAGCTGCGCATTCACAGACAGGCAAAGCGAGATGCAAAAGCAGCTTCCCATTTGCCAGGTGAGGAGGGTGGTGTGAGAGCTGAGTCCCAGCCTCTTAAGATTTTCCAGCCTAGTTTTTACTTCAAGTCAAATGCTGCCTCAGGCTCAGGAAATTTATTGGTTGTTTGTTTTAACTAACTTGTTGAGCTGCCCAGTATATCTATCTGTAGGTGTGAGCCTTTAAAAAAACCTTCTAGTGCCCTGGCTGGTGTGGCTCAGTGGACTGAGCATTGGCCTGTGAACCAGAATGTTGCTGGTTCGACTCCCAGTCAGAGCACACGCCGGGGTTGCAGGCCAGGTCTCTGGTTGGGGGTGTGCGAGAGGCAACTGACCCATGCATTGATGTAGCTCTCCCACATCAATGTTTCTCTCCCTGTCCTTCTCCCTCCCCTGCTTTCTCAACAATAAATAAAAAATTTTTAAGATTTTTATTTTGTTTTTTAAAGATTTTATTTATTTATTTATTTTTTAGAGAGAGGAGAAGGGAAGGAGAAAGAGAGGGAGAGAAACATCAATGCGTGGTTGTCTCTCAGGTGCCCTCCGCTGGGGATCTGACCTGCAATCCAGGCATGTGCCCTAGACTGGGAATTGAACCAGTGACTCTTTGGTTCGCAGGCCTGTGCTTAATCCACTGAGTTACGCCAGCCAGGGCTAAATAAATATCTTAAAAAAACAAAAAACCTTCTAGTGAATGAAGACTTCATCTTCCCCATCACAAAATCCCCCCTCTTCAGCCTCGTACACCTCAGAGCCTGTTCCCCAAAGCACACACTAGGGACACAGCCCCCTAACTCATCTTCCTCCTCCAGAGCTGGCTGCCCACTGCTCCTCCTCTCCCCTCCTCCCCGCTCAAACGAAGCCTAATCTGGAGCTCTGATCGCTGTTCGCTTTCAGGGATGAAGCTTCAGCTGACGACTGAATCTGAGTCATCTAGGGATGAAGCTTCATCTGAAGGACTGAATCAAGCGCCCTAGAAGTTTATCCCGATCTACTTTACCAATTTTAATTCCTATGAATTCTTATCACAAACCCTTTCTTTACCTTTCTTCAGTGAGTCTGGTTTCCCGGGACTATGCTAAGAAATTACTGTTTCCCTTTCTCTGTGCCCCCTACTTCCAATCCCTAGACTTTCAAGCTTACCCCCACCCCAGCCTCCAACAACCAACCAGAGTACCTTTCTCCCTCACTTGGCCTTGCTAACTACCCCACAAGGCCCAGATCAGTTCCATCTCCCGTGTAAATGCTCCTCTAACCACCGGCAATTTCTTCTTCTTAACACGTATGGCTCCTTTCACTTGTAACAAAAACTTGAGTTTCCTGTTTGATTAAGCGATTTATGTGCGTAAGTCTGTGTGTTTCATCTCTCACAGGCCCTAAGTGGGACAGGAGAAAGAGCAGGAACTCTGCCGTTAGAAAGACCTGGGTCTGGACCTCAGCTCTGCCACTCTCTCGCTCTGTGAATTGTGCATGGAGTTAAATCCCCCCAGGTTCTGTTTCATTGTCTGTGAAAGAAAGGAACACTGCCTCCTTCATAGAGTCATCGTGAGGTTACATGAGATAAAGCGCAGTCCCTAGCACAGTGCCTGGCAAATCTTAGAAGCATTTCATACCCTAACTCCTTTGCCTCACTTCTTCGCACAGTTCACCTACAGGGCAAACATGTCTCCTGTTCCTTTGTATCACCACCTTAGCATAATGCTGGCATTTAAAAATTTTTTTAAAGTATTTATTAAGAGACTAAAGACTCTACCAAAGTTACTGAAGTGAATTAAAACCTCCGACATTTCTAAATTTAGGTTAATATAAGGAAGTGGCCACCCATGCTTTTGATATTGTTTTAAAACAAACTTCTAAAAGGAGGCAGAGTACATGGCAGACATTTTGTTTTATTTGAATTTATTGAGATCTTTCGAGGTGTTGTGGTTACACGTGAATTTGAGCACTATGTTTATTTATGAAATAATTAGTGGCCATGTTAAATTAAACCTTCTGAAAGCTTATCTCATTTAACCCTCTCAACAATCCTAGAGCAGGCATTTGGTTAGTTCTGGTGGTTACAGGCAGCCCAGCAAAGCTCCCTGACATGCCCGAGATGACACAGCCACGAAGAGGAGAGCCAGGACTCGCACCCGGGTCTGACTGCCAAGGTCAGGCTCTAGTCACGAGGCTGCACAAAGCGTCCTGTGTCTCCAGAGTGCACTCGACAGCTCTGGGCTTAGAACCTTCTTACTGACCTGGGTTCCATCTGTTTCTGTTTTGAGAAGGTCAGTAGATGAGAGCTGGTTGCAGTAGAGGCCTGTGTGTCTCAGTGCTGAATCATTTATCTAGTAAAGATAAGCACAAGACCAAATTACAAGCTAGTTGTTTGAGTTTAAGAGCTAATTCTTCAATGAAAAACAACCTCCTGACAGAAAAGTAACAGAAGGAAGGACAACAGAAATAGAAGGTTAACAACTGACTATGTTGTTAGAAGTCAGGACGACGGTTCCCTTTGTAGGAGTCTGAGAACTTCTGGGTGCTGGTGAGCCGATGTGGCCGGTAGCTATAAAGGTGTGTTCAGTTTGTAACAATGTATCTAGTGGCATACTTCTGTATATTCCTTTATATGCTACTTCAATAACAAGTTAATTCACACACACAAAAGTTCATTAGCGAAAGAATTCCACTTCCAGTCAAGATTCAGTAACAGGGATCAGATTTATCCTCTGCTTGAATCAACTAAAAATTGGACAAAACGTATGAAATGAAGGCACTCAAGACACTGGACAAAAGCAATAAATGACAGTTATCCCTAAGCATTGGGAAAGAACTGAGGTGAGTGCTATGATCACCCCAGCCTACTGCCTAGAGGGAACTTCCAGGTTGTAGCGTGGGGACAGGGAACCCAGGCAGAGCCTGGCAGGCATCCTCAGTTGAGAAGATGCAGCTGGAAGTCTGAGATGGCCAAGGCGGCTGGAATTCCCAGGGCAGAATATCAGACGGGAGAGACCTGCACAGGGAGAAAATGCTGAGATCTGCAGATCCCCTCGAGTCTACAGCTTGGTGCTGATCAGCTAATGGATGTTGGGGAGCTACCCAAAGCAGAGAAGAGGTTCACCTGAAAAGATTTACATGGAATAATTCCCAAAGATCACACAAAGCTGGGAATAGGTCTTCATCCCACCAGCCAGAGTGGAAAAAAGCATCAGAATTCATGTAGCATGAAGTAGCACACTGGAAAGGTTTTGCCTGTGTAGTAGGGTACAGTTGGCCCTATAATACATGCTGCTCTGTTCCCACTAAAGAAAAAAGCAAGACCTGAAAGGATTGAATTGTTTTCAAATCGCTTAACTACTTCCCAAAACAAAGCTCAAGGATATTTATAGGAATATCAACAAGGTAAAATTCATATGTCTAGCATCCAATAAAACATATCAGGCATGCAAAGTAGCAGAAAAATATGACACACAATGAAAAGTCAATCAATTGAAACCAACCCCAAAAAGACACAGATGAGGGAACTGATAGGTAAGAATATGAAGACAGTTGTTATAATAACCACATTCCACATGTTCGAGAAGACAGAGGAAAGACTGAACGTGTTAAGAGATATGAGAGATGTAAAAAAGGTCCAAACTGAACTTCTAGAGGCAAAAATAGCAATGTCTGAGATGAAAAATACACCGGGTAAAATGAAAAGGTCAGACATTGCAAAAGAAAAGATCAAAGTGCCTGACTATCCGAAATGAGACACAGTGGGGAAAAAGGCCGACCTCACACCATCCCCACCCCTCCCCCGACCCAGGCGATTGGTGAGCTGTGGGACCACCTCAGGGGGGACATGACACGTGCAGCTGAAGTCTCTGAAGGAGGGGAGGGGGTGGCGACAGGACAGACATTTGAAGAGATAGTGACTGATGTCTTTCCAAATTTGATGAAAATTATACATCCATAAATCAAGAAGCTCACTGAAGTCCAACCAAGCACAAAAACCATGAATAAAATCACATTAAAGCATATCATAATCAAATTACTTAAAACCAGTGGTAAAGTCAATAACCTTAAAAGCGGCCAGGGAGGGGAAAAATCAATCATGTACAGAGGGACGAAGACTAAACGACAGCAGATGTCACATCATAAATGCTGTAGTATTTAAAGTACGTTACAGCACTAAGAGCTAAAACTGCCAACCTGGAATTCAGAGAGAACTTTCAAAGATGAAGATGAAACAATAAACGTTTTCATACATACAGAAGCTGAGAGAATCCAGTGCCTGCAGACCTAAACTGTAAGAACTGCCAGAGGAAGACTTTCAGGCATAGGGACGATGACACCAGATGGGGATGTGGACCTACACGAAGGAATAAAGAGCGCTGGCACTGACTACATGGCTAAACACAAAAGACTTCTTATTTAAATTTTTAGAAAATATAACTGACCGTTTAAAGTAAAAAGCAGTAACAATTATTTTGTCGGATGTGTAGACATAATACCGTATTTTGCCATGTATAATGCACCCATCTATAATGTGCACCCATGGTTTTTGTGCTCATCATACGTGGAATTATACCCATGGCATGCAATCATCACACCCATGTATAATGCACATCCTTATTTTTCCCTCAAAAATCTGGGCAAAAAAGTGCGCATTATACATGGCAAAATGCGGTATGTACAGTGACAACAGCACAGGAGGGAGATGAACTGTTGTGAAGTTTTCTTATTATATATGAGGTGATACAGTATCACTTGAAAGCAGATGATGATAAGGTAAAGATGTACACTATAAACTCTAAAGCAACAATAAAATTAAAAGACATTTATATATGTTTTAAACACATATATGTGTTTATATATGCACATATATATAGCCAAAAAAGGAGATAAAATGATTTTAAATATTTAGTTAAACAAAAAAAAGGCAAGAAATGGGACAAAAAGAAAAAGACATTTACGTCCAACCACATCGATAATCACATTAAATGTAAATGGGCTAACCACTTGACTGAAAAGGCAGAGAATGTCAAATTGAATAAAAAAGCAAGACCCATTATATAAGAAATACACTTTAAATGTAATATTTTTTAACCTCATTATATTTTTTATTACTTTGTTTTAATCTACTGTTTATGTACTGTAGAGAGTACATAATTCTAATAATTGAACAAGATTGCCCTGGCTGGTGTGGCTCATGGATTTAGTTCGCTGGCCTGCGAACCAAAGGGTCACAGGTTCAATACCCAGTCAGGGCACAAGCCTGGGTTGTGGGCCAGGTCCCCGGTAGGGGTGTGCGAGAGGCAACCACACACTGATGTTTGTCTCCCTCTCTTTCCCCCTCCCTTCCCCTCTCTCTAAAAATAAATAAATAAAATCTTTTAAAATAATAATAATTGAATAAGATCAAGACAATAAGGACAAGAAACAATCCTATCTACTTCTTTTATTTTGCTGTAAGATGTGGCTCACTAAGTTGGTTTTTTCCCTGCTAACCTCCTTAGGCTTACTATGTAATACCTGGGGAGTAGGGATTTAAAAAAACAGTAGTATCAGAAAGAACTTCTATAGAAAAGGTGACCAGTATTAACATGTTTTTAGACTTGTTGGAAATTATGGCTTCGTAGCCAGAGCCTAGTCACCACAGTCTACTTTGTGGTTGCTGATAATGATAATGAACTACAAGGAATTACCCCAGTGATCTTAAATACCACTTTGAATTTAGTCATTCTCTCTTTAAAAATCTTCAGGAAGCTCCAGGATAAAGTCTAAATGTTTAGATGGGCTTTAACACCCCTAAAAAGCTTACCACATCAATTCTGCTCTAAATATAAAATAAATATCCCTTTACCATTCACTAGGCTTTTCAACTTCTATCCCTGCCTGGATCACGCTGTGATAACCAGTCTTAAATATTCTTTTCCATTCTATTTCCTTAGGCAAATTTTCCCTGAAGCCTTTCCTAATTGGGATGTTTCCTTCATACCCTCAGTAGTTAATGGTATGTACCCCTTACCTGGCATAATCTGTGTGGTCCATGGGGGTCCATCTCTTACACAGCTAGTCTGTCCTGCTAGCCACTGATTCTCTGTTTATACTGTATGTCCCTAGCTTGGTAATATTATCTCCTATGGAGCTATCTTCATACATAGCAAGTACTAAATAGATGTTAAAGTGAAAGGGAGAAATGAAGAAAATGTGTTCAGAATATAAAGGAGTAAGTTCCAAGCCAATGTGTTATATGTATCATTTTATAATAAATCTAAAACACCAAAATCTCATGAGACTAAAATCTTATACGGTCTGTCAAAATTTCCACCTTATATCTTACAGGATAGTAGTTACCGAAAGACAGTGGGAAGGAATAAAGAAGTGCGGTTATTTTTGATGAGTACCGGTGAACACACCTGGCTTTCCTTAGAATGACGACTCACGGTGTGGTGTGGTGGTGTGTGCGTGTAGCGAGTGTGTCGGCTGTGCCACTCACCTGCTCGGGGCACACAGTGTTCATTCCCGGCATCTGCAAAGAGCTCATCTGCATCTGGCCCATCATCGGGTTCATGTTCTGAACACCGGTGTTCCCGCCAGCCATGGACACGGTGATGCTCATGTTGTTGTAGACCCCCGGCTGTGCGGGCGCGGGCTGGCTCTGGACCGCTTGGCCGAATACACTGTTAACTCAAAAACAGTCCCGATTACATCCGCCCATCATGAGCGTGGGGATAATGTGACTGCACTCCGTTTCTTAATTACTAGACGGAATTCCAAAGACAGCCTTTCACATTATTAAGTTACACATAGGCTTTATCATATTACGATATATAAGGATTAAGTATAATTCAGATGCAGTTTGAACTCTGCCCCAGGGATTTAATAACAAAAAATAGCTCATTTTAAGTTACAATTATCTGGCCTAGTATCAGAGTTGATAAGCTCCAATTATCTAAACAATTAAGAAAGGACGTTTTCCATATAAGTAAATCTTCCAGATAACTGAAATTTACCCATTTAACCACCAAAACGGTTCTAAGATTTCAAATGTTAAACCAGTTTCTATTAGTAGGTAGAAGAGTATGGGACAAACTCCAAGTAAATACAACTTGAAACCTGTTATGTGATGACAAAATTCTACACGATACAAATACACACATCTAAAGGAGAATGTATGAATTGTGTCCTTTGTAAGTTCTACAAAAACACCAAACGTTTTATGATTATCTACCAGTTGTTAAACAATAAGCTGCTGGGAAAATGCTACCTGTTTTAATGTTAACTGGAGAATTTAAAAAATTATTTACTCTGTCAATGACTTATCTATTCCTTGCTAGCTCTCGGTAAGTAAGCAGGATGTACTGACATTTATAGCTTCCGGCAGATTAAGGTAATCATACTGACATCAACAGGCTGAGAAACAGCCCATTCATCATGTCTGAAGAAAAGCAGCAAATTTTCCCCCAAGTAATTATAAAACACAAATGCTCCAAGAAAATTATATGCCCAGGAAATGGTCAATAATGCATCTGTGAACCATTAATATCTGCCCAGTGTGTACATTTGTGAGGTAGTGTCCCCACAACTAAAGGAGAGAAAAAAACCTATTAGTCTAACTGCCCACTGTCTAATGAGAACATTTCTGCTGTAGACAATGCTCATTTGTCAATTGATACACAAATCACCATTGTGGAGCCTCGGGGCTTATGTAAGTTAATGCATGCAGAAGCTTCAAGGACTGCAATGATGTCATACTGAGGGGAAAAAGCTCAGTATTTAATTTCTTGTCAAATTTATATTTGGGACTATATATTAAGTTCTTTCAAACTGCTCTTGCCAATAGCTCCATTTTAGCTTCTTCCCTCATGGGAAGAAGACCAACCCCTTCTGTGGCCTCAGTTCCAGGTCCTGGGTGGACTGTGGGGCTCGCTGGCAACTCAGGCCCAGTGTGGGAAAGACCCTTCCCTCTGCTGTTCTGGTCGACCTCCTGGCAGTTATCACAGTATTCGGCAGCCCCTAAATCTTGGGGGGAAGAGGGAAAAATTAAGACTTTGGCCCAAAGTGGGTTCCACAGATACACAGGTACTGATAAGCAGGGAGGAGAGTCCTGGTCAAATAAGTCTGAGAAACAAAGGGTTAAACAACAGGCCTTCTTAGCCTTTAAAATGCTAATAAGCACAAGGACTCTCCCTTCGGACTAGTGTTACACAGAAACACTGCACAGTTCCAGGACGTGCAGATTTGGTTTAACCCTTTGTTTCTCTAGTCATCAGAGAGAGAATGAAAAAGAAGCATATTATACTATCTCTGAACACATCGTCCTACTTAAAGGCTCCTTATCTTTTACTTCTCTTCCCTCCACTCTTGTCACCGACTAGGCTCTGGGTAACTCGACAACAGGGGCTGCTTTCCCTGTCCCTGCTGATACCTGTCCCTGTGCCACAGGGACAGCGCGTGGTCACAAAGTATATGCCGCCTGCGCTGAGCAATAAGCTTCTGCACATGAACCAAATAAGCAAGTGTGAAAGTCTGGAAAGTTGGTGCTAATTATTTTCTATCTCAAATGACGTGACAAAGTCAAAGTCCAAAGAAACTGCTAAAGTACAGCGAGTGAAGTCCACGTTTGAATCTGAATCCGAGAAGTGACTTAGGTAGGAATAGGAGACCTCTACTCTCATTTGTTCAAGAGATGCATATTAAGTGCTTACCTTTTCTAAAGGACGGACACAAAGAAGTAAACAAAAACAAAGTCCTTGCTCTTACAAAGCTCGTATTTTAGTCGGAGAGACAGGCCATAAATAAACAGACTAACACACAATCTGTCATGTGCTGAGCACTAGAGAAGAGAAGGAAGGAGCCGGGGGTAGGACACGGCGGTGTTTTAGCAATGATGGTCAGGGAAGTTTACTATGGTGACATTCAATATCTGTGTTTAACAAGGTGACATTTAAGTAGAGACTTGAAGTGTGAGAGAGCAAACCATGTGGCTACTGACAGAAGAACGTTCCAGCAGAGGGATTTAAAAATGCAAAGGTCCTGAGTTTGCAATGTACTTGGCACATGTGAGGAACAGAAGAATAAACAGAAGCCAGTGTGGCAGGCTGAGTGATGAGAATAGCAGATGAGGTCAGAGACGTGTCCGGGGCAAGATTAAGTGGGGCTTTGTGGGCCCTATAGTGTAGGTTGAGTAAGCTGGAGAGTGCTGAAGAAGGGCTGGCATGCTGTCTTATGTTTTGAAAGCATCGCTGTGGCTGCAGCAAGGGTGGCGGCAGGGAGATAGGAGGCTACTGCCATGGTCCAGGAAACAGGTGACGTGCACCTAAGTGTGCATGTGGGACAGGTGACGAGTGAGAGCTGCTAAGAAGCTGACATGATTGGCTGATGGAAAATGCTTGAAGCAGGAATGTAAGAAAAAGAGAAAAGGCGCTCTTCTGAATACCTGGAAAAATAGAGTCGCTTACTAAAATGGGGAAAAGTAGAAGAGGAGCTGGGTTTAGGGAGACTGTCACCTCAGTTTTCATCATGTTGTTTGAGATGCCTACGAGATTTCTACGTGGAGATGTTGACTGAGCAGGCAGCTGTATGGGCAGCACGGCGTTCAGGGCAGGAGTCCGGGCTGGAGCTGTATTTGGGAGTCACGGCACGGAGACAGCAGGTATGGCAGTAAGACTGGATGGTGTACCGAAGCGGGTAGACGGGGGGAAGAGGACCTAGTAGGAGCTGTGAGGCCCTCAAATGGAGGTCAGGGAGAGAAGGAAACTGAAAGAATAGGGGAGTCACCTTTCTCAAGAGAGAAAGTTCTTCCAGAAACCAAATGAAGAGTGTCAAGAAAGCATAAATGCTCAAATATGTCAAGTGCTACTGATGATCCTTGCGCTTGGCATTGTAGAAGATTAATGACCTTGACAAGAATACTTGCGGTGGAGTGGTAGGAATGAAAAGTCTGATTGGTTCAACAAGGAATGGGAGGCAAGGAAGTAACAGAGTATATAGTCTTTTAACAAATTCGACTGTCAAGGGGAACAGACTTGTCAGCATGATGATTATTATTTTTTTAATCTTCACTTGAGGATATGTTTATTGATTTGAGAGAGAGAGGGACAGATGGAGGTGGAGGGAGAGAGAGTTCAAGTGCACAAGCGCACATAAGCGTCTCAACTGAGGATTGAACTTGCAACCTAGGTATATGCCTTGACCGGGAATTGAACTCATGACATTTTGGTGTATGGGAACACTCCAACCAACTGAGCCACCCAGACATAGTCAAAACATGACTATGTTTTCTTTCAAGCCACACTTAATGCCTAAGTGTAGATATGGGGCAAGAGTTTAAGTTGGATCTCACTGAGAGCACTCCACTAGGCACAAGTGCGAAAGAGGGAGAGCTGAGCAGGGAGCCGAGAGTGCCTGTAAGGGAGTAACTGCGATGACGGACTGCCTGATCCAAAGTGGTTTTAGGAAGCTGGAGTTAGAACACATTAGGAAACTAAAATTCTTCTTGTGGGTTGTACAGACAGCTCCGCTTCTACCTAATTTACACAGTCCCCGTGGAGAGTTACACAGTTTTTTACACACAGTCCTCACCGAGAGCTACAGAGTTCCCTAGCAAGATTTCCTCCCTCACCTTTCAGTGAACTTTAAGAGAATATGGTCTTGAGTTTTCAACTTTAACTGCCTTACTTATTATGTTGTCAGATCAAATGGTTTCCCTGTCATTAGAACCAAGACGCAACCAAATTAAAACCCTTAAAACCCCCAAATGATGTGTGAAAAGTTCAGGAGCCGGGATTTGGG
The DNA here is from genome assembly GCA_028533065.1 of Trachops cirrhosus. Classification (NCBI taxonomy): domain Eukaryota; kingdom Metazoa; phylum Chordata; class Mammalia; order Chiroptera; family Phyllostomidae; genus Trachops; species Trachops cirrhosus. The sequence continues at coordinate 136,252,009 of CM052543.1, forward strand.
AGGGAAATGACTTTAGTGAGATAATTCTGAGCAATGTGCGCAAGATGAGGCCACTGAAAAGCTAGATTCAAAATGCTGGGTAAGGCAGAATGACCAGAAGCCTTGAAACCTTTGTTGTTGCCATGAAGTCTTTAAATAATACTGAGAAGAGTAAAACCTGCCTGAATTCAGCTCTATTAAATTCTAACATATTGCCATTCTTGTTTTAGATTTTTGAGATATTTACATGTTTCTATAAAAAACTTTTTTTTAAGTACCCATTTTTACATCTGCCCCAGGCATTCTGTTCCTCATGGGAATTGATCGTATTCTTCAGGTGTGCTGGGGATGGTATGAAAAGGTCAGGGGCCACTAGACCACTTTTCTCTACTGTCAACATGCAAATTTGCCTTAAAAACCATTTAAAGGATTTAAAAATCATTATCTTCCTTTGTTGATAATATAATAATATAAAATTCAGTTCCTTGAATTGGCAAATTGCAGCAGCTAATAATCTTCTATTTAGACTGTGAAGAAATGGTTGTTCTTATGTGCTGCAGTGTGTCCGGGATGCTTGGACATAAAAACGCCCCTTACTTGTTTCCCATTGCTCCTTGCTGCCAGGCCTTCATGTCTGGTGACTGGTACCCAGAAGCAGGCGGAGTCTGCTGGAGCAGAGAGCTCTGAGGAGGAGGGATCGGCATCGGCACCATGGAGCTCCCAGGGCTCAGAGATGGAGCAAAGCTGGCCTCACCTTGGGGAACCATTCCTGCAAATTAACACAACTCATGTGAATACACTATAAATGTATTAAGCCACAAGGATCTTTAGAAATGTTCCTAATCAATGAGGGTAGAGAAAACATTTCTGTCCCTTAAAAATAAGGCAGGAAATTTCAGTGTAAACAGACAGATAAACATATAAAATAAGTTTGGAAGAATGCTTTCTATTCTAAAGATATTGATTTGCATACCTGGATTACATGTGAACTTTTTCTGCTCTATTTTGGCTTGCATGAATTTTTAAGTGTAAAAATCATATGAACATACACGACAGATAACTTGTATAATAAAGGTAAGTTGAAAATGGAGAAACAAGAACAACCCACGTGTGAAATGAAAAATGAGAGTTTTGCTCGCCACTCCTCCTCACTCATCTCTGTGGACTCTTCTTCCTCCCTCCCTTTTTTTCTTCACTGAGATATAGTCTACACAGCATCAAATCCACCCATTCAATTCAATGTTTTTAAATAAATTTATTGAGCTGTGCACCCATCACCATAATCCAGTTTACACCTTTTCATCATCCCCCATTTGCTGGGCCTGTTTGTAGCCAACCCCCACTTCCACCTCTAGCCTACGGTGGCCACTGCTCTGCTTTCCATCTCTACAGTTCTGCCCTTTTTCGGAAACATAATAAATGTAATCGTTGAGGTGTTTTGTGTCTGGCTTCTTTAACTTAGCATACTTTTTTTTTTTAGGTTCCACCATTCTGAAGCAGTTATCAGTAGTTTATTCCTTTTTACTCAGGGCAGTTACTGATTAAACTATTGAAAATCAATTGATCAGCCCTAGCCGGGTAGCTCAGTTGGTTAGAGTGTCATTCCGATACGCCAAGGTTCTGGTCAGGGCACACACAAGATCTCTGGTCAGGGCACACACAAGAAGCAACCAATGAATGCATACATAAGCAGAACCACAAATCGATGTTTCTCTCTCTCTCTCTGTCTCTCTTCCTTCCCTTCTCTTTCAAATCAATAAATAAATGTAAAAAAATCAATTGACCATAAAAGTCAATCTCTCTGTCGCAGTGATCTGTATGTCTATACCTGTCCCAATACCACATTGTCTTGATTGCTATGACTTTATGGGGATTTCTGAAACTGGTAGTCACCCAACTTTGTTCTTCCTTCTCAAAACTGTCCTGGATTTCCATGTAAATTTTAGGAGAAGCTTGTCAATTTCTCCAAAAAGCATGTGGTTTTTTGATAGGGGCTGCATTGAATTATAAGATCAATTTGAAGTGAATTACCATCTTTTCAATCTTGTTTTTCTAATTTTCAGTGCTGTATCTTCAAGTTCACTAATTTTTCTTTTCCAATGTCTAACCTGCTTCTTATCCCCCTCCAGGATATGTTTCATTGTAGTTTCATCTGAGAGGGTGACTTTTGGATTTTTTAAATACCTTTCATACCTTTACTTAACACATCCAAGCTTTCCTGTAACTTCCTGAACATAAAGAATAAATGTAAAATTTATAACTGTCTTAACATCCCTGTTACTAATTCTATCATCACCTGTGTAATTAATTTCTGGGTTGGTTTTGATGGATTGATTTTTCTTCACATTATTGGTTGTATCTTCCTGCTTCTTTGCTAGCTTGGTAATTTAAAAAATGACTCCAAACATTGTGAATTTTACCTTGTTAGGTGCTCAATTTAAAAAATCTTTTAAAATATTTTTGACATTTGTCAGGGTCATGGTTAGGTTACATGAAAAGGGTTTAATTCTTTTGGATGTTTCTCCTAAAGAGACAAGAGCAGACAGAGTTCAGTCCCGTTTATTAATGAGGCAAAACCCTTCAGAGTCTTCTGCTTGACACCCCGTGAATTATGAGTTTTCTATTCTGGCTGTGGGAAGAGGAGTTGGCTCTGTGTGAACTTTAAAGACTGTTGCCTCTAATCTTTTCAGGTGGTTTTCCTCGGCCTTGGTTTGCACGCGCACGCGTGCGCGCGCGTGCACACACACACACACACACACACACACCAGCACTCAGCTGAAGCCCTAAGTGGGATCGTCTGCAGATCCCCACAGTTCTCTCTCTGCAGGGTTCTCTCTTCTCTGGTACTGTGCCCAGATCCACTGCTCAATGCAGGGAAACCACTTCTTCCCCTCCCTGCGCACAGTCTGGACAATTTCGAGAACTGTACTTTGTTTAACTGATAATTTGATAATCTGATAATTTGTTTGCTTCGGATAGAATAAATCTGGTCCCTGTTACTCCATCTTGGCCAAAAGTCCAAATCTATAACAATTTTAAAACGTAAAAATGGATTTTTTATGTTTTCTGTTATATTAGCACTTTGTATTCTTTTTCTCCTGACAAATACATTTCAGAGTTAAACTCTTAGAGGTAGAGAAAGTTGCACAGGGCAGAAGAAAAGAGTGTTATAATTTGATTACCTGTAATTTAGTATAATTCCTTCAAACCTTCCTCTATAAAGTCTTCGATTATTGCATTGCTTCTTTCCCTCATTGTTACATCATGTACATTTCTATGTCCTTAATGTCTGTTTATAAACGTAATTGCATACACCTGTATAATATTCCGTATTCTGTCACTGTTAATACAATGACGTTTCTCTTTTTTTGTTTGGTTAATCTGGTTAGAGATATAGCTAATTTATTCACTTGTTTTTTTATAGGCTATAATTTTAAATTTTCTGCAAAAGTTGAGACAACCAAAGACTTCATAAAGCTTTTTATCTTTTACTCAATGTTTAACTACCTTTTTGCATAAAGATTATATAAACAAAGCTATGTATTTTTCTCCTGCTGCCTCCTCCATATGTAGTTTAATGACTGGCAAGCAATTTTAATTTAGAATAGAGAAAAAAGTTTTCTATTTATGACTCTGAAGGGTGGGTTTCCCATCATGTTAACCATCTTGATATATGCTGATTGTTTTTGCATTAATTCTAATTTTAAATTTCAACTATTTTGGCTGTAATCCTTAAACATTTGTGTCTTCCTCACACTGGCAACATCAAATGGTTGCCTCTCACATGTCCCTACTGAGTACCTGGCCCACAAGTCAGGCACGTGCCCCGACCAGGAATGGAACCGGTGACCCTTCAGTTCACAGGCTGACACTCCATCCACCAAGCCACACCAGCCAAGGTCCCTTATTTTTGTAAAGCAGTTTATGGAGGAACTTAAAGTTCTGCCATTTCATTTCAGTCTGCGACTGGAGGGAACTACTACTTTCTCCACTATACCCAGCTTCTGTGTTTTATTTGGAGTATGACTGCTGGATTTTTTTTAAAGATTTTATTTATTTATTTTCAGAGAGAGGAGAAGGGAGGGAGAAAGAGAGGGAGAGGAACATCAATGTGTGGTTGCCTCTTGCGTGTCTCCCACCAGGGACCCGGACCTCAACCCAGGCATGTGCCCTGACTGGGAATTGAACAAGCGCGACCCTTTGGTTCACAGGCTGGCACTCAATCCGCTGAGCCACACCAGCCAGGGCTGACTGCTGGCTTTATCAAAGAAAAATTCTTATTTTGTGAAAAGTATTTTTGTCAATCAAAGGCTGGGCTGGAAGAAAAGTCCGGGTACCAGATCAAGCATCTGTGGTGGGTGGCAACACATCTGGCTCCATTGCCTGGTGAGGGCGGAAGGTCCAATCACTCACTACTTCAGTTACTGCGTTCTATATATTGACCTGTGAGAGGCCAAAGGCCAGACCCACAACCCTGAGAGACATCTTGTCAACTTCATCAGAACTGGGACTTTGAAGCACTGCCTTTCCAGGTGGCTTTGTCAAGGAACTGAAGCTGGACAGAAAGTTTTTCTTTCTTAAGTTTCCAGAGAAGAGGTGTTAAAGAGCATGACTGAAAATTGACAGAAGTACTATTTTTATAAGAGAAAAAATCCTTGGGGAATTCATTAATGTTTGGCTTACTTGTAGTTAGTCCCCCTGCCCACCTGTGAATGAGTTCAATCTTTTGATATAAAGCCCTGCAATCAAAATCATGAAAGCTGAGACTCTATTTGCTGTTTTGGCTAGGCTGCCATTTTAGAACAGTAATGGGTAAACAAATAATCATAGAAGACTCTAATGTTGGAGGAAGTACTTCTGCAAGCTAGAATAAAGTCAAAAAGCTGTGTCAAATTCTTTGCATATAGAAATCATAAGAAATAAAACTCTTTTGAAGGCCACTCCTGTTCAATCTTCTAATGAAAATATGGATTTATAATCCTTTTGTTGCCCACACAGATAGTGTCAGAGATAAAAACCAGCCAAGGATGACTTCATTGTCTTGAGGACAGAGGAACTGAAGTGGCATAGTTTTGATTAAAATGTCTTACAGAATTCTGCTGTTCTTTGATACTAGACACTTAATTTAACAGTCAAAGGATTTTAGCACTTGTTGCGATAAGAATGAAAAGTCTAAATTAATTGGGCTGTCAAGGTTGATAAGCATACTGCCATGTCAAACATCTCTATATAACTTCACCATTTTATTCAAGTCAAACAGCAGCCTTCTTGTTGACATTCATATTTAAAGCAGCCTTAAATTTTACTTTTTATTTCACTTATAAAATCAAGGAATTCATTTCAATTTTCTCAGGAATTTGCCATTAATTTTGCATCAAAGTTTGATTAAACATGGTGGATTAATTAAATGTACTTTATTGCCCCTATCTACCAGAATCTCCAAAGTGGAAGAAGTCAAAAAGGTGTCACCCAGGACAAAGAGAATGGAGGAGAGACAGTGCACACGAGAGATCAAAAAGAAAAAACCTTTCGGAAGCCAGAAAGTTGCCTAATATTGCAGGAACAGCTTACAGCCTAAGCAGCTAGGAGTGGTGACACTAATGAGAAGCTTGAGATACTTTGTGATGGTTGATTATCCTTATGTAAACTACCAGAATTTCCAAAATGATAAAAAACTGTATTCAAATTTTGAGTTAATGCACTTAAACCCACTGTCTGGAGTAATCTTTCATTAGATTCTTGTAGGGATCCGCGAGAGAAAGAAAATAAGAGAATATGCTTTGCAGATGGGTCTACATAGATCCTCTAATCTAGTGCCCTGGCTGGGTGGCTCGGCTGGTTGGAGCATTGTCCTAAATACCAAAAGGTTGCAGGTTTGATTCCCAGTCAGGGCACAAAACTACATTGTAGGTGTGATTCCCAGTTGGGGTGTGTATGGAGGGGGCAGCCGGTCAATGTTTCTCTCTTACATTGATGTTTCTCTCTCTCTCCGCCTGCCTCTCTTCATAAAAATCATTAAACATAGCCTTGGGTGAGAATTAAAACAACAATAATCTTAGCTATCAAAGAGAGATATAAGCCTCAAGCCATTCCAGCATTTAGTGGTGAAAGGTGAGGCTGGTCCTCCTGACTCCCTTGTGAGCGTCCTTCTTCCTTAGCACCCGCTTCACTGTCACCGAACTGAAATACATACATACAAAGAGAGAGCGAGCTGCACGCAGGACTTATAAAAGCAACAATGCTGTAACCCTCGTACCTGATCCTGGATACTGGAAGACATTCTGCTGCATCTGAGGACTGACTCCAGTGCCGAACTGTCCTCCCATGCCCCCTGCCATGCCTCTGTTCACCATGTTGTTGCGGCTGGCCAAGGTTGCCTCGGGATTTGCTGCCAGTTGGGAAAACGGGCTGGTAGAAGCGGGTGGGGTTCCTGGATTTGTACCATAGTTTGGCGGGTAGGGGAATTGCTGCGGAGCACCCTGAGGAAGACGGGGGTTCCCCATCTGAACTGGCAGTCCAGATGAGGGAGGGAGGTTGTTCCCGAAGCTCTGCTGCCTCATGAGCATGGCTCTTTGCTGCTGTATGAGCTGCCTCTGCCGGTGCTGTTGGCTGTACAACTCCCGCTGGCGCTGAGCCAACATTTGGGCATTCAGGGGTGGCTGTGAAGGAGGAAAAAATCCCTCAGTTATTGATATTATTGTGCTCTCTACCTATCTTGGAAAGCTTACAGAATAAGGTCTACTAGCTTGGGGCAACAAAATACATAGCAATTATCAGTGTACAAAAGGAAATAAAACTGAAAAGGAACAAAACCTCTTAAGTAATAATTGCAGGACAGAAAATGAATTAAGTACATTTTATAGATTAAAGGTAGTTAAGAATGGTAAAACAATGTTTATGGCCATTGAAGTGGTTAAATGCAAATTCTCAAAAAGTCACACAGAACCTGAGAAACGTCAAAGAAAGTATACATGATTAGTAGTATTATAACACAGGTCATAAAATACTATTAAAAGAAACATGAAAACCATAAAGAAGAGGAAAAAATGTGCTTGATGATTTCTATCTCATCTGATGTTAGGTTGTTAGGAAGCTTTTTTCTTTTCCATGTCCAAAAAACTTACAGTTTCCCCTTTTTCCCACTGAAATCATTCATTCCACTTAAATGAACAAAATGTGATTATAGGTGATTTTAATGTTCTTCCTATATACTTTTCAGTACTTTCCAAATTATGTATAATGAACATGTATTATCTTTATAATTAGAAAAACCTACAAATACTGTTAAAAAAGGGAAAATCAGAAATCCAATGACAAATATATTATCACTTAAAAAGAAAATAATTAATTAGAAATAAAATAACAAACAAAAGTAAATGGAACCAGCTACTTTATATATATCATTGTTGTAGTGCAATACTATTCTAGACATTAAGAGTTTTAATAGCTATAACACTATGAATAAAGAAAGAAGTGGCAAAGTTCAGTTGAAATCAGTTTTTGGTCTACTTCGAAAAGCAGTCTGGCATGTCAATGAAGACGTCCTCAGAAAACATCAGTTCAGACTGAGGACCTGATTAAAGCATATGGCTCCATTAAAATTAAACTTGCCAACTAGATATTGTCCAATCTAGAAGAAACTGTGACATATGCCTTTCTGATAGAAATCATCTTTATCTGAATTCCAAAGTAGGGTCTTTGTTTCCCTGTAATCTAATTACCCTTGTGCGAGCTAACCGCTGAGATCTGTAAGACAGGGAAACCCAAATCTGGAGCCATGAAGATGCCAGCATCTGCTGTCCACGAGCCATTTCTGTCAATATTTATCCTTCTGGTTTAGTGTTGGCTTTCTGTATCTGCCCCAAATCCATTTAGGCCCACTTCACGGAGAAGAGAAGAGTTTTGTCTGAATACTGCTTAAAACCCTTCACCTATCAACATAAGAAAGTGGTTGAAGCAAAAATATTAAACTATGTGGAAGTTGTAAGTTAAGTGGGGAGTGATAACGAGGTAACACTTAGCAGGCTACCAGTTCTGTTTATCTTTAAAGTTCCAGTGGCCCTAGGATGATGTACAGGATCGTTCAAATAAATAAAAAATAGAAAATGCTGATGCTCGGACTGGGCTGAGAACACAAGATAGTGAAGATAACTCAGCAATGTGACGGGGTTTGGATCAGGTTTCGGTCAGGTTTCAGGTACCTTTCACACAGCCTCGCATCTTAGGAGTCTCATTACCGGCACTATTTAACACAGCAGTAAGAGCTTCCTACTTAGTCAGCGGGTGTCTAATAGCAGTGACAACAATGACAATAAAACAAAACAGAGAACCCTCGGCTTTTGAGCAAGCATCAGTAAGGGATAGCACAAATTCATTATAAATTCATTCTGGAAGAGAGCTACACTTATAAACATCATTACAATGTCAGCTCACCGACCATTTCAAAGATGCTCAAGTCAACACTTTAAGAAACACGGCGTGGGTGGGCAAAGTATTCACAATGTCTGGTTTTCTCACGTTACCTGAGGTGTCATCTGCTGCTGCATGCCTGACCTCATATTGATGCCCACAGGAGCATTTGCTGCAAACTGGTTCAAGATAGCTTGTCGATTTTGGTGTATCAACTAGAGAACAGTGGAAAAAATGGGATCATATTTCTATATAAAACCAGCACAACCCTTAAAGTTAAGAAAAATACTTTACTGACTAACCAGTTTCAGTACTGCGCATTTAGTAAGATTATTCCCCATGACTGTTTGCCACAAGGCTGGTAGATGCTCACATTTATCAAATATTTCCCACCTACACCCAATATGGCAGAGCATTAAAAATACACTACACACACACATACGTACAAACGTGTGTGTACTGTACTTTTAAATGCTCTGCCACTGAAACACACACACACATAAATGTATTTATCATACTTTGAAAACACATGTTAACACCTAGTTATTTCAGAGAGAGGCAATAATGGAGAGAAAAGAAACAGCTCTAGGTCATAAAACTACTGTTAGTAAAAAAGTAAGTATACAATTGGGTGCATTCTACAAAGGTCTGGAAGATAAATGGAAAAGCCGAGTTACTTCTCCCTTGGAGGGTGCCTGTCTAATGGGTATAGATTTGGGGAAAATCCAACATGATTTCATTAGCTGGAGAAAATTATGTAAGAAACAAATGGTCTGAGCAAATGGACTATTTATTTAACTGGAAGAAGTAATTACTTTAGACTAGCAGTTCCCCAATTGGTATTCTAAAAGAACATTGTTCTGCAGGATATTAATAGATGTGCCGGGAAAACAGCATGCTGTGCTGTGTTGAGAACTGGAAATGATGGGTTACACAAGGTGAAACAGATTTCTTTGCTGCAGTCATTCTATGGGCCTTTAATTGGCCAAAGCACATTGTGGATGTCCAAGAAGGGGACCTACTATGCAACCAATTTATCACAAAACTTTCTCTTCCTGACATATGGCCACTGACAGTGTCTCCTACTTTGGAAGATGCTGTCTGTATCAGGCGCAGGGTCCAGGTCACAGACATAACTCATCAGGTAACAAGACAAGCATCCTTAGAGTTACATCTGACCACAAACTATCTATAGCTTAAAGAATTTCTTGCTCAATAATTTGATACGAATAAACTCTCTAGAGAGATGTTACAATATCAATACTATTTTGTGTTTATATGGTACTTCATAACTTATAAAATATATTAACACAAAATATTAATATCAGTGTTTTAACATATCTTACATTTTAATAACTTTTATACATTTTAATATACTATATGCAAACTAGAAAGCTCAGGAAAGTTGTACAAGATAGTCAAAGAGCTATGAACAATGATTAAATCTCTCATTTCTACATAGCTCAATTCCTTTCTAAAAATTTTATTTATTTAATCTTAGAGAGACGGGAAGGGAGGAGAAAGACAGGCTGAGCAACATCGATGTGAGGGAGGAACACCGGTTAGTTGCCTGTCATATGCACCGGTCCGGGACCGAACCTGCAGCCCAGCTGTGTGCCCTGACCAGGGACTGAACCGGAGGAATGCCACCCGGCCAGCTGAGCCACACTGGTCAGGGCAGACAGCTCAGTTCTTAATTCTGGTTCCATCCACTTCCTGACTCCCTGAAAACAAATTGATAAGGGGATACAGAAAGCTCAACATAATTTAAATGTTAAAATTACAACTTTCAGGCATTGTGGAATAGGATAAAACATTTGGAATCACTTCAAAAATAAAGATAACAACATTATGGTTTTAAAAGTCAAAGGGTCTCTTAAGTACCAAAATCTGCATACTTTTTAAACTCAACTGATTATGAGTATAAATTAAATAAACTGCTAATTTTACAAAGATTTATCAAAGAACTCTGTGTGTAAGATATTATGTAAAGTTTGAAGGCGACAAGAGTGAGCAGTTTCTATCCTCTGGGAACTCTCTGCCGAGTGGGGGGGCTACTCCAGGGAGTGCAGTGCGCTTGAGCGGGGTGCACGTTCAGATGTCGCTGTGCAATGGACCGGTGACTAGCCTTGAGTGAGTGCAACAGGACCTTGAAAGGTTAACTTCGGGCAGAAACAACAGCAAGTATATGTAAGAAAGAAGATAAGGCAATGCGGATAGCTGAAAATACTTTAACACTCAGTGACGCAGAGAAGGAAAGCTGTTGGGGTAGTGGGAGCTGGGATTACAAACTTACTGCTTTGTATATCCTCACCTAATGGTGAGACATGGGGAGAATGAAATGGGTGGGGATGGAGGAAAGATTCTTGAGACGTAGTAAAATTTTTTTAAATTAGAAAATAGGCTATTTTTAGAAGTAGAAGGAATTATTATAAATAGCAATGTACAAACACTCTCTGTTAGAGAAAAATCAATTTATTTCTGCCCATAATGTAACTCTTGTTCACTTTACCTCCCCTTTACTACCTGTGTACAGGTAGTAAACTGTCTCACTCGAACCTGCTTCTTCTCCCTGATTACTAAACTGCTACCCATTTTTCACAAGCAGGTCAAGTTCTACTTCTTCCAAGGAAGTTTCCCCAAAAGGATCATCGTATCCTTCATCTCCTTGGAAATTTTAATTTTTGGGGTTTGGGATGTGGGAGGAAGCTGGTGGTCCTTAGAGCTGGGGACACACATTTAAGAGCCTGTAAAGAGCAGATGGAAGGCTTGCTATACATCAAAAGGGAATGTGGGGGCCCCGGCCAGCGTGGCTCAACTGGCTGGAGTGCTGTGCGTACACTGAAAGGTGGCAGGCTCAATTCCTGGTCAGGGTAATGCCTAGGTTGTGGGTTCAGACCCCAGCTGGGATGCATGCCAGAGGCAACTGATTGATGTTTCTTTCCCCTTCTCCTTTCATCTCTATCTTCTTGGGTGAGGATTTAAAAAAAAAAGGAAACACGGGGCTCTGTCCAGTGTTAGATTAGATAAAGTGTTAATTAGATCAAGATCTAACTTAGTTTTCCCTCAGGGAGAGCCAAATGTGCCAGCATTTATTTCACAGGCCACCCCTTCCCCACTGATTGCCACCTGTCCCTTACCAAGTTTCTGATGTGTCTGGGTGTGCCTCTGGGCTCTCTACTGTATTCCAATTGGTAGAACTGTCCATCCCTATGCCAGTCCCGCACTGTTTTAATTTTTTAATACATGGTTTTAAATCTTGGTATCTGATAGGGAAAGTTTATCCTCATTCTTCTTTAAGGTTGTATTCATGCTTCCAAAAGAAGTGTAGCATCTATTTGTCAAATTCCATGCTGAGATTTTGATTGGAATTCTACTGAATTTATAGATTAACTTCAGAATGATTGCTGTCTTTACAATAGCCTTTTAGTTAACAGATATCTTTTACTTGGATCTTCTTTTTGACTTTCAATTTTGATTCACATTTGTATTTTGTGATATATTTTATTTTTTGAATTGGTTGTTGCTATCAAAAAGGATTATCATTAATTTTTATTTGTTGTTCTTTTACTTAGAAACCTTGTTGAACTACTCCATTCGTTCTAAGTTCCCTCCAGATTCTCTTGGATTTTCTTGGATGCAAGCAGTTATATTATTTGTTTCTGATCATTTTGTTTCTTATGTTTGCTTTCTATATTTCAGAAATCTTAGTAGGATGATGGTATTCTCTTTCTTTTGTGCACTGACATGAACTTAAAATATACAGCCTGCCATTTAATGAAATTTAAGGCAGAAGAAAGGATAGAGTTCCACTTTACCAATTTGATCTCAACTGTGAATTTACCTGTATAACTTTAAATAATTTCTTTAAGCTTTAATTTCTTGATTTAATCAGGTATTATTATTGCCAACACACACCCATTTACTCTCTTCTTCTTCCTTGATATCAGAATAGGATTGTATTCAGCTAATTATCCCAAATCACATGTCTCAAGGGGTTCTCTGTGAGTGCTCTACATCAATCCTTGCCAGCAACTGGCTAAGGGTGACATGGGACTCAATTCTGGCTAGCCGGACATACAAAGTGTTTTTTTGTTTTTCCCTTTTTTGGGGAAGAATGGTGTGGTGGGGGAGGGGCAAAGGATGGACAAGAGCCTTCTGAAAAAGTTTCATTTTAACATGAGATGCAGCCCTGGCCTGTATGGCTCAGTGGATTGAGCACCAGCCTGCGAACCAAAGAGTCGCTGGTTCGATTCCCAGTCAGGGCACATGCCTGGGTTGCAGGCCAGGTCCCAAGTGCAGGGTGCACGAGAGGGAACCACACAGTGATGTTTCTCTCCCCCTCTTTCTCCCTTCCTTCCCCTCTCTTTAAAAATAAATAAATAAATAAAATCTTTAAAAAGAAAAGAATTTGTAAAACAAGATGCATGGGAGAAACAGTCTTGTTCTTCCCTGCTAGATGGTTTTGTTTGCATGTGACATTTGTAGTTATGGTGGCCATTTTCCCAGATGCCAAGGATGACAGTTTAAAAAGACAGAAAGAACCTAGGTCCTTGATAACATCCTTGGGTCTCTGAAGTAACCACACCTGTACATGTCTCTATTTTGCATCATCTCAATTTTTGAGTCAGAATATTTTTGGGGGGTTACTACTTTGAGTCGATCTTCCTTTTTCCCTATTGCTGAAAGCATCTTAACTGAGACAGTAAGATAAGCCTTGGCCAGACCTCCCCTGCACACGGCAGACTCTGCAGCGCCAGAGCCACTATGGACTGATTGCCCCGCTGCTGAGCAGAAGGACTTGTGGTCCTGAACCCAAGGAACAGGTCTGAATAAAGAGGCTTGTTGGGTAGCAGAGTTACTGTCTCACCTGGCAGTGTAAGTTGGTTTTGTGTACCAACATATCTGGGGGCTAAAACATAGTGTGCCCCAAGCCCTGGATTTCTCCAACTTGATGGATATTTCACTCTGGAGGACTACCAAGACCTCCAAACTTTGGACATGCTTCCAAAACATTTAAAGGAAGCAATGCGAAGTCACGTTCACCTACTAGTATCCTTATTTCATGCACATTCTTTGCAAGGCTGCTCTGCTTATCAGCTGCTTTAGGAGCAAATCAAAGTAAAAGCAATTTTTTTTCTGAACTAAGTATGAATTATCGTTTCATCTATTCACGAACCTGACCTAGATTACTGAGCTGGCCTTGCTCACCGAGCCTTTAATTTCAGACAGTATTTACTGAACTCCATCTTGTAAACGGAGGAAATCAGCATACCTACACTTTCCTCTCCTTTTCTGTTTTAGCACTTAATCACTCACTGCTGGCACGGTTACTAACTTTTCAGGTATTTATGTCTTAAATGCCCCAAGTCGACTATAAGTTCTGAAAGTTGCCTGTATCTATTTTTCTTTGTCTTCCTCACCATACTTAACATATTTCCCTTAAATATGTTTTATGAAAAATTAGAGGGGAACTATTAAGCCTTTCCTATTCTTACATTCTCTATCTTATGATGAATGACAAGTATAACAAGTAGTAGTTTATCTTTAACTTCTTCTCAGAACATATTCCTGTTCCCTCTCCTTGTTTCTCTTTTCTTCCTTTGCTTCCCTTAATTCCTCTTTGAGTCCTTTACTCCACCTTCAGCACTAAAAAAGTTCTTTCTTTGTTATTCCATCATTAAAAATTTTTTCCTACCTCATCTCTCCCTTTTTCTTTCTCCTTTTTTCACCTTTTTAAGTGAAATGGAAGTATGTTACATTATTAATTACATTTATTGAATATGACTTTATACTAATAGGTAGTATTAGTAATTCTAATAAGTATTACTACATGCCAGGTATTGTGTAAGAGCTTTACATGCATTATCTCATTTAATCCACACGACCACCTAGAGGTGAAGAAGTTAATTATTAGACTCTTTATAAACGAGAAGCCGGAAGCTTTAAAGGGTAAATAATTTGACTGTCAAACCACTTAAGGCTAACACTATGATTTGAAACTAGAGCTTACTCTTACCACCATTATATCATACAGCCTTTCTACTTTATCTCCTTTTCCTTCCTTCCTGAATTAGTAAGCCTCCAGGAAATTTCTTTACTTAAAAAAACCACTGAAGCAATATATACATATAATTTTAAAAAATACAGAAGGATTAACAAGAAACAAAAGTCGACAGCCCTGGCCCCATTTCTCAGAGGCGATACTTTAACCATTTCCTTTCTTTGGCTCCTGATAATTATCTCTGTATTTGCTGCTTGCGCAGCCTTAACTATTTACACCACTATAGCCACTCATTACCTGTCACAAGAGAGGTTTAACTCACCATAGCACCCAACACCCCCAAACTATCCTGGTCTCCATTCTCCTAATATGATGACATCATGGGGCTTCAATCACTCCAACTTCAAACAACATCGATAAACTTCATTTTCTGTTTCAGCAATCATAAATAGTATCTTTTTGACACTCTGTAAATTAAACTATGTTTCTCTTTACTGATTTAATAATTGTACAATGTTAATACTAGATATTTTTTATCTCAAAAACAAGACTAAATTGCTTTTGAATTGTAGGTTTTGAGTACTTTGTTACCAGCCAGCAGCCTAACTGAATGAATTTGTCCCCTTTTCTTATCCCAGCAGACTAAGTCTGTTTAGTCAGTGTTTTTGAGTCTTTCATAAAGGTTATGGGAGTAGACTTGATGTCCTTATCGTAGCAATTGGGCTGTCTTATTACAAAGGTAGGACATACCTTTACAACGTATCACCTGCTAAACAGGAGTGCTCACCTGCTGTTGCCCCTGCAACCGCTGTTGAAGTTGAAGTCGAAGTTGGTTGGGTGCAGCTGGAGGTCTGTTTAGAGTCTGCCTGGGCTGCATGCCCATACCCGGTGAAAAAGCACCTCGGGGAGGTGTTACTTGAACAGGCATAGTCCCCAGTGAAGGTTTTTGCCTGACCATGCCTTGGAAAGGGCTGGTGAGACTGGCAGTGGGCGAAGGAGAAGAGTAAGGCTGGGGATAAAGGTTGGGCCTTTCTTCCATCATCAAAGGTGGTGTTGCTTGTGGTGGTGGGAATCGCTCTGACAATACGTCTAATCCGCCTCCCTGTGGGAAAAGAAGCCAGAGCATTTCACAAATACATTTCTGCCGATAAATGACATGCTCTCTATGAAACTCTGCATTTGAGAGCATCTCCAGAAAGGTTCATCATAATATATTCATGAATTCATGAAGCACTCCAGATGTTTACCACTTAAAGCAATCACCTCTGAAAGTTACTTCTGAAGTGGAGGAGTAGATTAACTGAGGTGTTTAAAAATCTCAGTAATGAAAACACAGTTAAAATAAAGGCACTAAATCAATGAGATGAAGCAAAAAAAGGTTTAAAAAGAACTTCATTGCAAAGCCTAAGAATCAACAAACTTTATATTTACTAGGTTGCCACAGAAGCAGACTACTAAAGGAGGGATCAGTCAGGCATTTTTCTATTTCAAATACAGAATTCATGTTTTTATCTTACTAGAAAAAAAATTCATTGTTCACCTAACAGAACGCTGTAGCGCTATAGCACTATGGCTTTCACACTCTTTCACGATTACTCATTGTAAGAAATGTAACTTAAATGGTGACCTGTTGGTGCAGGGGTGTGTGTGTGAGTATGCAAAAGGAGAGTTTCATGAAACATAACTTCCCCATTTCATGGGCTACACATTCTGATAGTTTATATTTTATACTATTCTACTCCACTAAAAAATGCTGGTCATGATGTACTAAATTGATTTAGAACCCCACAGTCAGAAAAATAGTAGCTTGAAAGTTTAAATATGGTTAATATAGGTTGAACACTATCATGAATAAAGGATATATTAAACACTAAAATTAGAAGTGATGATAGAAATCTGGATTCTATTCTAAGATCTATTCCAGAGGAAAAGCTAAGGCTTTCTAAGACTCTCTAATTATAATTATTTTTGGTTAAAAATCCCATTATTAACTATTACATATTTTGTTAACTTTCACAAGGGTAAATTATAAAACAACTAAAACACAATGAGAACACTATTGGAAATATTGCTTAAAAACCACTTTATAGCTTCCCAGGGGGGAATCATTAAACAAGGCCAACTGTAAGAACTACCTGAACGAGTTTGTCAATTCCCAGAGCTCTGTCTAATTCAGCCAACTCGGTTTCATCTTTGCCGCTGAGGAAGGATACCAGCTGTTCAAGAAGAGCTTTTTCATCATTTCTTCCTTCCACTGTTGTTGGTGGACAGAGCAGTTCATCCAATTGTGAACTAATACACTGGCTGCAGAGTTAAAAGATAAAGTTTAAAACTGTAAAGCAAGTAACTATTCAATTTTATGAGACTGACACACCGTCTACCGAGCTAACAAGGTGCCCGATTATTCAATTTTAAGGAATGCAAATAGATACATTATACAGATAAGTGCAAATCTAGTTCTAGAAAATTTTATGATACATTTAATGTGCAGAAATTTATGAACATATTTTTCATTATTTTGTTAATCACTGAACTTTGTCTCCATATTCTTCATGTTAGCTTACAGAAATAGCCTAAAAATTAACTAAACATATGTGTAATTAAGAAAGGGAAAAGAATTTTTAACAAAAGTAGAAAATAAAAATCAATCAAAACCTCAGAAAAAAAATCATTTGGCTTATATTAAAATTTATCCTACTTATTCTATGGATGATATTAATTACTGATAACTGAACTACAATGAAATAGTATACAGTAAATAACCTAACTTTTGAAGATAATAAAACCATATTGATAACATGACATGATTACCATTTACAAAAAAACTCAGACTAGAAAAATGAAACATGCTTAATGTTAAGGAATGAAACAAGTTGTTGATTCCATGTAGGAAATATGTGATCTAATCCAAACCGATCTCAAATGATGCATAAAACTTAGAAATGCACAGAAAATAATAGTGGTATAATACAAGTCTACGTATTCTTTGGGGAAGGTAAATGGGAACACATGTCATGTATTCACAGGTATTCACTTTAAACATACTCAATACTATCTATCCACCTTTTGGCTGCTATGTATGAGATACACTCTATGTTTTAGAAATTAAGTTCTAATCAAGATGGGACACTCAGTAGATAAAGCACCTTCCTTCCTTATACCCTCTTGCTCCAAACAAAGAGAAAAGTTGGATAAAATGATTATCTAACTAAGAGCTCAAGAGCCACATAATTGTACCAAGGCCAATTCATTCAAAAGTCCCAGAAACTTTATGAGAATCAACAAAGTAAAGTAAGAGATAAAAAATAAACTAATAGCAGCATACTGCATCAATCTCTTGGTAATTACAAATACACCCTAGTCTTATAGTCATGCAATAAATAAATCTAACTGCATCCTTCCCCATCCTTTTTTTTCATTATCATTCCCTTCTTTTTTTTTAAAAGATTTATTTATTTGTTTTTTTAGAGAGGGCAAGGGAGAGAGAGAGAAGGAAAGAAACATCAACGTGTGGTTACCTCTCACACACCCCACACTGGGGACCTGGGCCACAACCCAGGCATGTGCTCTGACTGGGGATCGAACCAGCGCCCCTTGGATTTGCAGGCCAGGACTCAACCACTGTGGCATAGCAGCCAGGGCTCATTCACTTCTGTTAACATCTTACAAAATACCAATGTAGACTGGAATACAGTTTGGGAAAAACAGTTCTTTGTTGTAGAGTTTGGTATCTGATACTTTATAAAATATAAAATGTATTACTCACTCTTCTGGTTTATTCTGATTCACAGCTGTCACTGTGTTATTCACCCATGGAATCTGATCGCTGGTTCCTGGTTGTCCAAACTGGTTATCAATGGCTTCCAATTCCAGCTCAGGTAATCCTGATTAGAGAAGCAAAGGCAAGAAGTCAGTGTCACAATGGAAGATAAAGTGGCAATATTTTTCAGAATATGTAGTAGAGTGAGATTTCGATTATAAAATATTAACTTAATGATATAAAGGTCATTTATTCAGGAACTTAAACTATCTAGAATGGGGCCACATGGTAACAAATAAATGACAAAGTGAGAAAAGGTCCGTGAATCAAAGAAAATCTGATGTTAAAAATTTGCACACATTTGAAGATATTTGCACATATTTGTGCACATATTTGCACATAAGTTGAAGTTACCATAGAAGAATCACTCTGGATTTTGAAAAATTTTAAAGATAATTACAATAATTTGGGGTAACTGATTTTTCAGTCTATAGCACATTAGAACATGCTGTAAGAAGGGGCAGTGTTACTATCATGGTATGAGAGCTGTAAGCAAAAGACAAAATATAATGTTTAAAAGGCAGGAACAGACACTAAGGGGCAAAACAGTCTAGGGCCATTTAGTACATGAACAAAATTCTTCATTGTCAATCTGAAAATATAACAGAATTGTAATAGTATAATACTTGATGCTTATAATGACAAGTACAAAAAGTTGAATTATGTTTTGTAATGGAAGAAAACAGCATATGCATTTTAGAAAGATTTGTGTGGGAAATTTTTTAAAGCTTTGATTATTTCTGTACCACTTATACTAGATAAAAAACAGTAAATAACTCAAATTCTAGAAATTAGGGACTGATAATAAATTATGGTATATATATTTACAACGTGCTGTTAAATGAAAAAGAAAAAAGCATAATCCAACATATTATGTTCAGAATAAATCTATTTTTATAAATGATTTTATATATTAACAGAAAAAAATTCTGGTAGATTATCTATCCTTGGTAGATTTTTTTAAAAAGTCAGTTAAGGCATGCTTGACATTTTTTTCAAAAGATTTTGTTTAGCCCTGGCTGGTGTGACACAGCAGATTGAGTGCTGGCCTGCAAACCAAAGGGTTGCGGGTTCGATTCCCAGTTGGGGCACATGCCTGGGTCCCTGAGAGGTGCGGAGCACAATAGGCAACCCTCTCTTCCCCACTCCCTGAAAAGAAATAAATAAGGGAAGGAGGGAGAAAGTGAGGGAGGGAAACCTCGATGGGTTGCTTCTCATACCCGCAACCCAGGCACATGCCCTGACCAGGAATTGAACCTGTGACCTTTTGGTTTGCTTGTTAGTGCTCAATCCACTGAGCCACTCTGGCCAGGGGGCTGTCCTTGGTAGGTTTTAGGTAGCGAGATTAAAGATCACTTTTATTTTCTTAAGGTTTCTAATGATTGCTTATAATTTCTAAAATGAACATATTAATTAGTCATTGTTATGGGCTGAACTGTATTCCCCGCCAATTCGTATGCTGAAATCCTCACCCCAGTACCCGAGAATGTGACTGTGTTTAGAGATGATTATGGTAAAGTAGGGTCATTAGGGTGAGCTCTGTGACTGGTGTTCTTACAAGAGGAGGAGGTTAGGGCACAGACAACACAGACCGAGGGATGACCATGAGGACCCAGCAAAAAGGCAACCACCTGCAGGCCAGTGAGAGAGTCCTCAGAGAAAACCAAACCTGCCAACACCCTGATTTTGGACTTCTAGCCTCCTGTAATGTGGGGAAGTGAATTTCTGTTGTCTAAGTTACCTGGTCTGCGGTGTTTTGTTATGGCATCCTGAGAAGACTAATACAATTTTTTAAAATCAAAGTATAGTTGGCACACAATGTTATATTAGTGTCAGGTGTACAACAGAGTGATTTGACATTTATATACCTTCCAATGTGTTCACCATGATAAGTCTAGTAACCATCTATCACTATACAAAGTTGTTATAATTTTTTTAAAAAACTGAAAATGGAGTTTTAAGAGACAACATAATAGGAAGAATTCCTCATTCTAATGAATGGAGAATAAGCAGATACTAGGATGCCTGAAAAAATGTATTTAATGCTGGATATTGATAATTTATAACTACACAAACCTATTAGGTTCACTTTTACGTCAAATGTACTCAATATTCAGTATAAATGAAATGTAGGAGTTCATGTAAGCACATGCACTTCTAAATGCAAATAATTATAGCTTTCAATTAAACCTGTTTTCTCTATCATAATAAATGACAGAGAACTTGATTTCGGTAGGATTCTGAAAAATGAAGCAGACAAAAACAAACACTAATAAATGGTGATGGGACAGTAATCACTTGACTTCTGTCATTATTTAAGTCAGGAAGTTGGCCAAGATTAACTAAGGCTGTCCTACTGCTGTGGTCTGCACATCAATTCCTCATTCCTATGTTCCCTTTAAGAAATCTAATCCAGACAAAAATTAATAACATTTAAGAGTCAGAGAATTTACATGGCTATCTACCATCAATTCTGAGTATTATAAGATAATTTATTTGGCTCAATAACAGTACAAAATATCTCATTTTACCAGTCTTGATGGGGAAAATGTTAAAACTATAAGTTGGGTTAAAAATTTTCAAAAGAAAGTAAGATTCATGTGCTAAGTTTGGTGAGTAGGGGGGAAAATACAAACAAATTAAACTTTGATTTAATTGAAAGTTTTGTTTGCACAGGCTGTATGCTAAAAAGAAGTGGTTTATTCTATTTTATTTTAATCATTGTTCAAGTACAGTTTTCTGTCCTAAGAAGTTGGTTTTTACTCTAAAAGTCACTTCAACCTCTTAGGACTTCCTTTAGAGATGGACTTCAATAAAAAATTCTAGGATTTGCTGGAATGTTTTAAGAAATAATGCAAGCTATTTCCCTTTGCCCAGGGAATAAACCTACTATTTTTGGTCATGTTTGTGTTCCCATCGCAAACATGAGTAAGTATGTATCCATGTAACACAAAACAGGCATGGTAATTATTTTTTTATGACCCAGGATGAAAATTCATAGGGAGGAGAGTTGAGAACGGAGGCTGGGCTTCTCTGCTGTTGAGGGTTGGGAAGAGGACTGAGGTTCTCTTAAAACTTCCAACTCTTCCCTCAAAAACATAGCTGCCTTAAGCAGTGATGGATTGAGGCCTTTTGATCTTTTGTATTTAAGAATATTCCTCTTAAACCAAGATAAGATAATTCAGGTAAAAACTAGAGCTGAAGCAGGAAAGGATTTCCCAACACACAGCTTCTTTCCTTTCCTTCTCTTTCTCCACTAAACTACTTCCTTGACCTCACTCTTCTTTTGTTTGCATTGTATTTTTTCCATTACCATTTATCCCCCTTACACCTTCTTTCACCTCCGCTCCCCCCTCACCCTGCAACAATCACCCTTCTTTTTTAAAAGCAGCACGTGAAATCAATGCATCTACTAGTCCTCTTCTTGGAGGGAGGCAGCTGACGTGGGGGTTAGAAAACAAACCCTTAGGGAGTCCTGATAAAGCTATTAATGTTTTATTATCATCTCTGCAAAAGGATCAACATATTTTCTCCATTTAGAATCTGTTGAAAAGGAAAACTTTGTGTCTGCATAAGCTACACTAAACCCAGCAAGAAAGAAACAACTTACATTATTAAACAAATTTCTGCATACAAAGCACCGGCTAACCATGGGAGTGGCTCACGCACATTTTACCCCTCGGACAGTTAATTCAGTATCTAGTGATTCTGATGTTCACAGCTACTTTTCTTCAGCTGTTGGTAAGGTTTATGGTTCAGTTTTGTGTTACATCTGGCAGGAATTATGCACAGCGGTTGGGTGTTTTATTTTTTTTAAATATGAAGGACTAATTTTACTAAGGTATAAAAAACTCCTATAAATCAATGAGATAAAAACCAAATAACCCAATGGATAAATTGTCAAAGAATATGAACAGACTGCATAAAATCACTGACAAGTGATAAACTTAACTCACAAGAAAAGAAATATGGATTAAAACTCATTGAAATATTAAAAAAAATAAAATCATCAGATTGGCAAAGACGAGAAAGTGCGTAATTCAACATATTGGCAAAGACGTGTGGAAAGAGGAACGTTATCACTTAGAGGGCAAGCTGGTTTAATACCTAGGAAGGCCCATTTGGGAAAATCTGTCCACACTTTAACCCAGCAATTCTATTCTGAACTTATATTTCAGACATGTGTGATAAATTATCTCTACATAAGATTACTCATTACAGCTTTGTAATAGCAAAAGAGGCCTACCAATAGGCATAACATATTAAATACAACCTCAAAAGCAGGGACATTAAAATGGATTTTTTAATTACTGAAAACATTTTATGTAAAACATTATTTTTGGAGTTATGCAATATTTTTAATGTACATATTATAAACTAACAATATTTTAAAAATAACCATTTGAGAATGTGTATGTTCACAGAACATAAAAACAATCACTTCAGGGAGTCATTCATTTACTCCAGTTACCTTGTCAATGTTCGAATATTTTTGGAATCCTTCTAGAACTGCCTTAAACAGATTATGAGTTCTTCAAAAAATACATCTCCTTGTAGTTACATCTAATCTTCTAATCTTATTTTTGATTTTTTTAAGTATTACTCTTTTTGGATTAACAAATTTGGCTGCAAATAACTTCAGACAATATCAAGTCAACTCCACCCTTAAAGGATAGGGGTTTAAAGATAGTCAAATGGACACAGCAGAGACTTGGACCAAAAAGGCACGTTGTGCATATTTTGATCAACAATACCTTCCTAAGTGGCCTACACTGAAAAAGCAATAGGTATCTGGTCTTGTAGTAAATTTCTAACAAGTATTTTAAACCACTTGGTCTCTCTGCATCAGTGTGTGTGTGCATGTAAACAGCATGTTTGAAAACCAGGCAGATTAAGATTTAAATCCTGATTCTGCATATACTAAATGGGTAACTTGGGGCATATTTTTGTCTCGTGTGTGTGTGTGTGTGTGTGTGTGTGTGTGTGTGTACATGTGTGTGTTTCCTTTTCATTCTGTGGACCTTAGTTTCTCATATGTAAATGGACCTAAGAAAATTTTATGGTTCGATGTGGCAGATTTATCACCTATATTTTATTCTCCTTACAGAAATATCACTGAAATAACAAAAAAAGCAAAACTGGAAAAATAAATCTACAGCTGAAAGAAAGGCAAAAGGAGTATCAAGGCAGCCAGCTAGAACTAGGAAGAACTGCTAGAAGATAAAACAGACGGAAACAAACTGATGGTGAAACTTCAACTAACCTAGTAAACTTGCAACAGGACAAAAAGATTTTCCAGAAAGGCGAGCTTCCCAGAAGAACACCAGCACAACTGCAAGCTCAGTGGTCACTGGAGTGGGTCAAGGACCAGGCCGCAGGCGTTTGCTGGCAGAATTAAAGGACGACCGAACAGCTGCCACCAGGGCCCTGCACGGAGTGCAGCTGACGCTGGCATCCGCCCACAGGATTAAAGCGGTGAGGACAGGACTCAAAGGAATCTCCCAAAGTGGGTGCCCGGGCTGCCACGAGGGATTTCCCCGTCACAAACTCCCACTCCCTCACGACAACATTTTTGAAACAGGGCTCCTCTAGATAAAATCAGAACCTTCATTCACCACCAGAGCAAAAGGGATTCCCACTTCAGCTACAGAAAAACTTAGTCACCTATGTTTTTCATTCTGGGTCTCTTTCAGTATACAGTTGATTCTTGAATGACACAAGGATTAGGGCACCAATCCTCCCCTCTGCATCTCTCATCCTCTCCCTTGCACACCTCAGTGTCTTCCCTTCTAGGCTCTTGGCCTTCACCAACACTTCGGCCCAAGGTTTAACAGATTCTGGCCTATTTACAGACTTCATACGTGGAGCTGTATTTAGGGTTGGAAATCTCAGGAAAGAAAAAAGAGCTATCTGCCTCAAGACAGGAAGGAAAAAAGTTCCACTTTCACAGACCTGTAGAGCTAGAAGATGCTTTCTATTTTTATTTAATTTTTATTAAATTAACACAAATGTAATTTTAAAAGTCAAAACCAAAAGGTTCACTATGAATAAGGGCAGTTTCCTCTCTCACCCCTTCTGATCCTTAGGTTACTTTCAACAGAGGCAATCATTCCCAAATTGTGCAGCTTTTTTTTTTTTTGGCATTTGCCTATTTATTTCTAAATTCGAATATGCTGCTACTTCTTCATATCTTTATTTTAGACTACTGACTTCCCCTTGTGATAGATGAGGTCTTAGTTCTCCCACACCTACCTCTTACTACCTCCTGTGTCCCCAATTCCCTAACAGAGATCACAACTTTTTATAAAATTAAAAGTTAATATTTAGATTCTTAGGACTTTGCGAATGTTACTGCTAAGTCACACGTGCACCACACTCAGACGAGATCGGGCGCTTTCAGGGTAGTACGGCTGTGGACAGATGTGCACGATATTCAGAACTCCTTATTTTCACTGTGCTTTCTTTTTTCTGGAGTTAACAACTGTTTTATTTTTTTCACTTGGTGCTTTTCTAGAGGAATTTTTCAGATGCTTCAGCGTTTTTGACATAAACCTATCAATCAGTAATATTTTCTACAAACTCAGAGCAATTCCACTTCTTCCCTGGAGGCCTCCTTTCCAAAGCATGCGGGTGCCTGTTCCCATGTGCACTGGTTGCTCCCCAGTCCTGCTGATCAGGTCCCCATTCCTGGACTTCCTTGCAGGCTCTGTTTCCCCTGGATCTTGTACCTTTCTGTTTTTGTTTTTTTTTCCTGTTTGCTGAGGTACATCCTCTAGGACCTTCACCAGAAAAGGTGAATATACTGTGCCAGTATTTGAGCTTTTTTCTATCTGAAAATGTCTTTATTTTACCTTTACAACTTGAAATTTGAAAGCCTAGTTATAGGTTAGAAATCATTCTAATCTCAGATTTGTATCTAAATTTTATTCATGTATAATTTACATATAGTAATATACACCCATGTAAATTGTACAGTTCAGTAAATTCCGACAAAGGTTTAAACCCATAACTTTCTACCTCAATCAAGAAAAGAGTATTTCTGCCCTGGCAGGTTTGCTCAGTTGGTTGGAGCACTGCCCTGCACACCAAAAGGTTACAGGTTTGATTCCTGGTCAGGGCACATGTCTAGGTTTCGGGTTCAATCCTTGATCAGGGCATTGGCACCTGGTTGATGTTTCTTTCTCTCTCTCTCTCTCCCCCCCTCCCCCCACCCTTCCTCTCTTTTTCAACTCAATAAACATATCCTTGGGTGAGGATTAAAAGAAACAATAATAATAAAAAAAGAAGAAAAACCCCAATATTTCTATCACCTCTAAAGGCTTCCTCAAGCTCCTTGGCTGTTAATCTTCCCTGCCTTACCTTACCACTGGCAAACAATGATCTCGTACAGGTATTTTTTTTTCACTCAGCATGTTTTTGAGAATTTAAGCCACGTATCTACAGTTCCTTTCTTCTCATTGCTGAGCAGTATTTCCTTTCATGAACACACCACTCCCTTGCTGATGGACATTTAGGTCGTTTCCAGTTCGGGGCTACCATGAACAAAGCTGTTATAAACATTTGTGGTCAAGTCTTTCGATAGGCAGAGGCTTTCAAATATGCGGTGACAAAAGACATGACTTTGGGTGGTGAGCGCACAATGCAATCTACAGATGATGTATCATAGAATTACACACTTGAAACTTACATAATCTTATTAACCACTGTCACCCCAATAAATTTAATTAAAAAAGAAAATAAATGAAAAAAAGTTGGATTGTTGGATCACACGGTCAAGTATGTTTAACTTCACAAGAGAGCCTGGAGACTCAGTTTCAACTAGAAGACACTTTCAGAGTCATCTCATCTAATACCTCGTTGCAGATGAAGAGAAGAAAAGTTCATCTGCTAACAGGATAGATGACCAGGGACAACACTGTTAATAAAGTGGAGAATGTGAGACTCGAACCTCAGCTCCTGCTCTCATCCAATGTTCTGGTCAGTTAAAAGCTGCTTCCAAAAATGTCAGAGTTTCACTCAAGATTCAGCTTTCCAGCTGCCTGGAAACCTTGGCAAGCTTTCAGACATTGTGTCATGACAGCTAAGAGCTGCAGTAAGACGGAAACATACGAGTCCCACGTCTGAGCCCATCAGAAGAGGGACAAGACTTAGGTAGGAACCCAGACAAATTTTGAAAATGAGCTGGTTAGTTTCTATTAGTTTCAAGGTCACAGGATGGAATTATCACTACTGTTTTTTTTAAACTTCAAAATGTGATAAGTGAAAAAAATCCGACAGTCCTATAAGCTTCATGAATGTTAAATATTATACCATCGAAGTGTCTGTTAGTTAGGAGAGCTCGCATGGCTAGAGCAGGGGTGAAGGGCTAGAGCAGGGGTGAAGGGCTTCAACATGCCTGTCTCCTAAACGGCGCTCCATGGAAAACTCATTCTGTGGGGTACCATGTATTATGTGGAAAACGGAATTCTGTAATCAAGAAAGTTTGGTAGATGCTGAGTGAAAGAAATTAAACTGGTTTCTTTAACACAGTGCTTCTTAAAACCTTTAACGTGCATGGTGGAACCGCACTGTGGACCTTTCAGGAGTACTGTCTGGGCCATGCAGCGTTCGCCCAGTGTACTTTGGCACAAGCCCCTTTTTCGTGCAACTCTTAGGACTAATGTTCAAGACACTTCGGGTAATCTGACCGAATTATTACAATTCTGAAAGTCATGCTATGGAACGTTTTGGTTAAGAACATAAAGGTGCTCTCCTGAACACCAACTGCTCACTTTAACATTAATTGCAAAAAGAGGTTATAGTATAACTTAAAATACACAAGTTGAGTGAAGTTCCTACGTCTAAATGTAACTGTACATTATTTACAGTGGCATTAACGAACAGATATTTCACTCTCAACAAACATAGGTCTGCGCAATAATGGCGAGAGACAAAGCACTAATCATCGTTATCATTAAACACTGCAAACGAGATTCTGTCCCCGACACATACTGTTCAGCCTGGAAGTGGGTCTGGCAGTGGCGGCCTGAAGTGAAGCTGGCAGGACCTCTGATTTGATGGTCGCACTGGCGACCGCACCGTCCATCCTCTCTGTCTCACATAAGCCTGGCAACTGGGCTGCCTTCTCCAGCGTGGGCAGTAACTGATCAAACTGGTCAAGGTCAGCTGTAAACTAAGAGTGGAAACCAAAGTTAGAGGACGTATACTCTACGCTTTTACCAGAAACAATGTAGAAAAAAGCTGCTCCTTTAAACTCTATGAATTAAATGTGACTATGAAAGAATGAAGAAAAATTAATTAGGAAGATTAAGGCCTCACTGAAATTACATGACCTAACTATTCCACTGGGAAAAATCTGGATGCTTAGTATATTAATATACTGCAGAGTATAAGACAATATGCACATAGCATTTACTTAATATATCTCAGCACAGAACTCAGGCATTGGAAAAGCCTGGACTGGACGAAAGTGTCACGAGTACTGTGTTACCATGATATTATCAAAGGCCACTTTTTTCTGTCATGTTTTTTTCAAAATTTTGTGAAATGACTTACTTTATGATGGAATAAAAAATAAATTCACATTAATATAACTTTTTTATCATTTAAAAGTTTGGGAAATGATAGATAGGGGTCCCTACATCTGTCGGAGGTTATGCATAGAAGAAAACTGGCCTTTATTTCACTGTATTATTCTCCTATGATTATTTTGAGATAATTCATCAACATAAAATGTCTACCTGTTTGTATTTCATTATTCAATTAAACTAAAATTTATAGTTACATATTGTGTAAATAGGACTCTGTGTGGTTTTGAAATGTCTGGCTTCTTTTCCTTAAAACTACGTTTCCGACGTCTTGTCGCCTGTGGCTGCAGTTCAGTCGTTTTTATTCTGAATGGAACCCACGGTACAAACACGTCACGGTACGTTTATCAAGCTGCTGTGATGGGTTTGGGGGTGCTTCCAGCTTGGAGCCAATACAAATAAAGCTGCTGTGAACATTTCCAAACGTGCCTTTTGTTACACGTGTACAAAAATACTACCCATAAAGTAAAAAAATGACAAATCGGACTACATTCACGTGAAGCACTTCACCTCATCAAGAAGCACCAGTGAGGGAAAGAAAAGGCAGGCCATGGCACAGAGAACGTACCTGCAAACGTAAAACCAGTAAAGTGCTCGTCTAAAGTACACAAACAACTCTTAAAAGTCATATGTTGGGAAGATGAGTAAGACATGTGAATAGGCAATCCACAAAAAGAAGAAATCCAAATGACTTATAAACATTTATGAGGGAAACGCAAATTAAAACTATGAGATACCACTACACAGACCCAGAATGGCTCCCATTTAAAAGACTGACAAGACCAAATATTAGTAAGAACACGGGCCAACTACAGGGAATTCTCACGCACTAGGAAAACCGGCATTATCTACTTATGATGAACATACATATATCTTAAGATCCCGCAAGTTTGCTCCCAGGTGGAAACTCAGCAAAAATGCGTGTACATGTACACCAAAACAGATGTACCAGGACTGTACACAATGGCATTATTGCGTAAAGCTGTTAACTCTTCAGGTTAATTTTATACAGTGGGAGTTTTAATACAGTCATTATCAAAAGCTATTTTTTCAGCTTAAAAACATGATGTTAGCTTAGCTGTGCTAAGAAAAACGAGAGACAGCCTCATCCCCAAAGAGCACACAGTAAACAACCACAACAGTGTTATTACAAGTAGCAAACAGACAACCCAGAGCACTACGCAGCTAGGCTGCGTCTAACTAGGCTGCGGGGGAAGGTTTTACACAGGTGATGTCTGGGATGGTTTGTGAAGATGAGTTCAGCAGACAGAGAAAGGAGAGCAAGGCAGAAGATGCTTAGAAGAGACATGGCTTATCCCAGGAATGGCAAGGACCTCCATGGGCCTAGAGTATAGTATGCCTGAGGGAAGAGAGAGATTTTTGTAAGATGAGGGCAGAAAATAACGCTGGTTCAAGAAAAGGACCTATGCATACTAATTTTGTATTGGGTTTCACAATGCAGAGTCCTATTGATAAACTGCTTTGTCAACATATTTTTAGCTATTTTATGGATGTCTATATTCTGACTAAATAATTTGTAAGCTCCTAAAGAAAAGAGACCATATTTTCTGTTTTTCTTAAATTCCTCCAGAGTCCACAGCAATTGTTCAATACACAAAGCTGCCTGTTAATTTTTACCCCACCCCAGCCTAAGCATAGAGGTTGTTAATCCATAACAATTTATGCAAAGATTTATTTACATTTACTTCTATTTCAGAGCATGTTACATGCCCTACTACACAGGATACTCAAGTCCTTATTCTGATAGGGGTTGAGTATGATTAGAATCAATGAAAAGAAAACCAGCCTTAGAAAATGTTTCAAAAGAAATGAAATAGCAAAGCAAGACAGTCTAGGCAGCCTCGTCCGCCTTCTCACTCTTCTCTCCCAAGTCATTTACATCAGAGATTCTCAAACTTAGCCACACATCACAGTTCTCTGGGGAACTTCTCTAAAATACAGATTTCTGGGTTCTATTCTCAGACAACTGGGTTCAATAGATAGGACTGGGAGGAGGGAGCAAGAAAGGTATTTTTAAAAGTCTCCAAAGATGTGAACTCTGATTTTAGAAAAAGAAATATCTATTTTCTTAGAAAGATGTATTAATATTGTGATCCTCCAAAGTTCCAAAGAGATTGTTTGAGGGCACCCTATGACTTTTCAATAATCGATAGTAACCATTTAATATATACCCAATGGATAGGGCAAAATATAGCCTGCATCCAAACCTGGTCTACAGTTGGAGTGAAATAAACGAAAGCCAGAAATAACCAGCAATGCTCACCCTGTGACGTGAGGCTTACGCACCTGGTTCTGGGACTCCAGTTTAATTTCCTCGGGGGCAGGTTTGGTCATTGGGGTCGGGTTTGTGTTACAAGGCTCCATCTGCTCTTTCTTTTCCACTTTCACCTTTACATCATCCAGGCTCAGGTTTGGAGTTGATCTTAAATCTTTCTCATCTTTGTCTAAAAGGTAGCGTAGAAGCTGATGGTCTTTCGATTCCTTTTTCTTTGAAGTGTCCATTTCTAGTTTTATGCTGGAGTTCCCTTGCACCTGTCCAGTCACTGACACAGGAGCACTGTCCTTTTTGTCGGGCTCCACAGACAAGGTGGTGATATCCGAGGGGCTCCCCTCCTGCAGGAGCCGGTGCAGAATTTTGTGCCGTTCTGTCAGGGAGCTGTGGGAGGAAGGGCAAGAACCGCCTGAAGAGTTCGCAGAGGCAGAGCTGGAGGTGCCAGTGCAAGACAGTACCTCTTTGCAACTCGTGTCTATGTCAGCATGCCGTAACTGCTGCTCCGCCGTCGTCGTCAAAAGCTGCACTAGTTTGTGACTGGTCTGAGAGTATTTGTTCTCTCCGTCCGACAGTCTGTCATTGCTATGCAGAAGCCCAGAATCCAGAGGTTTGCCATCATTGGAGCTGTTGTCAGGCTGAATCATTTCATTCAAAATGGATGCAATCTCTTTGTTATCTTTGGACTCGGCTTTTGCTGGCTGTATATTTAATCTGCTAGGTGAATTCTGTGAGCTTATCTGTCTGAGGACTGGAGAATTGGCAGAGAAGCCAACGGAGTTATTGGGTCCTTCATTCATACTCGGTAAGGATGTTACTGGGATGTTCGAATAAGATCGGTTACTATTATTACAGGCAGTACTTGTCATGCCAACAGGGGAACTTAATGTTGGAATATTAGGAGGAAACGAATTGCTTGGCATCCTGGGCCTTGTTGCCAATCCAGAACTAACTTGTCTCCTTGGAGACATGAACTGCGCCAGGGACACTCCTGTACCTTCCATATGAGAATTATTGAGGTTTAACGAGGGGTTAGTGCTCTGGGAACTGGCCTGTCCCTGGTTTAAGGCAACACTGGCTACAATCTGATTTCCAGGTGAGCACCCAAAACTCCCCTGGCTGTTGCTAGAATTACTGTGACTGCTGCCATGAAGGTCTGAGCTCTGCTGGCGGTTTACTCTGGTGGGTACCATGTTGCTATTGGACTGCGGCACTGTGGATGAACGGGCCACACCGTGAGCTGGAGAGATACTAGGATTGACGGAGGGGTTTACTCGGGGAATTGACATTCCAGAATTAGTGTCATCTTGAGGAGAAAGACCACTGTGTTCCCTAGGGGAAAAAAAGACATTATTATTCAAATATCTTCAGTGGTTTCCATTACAATATTTTTATGATGCATATTATAAAACAAGACCATTCCCTTCATTAGTATTTCAAGCTGTCAAGGGCTTCTGTATCACTTTAAGGAAAAACGGTGCACTGTTGCTATTACTGTGAAACACTAGCACCACTTAATAGGAAGCAGTGCTCTGCTCCTGTAAGTTTGATGATGGTTTCTGTTATGGGAGAAAGAAATCTTTCTTGGCCTTAGAAAAAGAATCTAACACATGTACTTTTAAACTTTCCAAAATTTAATACAAATAATTAACATTACGATAATAGTTTTGATTTGAAAGAGAAACTTCCCACATCTCTGTTTACAAAGCATTTATTCAAGACTCCCTTGTTACTGCTTTTAAGTACTTCAACTTCAGAGAGGAAGACTGGGTAAGAAAAACACCGTGTCACTGATGGAGAAACTAAAAAGGGTGGCATGCAGACACAGCAGATGTTTTGAAAGAGAAATCACAATGTGAAAAAAAGAACTGTGCTAATTCCATTCACAAGCATAAATTAAACTAAAATTAGAAAAAAGCAGAATGCTGAATTCAGATTTTCATCAAGTTCTTTACTCGAATCCGTAATTATGACAGCAGATCTGTGACTGGTGTTACCATGTCCCAATAAGCAAATGTATCAGGTGAGGAAAAGATGAAGTGAGGGGAAATGCCTTTGTTTTTGTTTAGTGCTAAATTTTAAAGAGTTGTAAATGTAGGGTTTGAATAATTCATAGGATAAAAGAACGGTTCCATGAATTTACCATATATACCAGTGTAAAACATATTTAGAGAGAAGAACAAATTAGGGGCAATGACATTCAAAAATCTCAAGTTGATAGTTTAATGACTCGTAGTTTGAGAAAATGTCAACCTGCACTCAGGAGCCAAAGAAACTTGCCCTAATGAAAAGAAAACATTTAAAAATAACAATATTAACAAACTCTCAAATCTTATATAGGACCATAGGTTCATATATGGAAAGTTGGAAGTTTTCACCCACTTTTTTGATTTCACCCCTAAAACACATGTTTTCAGCCACGCCTTCCCTGTCTCCCTTTTCGAATATCAAAGCTATTGTTCGGCAACAAAACTATAAAACCCAACATGGATATATGGAGTATATATACTCATCACACTAGCTTAGTGTCTAATTAAGAATTTCTGTTTTCTAGCGGTCAAGAGTATAAAAATGTTCTCTAAGAAGAGATATGTGAACTGACTCATTTCATATGAAGCTCTCCAAATAAGTAGTACCTGTCGATGATATGAATTCCCATGATGAAAGGCTGCATGTCTGGACTCTGAGGGTAGCAAAGTTTACACTTGGTGTGGGCGCTAAGCATTGTCCCATCATTCAATATGAATCTATAGGATGGGCTGGAGGCAGTGCCACGAGTCATCACTGTTTCAAACAAAAGAGAAACCTAGTTACAATTCTGACACTTATACTTTGGGCAAAGGAGTTACCAGCCTCACGTCTACCTAGAACCTCATTTTAAATATGCCCTTTCAACAGCTGCCTGCTCAAACTCAACGAATAGTTCGGACAAAGCAGGTATCTCAGGGAAAATGGTGCTGGTTGAAATATACCACCTGATGCCAACTTTTAATTCACTCCTACTTGAATGGGTACCTCCTCACAGAAGTTATGATTATGAAGAAACTCCAAACCAGAAAAAAATCAATCTTAATCTTTCCCTACAATGGGACAGCTCTTCAAATTTATTTCATCCAATAAAAATACCAGGAAATAACCTTCTCCCCTCACACTCAGTATTATGTCTAACAAGGTTTTTTCCCCTTTGCTGGCTGATTTTGAAATAACTGCTTTACTGAGATATAATTCATATACCATAAAATTCACTAAGTTTTGATTCATTTACAGAATTCCTTAACTAAAAGTCAAATTTAATTTTTCACTCAGGAGTGTGAATCACTAAGGTCCTGTTTGACCAATTATTATACTCCTATATGTATTATTTTTAATGTTTGGAGTTTAGTAATAAGCAAATTAAGATAAAGCCAGTGATTACTAATGTGAGGAACAAAAACTAGGTTATGGCAGTCAACTGACGATCAAAACAGCATATTTCACTTCTGCCTGAAAGCTTTATTGACAGCAGACAAAATTCTAACCATACTGGTAAGTATTTACTAAATATTTAAAGGCTATAGCAAACTACTAAGTAATAAAATATTAATATTTTAGTAATATAATAGAATTCTATTTTAAGAAAGATAACAGATTCAGCTATAGCAAACCAAGCTTAAAAATCATATCCACTGAAATACAAGTACTACTACCCAAATGAATATTATAATTTAGTCTGATAAATATATTTTTCAAAGACACTTCAGAAAGGGCTTCAATTACATTTTAATGACATGTGAGAAAGACTTAAAATGACCAATTACTAAATAACTTTTGAAGCTACATATCACTTTAAGTAAATGGAAGACATGCTCTATTTTACTGTCCTGGGTATTCCACACATATAACCTGAAGAGGGTGTAATCTGTTAGAAATCTATACCATACATAAATCTGCCTAAATACTAAAACCAGGGTATAAATGTAATAAAAACGGTTATGATTTATGTCAACCAACTGAATTCCTTACCCATCTTACAATTTCAGCCAAATCACTGGCACATTTACCAAATGTAACACACAAAGAAATTTAGTTTCTAATGAAATAACAGATGATGGAAAAGAGTCTTTAATGGAAACTAATAATTTTCACGTAAGGTTGTAAGTAAACATTTGCAATAGCAAAACCCTAAAAAAATCAATAATTCTTGATTAGTACCTTTTTGGGAAATATAACTATAATAAAAAGTGGCACTTTAAGATAAATTATTAACTTGGAATAAGATAAAGCTACAGATATATAAAGGGCCAGATGAGACACAATACATTTCATGCTACAGTGTTTTGCTTATGATGCTGTTTTGCCTGCATCCTCATCATTGCTCACTGCTCTTCAGGGTCTCCTCGTTTTGCTGGAAAACCCTCCACTGGCTCTTCACCACTGCGCTGCACTGTCCAACATGGTGCCCAGCAGTCACAGGTGGCTATTTAAATTTAAGATTAAATAAAATTTAAAATGTAGTTCGCAGCTACACTCGTCACATTTCAAGCACTTACGTGTCTAGTGGCTACCATCTCGAACAGCACAGCTCTGTACCATCTGACTTTGGCTGGCATTTCCAATCTTATTTCTCATTGTTTTCTAAACATTTCTTCTGTAGCTCTTTCTAGGAGGTAGATAACTTTTTACACACTTATTTTTCTTTTTCATCTAGAATAAACACAAGGGCAAGTACTGTGCCCCATTCTTGTTTTCCACCCTCTGCTGACTCTTGAACAATGAAGCTTTGCATATAAAATCATACAGTAAGTACTTGCTGATTGATCCCCAACTAAATCTCCTCTAAATAGATTAATGTTGACTTTTGATCAACTTCCATAACTTTTCCTTAAAGGGGAGATTTTAACTCTTAGCTGTGTTATTAAATGCTTATATCTCAATTTACATGTTTGCTCTTGTAGGAATCTAGACTTACTTTTGTAATAGACACTAATGGAGACAAATTTCTTAATTTATTGATAAGCCCTATAAATTGAGGAAGAACTAGAAACTCAAGCTAACAGGGGAACATTAAGATACTTAATGGATTACAGGAACATCAATAATCCTTTGGTAATTATGCTGCCTTGATTTGTAGGACCATATCTAAACTAGTAAAAATTCCAAAATTGGAGAACCCCCTATTAATACAAGGAAATGATTACATTTTAAGGTTTGAAATTAGATTATTATTTTGGATGATAATGTGTGAAAAAAGACTTAGCACATCATAATTCACACAGCCACAGTTTGAAATAAAAAAAATGCCAATTTAAATGCAGTAAAACTTCAACTAGAACCTAATTAACACGATCCAGTTAACTAAAAATTCTTCCGGTACTCGACCGATGGAGAGGTCAGCAGAGAGGCAGCGTGGGCCCATGGAAAGCGTAAGGGCCTAAGAATCAGATTGGGAGCTGGACTTTGTCCTTTTCAAGTTTAGGGCTTAATAATGCACATTAACCTTTGCCCATCACCACTAAAATGAAGCAAATAATGTTGTGAGATAATATCTAGCATGGAGCCTAGAACAGAACAGAACAGACACTAAATGAGTGTTTCCTGAATCAACACTGAAGAAAACACATGACAAAGAGGCAGTTTCCACAGCACGTATGTGCTGAACCACGCGCACACTCAGCGGACCCCCAGAAACCGCGTACACCAAGAGCTTCAGCCTGATAAAACAATCGCTGAGTTTTTGAATTAAGCTATGAGGAAGGAAGCCACAGTTCTTTACAGAGATGGTTGGATAAACATTTGCACTGCAAACCAAATTTTCCCCACAAGTGGGTTTCGAGGTGTAGGCTTGGACAAAACTACGTGGAGCCTCATTTTGATCACAGGTGCTACCCTTGTTTTCTGATCTAGTTTTGGCAGGCATATAGCTAGGATTTTGATCCCTGACTCCTGCGTCCATTTCTAAAAATTTTAGAACACTTAATGGGAAGGGATATTATCAATGTAGTATTACTGACACCCTGGAAACTCTTCAAAGAACCTTTAAAATGGAGACTGTTTTTGTTGTGTCTCCTGCCTCACCTCCCCCCACCAACCCCCCAAGTAGGCCTCACGGAGCTACGAAGCAAAGGGAACTGCTTTCTCTGGTCATAGCAGCTGGAGAACTAGAGCTACTCGGGGTTTTTACTCCACCCAACCTGGGGCTGGGTTAACCTCAGCAACCATGTTAACTAAGTGAGCAGGTTAAAGACGTGTGGCAGGGTACTGCAGGTCAGTGCTGGCAGAGATCTTGTTTTCTTTTTGGTATTGTCCTAGATATATGCAGAAAGAATGCCATTTAAAAAAACTGTTACTAAGATAAAGGAAAAGAATTACTCCTAGATGGTGTAAGATTTTTAATTGTCACTGAGTACACTGTATTTAGAATATCATAATTTCTAAAAGTGAGAAATAAACTTATATTTTAAAGTATTTTAAACAAATTTTGACATAAAAAGATTTTAAGTTAAGACAGTTATACGGACCATGGATTTAACCACATTACACAAGTCTCAAAGAACATTCTGGTTAATCATTTATGTGGGCATTTATGTTTTACAGCAAGGCTTCCAAACTTCTGGATACTATAAACTGCTTCCAATTGTCCTGTGATATTTTTAGTGAAACTAATTTTATTTTGTGATTATGAAGTTAATAGAGAAATAAACAAGAATAAAGTCCTTTGTAATCCCATCACTCAGAGATAAGCACTGTTAACATTTTGCGAACCTTCTAGAGTAGGATAAATAGATATACAAGAGTGAAATCATATTACATGGATACACTGTGCTTAGCCTATTTTTCAATGTAACAATGTATCATGGACTCTTTCAAAGACAAATGATCCATTACATCATTGATAACAGGTAAACAGAACTTCCATGGAACTTCTCCAGGCCATCGAGCCCAGCATTTTCCATGACTGTTACTCTTCGTAAGCGCTGACAGATGTGCTACAGAAAGAAGTATTCTGAGGAAATATAAGTCTGGGTAACAAACTCAACAAGTACCTCTTATTGTATAAGTTCCCAGAAATTTAAATGCCTTAAATACGTCTTATAAATCCTTAAAAGTGGGAGAATAAAACATTTCCCAAACTTGCTTCAGCAGGAAACATCACTTCTAGTTTTAGCCATTAATATCTTATGGACCCTGGTTTATATTTCCCAAACTTGCTTCAGCAGGAAACATCACTTCTAGTTTTAGCCATTAATAGCTTATGGACCCTGGTTTATATTTCCCAAACTTCCCTGCATGAAAACGTCTTAGACTATAGACTCTGATTCAGCAGAGTGGGTGGAGCCCAGAAATCCGGTTTAACAACTACCCCAGATGAACTTTGCCATGCATTTAACCTAGATCTTTCTTTAAACAGATGGTGCTGAACTGACCAGAACCTTGGAATCTTTCCAAATTGTATACACTTGCATGGGACTTCTCCTAGTTTAAAAAGTTCCTCAAGTGCTCCTGTTACTCATCTCCCCCCAATCTCGGTGGAGAACCGTTGCTACAATACAGCTCAAGCTGAATGCTCCCTCATATGCTTTGGCTGAAATGCATTTTCAAACTTGTTTCTGGAAAATAAAATGTAAAAAGCAGTCCATGAGTTTTTCTGTCAAAAGCCACTGAAAAACTAAGTAAAAACCAACTTAAATTTTTAAGGCACATTAGGATTTTATACCAGCCACTGCCTTCCAAGAGTAAATTATTGGGCAGGAAAAAAGAAGACAGATGGAGATACAAATTTTTCTTGCCTAAATATTAATCACTGTAGAGTTTTACAAACTTTTAAGCTTTTAAAAAGTTTGATATAAAATCAAAGATACAGTGACATAATTTGTTTCACTCTTTTCATTCTGTCCCTAAGTGAAGAGGCGACAAAGAAACTGCAAATGCCAATTCACACCTCTCTCCCATTCTTGACAGACCAGGGTTCTCAAACCTGGTCTGTCACATCTGTACAGGCACATCTCATTCATTGTGCTTCACTGTCTAGTGCTTCACAGGTGTTGTGTTTTTTGAAAATTGAAGGCAGGACCCTCCATCAAGAAAAAGATTATGACTTGTTTTATTCTGATACCCTCTTGATAATGTGGCGGTCTGGATCTGAACCTACAATATCTCCCAGCTGTGCCTGTACTTAACCATGACCTTTGGAGCTTGTTAAGATATCTGGTCCCTCACCTGAGATTTTAATTCATCAAGTCATTCCCATGTAAGGATGATTCCCATATAAGTGTTTCATGGACCACATTTTTCTTACCAGGCTGGATACTGCTAAATATAAAATATCAGAAAAAAAATGTGTTTAAGCCATGTTTGGTTAAGTTGTCCAGAATCTCCAAAACACTAGAATCAGAGTCATGTGAGCTCCGGACAACTTAATTCTGAGAAAAATACAAATTATTTCTACTGAGGCATTTTTTCCCTAAAATCAGAGAGTATCATATACTTCGGCACTTTAGATAGTGAGTGGAGACAGTGTCTCAAATCTCAAATCTATGCAAAAGTCAAGTGCCACCCTTGGTAGAGGGAGTCACAAAGTTTGCAACCAGGGGATGGCATTAGTTGCTTATTGTAATGGTTTCCAAGACTGACAGCACTGCAGTATTTCCTGGGAAATCTTTTAAAATACAGATTCTTGGTCCTATTCACTTCAATATTATGTGTGGGGATGCACCAGTAGGAGGCCCCCTGGAAAACCACTAGTCTGTAGGAAGGTGTTCCAGCAGTGACCAGAGAGAGGCGTAGAGATGGCTTCCGGGCAGGGCGGGGTGGGGGAAGCAAGCTGTTTCCTCCCTATCAGTAGGAAGCAGTTGCCCCAAAATGTAATGAATGGAAAATCATCTGTAAACTTAGGAAACCCAGTATTATGGGAAAATGTTAAAATTAAAAAGGCTGATGGAATAATGACAATTATTTTAAAATTGTTTTTTAGGAATAGCTATGCAAAGAGTCTCTTTCCAAAGAAACTATTTACTTAGAGATTAGAAAATAAATTACATTGCAAAAGGACTATTAGACTACCATAACTACATGGCAATATTTTTAAAGTGCATTAAAATCCCTTATCTCTGAATCTCTGAATTTTCTGAACTTAATTCTAAGGTAGTTTTCCCTGTCTTTTTTATAATACTGTTATGTTGATAAAGGGCAGGGAATATATTTTATACTCCAACAGACTTACTATGATGCAGCACCTATACAATTACTAATTATTATTTCACATGACATACTTTTAATTTGAAACTTCAACCTGAGTCAGGGGACGCAAGTACGACAAGAGTCATGAAGTAAACATTCATAATACAGACCTCTGGATTATCTAGAAGTCCTCTGACATGCCTGGTCTACTGGGAATGATCTTCAAAAGCCAGCCAAAAATATCATTTCCTCTCTGAAACCATCCCTGATTCTTCAAGTCAGAATTAACTTTTCCTTCTTTAGCCCACACCTCTATTACACCCCATGTCACACAGATCTTTAAAACTGCCATATAATCTCCTAATATAGTTTGAGCTCCTTGAGGCCAGAACCCTGCTTCTTGGTCATTGAGGTATCCCTGGCACCTTACACGGTGTTCTATGCAGGTGAGGAAGTGGATACATGTCTGCTGAATGAATGAGTACATGAATGAATGAGTGACCACCACGTGATACCCTGTTCTTTACAATGTGCATCCCAAAACTCAGGATCCACTCATGAATTACTTTGCTTACCCATTTCTTCCTTTTCTAAAACTGATCATTATTGAAAAACTGTAATTTGGAGAAAATACTTATCAAGCCATAAGTTCCATATAAATTATTCAATATTAATATAGAACAAAATTAATGAAAATAATTGAAAGAGAAAACTTTACCTTCTTGAAATAGTTGTCTGGCATAAGATGGCTCTCTGCCCTGAGGTTGGAAAAAAGCATAAATGCATTTTCTCACTAAATCTTCCCAGCCAGTTCTGCCAGCAGCTCTCAGGGAACTCGTATCAATAGAGATGATTTTACCTATTCAAAAATGAAATTTTACATTTATGATAACCTTTTGATATAAATCATCCATATTTCAAAACTAACAAATGCATCTCAGAAATATTCTGCCTCCAAATGCATAATGGAAAAAAGCATTAGAAAGCACTATTAATTTTTTGTTACTCGTGGTAACAAAGTATGTCCGCGGCATGATAATAAGACATTGTTTGGACTTGGAGTGTGTGTGTACTAGTATATCACGTTCTAAAATCCCGTTCCAGTCAAGTGCTAGAGTCCCACCATGGAGACCTGAAAATGCTGAACTATCGCTGGTCACACTCCTGGGACTCCCTCTCTGCGCCCTCTTCTCTATATATGTACTAGAGAGTGAGTCACTCTTTGGGGAAGGAGAGACAAAGATGGTAATTTATCCCCACCTACTCTTTAGTAGGAGCAGCAGGGAGCTTACCTTTAAAAACACAATAATAAAGCATATAACATAGCAAAATTAGATTTCTGGGACTAAAAAATTAGTAAATATTGTAACAGGATCTTACAAACAATGGTAAAGATGAAAAAGTACATTAAAACTAAACATTCACAAAGAACAAAATTCAGTAGAAATTATGTCTCTATATTCAAAGTAGAGAAGTGAGTGATACATACATAACTCTGATGTAAAAAGTATAAAAACTTGATGTGTTAGAGTGAAGATTAAATAACATGAAAACATTTTACAAAGTATACAGAACAATAAAAATTTGTTTTTGCTGAGAATCAGACGTGAAGCAGGCCTGTAAAAGGAAGCCTTATCTGCAGCACACGCACCTTCACCCACTCTGCGGCTCTAGCGCCCTTCTCTCAGTGCCCCTGACCCCACCCTCGCTGTCCTCCCCAGGGCTTCTGCAGCCCCGACTCCTCAGTCAGCAGCACTCACTCCGCAGCGTGCCCCTCTCAGTGCCCCTCCCAACGGTCATAATTGGCACCACCTCATCCTTCAGGGCTTGGGCTTCAATATCAGCCCCTAAAACAGGTCTTCATTAACCAGCTAATTTAAAAATAGGCCCTCCCTATTAGTTTACCTTACTATTTCACACTTTTTCCATCATAAAGCATATCATGATTTGTAGTTACATCACTGCTCTTTGCTCAATCATGTACACCCTGAGCAATCACACAGTGACGAGAATTTCTAGGCATTCAAAAGCTATGTGCTGAATAAATTTAAAGAATAAGAAAAAAAATAGCCAGATACATTTAAGCATAATATTAAAACCACCATAATTATATACATTTATTAATTAATATACTTAAACCTACATTGTCAAATTTCTTTAAAAACTTTATTCCAAGATTATGAAAAATAATTTATAATCAAAACAAATATAGGTATGTGAATAGTTATAAAATAATGTTCTCTTCAGCACCCTGCTCATGACAATGATATCTAAAATGCACAATATCAAAATCACCATTTAAAAGGTTTTCTGTATAAGACTAGTGAACAGAAGCGGAAGAGCTAAAGACAGAAGGACACAAAACTTTGGATGTAACGAGTTTTAAAAGCATAGCCACATCATCAATACTGACGGAACATTCTGAACTTTGCAGTTGGTACCTGTAGTATCTTGCTTGGTCATAAAGGATTCTACACCCGTAATAGCTGGAGGCCGAGGTAACCGCCGTGCAATACAAATCAGACAGGACTGGAAGTCTGCCCAACACAAGAAAGGGAGATTGAAGGAAAGCGGGCAGAAAATGGTTCACATCTACTGCTTGACATTATTGGTTTGTATAGAAATAATACGTGTTACAGGAGCTGACACGATGTTGGAGTCACTCCGATCTGACAGTACAGTGCTAGAAATAAAACTGCTGGCAACCAGAAACAGGTAGCTCCAGGAAGGGATCTGGTTAGCATACATTTCCCTTCCCATTGCATGTTCTTGCATAAACTGGAGGAGACTGCATCTCATGTCCCTGGATGATAACAACTTGAAGAAGGAGTTTTGGCTAGATTTAAGCAACACAGTGAATTTTTAAATGCAGTTCTATAATCAATTTCCTATACTCAACTGTACTTAATGACTACAAAAATTATTCTTATACCCACGGTGCAGGTAATAACTATCATATGAGAAACAACAACATTTAACTCCCTCTGAAGAAGCATAATTTGCCCTTCACAGAAGACTTTATGTTGTCTTCTACAGTATCTACAATCTTTACAAAGTTCCAGTTCCAAATGTGTTTGAATGTGCTACACACAATACCACGCAGCGAGGTAAGAACTCTGATAGCAGAAAGCCCCGCACGTGTATTTTGTGAAAAGACCACAGTTGATCGCGGCACGCATTCCCTGGTGAGACAGCTACATATGTAGTCTTTTTTTTTTTTTTTTTGCGCATCTGACTGACTTCTCGTCTCCTACCTTCCCTGTCCTTACTCCAGTTTCCAGTTTCCAATTTGTGATGTTAACTTAGTATAAGTTCACATGGAAACCTCATCCACGGTCACATATTTAACTGATGCCATGTTGACACCATGTTCATATTAGAGCTTCAGCTGTGTTTTCATCTGTTCTTAAGTTTTCTCCTGATAAATTAGCCTCAAAAAATGCTAACTCTATTCTCCAATGTTCCTTACACTCTAAACTTGAAACTTTAAAAAAAATCAGAGCTGTTCAACAGCCTGCTGTACCTGGTACATTTCCAACTGGCAGCGGCTAGTGACACCTCTTATTTCTAGGCAGCAAGTTGGTTTGATTTTGACATTTTAGTGAGAATGCCAGCTTAAAATTAAGAATTTGGGTGCATTTTAAAGGGGTGAGTCTAGATGTTAGCAATTTTTTCTTAAGCATCAAGAAATACATAACAGCCATTCTGATATTCCATACAGTAACCAAAAATGCTATCTGAAGAAGCAGTTTTTATAATCAATTACCTCCCTATTCCTGAAAGCCATGGAAAAAGCAATCAAAAACCTTAAAATCACCCTTTGTTTTACCTTCTCCGTCCTCTTGAATTGATTTTGGCTGTGACACAGTGAAACACTGCATTACTTCATACCGCTGGCAAGCTTCTTGGTTTTCGGTGCCTGGCTCGTCTGGAGGGTGAATTAGCATCCTGCAGTTAAAGGTATGGCTATTTCGTCGTGTTGCCTCTTGAGGCCAAGGAACTCCATTTACTGTGGGAGAAAAATTGGTTATATGACTGTGAATAAAGTGAAAAGTACACACTCTGAAGATATAAGACACACCTTTGGCCATAGGCTTAGATACTCGGATTAAAAGACACACAGACCTCCTCAGGTCTAACACTATCCCGAGGCAACAGCGTACTTACCTTCCTTAGCAAATCTAATGTCACCCAATTTGTAAATTGTAAAATTTCTAAGAGATTGAATAGGATTTCCCTCTCAACGATAAGGCCTTACAAGTACCTTAATTCATTAACAGTCTTTATAAAACAGTTAAAGACAAAAATTAAAAATTAATAGCTTACTAGCTCTTTTACTCAGATTTTTATAGCAGTTATTTAATAAGCTTTTCCGTTTATTTCCAGGTATGCTCTGGTAATAAAAAAATGGTTGAAAACCGTAGGTCCATTGTTAGGCAGGAGCTTTAGCGTGGCAGGCATGAGCGATTAAAGACGGGCTTGTGTGCACGTGCACCTTTTTGGGGGGAGGATTCAAAGTTTCTCAAAAGAGTCTGTAATTCCAAACATACTTAGGGCTGACAGAGACCAGTTTTAGTCTCCTACAGCCATTTCCCGCCCGTCGTTTGCACACTGGGACACGGTGTGTAATCAGTAAGTCATCACGGGAAATGACCACTGAAACA
This sequence comes from Trachops cirrhosus, assembly GCA_028533065.1. Taxonomy (NCBI): domain Eukaryota; kingdom Metazoa; phylum Chordata; class Mammalia; order Chiroptera; family Phyllostomidae; genus Trachops; species Trachops cirrhosus. The sequence continues at coordinate 136,295,918 of CM052543.1, forward strand.
GAAGTGTCACCTGATTCGGCACAAAACCGAATTTTAGAATTATAGAAGAGATGTCTGTACGTTTCAAAAAAGAATCTCTGCTGGGCGGGTCACCACTTCCCAGTTCCAGGGAATGCTGTGCTCAAATCGTGGTGGCAATCAAAGGGTTTTAAGGCTGTTCTCTCGCCATTCCCAACAGTTTCTCACCTGATAGTCTCCACTGACCCTCCTTCCTTTTTATGGTCTTTTCACTCTAAGGGTCAGAGGAAGTCATGGAAGTGACCCTATTGTGGAGTAAGGGGTCTCTGGTCTGCTATGAGCTAGTTGTGAGGTTTGGGTTAATTACTTAATCTTTGCCTCATCTTTAAAATAAAGAAATCCACTATATTATTTCTAAATTCATTTACACTCTAAAATTCTATAACAAGACACATAAGATCCCTTGATAGTTCAAATATCAACTAAGTGATTTTAACAGAAACCATTATTTCATGCCCCTAGTTACTATAAACACATACTACTCATTTCAAAGAAGAAATAAGGCTCCCACTTCATTAAGTAAACAATGTAGAAAATAAGGACCTATATGGATAACGTTTTATTTGCAGGTGTGGGTTCATCATATAAAGTTTCCAGCCAAGGTCCTTCTCCCACTTCTGGAGCACATAGTGGCTAAAAAGCAGGTGCATGGCCTAGTGAACGGAACAGAGAGGCTGGAAACCCGACCCCGCCCATCCTCTAAGGCAGGCTCCTCTGTGCAGCCACACCTGGAACTCCTGGGTTGAAACCACTTACACCCAAAAACGTTAACTTCAGTAGGTACATAATATGACAGTGTATCTCCCTCTGCCTCCCTCCCTGCCCTACTTTCTTTCCTTCTTCCCTTCGACCTCCCTTTTCTCTCTTTGAGAAGGGTGGCTGAAAGGATATGCATTGCTCTCTCTCATGGACACAATAAAAAATGGAAAACAAAGGGAATTTCATGAAGAAGCGTCTTAAGGCAACACAACCAACTGCTCTGCCCCCCGCTGTCACATGACTGTGGCATCATCTCAGGGCAGAGGACACAGGGAATGCTCTCTATTGGCTATTTGATGATATTCCCTCTTCATACTCCATCTCGGGCTAAAACTACATGTTAGAATATTTCAATATATTATAATGTACGTCAGAATAATACAATGTATTATAAATGTACTAATATATATTATGTAAGGAGAAGCTACAGAAAGTTCATATTCTTTTAAAAACCACATTTCTTTGTACCTAGTGATTTTGGTAGCAGATTCTTCACAAACTCCGCATGATCCCCCACATGCAGTATGCTGTAGACACTGGTGTTCATTAACTCCTCCTGATTGTAACCCAGGTAGCTGGTCACGTTCTCTGACACAAATACAATCCTCCCTTCGCAGTTCACAACAAAGAAAAATCCGTCCAAAGCCTGCAACACCAAAATAAATAAATAAATAAATAAACATGTACATTTCTGTATTGAAAGAGAGACCAGAGATATATGTCAAGTCAGAAAAAGGGAGGGGGGCTGAAGAGAAGATTTTATATTGTATGCTCTCTTTCAGCCGGACAAGATTTTTAAATAGACTGTACGCTAGTGTTTCAAGTAGGCATAATTGAATATGGCAACCTTTTCCTCTGGAGGGAAATTTTATGGTACCAGATGTAAAGTGACTGACCCATGCATTCAGTCATAAACATCTCTAAACTATAGGTTAAGACCTGCTTTCTACCCTCAAGGAACTTGTGGTCGAGTGGGAGAGAGACATAAACGTAATAAAATACCTGTGACAAATGCAGTATTGGAGACACAGAGACTATTCTACCAGCACAAAGAAGGATACCTAATTTGGGGTGAGGGGGCAAAGAAAGGCCCCTTACAGACCCCCACTTTAGGTATAAAAAAGAACAGGCAGGGAGGGGAAGAGGAAGACAAAAGAACATTCTAGGCAGAGGAGAGAGGGTGGCAGCGATTGGGCCTCCTGTGCAGAGACAGAGACAGACTCCCTCTGGGTCTCCAAAGGGAGATGTGTGTGCCCCGAGGGGAGCAGAATGACCACAGGGCGCTGGAAAAAGAAACTTCGTTTATACTGCATCCAAAACATAAGGAATAAATTAAGCTTAATAAACATAACGACACCCTGGTACACCACTCAGTCCTGACAGTCACATGCCTCGTACCAGGGAATCCCAAAAGAAGATGCAGAATACAGAGGCGGATGGAGGCACCTTACTTATTTACAACCTGTCCATTTACTGCAATATACTGCGCTTTGCTTGCTATAGAACATATATGAGCAATAAAAACAACACCTTTAAAGAGCAGAATATTTATAGGTCTTTATAGTAAGAGAAAAACCCTTTGTATCATATAGGGGGTTTGTTGTTATCTGTGGCAAAATACTTAAAAGAGCACTCTAACAATGTCAGCAGGCTACTCATTTTTCTTTTTAAAAGAGGCAGTGTCCCAATTTGCCCGCCTTTTCTATGATGACAAGTGGTAATGATAATATGCTACCTAACAGATATTTTCCAAATGGTAACACACTTACTTTTGTCCCTTCAGGGTAAAGATGAAAATTTAACAACGTATAACAAGTAAACTGCCTTTTAAAAAGACACTTATGCTTATAGAGACAGCATGTAAAAATAGATGTTTTGAAATATTACCATAGTTATGATTTTGTTGCTGGAAATGATGCAAATCACTTGTAAAAATTATCTTCCCTGTTTAAAACAGCATTTAGAAACAGAATTTTTTATCTGCTTAAACATCTTCCAATCAGAGTTTCAGTGGGCTTTAAACCCATTTTTTTTAATGTGAAAATTCAACATCTTTTGATTAGTTTGAGATCAAGGGAGATGAAATTTCAATAAAAACCTTTGCATAATCGGGGGACAGGATTTTTAAATGAGTAATGTGACTTAGTAAACTCATCCAATGACATATTTTTTCATTTCCAACTATCTCATTTTGTCAGGTGTCCTTTTCAACTAAGACGATTATTTAAATAAAATGTTAAACTAAACTTAGAACTACATCTTCAAACCACTACATTCACAGGGTATTCAACCATGATTTACAAAAATAACAAGGTACAACCACACTGCTCTTATTAGAGTATTATTAATAGTCTTTAATAATAATGAAAAAAATAAACTATTTTTATTCCACCTGACTATTGTGACTATGTCTCACTTAGTTCATAAAAGGGAAGAGGGGTTCCCAAAACCTCAACACTAGATAAATCCTTTGTTAAACTATTTTTTAAAGCACATTAGCTATAAATTTCATAGCAGGTGATATATATATTTATTTGCCTTACAGTTTATGTGAAAATAGGGATAACTGAAATACAAATGTATCAACGAAAAAAAGATATAAAAGTTCTTTAAAATGTTCTTAGCTATTAACTGAATCAGTATAAATACAACTTAATCTTTATTTTTGGTCTCTCAAAAGAGCTTAATAAAGAACAGCTCGAGTGTAACAAAGTATCATAGCTCAGAGCAAGGAACAGGATTAACATCGGAACACAGACAAGTAAAACTGGGCTGCCGCACGGTGAACCACTTCCGAGCACCGCACCACCACCCGCTTCTCCAGCATCACCTTCTCCTCTTTTTAAATCTAGTTTTCAGGGTGTCCCTCTTGCTCCCCACTCTCTGCTCCCCGGAGACCCACTCTACCCTCCAAGCCATAGCCAGTCTCTCCCTTGCTTCCTTCACTGCCCACATGTGTCTCTGGAGATCCCTGGAAGTGACCTATTGCCTGCAGAGGGGTGAGGAGAGGCTCAGACCCACTCCTGCAATCAACGCTCCCCAATTCGAAGACTGCCCGTGGTGGGCTTAGGGCTGGTATGAGGAACCCCAGCACCAACAAGGCCCAGGGATTCGCCTGGCCTACCCAGTACAATTATTTTTCAGACATTTATGAAACACAAAGAACTTTACATTTCTCCTTCATTGCAGGCCTGGAGTCCCTGCAGTTTCCTGTTCCCACAGACTTACTGGGGCATCTCCAAGGCCTGCTCCCATTGACTGCAACCCACCTCACTGCCAGGCTAGGAAGTTATTCTAGTAACTGGCCTCTGGAATGTGCAGCTGGTTAGCCTTACGGGGAGCACAGAACTTTCCCCAGGTCTCTGCTTGGCCTCGCTTCCATGAACTTGTCATTTCCTCCATGAAGTGTGGGGCATCATATTTCTTTTGCGCTTCCCCAGAAAAGGCTGGCTTGGAAACAGGCCAACAAAGGCTCCACCATAGTCAAAGAATTGTCCTGACCATATTCTGAGATGCAGACAGGCTGTCTTTTGCTGAAAATGTCCATTTTTGTTTTAATTATAAATGAAATACATACTTGTAAACAATTTTTAAATATGTAAATGAAGTAGATAGTAGAAGATCTGCCAAAATCCCACCCCCAAGAGATTGGTAGCATTTCAGGGAATATTCTTTGAGACTATTTCTATGAATACACAAACCTCCAACTGCTAAAATTATGACGGATAAATATAATCTGCTAATACCCGTTCTTATTCTATGAGTTTCCCTCGTACGTTGTACCTACACTAACTTCCAAGTGTCTCCCAGGAAGCAATCTTCCTGTGTCTCTAAGTCCTGACAGCTGGTCTGACACGCGGCTGTGCACGGGGGAGGACAGCACACACCTGCCCGTCCCTACCACGGACGGCCTGAGTGGCTCTGCTCCCTAGCCAGGACTCCGCCCTTTGAGGGCCACCGCTTTGGGCCTCGGAGCAGGGTTCCCATGGGCCAACACTTCTCACGGGGCCCTGGCTTTCAATGCCTATAGAAGCTTCTCTGACCGTCACCTCAGTGTCAGTTACTAGATAGAGTTCTGAGAATAAAACATGTCATTCTCAATAATTTTTTTAGTCTCTGAAAGGAAAAAGACAAGTACACATAGTTATAATGCACTGCAACAGAGAAATTCATCAAAGTTAAACACTAGGGCGGAGGTCCCCAAACCACCCCCCACTCCCCACCCCCGCCCCGGCAGACTGGCACTGGTCATGGCCTGTTAGGACTGCTAAGAACTGGGCCGCACAGCAGGAGGTGAGCAGAGCTCACCTTGTCCCCTCCCGCTACGTCCATAATTGTCTTGGACAAAACCAGTCCTCGGTGACACAAAGGTTGGGGACCACTGCACTAGAGCAAAGTATCCAGAATGGGTGAAGGGAAGCTTATCATTGGTGATGTTTCCTAAGAGGAGGCCACACTGCACCTGAGCCGAAGCTTGGAGGACACAGAGCAGTAACTCAGCTGAAAGGACATTCAAAACAGAGGAAACAGTGCAGAGGTTAAAAGAAAGAAATCACTTTGCACGTACTTGTAATATTTGTGTTATATTTAACAGTTAAACATTTTTTTTTCAAAAAAGCTTTAAGGAAAAGCAAAAGAAAAAATATGGAATTTATCCTAAAGGCAATGGGAATTACCTTGAAGGCACTGTTGTCTTTTTTTTTAAAGATTTTATTTATTTATTTTTAGAAGGGAAATGAGGGAGAATGAGGGAGAGAAACATCAACGTGCGGTTGCCTCTCATGCACCCCCTTCTGGGGATCTGGCCCGCAAGCCAGGCATGTGCCCTGACTGGGAATGGAACCAGTGACCCTTTGGTTTGCAGGCTGGCACTCAGTCCACTACTTTTACAAAGATCTTTCTGGCAGTGAGTGTGGCGTGGAGACTGGAAGCAAGGAAACTGGTTGAGATGTTATTGTGATCCCCCAGTTCCAATGAAAGCCTGAATTGAGGCAATGGCAGTGGAAGTGATAGACAAGAATTTGATAGAGGCAGAACAAACAGCACCTGGTCACTTATAGCACCTGTGGGAACAAGCATTTGGGGTAATTCTTCATTAATGACTTTAGGGTTGTGGTAGATAAGCGCCTTTCCTGAGAAAGGAAATTGGGGGCGGGGGAGGAAGGACTAGTCTTTTAATTTTTGACTTTTTATTTTTTTATACAGAAGGTAATGGGAAGGATTATATTAGAAATGTTGTATTTGGGAGACTTCCAGCCAAAATGGAGATGTAGGTACATACATGTTGCCTCCTCTCACAACCAAAAGAAGGACAACAACAAATTTAAAAACAAAAAACAACCAGAACTCCCAGAAAATCAAACTGTATGGAAGTCTGACAACCAAGAAGTTAAAGAAGACACATTCGTTCAGACCAGTGTGAGGGGCAGAGATGGGCAGCGGGGTGGAGAGGGCACACAGCAAGGTGGGGGCTGGAGGACCTGGTGGGTGAGGCAGCGGCTGGCTGAGCAGGTGGTCCCACATTTGCATGTGGATAAACTGGGAGGAACAAATGGGGAGTGAGCAAGACCATGAAACCCAGGGTTCCAGTGTGGGAAAAGAAAGCTCCAAAACCTCTGGCTATAAAAATCTGTGGGGGTTGCAGTGGCAGGAGAAACTCCCAGCCTCACAGGAGATTCCACTGGAGAGACCCACAGGGTCCTATAATGCACACAAACCCGCCCACCCAGGAATCAGCACCAGCAGGGCTCAATTTCCTTGTGGGTAGCAGAGGAAGTGACTGAAAGCCGGCCAAGAGCCAAGCAAGCAGCATTGTTCCCTCTTGAACTCCTCCCCCACATACAGTGTCACAACACAGCCACATGGGTTGCCTCATCCTGGAGACAAGGGGCTCTTCCCTTTACATTGAAATAGGCCTCCTGAGACAAAGAAATAGGGCCCAAATGAAAGAACAGATCAAAGCTTCAGAAAAAATACAACTAAGTGATGAAGAGATAGCCAACCTATCAGGTGCAGAGTTCAAAACACTGGTAATCAGGATGCTCACAGAACTGGCTGAATATGTTCACAAATTAGAGGGAAAAAATGAAGGCTATGCTAAATGAAATAAGGAAAATTACAGGGAATTAACAGTGACAGGAAGGAAATCAGGACTCAAATCAATGATTTGGAGCAGAAGGAAGAAACAAACATCCAACCAGAACAGAATGAAGAAAGAAGAATTCAAAAAAATGAGGAGAGGCTTAGGAACCTCCAGGACATCTTTAAACGTTCCAACATCCAAACCATAGGGGTGCCAGAAAGAGAAGAGGAAAAGCAAGAAATGGAAAACTTATTTGAAAACATAATGAATCATACTTCCCCAATCTGGCAAAGGAAACAGACTTCCAGGAAGTCCAGGAAGCTCAGAGAGTCCCAAAGAAGTTGGACCAAGGAAGCATACACCAAGGCACATCATAATTATATTACCCAAGATTAAAAAATGAGAGAATCTTAAAAGCAGCAAGAGAAAAAGAGAGAGTTATCTACAACGGAGTTCCCATAAGACTGTCAGCTGATTTCTCAAAAGAAACCTTGCAGGCAAGAAAGGGCTGGAAATAAAGATTCCAAGTCATGAAAGGCAAGGACTTACATCCAAGACTACTCTCTCCAGCAAAGCTAACATTTAGAATGTGAGGGCAGATAAAGTGCTTCCCAGATAAGGTAAAGTTAAAGGAGTTCATCATCACCAAGCCCTTATTTTATGAAATGTTAAAGGGACTTATCTAAGAAAAAGAAGAAGATAAAAATATGAACAGTAAAATGATAACAAACTCACAACTATGAACAACCAAACCTAACAAAACAAAACAAACTAAGCGAACAACTAGAACAGGAACAGAATCACAGAAATGGAGATCACATGGAGGGTTATCAGTGGGGAGGGTGAGGAGGGAGGAATAGGGGGTAAAAGGTACAGAGAATAAGAAGCATGAATGGTAGGTACAAAATAGATACAGGGAGGTTAAGAACAGTATGGGAAATGGAGAAGCCAAAGAACTTATATGTACAACCTATGGAAATGAGCTAAGGTACAGGAATGCTGGTGGGAGGCGGGGTGCAGGGAGGAGGGCAATAAAGGGGGAAAAATGGGACAACTGTAATAGCATAATGAATAAAATATACTTAAAAAAGAAATGTCATATTTGAAATGACTGAGGACATTCAGATGAAGATGTTCAAAAGGCAGCAGGATATAAAGAGAAGGAAGCTCTGAAGATAGATCGCTGTGATTTAAAGGTGCATGTAGTACCATGTGGTGTTTTATTTGTTTTTAACTACAGCCATCCTTTCCCCTTCCACAGAATGCCTGATTTCCTTTTGGGAGTTACTTCTTCCCTATTAAATAAAATCTAATGGGGTTATTAATTAGGCCATTGGGAGACTTCCTCCTTAACTGTGAACCTTGAAGTGAATTACAGAAAGACTGCATGGCTGGTAAATTCATTCTGGCAGAAGAGTACTGCCCAAATGGGTGTTTCTAAGAGACCAATAGTATAGTTTCTGCTTACTAACCTCCTTACGACACTTTGTTTTCATCCTATTTCCAAGTATGGTTCTGTGATATCCAAATGGCATCCCAATAAATTAATAATTATTTAATTTAATCAGAATTGGTGTCTGTTGCTTGAAATCCAGAGAATCCTAATTAATATTTTATACACACACATACCTATGCACACATCATATGGTCATAGACAGATATGTAGATAAAACTGCTCAGGAAATGTGCACAGATTTAAAACACAAAAAAACCCCAAAAAGAACAGTCAAGGCCAGAACCCTGGAGGATGCTAATGTAAGAGGAAGGTAAAGACAGAAACATGTGAGAAAGAGAGGAGAGGTGACAGCTCTACCAAAGACGCCATGGGAAGAGTTTAAGGAATCAGGAGCGGGGATCAACGGCATTAAGAGCTACACAGACAGGTAGGGAATGGTACAAAGCGAGGGAAGGAGGCCGGATACACATGACAAAAATGGACTTTTTCTTGGGGAGCAGTGGGAAATAAGCACTAGGGCCAGATAACACAAAGCTCTCTCTGACAAGGAGGAAACAAAATTTAGAAGCAAGGACCAGTGGAAAATGAAAAGCTTAAAAAAATGCCTGTACTGATGAGTACTTACCACGGACCAAGTAACAAATATTTGTTGAATAATAAATTCTAATACCACTGTTTCTTTAAATGTGGGGAAATTACCTCCAATGCCTCCACTCTTAACTCATGCTACCTTTATTTTACGTTTTAAAAAGATGGGGGAAGACAAGTTGGTGAGGATCTCTCATGTTATGGTGGATATCTGGTCGTGTTTAGACGCGCAGAGCTCCTTTCTGAGCAAGCCCCTCTAGACCAACACTGTAAAGCAGAACTTTCTGCAGCGCTGGCAATGTTCTATATCTGCACTGTCCAGTGCAGCTGCCACTAACCACATGTAGATACTGAACACTTTCATGTGGCCGGTGAGAGTGAAGCACTGAATTTTTTATGTCATTTAACCTGAATAGCCACGAGCGGCTAATGCCTCTCTCACTGAACGGTGCAGCACTGGCCTGCAGCCTGGACAACCCAGTGGACAATCTCACAGCAGCTGTTCTCCCACCTCTTCTCGGCTGCCCTGGATTAGACTCTATAAAGTGCAAGGCAAGATGGGGTTGAAGGACACAGAAGAGGGATATAAAAGGCTGTCCATGAAGGTAACCTTTCTAAAAAATTGAATTTATTGGGGTGACACTGGTTCGCAAAACCACAAAGGATTCAAGTGTACAACTCAATGACACAGTTGATTTGTACACTGCATCGTGTGCTCACTGCCCAATAAAGTCTCTTTCCGTCCCCATTCCCCCCACTCCTTCGCCTACCTCCCCCCAGTCTCACCCCCTCTCCCTCTGGCCGTCACCACACTGTTGTCTGTGTCTATGGCTTATGCATATGTTTTTGGCTAATCCGTTCACCTTATTTCATCCAGCTCTCCCTCCCCTGCCTGTTTGACAGTGGTCAGTCTATTCCCTGTGTCTGAGCCTCTGTTTCTATTTGGTTAATTAGTTATTTTAACTTTGAAGTCAGTAAAAGTTAGTAATTCTAAAGTCTCTGTTTCATGTATCTATGGCTCATAAATAAAAAATATTATTTGCTCCTTGGATTCAAGAACCTGCATTTCTATTCTGAGTCTTTGAAGTTTCTAATTTGATGTATTTTTCCACATGTGAAAATGCTTGCCCAGTGACGTTTCACCCACGTGTGATGTTGTGTTCTAGTTTTCCTTTGATTCATAGTGGTTTTCAGGGCGATAGTTCATCAACTATAAAGAGTAATTCTTTGTTCTCTTATAGCTTTGAGTGGATGTTTTGCTGTCATTTCTGTTCATTTTAGAGTGTTAGTGGACTTTTCTCGTGCAGCAGCAGCAAACATTTACATAAATTAAAGCTTCAGGTAGCAGTGTGCTCTGTCTGCGCTTGTGCTGTGCTCAGTTTGGGGACAATCTATTTGCTCTCCTTGTTGATTTCTGTGGTTTCTGAGAAACGTGTAGAACTAGAATTGAAATGATTACCATTTTCCTACAGGAACTCCAGAAACCTCAAGGCCCTCTACACCTTATACTTATTCATGATCTCAAATGGCATTTTATGCAGAAAATAAATTTAATAAATATTTAATGAACTGAAAGGAGATAAAAGGTTCTGAGGCCAGTTTTAAACCCAGGGCGCTAAGAAAGCAAGCAGAAGTCCTGTAGAAACACAAGAAGGTATGAAAAGAATAGTGTACTAACACCCTTCAGAGCAACAGAGATGAGTAGTTACCACTACGACAGATCAGGTCTCCAGGAAAGTCTCAAGTGTAACTGATCAGCGGGATGGTGACGGGGGACAAGCAGGGGGAAAAAAGGGGGTAGAAGTGGGAAATGGGCCAAAAGTACTTTTCTTTCCTTAACTTATTTTCCTCTAATATCTTATATTAAAACTTTTCAAAATACAGCAAAATTGAAAGAATTTTGTAGTGAACATCTAGCTATCCACCACTCTGACTGTACCATTAACATTTTTACTATACTCGTCACAACACTGTTTCCAAATGCAGCCACATGCATGCAATCAATTTAATGGCTTGTGAAAAGGACATAGTAAGAAATCACAGTCCCTCCCATGTGGCAGCCTCCCCTCTCCCAGTTATCTGTGTACTCACACACTGGCTCAGAGAGAAGTTCCGATCCAGTTTCAGTAGCCATTGTCTTTTATGTTTTACAATTCTAAAAAACATGTGCTCATACTCCTAATAAGAATCATTGAAACCAATAGTCTAAAGTAATGAGGCACTCGTATAATGTGGGGGGCGGGGGATAAAGAATTGGACTTTGAGGGAGAAAGTGCTCATAGGAGGTCACATGCACGTTGAGCAGCCTGTTAAGGGGACAGGAACGGAGCACAGGCAGAGGGTAGAGCAAGAACTGCACATCTGACTGTCATCTCTGCTGAGGTGACAGGTGAAGCAAGGACAATACACAGGGTTTCTGGAACCAGAAAAGCAAGAACTGAATTTTGAGAATGTTCTCACATCAGCAGTGTTGGTAGAAGGAATTAAGGTTAAAACAAAGACACAGAAAGAGTTAGGGTAATAGGAAATAATGTATATAAAGAAGTTAGGAAATGAAGAAACCTCTGTTAGTTTGTTAGAAAGGTTTCACCAGAAAGAAGGGCCTTGAGGTAGGAAAGAAAAATCTGTTTTATATCTGTATGTTATCTAGATGTCTACTTTATATATAAAATAGAAATACGTGTATATGAACACATATATGTATACAATAAATATATATAATAAAATCAGGCCTAGAGAAAGAAGAGCATACACCATGGGGAATGTGTGTGTACACACACACGTGTGTTTTTAAACATTCATGTATGAGACCGAACGTTTCAGGAGATCGTCCTGCTTGGAAACAAATCATTGTGTGGAGAATAGAGGGAGTAAAAATTAAATAGAAAAGGCAGGGGTGGAAATCACATAGCAATTACAAAGTAATTCCCGCTTAAAAGTTCTTTAAAAAGTTTGATAGAAGGTTGGTAAAACAGTACATTCTCTCACCATGTTTCCATAAACAAGCACGACATTTTTAGTCAGAAAACTTTCCCGGAAAACACCTACTGGAGTAAGTGAGGCACCCTTATCCAAAGAGGGAATTCTGCAGCGACACGAGATCGCACCGGCTAGCTAAGTAAGTGCTTTCGCTTCCCTGGTCCCGACCGCCACAGACACAAACCCAGAGCTGCGCAGTGGGCTTCCGTTTGCCCTCTGACTGCTGAGAATGTTGAGAATGCCTTCCTGAAAGTGTCTCACGATCATTACTCACATTTAATTCCGAAATAGTAACAACTGTCAAAATAGTTTCCAAAATAAAAAAGTATTAAAGTTCTTCAAAACTTCATTTTGTTTTATAACTTACGAGTTGGATATAAGACACAAAAGAAAAAAACAACCACACTGGCCAGAACGAAGACGCCGCGCCTTGCCGCGCCCACGGGGACAGTTACCTCCAGAAGAAGAGGCCCCAGGGACTCCTTTTCTATGACGCCTTGGCTGCTCGACGAGATGTCCGACTTCTGCACCTCGTCATCGGTCGCTGGCTTCTCTGTAACGAAGAACCAGACAGGGGCTCATCCAACAGGGGCTCATTCCCATGGAGGCAAGTTTAAGAAGACATAAACTCACCTAATTTCAGATTCAAATAACATGTATTGATTATCAAGGGAATTTTACATTTAGGTTTAATTATGCTCATTTTATAGAAAATAAAATTGAGGGTCACGAAGGGTAAGCAATGTGGTCCATATATAATGTAAATAAGTAATGGCAGTAGGAGGATTTGAACTCTGACCTCTCAAGTCCAGTGTTCCAATAGCCTTTTTAAAGTCTACAACAACAATTTATAAGAAATGGATGAATTGTAAAAGAATGACTATTTCTGTCATTTTTCTTTTTCTTTCATGATTTGATCAGTTGCCGCTCAAGAGAAAGTGAAGACAGGATTTTTCGTTCTGTGAGCCTTCGCGAACAGCTAACCTTTCCCATTCCTGTCATGATGAGCTGATTGGTAAAACTGTAACCATTAAAGTGATTTGAAATTCTTTTGTCTGATGATGTTGAAAAATCCATCCATCATCTCCAGGCAGCATCATACTTCAATAAAAGTTTCCAATCCGTCAGATGAGTTAGTTCACCGGAAACCAAATATGGTATTTTGAGTATAGAGATTCATTTTTTTACTTCAAAAGATGAAATATTTTAAATATCCCCCCAATACAGAAAATGACATAGCATACATTCATAGAGCCACCGCCCATTTTTCACAGACATCACGGTTCCTTGCTTCGGGTCCCTGCTCTTTAAATAAACACAGCGCTGCGGAAAGAGCGGACGCTGCGCCGCCGTCCCTCCTCGGTGCTTGTCAGAAGGAACCAGCGGGCCGAGATCACGATCATTTCTGAGCGTGTTTTCCTACTGGAACTACACAGATATGATGGTTTTGTGGGTGTAAAGTAGTCTCTCATTGTCGTTTTGATTTGCATTTCTCTGATGGCTAGTGATGTTCAGCCTGCTTTTCATGTTATTTATTACTGGTCGTCTATATGCCTTTTTGGAACAATTATTTGTCCACTTTTAATTGGGTTATTTATGTGTTGTTTTCAATGTTTCATTTTACAGCATCTTGTTCTGCTTTCACGGATGAAACATCCCCCTTTTGTCTCAAAGGGGCCGTTTGGCTGTTTCCAGTTTTCTTCCGCTCCCTGGGTCATCTCTGTTTCCCCGGAGTCACCTTTTTTTCTGTCTGCTTGCTTTAATTTGTTCTCTTTAATATTCCCGGCGTTCCGCAAATATTTGGATTTTTACTCACGTTAAAGAGCGAGGAACTAAAGTGCTACCCGGCAGCTGTGTGAAGAGTGGGGCCAGGCGAGGAGCTGACTTTTTCATGGGCATAGACCCCGACCGCCAGTGCCTACGCATCTGTTCCTCCGGAGCGCTCAGTTTCCCCAGACAACCCTCCCGCCTTGGACTGAGGGGCCCGGGCGGGCGGCCGTCAGGGTTTCGACAGTGGCCAGGCAGGGAAGGGGCCGCACACCGCTCTCTGGCTCTCCCCGCCGCCGGCTCACACCACCAGTTTCTCCCGTCTGCTAAAGGGACTGGCGCTAACTAGCCATTTTCCAGCTTCTAAAATCTGAAAATTGTATCCCTTTAATCATTTTATGCACTTGTTTATAGTCTTTTCACACTGCTTCCATTAATCTGAAGTTCTTTCGGGTCTAGGCCTTCTGTTCGTTATTCGCACTCTTACCATATAGCCTTTCCTCATTCGCTGTACACGTGTTTAGCATATGATCGCCCGCAGAGGCACTTTCCCGGGGCGTCCCGCGGGCCAGGTGCGGGAGGGTGTCCCCGAAGTGCTTTGCCTCTGCTCTGGTAGGCAGCCCAGAGGTTTCGTGGTGTGGGAGTCCCAGCATATGGATATGGATAGCGTGAGTACAGATCATAAAAATACATCAGCGTTTTCCCAGAGCCCAGAGACCAGCCCACGATTCAGACGGAAGGACTTTCCGCCACGGAGCTGCTCTTTCACCGCCACGGCAGCGCCTTAGGCCCGACCCGCAGCCTGCGCTTCCTGGCGCTGCGCCCTGCGATCCGATCCGGGTCCCAAGCCCCCAAGTTACCTTAGTGAGCTGCTTTCTTCTAACAAGAAGGCTCTCAGATTCACTTTCTAAAATACAGAGCTTCTAAACGAACATGTTTATTCAATAAAATTATGAAGTTCAATGTAATTTCTTAATAAAAAATAGAATCACACACTGTCAGCATCTTTAATAACAGAGGACTGAGCCGCGGTTTCCCCTCACCTTGTTCCATTCTCTTCATTAGCTGTATCTGATCCACTGTCTTCTTCAAAATCTTGCATTTGTCTGGTTTTACGCTCAAGCTGTCAATGTCACTGATGTTTGCAGACAGTAACTCAGCCAGCTCTTCCAAGTACTTGTTTTCTTGTTCCCTGCGTCTCTTTTCAGTGCTGTTTCACAAAGAAAATTCAGTCAGTGTACATTTCCACCACTACTTGCCGTCTCTGATCAAGTGTTTAATGTTTGCACATTTAGAGAGATCCCTGTTTTTATCCAAGATATAGAACGAGATTTAGAAAATGTAAATTCACATCTAAAACCCAGATACCACGAAACACCAAGGTGCAGAAAACAGCGTGGCTGAGACGCAGAAGACAATGACTGCCGTCGTGGAAGTGCCTCCCCGGGGACGAACACACGCCCACGACTTTAACGACCCATGAATGCGGAGATTAAAAGAAAGCCGACAGTACGCACGCTGTTTGCATTTGGAATTACTTTACCTTCTAAATAGTAACTCCTTGAAATAGGAAATCTGAATTTTCAAATAACTTTCTTATAAGTTAAGTAGGGTAGACTATACTAGAGTTCAAATAAGTTATAATTAGAAATCTGGTCAACTCTTCAGTCTTATAATGAACAGACTAGAGTTGGTCTTCATCAAAAAGAAAAAAGTGCCCATCCAAAAAGTAAAATAAAAAGAGTAATAAATCAATAATTAGAAACCAAAGTATAGAGAACAATGTCTTTAGCATACAACTTCGTTTGAAAAAATACAAAATACCATCTTTTTGTAAGTTCTCATAAATACAATGAAATCAAATTCTATCTTAAAACAAAATCATGAGAACAAAGGATAACAGTGTAAACAGCCAGCACTTTACACTCACTCTAATGTACTGGATGAGTAGTGTTTCCTTTTTGTTTTCACAGTCTTTGCCCCTGGCTTACGTAGCCAAGTCATCAGGCAACTTGCTTTATGCAACACATACAAAGACAGTGAAGTATTACTTTGAAATGAAATTTTCTATGATCAAATTGACATAATAAGAAAGACTGGTAACAAGTAACTATTTTATAAGCATCAGTCAAAATCATTTGTCTGCATTTAAAAATAGTAGGAAAAAAGAGGTGAAAAGAGGGAAAATCAGTTGCTAAAAAGCTCATAACTGGCAATAATTATAACACCATTTACTACTCTTAATTAAAAAAGACTACAAAAGTGCCAGCATTTACATAATAACACAGTAAGCTGAAAAGAACCAAGTCAAATAATCAAATGTATTTACCTACATGAAACAAAATACTACAAAGGGTACATATCTCAAAACAAAACCAAATTTTAAAACTGTAACAATAACACATTCTGTCTTTATCTTTTTTATCTTACATTATTAAGGAATTAGTCCCATTTAACTTAGTAAAACTCTTACAACTTTCACAGCTAATAATACATGTAGCAAGATTTGACAAATTTGACACCAAGGCACTGAAAACTAGACATGAAGAAAATGAGTAACATGCCCTGGCTGGCATAGCTCAGTGGATTGAGCGCGGGCTGCAAACCAAAGCATTGCAGGTTCGATTCCCAGTCAGGGCACATGCCTGGGTTGCGGGCCAGGTCCCCAATGGGGACCACATGAGAGGCAACCACAGATTGATGTTTCTCTCTCCTCCTTCCCTTCCCCTTTCTAAAAATAAATAAATAAAATCTTTAAAAAAAAGCGTGTATTTGAGAACATTTAAAAAAAAAAAAGAAAATGAGTAACATATATTTTGATATGCACAGGCTTTAGAGAACTCCAGCTGTGCAACCTGATAATGTTTTGGAGAACATTTGCTTTTTATGGTAGAGAAACTAATTGATACTAGACTTATTTAGTATATTCAGTCTATTGTCTGATGTGTTTAAATCTATGGCCTAAACTTCAACATAAGTAAACTGGATTCTCTTGGTGGGGCCCCAGTCTGTTTTTGACTTTAACTTTTGTGTAAAACTGAAGTGCCTGACACCACTGTAGAGTAAAAAAAAAAAAAGAAAATTGACACAATGGGCAGCATAGGCAGACAGAGAGGTGACAGAGGAAGCAAGAAGCTAAAAGTAATGAAATGGTGAAGTATCTACAAAACGACTTAAAAATGAGACTAGGAAAATCACCATGAAATGAAGTAACGAACAAGCAAGGACAGAAAATGAGAGTAGACATACTGAATTAAAGTCAGAACTGAAGAAAGGGTGGGGATGACAAAAAAATTCCACCTCCGTGGAAAAGAAGGCTCTCATGAGTCCTCGGGCCCACCCACGCTTCTCCTCTCACGGACCCACTGTGTTTCCACTGGTGCCGCGCACATGCTCGTGAGCGCTGCTGTGAGTTCATCTCGTGTATCTTTTCCTTCATTCACCAGTTTTCTCAACAAATGCTCCCATGCTTATTATGTGCCAGATAACTTGGTACTATAACATACCCTGGGGATCCAGGGGTAAGTTAGACTTAGCCTCCAATTAGCTGGAAAACAGAAAAGGAAGCGGGCCATTATCACACTATGAGGACAAGATTACAATTGCCAGAGAAAGGCAGAGAGATGGCTTCTAGACCTAGAAGTGAGATGTCTAAACCTAGTGAGAGAGAGGTTGGTTTCCTGAAAGAAAAAAAAAAACAAAAAACGGCTCTTTCGAAGGTATAAAGTGAGAGTGAAAATACCAAGTTAAAGAACCTACAAGAAGTTTAATATGGCTGAACTCTAGCTATAAGAAACAAAAAGGGTGAGAAGTCCCGGCCAGCTCACGAGGGCTCTTTTATGCCATGATAAAGAGCAGGATATATGTCTTAAAGGTCCAAGTTCAAACTTCCTCTGTCATTTACTAGCTATGTAACCCTGGACAAGACACTTAACAACTTCTCTAAGTTTCAGTTTCCTTATTTGTAAAACAGGGATAATGACATGAATTACCTCCTAGGGTTTGGGAGGGTTAAGACGATTATGTACTTAAATAAAATGTGTGTGCATATGTATATATAAGTTCCTGCCATACACTATTAGCTCAGTCAATATTATCTATTAGCATCGCTTTATGATTATTTATTTTCAGGGCAAGGGGGAGCCCAGAAGAGTTTAAGAATGAGTGGCACGGCCAGATTGGTACACTTCTTGAAGACAGAAAACATGTCTCACACTTCACTTACATCCGTATAATACCAAGCACATGGTGCTGGATGAAAAGTAGGCATTTTTAATAAGCACTGTTGAGTTGAATTGGAAATGTTAAACAAGCATAAGGCACAGCTACACACCATTTTAAGATTAGCATTTTAATTCTCATTCTCCTGGAATAGTTAAGGAATGGAGAAGACAGCAATTACTGAGAAACTCTCCTGTCCAGGGCTATTGTACACAGGGCTGACAATACCCTGAGGTTTAACATATGCTCTTTATGATTAATAAGTTCACAATGGGTTTAGGGAGAGAAAATAAAATTTTTTTAAAAACCCACAAACCACCATCAAGGTGTTTCATGCACAAACTTAATCAGTTTCAAAATCTCAAATTTTTAGTTGACCATATCAAAAATATCACTTTTTAAAAACTGAAGCCCATACTTATAAACCTGAAAAAGCTAATGTCTTCAAATATTTTGAAAGCAGACATGCAAAGATATCTGTAAGACATTTAAGAAGAGAAAAAGTATATGAATTTTGATATTTGTGATGCAATTATGAACACACAAAAACCAAAGAGGATCTACACTTTCTCATTAAAACAAATAAGAAAGTTTAAAACAACAGATGGACAGGAGAGCAATACTCCCAAATCATTAGCGCTCCTATACATCAATAACTGCCACTTAGAAAATGCAATAGACTAAATTCCTAAAAGCACTAAAAATTCTATGGTACCCTGGACTACGGCTAACTAAAGATGGGCTAGACATTCATGGGGAAAATCATAAACTATTACTGAAGAACAGTGAAGACCTGAGTAAATGAAAAGCCTTTATATTATTCATAAATAAGAATACGCTATATTCTAGAGTCTAGAAAATAAAAACGTCAATTACCCTTAATTTCATCTATAAAAGTAAATGAAATTCTAATCCAAAATCCTGGCAGGATTTTTTAGGGGAAACTTGAACAGGGAAAACAATCCTGGAAACTATCAAGAGTGACTTCTTGCTCCATATCCAGGGGGTGGTCTTAAGACAGTTCCGAAGCAGATGCCTGTCTCTGCAGGAAGGTCTACAGTGAAGGTCACAGCACAAAAAGCAAGGAAAGGGGAGGGTCACAACCACTAATGTTCTTATGGGAAAGGAAATAAAACGAGGTGCCTGCATTATATCACACACAAAATTAAATTCCAGATTAATTCAACTCTAAATGTGTGTTAGAAGAGAATATATCAAAATACATTTAGGGCCTTAAGGAGATGACACATTTCCTAAACAAGACACCAAAAAGCTTGACACGTGAAAATCTAAGGTTCTAAGGCAACAGACACCACAGAGTTAAGCAGACTGAGAGAAGTTATTTTCATCAAATATAAGCAAAAAACAGAACTAGAAAATCAAAAATAACTCTTACAAATAAAAAGGAAAAGGACAAAGAACCAAGAAGGAATATTGGCAAAAGACACCACCAGAAAATTCACAGAAGAGGAAAACATAATGAGCAATAAAAATAAAAACTACAATGAATTTATCTAATCATTAGGAAATGTATTTAAAATTATAACCCCATGCCATCAGACTAGCAAAAAACTCAAGTGAGGAGAGAACAGTGTAGGTAAGGATGTGAGAAAAAAGGAACTCACAAATGTTGGCATTTGAAGAACACGTGATAATTAATTGCCTAAGTTAATTACAGGTCCTAAAGAAACTCTTATGTATAAGACACGACTTGTGTAAGAGGATGTTCGCTGCAAAAGCAAAAATTTGCAACAAAAAGGTTGTTTATCAATAGAAAATGTCTATCCATAGGGATATATATTTTTCAAATGTGGTACATTTGTAAAATATTAATAAAAAGGTAATTAAATGAGGGACTTCCGGATAAGATGGAGGCATAGGTAGACACACTGTGCCTCCTAACACAACCAAAAGAAGGACAACAAATTTAAAAACAAAAAAACAACCAGAACTGACAGAAAATTGAACTGTACGGAAGTCTAACAACTAAGGTGTTAAAGAAGAAACACTCATCCAGACCGGTAGGAGGGGTAGAGGTGGGCAGCCAGGTGGACAGGACTCGTGGCAAGGCAGTGGCTGGAGGACCAGGGAGGGCAAGGTGGTGGCTGGCGGACCCAGAGGGTGGGGGGTGCAGACTGGGCGGTTCCACATTCGCATGCAGATAAACCAGGAGGAACAAATGGGGAGCGAGACAGACAGCACAACCCAGGGTCCCAGTGTGGGGAAATAAAGTCAAAATCTCTGACTGAAAACACTTGTGGGTGTTGAGGCGACAGTGGGAGAAACTCCCAGCCTCAGAGGACACTTTGTTGGAGAGACCCACAGGGTCCTAGAATGTACACAAGCCCATCCACCTGGGAATCAACACCAGAAGGGCCCGATTTGATTATGGGTAGCGGGGAAAGGGACTGAAAACTGGCAGAGAGCCAAGCAAGCGTCACTGTTCCCTCTCGAACCCCTCCCCCACGTACAGCATCACAATGCAGCCACGTGGGTTGCCCCACTCTGGAGAACACCCAAGACTCCGCCCCTTACTATGTAATAGGCAGCTGAGACAAAAAAAAAAATGGCCCAAATGAAAGAACAGATCAAAGCTCCAGAGAAAAATACAACTAAGTGATGAAGAGATAGCCAGCCTACCAGATGCACAGTTCAAAACATGGGTAATCAGGATGCTCACAGAAATGGCTGAGTACGGTCGTAAATTAGATGAAAAAATGAAGGCTATGCAAAGTGAAATAAAGGAAAATGTACAGGGAAATAACAGTGATGGGAAGGAAACCGGGACTCAAATTAATGGTGTGGACTAGAAGGAAGAAAGAAACATCCAACCAGAAGAGAATGAAGAAACAAGAATTCAGAAAAAATAAGCAGAGGCTTAGAAATATCCAGGACATCTTTAAATGTTCTGAATCACAGGGGTACCAGAAGGAGAAGAGGAAGAGCAAGAAATTGAAAACTTATTTGAACAAATAATGAAGGAGAACTTCCACAAGGTGGCAAAGGAAACAGACTTCCAAAAAGTCCAGGAAGCTCAGAGAGTTCCAAAGAAGTTGGACCCAAGGAGGAACACACCAAGGCACATCACAATTACATTACCCAAGATTAAAGACAAGGAGAGAATCTTAAAAGCAGCAGGAGAAAAGGAGAGAGTTACCTGTAGAGGAGTGCCCATAAGACTGTCAGCCGATTTCTCAAAAGAGACCTTGCAGGCAAGAAGGGGCTGGAAAGAAGTCTTCAAAGTCATGAAAGGCAAGGACCTACATCCAAGATTACTTTATCCAGCAAAGCTTTCATTTAGAATGGAAGGGCAGATAAAGCGCTTCCCAGATAAGGTAAAGTTAAAGGAGTTCATCATCACCAAGTCCTTATTTTATGAAATGTTAAAGGGACTTATCTAAGAAAAAGAAGATCAAAACTGAGAAGAGTGAAATGACAATAAACTCATAACTATCAACAAATGAACCTAAAAGAATGAACTAAGCAAACAGCTAGAACAGGAACAGAATCACAAAAATGGAGATCACATGGAGGGTTATTAGCAGGGGAGTAGGAAGGGGAGAGAGGGGGAAAAGGCACAGAGAATAAGGACATAAATGGTAGGTAGAAAACAGACAGAGGGAGGTTAAGAATAGTATAGGAAATGTAGAAGCCAAAGAAATTATATGTATGACCAATGAACATGAACTAAGGGGGGGAATGTGGGTGGGAGGGGGTGTGTAGGGCAGAGGGGAATAAAAAGGTAATAGGATTAAATAAATCTATGTATTTACATTTCAAGATCCATGCTGAGAAAACTATATTGCAGAAATATATATATAGTGTTTTACAGTATGCAAATTTAACAAAAGTTCTATATTATTCACAGATAATTATATATACATAATTATTAAAAACAGATTGGAGGAATTAATTTTAGATCAATCAATTTATTCATTAATAGCTTTATTATTTTTATTTAAATAAGACTATGCAAATACAATAAAACATTAAAAAATGCTAACAATACAGCAAAATATTATCACTTCTATGTGGTGGGTATATACAGTTTCCTGGTCTCTATCCTTCTAAAAATTTTTATAATGTCCTCCACCAAAAAATTAAATGTAAAAGACATTAATTGTTATTTATTTATTCTTAAGTTTTCCTTTAAGAAGGACTGACTTTGAATACCGATGTAGATTAAAAACACTAACTTTCATTCCCCAAATCTGGACTGCACATGGACACCCACATTCCTCCTAGCGTCTGGACACTCACCTATGACCGTGAGGACTCAGGCTGCCATCTCTCTATGACAGTCTGGACTGTAAGGGAAACAGTCACTCTTCTCTCTCCAGCCTGGAACCCTGGCACTCTCCTGTTAACACCCTTTTCTTCTCCTCCCATGGGAAACAAACACGTAGTCCAATGACAAGAGTCTTCTGCTGCTTTGTTGTCTAGCTCAGTGATTGTCAACTGGGGCCATATTGCTCTCCCCGACCCCAGGGGACATTCGACAATGTTTGGAGACATTTTTGGTAATCACAACTGACAGGACCCTTTGGTTATCGTAAGTGATATAAATATGCCACTGACATTACGTGGAAGCCATGGATTCTGATAACACCCTACACATACAGACTAGGCCCCACAACAAAGACTTACCTGACTGACAGAGTGAAACAGTGTGCAGGTTAAGAAACCTTGCTTTAGATCCCAGAAGATAAACAGAATAAAATCCCTACTCTTCTCTCAGGGGACAAGCTTACTCTTTTGATCTGATTAAAGTTCCTTCTCTATCTGGCATTTGTTAGAGTCTCCTTAGCAATAATTCTCTTTTAGCCTATTTAAGGTGACCATATTCCTTAAAACATACAAACATTTAATTCTACATCCTTTAAAATCTTGATATATTTCTTAGTCCCACTAATACCACAATGCTTCAAGACAGCAGTCAAAGATGTAAAATGGATTTACTTACTAATGACAAATATTGACAGTGTCCTTACTATATACAAGCCACACACTGTGTTACGAACTAGGGATAAAGTGGTGAGCAAGTACAGACAAGGTCCTTACCAAATGGCAGCTCAGTTTATAGAGGAGAAGCCAGGGATTCATGAAATAATCACAGAAACTAGTAAAAGCTGAAATTATGGCTCAGAGTTATAAAAATACATGTGAAGCAGATACATGAGTGGTAGGTATTTGACATGACAGTTATGGAAGAGAAGGTTCCCTTTAAGGAAGTGATGTCTAAGGGGCATCTGCAGAAGGTCTCTGTGTGGACTACAGGAAATCTAGGGGGAGCAAGCTGCACTGAGAGAGCAGCACTGGAAGGGAGCTGGGGAAGCAAGAGAACACGGTGAGTGTGCAGGACTCAAAGGAGCCAAAGAAACAAAAGCTCTAAAGTGGCAACGAAAATGATAAAGCAGCTCTGCCAGGAACAGACTAAGAAAAGCGTGCTCCTACCTCGATGCCAGTGTGTCACATGGCGATCCTTTCCTCTTATGTGAGTCTGGGTTCGCAGGGTCAGATGAACTGTCCCCAAGGCCACTCATGTTGAAAAACTTCACACCTAAAAAGAAATGACAGCAATAAGAAATCTATCCTAATGAACCTGAAAACCACGGGGGAGGACGAAGCTCCCTTATGTTAGAAAATACTAAACATTGTGATCTCTCAACGGACAGATCAGTACAGCCAACACCGAGGTATCTCCGTCTAGATAAACGCACAGGGCACCAGCTGTTTAGTGTTTCTACACTTTCTTTTCTGTATCTGTAAAGTAAAATTAGTGATTCTTTGTGAAATCATACAGATGAATCAGGGTGAAAATATTGTTAGGATAATAAAAGAGATACTGAGCTTTTTTCCCCATGCTTTCTTATGTAAATGTAAAAACTAAATGTGTAAGTGGGAGTTAGAGAAATTATTTTTTATATTTATTTATTTTAGACTCTACTTGAAAAAGGACTTAAAACAACTTTTATTCATAAGGTTTGAGATTTTATATTGACAGAAAAATAAATAATAGATATATGATCAAAATTAAAGCAATGAACTAGATTTGGTACTTACCAACTTGGAATTCTAAACTCCTAACCTTGTGTTTACATAGTTAGACGACAAAGATCAAATGTTTAGTTATGTTAAGATCTTGGAAGAGATGCCAGAGGACACAAAGCCATTTCTCCTAGTTTGCCAGCCAGATCTCTCTCTCACAAGTGGTGCCGGTCAGTGACTGCACTTAGAGACCACCCCCCCCATCTGTCCCTATCAACCATTATTCTCCGTGGACTCTCCAGTGAAACCCTATCCCAGAATCCTCTCCCCAGCCTTGTATTCATTACTACTTCTTGGATTTTATTAATGCCAAACAACATTTTATCCACTCTCTTTAACTCCCTCTATCCTTGTGAAAGAAAACTCTTGTTAGATGGGAAAAAAACTTGAACTCCTCCTTACATTCTAAACTTATTAAAACAACTACAGCACTGCATGTTGAAAGCCACACTTACAAATTTATTATAAAGAATTCTGAGATCCATAAGAATCTCTCACATGGCTTTAATAAGTATGTCTGAGTAAATCCTTTTGCTCTAGTGCTAAAACTGGCCCAAACAGACAAGTTGTGGTTAAGTCAGGACTTAAACAATGCCTTTCTGACCTCCAAGCCCATGCTGTCCAGTAGGGGGGTCCAGGAGCTTCCTCTACAGGGAAGCGACATTTGAGCGCAAATGGCTTTGCTGCAGTTTATAGGACAGATCAGAAGTATGAGCAACTGGGACTGAGAAACAAGATGAAAGATTCTCTGTTAATCTAGAATGAGGTATCTGGTTCCAAACTAGAGTCCTCACAGGACGTGAGACTGAAGGAGGGGACAATCAGAGATCTCCTGTTAAGGAAGAACTGACATGACATGGATACCAATTAGAAACCAGGAGTACAGGATTTAAAAAAAAAAACCCTGTAAGATTGTAATCCTATGAGCTGGAAGTTTTCCTGAACTGCAATTCTAATATGGAGACATCAGAAATGTGCCTTTTTGGTTGCAAACACCAAGATTTGTCAATTTTTATTTTCTACATATTTCTCAAATCCATCCCTTCCTCATTCTCCTCTCATCATCTCTCGCTAGACTACTAACATGGCTTCCCAGAGGGTCTCCCGAGCCACCAGGATAGGCCATCAAGAATGAAGTCCGATCACGTCGCTCTCTTGCTGAAAACCCTTCACTAAATCCTCTCTGGCCGCAGGACTACGTTCAACATCCTTAACACAATATACAAAGTTTACATCAGCTCCTACCTATTGTGGTGCCTGTTATAGATTTTGGTGAGTGAGTCACTAAACACCCATCCAGTCAAGTGTTTATATATGTTATAAACATAAAGAAACATATAAATTATATATTATAGGTATGATTTATATATAAAAAGATTATGTTATATACTACATATACCTATATACACACATATAGATTATACATATTAATTTTAGTTTCAACCCAAAGGAAAGACTTTAAAAACAAAATCCTTGGTAATATCTCACATTCCCAGTAAAGGTAAAAATTAGTCAGAAAACTTAAAATTTGTCTCCATGTAGGCAGCTCAATTTAGCAACAGATATTTATTGAGCTCCTACTATATGCCAGTCTCCATTCTAAGTACTGGGGATAGAGTTGTGAATCAAGTTTATAAAAATCACTGTCCTCACAGAGCTACATTCTATTGTGAGGAAGAGAGAAAATAAATAAAATAAAGAGCATATTAGAAAGTGATCGGCGCTATGGAGAAAAATAAGGCAACGAAAGGGGAGGGGCAGCGACTTCAAGCAGGCAGTCTGGAAAGGCCTCACTGGGAAGGCGAGATGTGAGGACACTTGAAGGAGGCGAGGAAGAGGCAATGATACCTGCAAGAAGAGGATTCCTGGCAGGGGGGACACAGCCACAGGGCCTCAGGTGGGAGCATAACCACGCTTTTTGAAAACATGAAAACGATCAGTGTGGCTGGAACAGAGCAGTGAGGGAGTAGGAGATGAGATCCGAGAGGTAATGACAGGCTAAATCATGTAGGCCTTGAAAACCACTTTAAGGGCTGTAGCTTTACTCTGAGTGAATGAGGCAATCTTTGGAGGGCTAAGAACAGAGGAATGACAAGGTCTGATTTTCATTCTAAGATTTCCTCTATGAAGGATAAATACAATCTTTATTATCTCAGTAATTTGGTATCTAAGTTTCCAACTGCTAAACGGGTATTTCCATTTGGCTATCCCACTGTAAGCTCAAATTTCAACATGTATAAATACACGATGCACTTTTAAGTTCCAGATTTCTAGTAACAATAAATAAATGAGATGAGCTGCATTATGGATTAATGTCATCATTTTAAAAAACCTGTTAAACCTCTTATCAAGGGAGAGAGGAAAACAATGATAATTTAAGGTGGGCAACCTCAATGCAAAGGCAAATATACCTGACTTGGCAACAACAGCCACCGCCACAAAAAAGGTGTTGAAAGACCCAACATGGTCTTTTAGCATCCATTCTGACACCCAAATACTAAATAATAATCAGCTAAGTAATATATCACTGTAATTAATAAGACTGGTACTTCTTTTCTTTTTAAGTGTATTTTATTGATTATGCTATTACAGTTGTCCCATTTTTTCCCCTTTATCCCTCTCCATCCACTACCCCCATTCCCTCCAGCACTGCCCACCCTCCGCTCCCTGCGGCTACTTAGTACATGTCCATGGGTTGTGCACACAAGTTCTTTGGCCTCTCCATTTCCTATACTATTCTTAACTTCCCCTGTCTACTTTGTACCTACCAATTATGCTTAATTCCTATACCTTTGCCCCCATTCTCTCCCCTTCCCCTTCCCCAGTGATAACCCTCCATATGATCTCCATTTCTCTGATTCTGTTCCTGTTCTAGCTGTTTGCTTAGTTTTTGTTTTTTTTTAGGTTTGTTTACAATTATGAGTTTGTTGTCATTTTACTGTTCATATTTTTGATCTTCTTCTTCTTCTTAGATAAGTCCCTTTAACATTTCATATAATAAGGGCCTGATGATGATGAACTCCTTTAACTTTACCTTATCTGGGAAGCACTTTATCTGCCCTTCCATTCTAAATGATAGCTTTACTGGATAAAGTAATCTTGGATGTAGGTCCTTGCTTTTCATCACTTTGAATACTTCTTTCCATCTCCTTCTTGCCTGTAAGGTTTCTTTTGATAAATCAGCTGATAGTCTAGACTGCTACTTTCTTTTCTGATTAAGAGCCATAAAAATATAAATGATGTTAACCAAATATCACAAAGCAAAGAGGGCATGTAATTTTGTTTTCACACAAAAACAAAATGTAAATACTTTAAAATTTTTATGACAAAAATGAAATTATGCAGTAAATTTATAATGAAAAAACATCAACCCTAAACTTTTCAACAAAAGTAGAAATAAAAGACAGAAGAAATTGATAAACAGGAAAGAAAATGAAAGATAAGACTTTAGAGTTTGCTAAAACCCAAAAGAAGAGTTAGCTCACTCCTACTTCACTCTCAGGAGCCACTCTTGTTTCCTTAGCTGTCTGTCTTCTCCATCTCCAAAGACATCAGGTTATACCCAGCTGGAATTCTACTGGCTCTCAAAATACTTCTAGGCATGTGTTTCTTAATAAAGTGTGATGTAACTTATATATAAATTATGATTCTCTTGTTTCTCTTCTCTTCTAGACTGTGAACTCAAAGCCAGTTACTAGATCTTTTGACTGTATATCCAATTCCTAACATTATGCCTAAAAGATATAGAAGTGAAGTGATTGAATTGTCACTAATACATTTAAAATTTTTAAAGGATATTTAAGATTTTTTTAATGGTTAAATCTTTTTCTATAATTGAGAAGTTGGACTTTCTTGAAATTCTTGTTCTCCTGTTTTCTTTTCTTTTTTTTTTTTGTTCTCCTGTTTTCAATGGGGGAAAAAACACAAAAAACAAAAAACTGACCTTCCTGGTCTAGAAATTAGAGAACATCTCTACTAATTTTAAAAAGGTAAAGGTCTACTTACTATTTTGGAGAAACTACCTACCATAATTGATAGCACTGTAGAGACACAAAGACATGTTACAGGTATACAACTGTAAACGTAAATAATACAGTCTCACAAACTGTAATTTCGAGCAACAAATACATCTGGATTTAAAACGAGGTTCCCCATACTGAGCTCCTCTCAGACCACTGGCTGGATATTGATATCTGCTGAATTTATCTGAGATTCTGAGACTGAGGAGACATCAGACAACAATTTGAGAGTAGCCAAACCAGCTGGCCTACCAAAATAAGAGCCAGGAGTAAGAAGCTAAGGTGAGAGTCCCCAACAATTTGCTGATGATTCTGGTATGAACTGCTTTCTATTTACAAAACAATAAACAGATAGTGGAATGCAAAACCTCTCATGAGTGAAAACTATTATAGTTGCTCTTTCTGTGCAGTGGCTTTATATTTCGCAGTATGAGTACTTAAATAAGGTTCATTAAGAAATGCTGGTTTAAGGAAACCAATTTGCATATCACCTTTTAAACAGGGATAAGGTTTCTAAGTAAAAGTACCCTGTTTATTTAAAAAGACTTGCTAAATTATACCCAAACAATCTCATGCAATCTCCAGAGAGCAGTTTTAGGAACTAGAAACCACATCTATCTGTTCAAATGGACCAGACTGAACCAAAGAGGTGGGGCTGAAGAAATAGGTCAGTGCTTTGAATTTCAGTTGAGGTACACATTTCTACATCAGAACTGCGTTACTCATCTCCCAGATGTAGCTGAAAGCAGCATAATTTGAAAAATAAGTAACAGTTAATAAATAACTGTAATAATATACTTTAAAATGCTTAGCAGGCAACTAGCACAGAGAAGCACAGATGCAAGGGACAGGCTGCGAGCGCCTGAGGAGCGTCTCACAGGAGAAATGACCAAGAGCTCCTGCACTGGGTGACAGCGACGGAAATGTGTCCCCAGGGGCCGGTGGTGCAGTGCATAATGCGCCTGACTGCGGACCAGAAATGTTTCTCAAACCGGAGTCTTCCACACCTACGGTTCTCCGAAAGAAGTTTTCAATTTTGTCTTTTCATTTCAATGACAAATGAAAGAAATCCTTCTGGTGTGTTGAGAAAAAATGGGGACTTGAAGGATTTTTATTGCCCTTTTCGTTGGCTAAATTTTCATTGTTTGGATATACCACATTTGCTCATCCACTGATGGTCATTTAAATTTTTCCATTTGGGGACTATTTATCAATAATGTTGCTGGGAACATCTAAATGTAAATTTTTTTTGTGAACATGTTTTCAGTTCTCTTAAGTATATACCTAGGGGTGGAACTACTAGGTCACACTATACCTCTCCTGAACTTTTTGAGGAACTGCCAAACTGTCTTCCATAGTGGCTGTACCGTCTCTCCCCAGCAATGGACAAGCATCCCAATCACGCCACATCCTCACCAAAAATTGTTATTTTCTGTTTTGCAACTTCATTTTCATTATAGCTAACCTAGTGGGTGTGAAATGGTATCTTTACACTTCCCTAATCACTAATGACATTGGCCATTTGTGTATCTTCTTTGGAGAAATGTCTATTCAGGTTCTTGGCCAATTTTTTCAGTTGGTTTACTAGTCTTTTTTTTTTGTTGAGTCTTAAAAGTACCTTATGTTTGGGTACTAAGCCCCTATTAGATACATGATTTGAAATATTTACTCCCATTCTGTGGGTTATCTTCATTTTCTGTATAGTGTCTTTCAATAAATGAAAGCTTTAAATTTTGATGAACTCCAACTTATCTGTTTCCAACTTTTCCTCCTTGGTTTAATCAGTACCACATCTGGGCTTCCTTAAAGACAGTTTCTACCAATGGCTGCTTTTCCATGTTATTGCCATGTTTTTGGTTTCTTCACAAGCCTCCTAATTTTTTTTTGTTAAAAAAACAGGTATTTTCGAGCTAATGGCTGAGTAAGGATTTCCATAAACACCTGGAAACAAAAATCCTCTCTGAATCCATAAAGCAGGAGACCAGGGTGAGTACAGATGGTGGGCACGCCCAGCCCCTGCCCCCGTAAGTGTCCACCAGTACCTTAACCATTATGGTCAGAAATAGAAAGCAAAGGTAAAGAAATGGATTTAAGTAATGAATTCTTAAAAATGAGGACATCATTTTATTTATTTCATCCATCTATAAAATATCAAGTTTTTCTTAAAGTGTTTTCTATAAAAGAAAATCCTGTGCAAAGTCTTTTAAATTTATTATGCTAACAAAGACATTATGAAGGATTGGGTAACAATTTCTAAAAGCATGTAATGTTTAAAACAATTTACTTAATATATTTACGTTTACTACTAAAAGCTTATTCTACAGATTAAGAGATAATGCTTTCTTTCTCTGTATTTATTTTTTCTAAATGGAAAAAGTGTAAGTTTATTTTTTGTTTTTTATTAACAAATAAATATATAGAAAGAAGAGGAAAATCAAATTTGTTTTTTCAACTTAATATTTTAAAGTCCTCATATTAATTTTATTTAAAATGTAACTGTTTAAAGATAAAAAATAAACATATGCATTTGCCTTGCTAAAATACCACTATAGGTATTAATCTGTTACTGTGAAAAAATAGAATATGAAATAGTATTTTGTGTAGCTATCTTATTAAAAGAATTTGGCAAAAATACCTTCAACATTTCCTTGAAAATCTATAAAACTCATTAGATGATTCCAGTTATCTTAAAATGACATTGGGTAATTATAAATACATTGTACATGTCTTCCAAAAATCAGTTCTACATTGTTTTAATTTGTGAAATAGATGTTGGGATTTCTTTTAAAAAATTAAAACCAGTCTTCCTGACTACAGCTGTGTTTATGTAAACAATAAAATGAATATTTGATATTTACTTGTCTATACACAGAACAGTCTAGCAAAAGGGTAACAACCTTAAAAAAAAGAAAATGATGACCACAGAGACAAAATTAAGTGATAAAAATTTCAATATCTCTTTCCACCAACTCCACCCTCTTTCACAGATTCAGATACTAATGAGCAGAAAAATAGCTAGAAGCTGGGGAGAATAAAAATCAGCATGTGACACAGATAATCCGTAGATGATTATCCAAAACCAAATAATCACATTTATTACATAAAATTACTCCAATATCTACAATAATTAAGCCCCTGATCAGAAGTTGTTCAATTCTCTAAAATATTTCAGAAACTCATTTCAGAATACAGTATGGTTAAATATACACATATAAACCAATAAAGAAAATAAGTATGCTGAAAAAAAATTTTTAATCCTAACCTGAGGATATGTTTACTGATTTTAGAGAGGGAGGAAGGAAGGAAGGGGAGAGAGAGAGACACACACACACACAGGTGTGAGAGAGAAACATCAGTAGCCTCCCGTACGTGCCCCTGACCAGGGATCTAACCCAGAACCTTTCGGTGTACAGAAGATGCTCCCACCAACTGAGTGACCCAGCCAGAGTAGTATACTAAAATTTGATCTTAATGTGATAAGGTAGCAAAAGTACCAAAATAATAGATCTGCATGGATCAAAATAATTTGCAAAAATAATGCAATTATATTTTGAGGGCACTAGAAAATTATCAAGTCAGGTAAACCTCCAGTTAATTTCAGGGTCATTCCCTCCAACTGAAGAGGAAAGGGCATGAATAAAATTAAAATACAAATCTCCATGGTATAATCTTCATTGCCCAAATTTATAGGAAGAATATGCATTTTTAAAATCCCAGCTTGAAATTTAAGTCATATCACTTGATTCAAATATATTTGTCAAAAGCATTATTGTTACCTATTAAAAAATGAAAAAGAAGTCTCCAAGCATTTCAGGTGAATATCTGGTTAAACAGCATCAATATCTGCTCAATGATGATATGAATGTATCTGGCTATAACTCTCCCGGGGCAATGTGCCCTGTACATGCCTCAGATTCCTCATCTCTGAAATGGATGACAATGCTACCTGCCTCATATTCTATGTGTAGATGAATTAGTAAGGTTTATGAGTAAATAATGTACGTTAGATGCTTGGAACAGTGATTGGCACATAGTAAATCCTATAGAAGTGTTAGTAATCACATTGTCATCATCAGACCTAGTCTCTTTATCAGTCAGATAAAACTGTTGAACTCAATCACTGAGTCTGTGAAGTGGAGGTAATAATAATTCTATTATTATTTTACACTTTATAGGGCAGTTGTGAGGAATAAAGAGTTAATACATTTAAAACTTTACATATTAATGCATTGTCAAATCCTTTAATGAAATGCATATTCGTGGCCTTATATTTTTTGTGCAACTTTTTATTATTTTGTTCCTCTCAAATTCTTTGTTACTTCTGACTTTATACTATAGAAGTGGGAGCAGGCAAGACAGGCATTTTGTATATATATTTTTTACATTTTTTTAAATTGTTGTTCAAGTACAGTTGTCTCCATTTCCCCCCACGACTCCCCACATTTTGTGTATTCTAAGTGGTTTTTATAAAAGGTTAGAGAAATGCTGCACTAGGTGATAACTGCTGAGGTGCCTTATTCTGAAATTTTATAAATCTTAGACTTTGGTTTAATTTATAAGCAATGTTTTCATACTTATTATTCTGTTGAAAACACTGGAAAGTGAAATTGGAGTTTTACATGTTTAGAGACAATCTTTAGTTGGTCAGGGCACATACAAGAAGCAACCAAGGAATGTATAAATAAGTGGAACAGCAAATCAGCGTTTCTCTCTCCCTCTCTCTCCCCCATCCCCGCTGCCTTCCTCTCTCTCAAATCAATTTAAAAAATTAATTAAACAACAAATAAAAATTAAAATCCTAGGTGGTATTTACAAGGTTCTCACACACATGAACAGAGAGAATCTTTTCAATTCTTGGCCCAAACATCACACAGAAATAAATGAAACTGATCCTCTTTCTGATCCTGACTTATCTTCTATGGTCATAATATAAAATGAATTATTCCTGTAAGATGTGAATCACCTTAAAATGTAAATATGCTGCTATTCCTTCAAAATCAAAAGTTCTGCCTTTACAAACCTTAATTTTTGTCCAAAAATATATAAATCTTAGATTCTAAAATGATATGTAAACTTACACACACACAGAAAATTCCTTTCAATAACATCAACTCATCTTTAGGGATCTACCTTCTGGAATTTTGAGTCCCCACTATTTTAACAAATTTTCTCCTAAAAAATCTTTATAGTCCGTTCTCCAGATAAGGTTCTCAGTAACAAATCCACGAACCTCCAAAGTCCCATATCACAGTCTCTTTAGAAAGGAACATAAATGGAAACAGACAGGCTCAGGATGACTTGCCACTGTACAAAATGACTAGTCTCTGTACTCTTCCAACATGCTGTGTCATGGAAGGCCAAGATAAGCTGATCAACTATTCCAGGTTAAAGGAATCAGAGAGATTCGACAATGATGCAGTGTGTGATTCTGGATCAGACAACTGATGACATTTTAATATGGACTGTATGTATATTTGATATAATAATAAAAATCTCAAAATTTTCTGAATGTGGTTATTATACTGTGTTTAAGTAGGAGATACATAATGAATATTTAGGAGTGAAGATCATAAATGTCTACAACTTACTCTCAGATGATCCTTCATCATTAACACCATAATGTTGGTGGAAGAACAGAAGTAGTAATAAATATATATATATAGAGAAAGCAAAGGTAATTATAATGCTTATAATTGATGAGACTGGGCAATGGGCATAGAGGTATTGTTCAGTCTACCAATCTTACATTAGCTTGGCAGTTTAAAACTGTTTTTAATAAATGTTAAGGGGATATTAAAAAGGTAAAAATTTTCATTGTGACAGGAAGAAAATAAGACTTTCTCAGAGTCACTCACTGAACAATGAGTTAAAGAATAAAACACCTAAGCCAGAGTTCGATCACTAGATTATTCTATTTTTTCTCCCTTTCTCTTTCATAAAGTCAAGGTACTAACATCCCCTTACTGGAGCCTATGTTAATTTCAATGTGCTTTAAAGCAGTTCATAAAGAGTAATCTAAAACTTTTTGAACATTTTCAATTAGAAATGTCAGCACATGTTTGAAGCTTCTCAGATCATAGTCAGAGTCAACAGGTAGTCACTGTCCCTCCATACTTCTGTAGGGATGCAGTTTTTTAAAACCAGAGCTGCAGCCAGCCCGTACCTGGGAGACTTCCTTGTTCATAATGAGTCCTCAAAACAGACAGGGTCGGTCAGTGCTCTGGAGGGCAGCTTCCAGGGGAGTGGGGTAAGGGTGCTCTCCAGAGACGGCTTTAGTCTCTTCACTCCCACCTCGTTTAAGGACAATTATGCAAACAACTAAAACAAAGAAAAGGGAAAAAAAAGCAGAAGGGAGGTTAGACTGTCATTTTACTGTCTGAGAAATGATAAAGGTCAGAACGCTAGGTAAAGAAAATACAACTTTTAAGGCCAAATGGGAAAATATTTCCAAAGACAATGGATAAAAATTTGGTTTTACAGCTAAAGTCCTTTTTGGTCATTAAATACACATTCCTATTTAAGACTTCTACTTATGTAATACCTAATTACATTCTGCCCCTAACCTTCTACAAGACCCATTTATATGTCTTTTATCAATACATTTTTTTCTGGCTATATTTATATGTTTATCCTTCTTTCTACTTATAAATACTGATTTTTTTCATATTTTCCATTTGCATTTATTTCCTTGATTTCTGTAATACTCCTCACTATGTATTAAAGCTACTATATGTCACTTCAAAATTTTCACTGAAAAACTTCACAAACATTCCATATTCCTAACATTTAAAAATGCAATTCATTGAGTTCTGGTTCCAGGAATGATGGACTAGCTTGTATTGAACTAACTTGCCCAGAAATAACAATTAACTCTGGACAAAACAGGAAAGAAAAACTGTTCAAAGACATTGACAAGTGACTGAAGAAAGGCAGAAACGCAGGGGATTGGATTACTGAAAGAAAGGAACCAAACTGGATGAGATGCACCTTGCAAGACCTTTCCCTAAGAGAGCTCCTCCCAGTATCCTCTTAAGTACTGGGAGGCTGGACCTGAAGGAGAAGACCACAGCCCCACTGGTTTGAGGCATTGGAGAACGTAGTTTTCAGAGCTGAAGGAAACCCAGAGAACAGGAGGGGGAGATCGTGGTAGGAAGGGTGGTGTGGTTGCGGGGGGAAGCACAGAAACCCAGAGACGGTGACACACAGAACCGAAGAAGACAGGAAGAAGGAAAGGAGCAGGGAGAAAAAGAGGAGTGCTGGTCTGATATTTGCTTTTATGACGCCAGTAAGCCTATTATTCTTAAAATGTATCTCTTGAGTAATGATTATGCAATTACTTAGGCTTTTCAGAGTTCACTATTAAAAGTCTTTCCTCACTACCTCTCCTCTAGGATTCCAAAGCAGGAGATCTGACATGAATGATCTGATCTGGTCTGATATGATACAAACTCCTAATGGATCCCCATATAACTACTGGGCATGTCCGGAGGTTTCCCATGAATAGTTCCAATCTTTCCCTCATGGGTAAGGCCTTTCTGTCTTCATTATCTGCTTCCAATGCTGGATTCTGGCACAAGAGCTGGCTAGTGCAGCACCTCTATTCCTTTAATTTAATTTATTAAATTATTCAATTTAACTTATTAAATTCAATCTGGTTTAAGAATCAGATGAGGAAGCAAGATGATAGAAGAGTACCTACAATGCAGTTAACATGGAGTAAAAAGGAAATCTATAAAACAGTCTTCCTTTGTTATTTTGAAGTTAGGCAGACATGCAGAGCCAGAACTTAAATATATATTGAGAAATAGAAAAAATAAATATCTAAATAAATATGCACCACCCAGAATTAACAATAGTAAGCATTTCTGACATAATTTTCTTTTTTAAGCATTACCAATAAGTCAAAGGCCCCCATACTCACAGAGCCCACTCTGTTCACTCCCCTCCCTTTAGTGGAAATAATTATCATCATGAATCTAATACATATCCTTCTGGTCAATTTTTAATATCATATATATATATAGATATCAAACAAAATATACTAATATTCTTATGTTTTAAAATACACACGTTGAGACTGCACATTACACACAGCCTACATCTGATTTCATGCATTATGTTCTGGAGTTCTATCCTTGCTGAAGTGTGAGAGCGTGTGTGAGTGTGAGTGTGTGTGGTTGTTGTTCATGTGTACATGTAAATATACCACATCTTAACCATTCTTGTATTTAAGTTGTCTGTAAATTTTCATTATTACAAATAATGCCTTAATCAGTGTTCTTGTACATGGCTTCTTGTTCCTATTTTCATATGCACAAGTGCAAGAAATACGAACAGTAATGTGCAGAAGTGGAATTTCTGAGCTGTAGTATTTGCATACTTTCATTTGTCTAACTGCCGCCAAAATGAGTGTTCCACACTACCACTAGCAGTGTGAGAGAGAACCACTTTCTCCGTATTCTTTCCAATACTTGGTATCATCAGACATTTTTTTTAACCAGACTAATGAATGGAAATGGGATCATTTCAATATGCACTTCCCTGAATATCATGGAGACTGACCTCTGAGTCGGCTGAGACTTGACATCAATGTGAGAAGCCTGGCTCCCACTATCTACCACCTATTCACGTATGTGTTCGACACCTATGCGCATACAAAGCAGTTTCAGAACTGCTAACCTGAACCCCCATAGGAAACAAATCTACCAAGTAAAATACAGGTACTTTTTAAAAGTTTTTATTTACTTATTTTCATTTTTAATCCTCATCCAAGGACATGTTTATTGACTTGAAAGGGGGTGGGGGAGAAACATCCATCAGTTGCCTCCTGTACATGCCCCAACCAGGGATCAAACCCGCAACCTCAGAGCCCTACAACCTTTGGTGTACGGGATGATGCTCCAACCAACTGAGCTACCTGACCAGGGTGAGTACAGGTATTTATGCACAGTTCCTTTGTCTTTAGATTTTTCTTCTTGGGTTGGTCAGATTCTTCATAAAATATTCTTCCAGTTTCCTGAATGGAGGATAGAGGCCTCAGTTGGGGAAGCCCAAAATGGAGAACACAGCAAGGGCATTCAAAACTCGCAAGTATTCAAAATCCCAAGGTTCACATAATC
This sequence comes from Trachops cirrhosus, assembly GCA_028533065.1. Taxonomy (NCBI): domain Eukaryota; kingdom Metazoa; phylum Chordata; class Mammalia; order Chiroptera; family Phyllostomidae; genus Trachops; species Trachops cirrhosus. The sequence continues at coordinate 136,332,974 of CM052543.1, forward strand.
ACCTTCCACCTTCAACATACCTGGTGTCCATTAGCCCAGAGGCCCTCTGTTTTAACCCGAAAATGTACTTCGAGTCTCACACTGCACTGGCACAGGGGCAAAGAGCAAAGGAGACTCAGGTGCCTGTTTCTTCAGTAGCTTTTAAACAATCTTCCTCGTCGTAGTCCCCGGCCCTTCTTTACCTCCGCTTCCACAGTTATGCAGTACCTCCAGTGTCAGAGCCCTTGAAGATTCACAAGGACAAATCCAACTGGTCCTTCGCTTTCTCCACTTAAAACTCAGCTTTCTTAGGACTAGTCAGTGTTACACTATTCTAGCTGTTTTTCAGCCTCAAAAATTTTGTCTTATTTTCTCCCATTCTCCTACATCTCTGGATTTGTGATTTAAAAAACAAAAACAAAAGGAAACAAAAGCCCAACCCTCCTTAACTTTATTTTTGTTGTTGTTTAACTAAACGGTGGTTTGGGAAGAGAACAACATTAATGCTCAATTTGCCACCTTTACTGGAAATCAAATACTATATTGTTATTTGTAATATTTTATTTCCTTTCAATTTTCATATCATTTTTAATCTTTTAAAAGTTTTACTTCATGTATCTTAACACTTTGTCTTTTTGAAAATTTTAAGTCCACCATCTTGACATTCTCAAGAACCAATTATTAATTAAAATTACTCAATAACAAAGAATTATATGACAGAGAGAATTCATAATAGGCAGTAAAGGCCAATACAACAGTCAAAAAAATAAAAGTTTAGAAAAAGAATCAACTGTAGACAAGGGAATGCCTCTCCATACACACAAGCTGGGATCATGGGTTTTGACTTTGAGAAAGCAGGGGCAAAAATCCATCTTGTGTCAGCAACTGTCACCTCTGAGATGAGTGTCAAAAGAAGCTGTGGTCTAACGTTCCCTGTAAGAAGTGAAAGACACTCTCAAACCTCTATGGCCAGTAGATTCTCTCACCCCTGAACTTTAACTGTGAAGGTGATGGAAGTAACTTTATTACTAATAACACTTCAAGTTACTATGTTTATACATTAGTTGCTTTAATAAAATTAGTATAGATACAAAGTTATCTTACTATAATGTGACATTAAGTTACTATGTCTTAAAGTATCTTTTTTATGATATACTTTTTGATGAGGAGAGAAAGGGACAATGTTAGTCAAACTTCACAGTTTGTGCTAGGACTTATAGCTTAAGTTAGCTATGCTGCCATCCAATAGTGGGTCACTGTTATAAATAAACCATTAACATCAGTGATAATTATAAATTATTTTGGCTAAGATTTCATAGTAACTTGTGTTCTTATTAATTCTGCACTAAATAAAATTTAAGAAAAAAGAAGACATCTTAAAAATTGTGTGAAAAAAGCCCTGGCTGGTGTGGCTCAGTGGTTTAAGTGCCAGCCTGCAAACCAATAAGTCTCCTGTTCAATTCCTAGTCAGGGCACATGCCTGGGTTGTGGGCCAGGTCCCCAGTAGGGGGTGTGCAATAGGCAACCACACAAAGATGTTTCTCTTCCTCTCTTTCTTCTTCCCTTCCCCTCTCTCTAGAGATGGATAAATAAAATCTTTAAAAAAAATTGTGTGGAAAAAAATAAGTATTTTTCTTAGGACAGAGCGCAAGATTTCCATGAGAGAACAAAAAAAGAATGATGTTACCAACTTTCCCATTAGTGCACACTCTTAAATCACAAAAATGATTTAAATAAAATTTGAAATTAAGCCATCCAATATTAACATTAAAAACTGAAAAATATATATAAAATTTATTTATTTGAATTCTTCATAGTGTGTAGTTGCTTTTTCTTAATAACAGTTTGTGAAGAGAAGGCCTAGAAAAGATGAAGTCTTTAAAAATAAAATTGTTTAGTTTTTTAATAGAATGGAAATACTTATTTTCTTTGTTAATCTTTAATTTTTAGAAGACTGATTTCACTGTGCTTATGATTATGAATTGCTTTTGTGAAAACTTTGCAATCTCTCTGCAGAAAAAACATTTTACACAAAGTTTTGGGTGTCTTAAAATATCTGGGCAAATTTGTGGATATTGTTAGAAGACAAAATTCTATCAGATGGAAAAATAGGAAAACTGTTGCTGCATGCTAAAAGCACGAACTGCAAAGCAGGGACTCTAGCTGGGAAATAAATTTTGATAAATAGCAAGAACTCTACCAGTGGACCAACATTAAAGAGAACCACAAACCCAAAGAAATGTTTCGTGCACATGTGCAAGAAGAGATGAAAAAAAATGTTTGTGCTAGCAATGTTAATAAGAGCAAAATATGGGAACAAGCCAAATGCCCATCAATGACAGAATGTATCAGTAAACTCTACTACATTGACACAACGAAGCTTCACAACAGTGAAGTAAGTTAATTGTGCTTTAGTCACCTACATCTGCTCTTAGGCAACAACATTCCCTTCTTACAACTGGTATAGTAGAGGATCACGATTAAAAGTATGGATTCGGGAGCCCAACTTCGCCATTACTAATTTTCTGACCACCTCTCCATGCCTTGGTTTCCTCATCTACAAAAGGCAGGATAATACTTGAACCTAGTCAAGAGTTGTTAGGAAAGTAAACATTTAATATTTTAAAGTTATTTAAAACAGTGCCTGGCACACAGTAAATACTGTAAAGTGTTTGATTAATCAACAGACCACAGCCAACTAGTTTAATCTCTCTTCTACTGGTCAGCCACTTTCCTACTAAAGGATGGTAGCTGCCATGTTTTCCTTTAGTTTTTGCCAGACTTGGGTACCATGCACTTCTTTAATCATTAATTTCAGTAACATATATACTCAGGAAATTTTATATACCTTCATATAGCTTTTTGGGTTTTAAGATTTTTTAATTTATTTATTTTTAGAGAGAGGGGAAGAGAGGGATAAAGAGAAGATGAGAAACATCGATTTGATAGAAATCCATTGGTTGCCTCTCATATGTGCCCTGACCGGGGACTGAACTCGCAACCCAGGCATGTGCCCTGACAGGGAACAGAGCCATCTACCCTTCCTTCCCTCTGAGGGATGATGCCCAACCAACTGAGCCTCACTAGTCAGGGCATATGGCTTTTGTTTTTAATGTACTTCCTGCTTTTAAGAAGACACTGATGCTTTAAGCACTAAATTTTAAAGATAAAATAAAATTTTAAAAAGTACAGTAAGAAGCCAATCCAGAGTACTTTGTTGTATCAATTTCTATTTCTTGCCTCTTTTTGGAAATAGGCAGATTATAACCTTAAAACCAAAATTGTGTTTAACTGCCTGCATTTCAACTACTAAACCTAAAATATTAATGACTATACCCATTATTATATTTAAAGTAATAAACACAATACTACTAATTCTGAATATAGTATAAACACATCTATTTTGGAGACATGTTATTCTAAAAAAAAATGCCCCTACTACTCTTACACTCCAGTCTAAGCTCCACACACCAGCAAGCATCTGCCTTTTGAAATCTTTCCCACTTCATACCCTATTCAATCACCAAGCCCCACCTAGTCTATTTCAAAAATAATCAATCCACATACATAAAAATCCAATACCCTATTTCTGCTTATACCCTTCCTTGTAGTTTTATCTCACTTATAATAAAACCCCAAACCTGCAGTATAGCCACTCTCCCCATAGGATACTTTGAGTTCCTCAGTTCCTCCCTATTCCCTAATCTCTCCCTGCCCCACCCATTACAATATACTCTCTGCTGTGAATAGTCCCTCCAGTCTTCTGCATCTGTCCAACTCCTACTGAGTGTTCAAACTTCAGCTAAAACTCTACTTCTCTTACCCCAGTAATATAAATCAGCCTTCCATTACACTTTCACAGCACTTTCTTTTTATTCATAGGCATTTCCGCAATTTTTTATTTACATACTTGTTTGTATGATTATGTGTTTATTACTTATCTTCTTACTAGACTGTATGCTCCCAGGTGAATGTTTCTTAACTGGAACAGAGTAGGTACACAACATTTTAATAGCTTAATATGTGGAACTAATGAACCTGTTCTAAGTCAACAATAAAACACAGTTAAAAGCTCAGTGAGAATGAGGACCATTAAACTGGTCAAAGGACACAGAGAATCTTCCAGAACAAATCCAAGAGCAGTATCAATGGCATGAGGGATACACTAGATTATTGCGTAAGGAATTAGGCATCGGTTTGGAGGGGAGAACACAGGGAGGAAAGGAAGCTGAAAGGCATAAAGTGCTAGTCTCCACTAACTGGAGGAAACCCTCTTCTGTGGCATCGTTCTGCCATATAATTTATCCCTCTGTTTTTGCCACAAGGCAAAAGAGAACACCAGGGTGCTGGGGAGAGTCCGCATTCAAACTTAAAAATGAAATGTAACACCTAAACTACAAGTATTTAATTCTTTCCTAAAGAGCAACTCTACTAAATAAGGAAGGCAGCTGTTGAGGACTATCAACACTAAGCTACACTAAATCTCCAAAGCACTAACTATCACAGGATACTCAGAACTTTAATTCCCAATGCAGGTTTTTATATGTGTTCAAAGATGGCATTTTCTTAAGGCCTAAAACAAAGCAAAGGTTAGATCCCTTCAGGTAAGTTAAAGTTGGCACAGACTTTATCAGATGAGTGTTTACATTACACGTTACACATTTTTCTATGTGCGGACTCTACGCCACACACTGTCACCTGACAAAAACCTTCTTACCTCTTTGGGCAGAAAAAATAGATACTAAAGTTCACTGATAAAACTATTTATATCTGGATATCTCGTTTTCTTTATACAACATTTCTAAATTACATATTCTCTTTTAAAACAGAGAAGTGACCAGTCTATGTGCTTAGAGATTTTAATAAGTAATTCCATTTTTTTGGAATCAAAGTCATAATCCTGTGGTTACATTTAACTGTCACTTTCCACAGTGTGACACCGTGAACACGGGACACGGGCGGTTGTCTAGCAGAGCACCGTGTGTGGGAGGCCAGGGGGAGGGGTCAGGCCTGCTGCTGAAATGTCGCAGACTTGGAGGGTACTGATGACTTTGAAAAGCTGAACAAGATGCTAGGTTAAGACACATGGAAGAGAAAGAATGAACAGTTTTAATGAGTGGAATACAAGAATTGCAAAAATAGCTGAGTTACACAGTTGTAAGAACCAAGAGAGCTGGGGAAATGGTTGTATAATTGCTAGTGACAGTGTACTTAGCAGTGACGTTGAGTGATAGTGATGAGCATTTTTAATGAACCATTTGGGTGTTGCCTGGATATACAAATATAAACATCATATAGGTAATAATGAAAGCTCAAGATTAGTAAAAGAGGTTCTTTCTGCTGAGTTTTCTTTACACAATACTATGAAATCATTCATTTCTAAAGTAAATAGGGAATTAAGTTTTTATTATACGTGGTCTCACATATAAACTCTCCTTAATCGCACAATCAAAAGTAGCTCCCCTAGTAACTTTCTACCTCAAATTATCCAGTTTTACTTAGTGATCTTTTCTTCCTATGTGAACGTGAGTGCCAAAGACTAGGAACTTCATCTCTCGTTCACTGCTCTCCCTGAGCACCTGGTGCAGTGTTTACCACATACTGAGCTCTTAAATATCTGAGGATTGAATGACTCTGCTTGTTACAAAAATAAATGATTGTACTGGATGAAAAGAATAAAAAGAAAATGTGTGATCACTTGGTTCTAAAATACCTTACTAATGTTTATTACCTATTTTTAAAGTTATAAGAATAGGCCTCTGGTTATCATCACGGTTCATACAGGGTCCACCACTTACTTCTGTAGGGCCCATGAGCTAAGAATGGTTTTTACATTTTTAAGTGGTTAAAAAAATAAAAAGAAGAAGAATATTTCATGCCACAAGAATTCTATATGAAATGAAATTCAACGTTCATAAACAAAACTTTGGAATACTGTCTGCTCTTTGCTTACTTATCATCTACAGCTGCCTCTGCACCATGCCGGCTGAGCCAGCCCGCTCTCTGCATACACCCCTCCCACTCCTTCCCTCCCTGGGAGTTCACGCCTGCATCCACCCCAAGATCCAGCTCAAAATCCACCTATGAGGAATGTCGCTTTTACTCCCTTGAAAAATACTCTGCACAAAATCCTCTATATTGTTCTGTAAAGTACTGAGTGTGTATATTGGCTTCCTCATTTAGCAACAGTGTGTACCTACTATCCATCAACAACATTCCTGGTAAGTGGGCCCGGGCCGAGAAAACTGCCCCTGCTCCTTTCCTCTGAAGTAAGGACCAAAGGGGCAGGAGCAGGAGGGGGCATGAATCGACTGGGAACTGAGTATGCATACATTTGTAACTTTTACTTTTTTAATAAGGAGAAATACAGACATTTATTTTCTTAAAGGTATATTTCTCTGATTATAAAAGAACCACTGACTTATGAACCAAGAGTAGGAAATGAAAATTTACTTAGTAACAATTTTTTTCTAAAATTAATAACACATTATGGCTCCTCCTTTCCCCTTCAGGGGTCCAACCTTTTGGCATCTCTGGGCCACACTGTAAGAAGAGTTGCCTTGGGCCACACATTAAACAGATTGTGACAGGTAATCACAAAAATATCTCATAATGTTTTAAGTAAATTTATGATTTTGAGTTGGGCCGCATTCATAGCTATCATGGGCTGCATGTGGCCCGCGGGCTGCGGGTTGGACACCCCTGTGAGTCAATAGTTCTCAATTTTTTCTTTGGTTTAAGGATCCTTTTATACTTTTAAAAATCACTGAGGACTCCAAAGAGGTTTAATTTATATAAGTTATCAATATCTATTGTATTATAAATTGAAACTGAAAAACTTTTAGAATATTTAATAGTCTTTTTAATAACCCATTTTTTTCCTCTACCACAAATAGGTAACGCTGAAGGCAATAAACTTAACAGCTGGGTACGACCACCTTGATTTTATAAGTCACTGGCTTTCCTTTCATTACTTTTTCACCCTCAGTGTCTAATCTTTGGTAAAGTGCCTTTCAAATGGGAGTAGCTGGATGGTCAGTAAAGGGTATATGAGACTATGAATAGATGAATGAAAAGTCATCACTATTACTACTGGCAAAATTTTCAAGTATATGTCCTACTGATTTGGAATCTAAGGTCATATTAGTGTGTGGAAAATGTGAAAGAACCTTCAACAGTTTGTAAAATTATGTTCTTTCAGGCTCATGTAAGTTTTTTCAAGAAGGTTCACCATGTAATTTTAAGTCTAAAACAAACCCAAGTGAATACTTTCCAAGAATAAATTAAGAACTATAGTCATAAAAGAATTACTACTTAAGATGCAATTATCTCCTTTTAATGAAGCTTAAATTAAAGCAATTCAAAAATTTACCAGAGGAAAAGAATCTAAAAGGTCCTGTTAATTGTTGACCACAGTAGAAGAAATGTTTTAAAAAACCAAAACCTACATATTTGTTTACACTCCTCTCATTTTCATCTAACAAAAGCAATAATGGTAACATAAGTAGTAACATCAAATTCATAATCATAATTGAAAAGACAGTACAAAATGTCTCCTCCTTTCTATTTAACCATCTGGAACATGTTACAAACTCCCTGAAAGCATGAAAAATTTGCAAGTATAATTACACTCTGGGACTATTAGCATGACATGCTTCAATAAATACTCCTAATAGGATCTGCTGATATAATAATTGGCACTAAAACCGATGGATTTTCATTATTTGGTTGCTTGTTCTAACTGGCTAAATACTCAAGAAAACCAAAAAACTGTCCCTTGAATGGAAACAAACAAGGGCAGAGTGTGACAGGTTGCAGAGGTGAAACAGAAGCGGCAAGCAAAAAGCAAAGATTTGCAAATGCCCGAATTCAATCCATATTTTTCCTCTCTCGCTTTCTCCCTTTCTTCCTCCCTTCTCCCACCCCCAACCCCAACATTTGGCATAACTATCTGTATTCTTGTCTAAAGTGACTTTTTAGGGTTAAGAGAAAATGTTACATCTTGAGCTGGCTAAATTACAGTTGGCTGAAGGTCTTCAGATCAAATCTTAAAAAGGAAAAACAGTAAAAAATCACTCTATTCTTGATGGTTTGGGGGAATTAAACATTTAGCTACTTAATTGGAAAGGCTAACCAAGGGAAGGGCCCAGCCAGCTAAGGTCTTTAGGAAGATAGCTCTGGCAGCTGAGAGATAGAGGTAAGAGAATTGCTGGGATAGTCTAATTCCACCACAGTGAGCAGCTGGGGTTTTGCAGTAACAGTTGGGGTGAATGAGACACTGGTACAAATCAGTAAGAAGTGGGGGTAAAAACAAGAGGCCAAATTGTCTGTGTGTCACATTTATTGTACAAGTCTAGAAATGGCAGGTAAATAAAAACCACCCATAACTATCCCATCTAGAATCAATTAATGCAAAGATTTCCATATATATTCTTCTATAAATAAAGGTACATATATAGTTTTGTTTTAACGATTATGGTATCATAGTGTGCATATTGTTTAAGAGCATCTTTTTTACTAAATTTATATATATTTGTCATTATTAAACATTCTTCTGCATAGTTCGCGTTGTCTGTAAAATATTTGTGTGTGTACATGGTGTGTCACAGTTTTTAAGCAAGGCGATGGTGCAGGACTTTAGATTGGTTCTGATTTTTTGCTGTTAAAAACAATGCTATGATGAGGCATCTTTCTTGCTGAAACTTTGATTACGTTCGGGATTATGTTCTCTAAATAAACTCCTACAAAAGAACACATTTCCTGGCATGGGAGACAGGATGGACATTAATGCCACTTAGCCAAGACTGAGTTTACAGGAGATAACAGATGTCTGAGGGAGAGGCTAATAAATTCACTTACACTATGTACACATTAATTACAAATGTGACATCCAAGCAGATAAACCCTGCTGACTTCCGAAGAACTGGGATATAAAGGTTTTTGGAATCCTTGGTAGTAGAGTGGATGAGATGACAAATGAAAAGTGAGAAGAGATTAAATTACTACAAAAACAATCCAACATTTAAGGGAGAGGCCTATTACAGCTGGAAGATCAAGCAAGAGAGAGAGTGAGGAAGAGAGAGAGATAAAATAAATGAAGGTAAGAGGAGAAAATCAGCAAAAGTTGAGGGTAGAATATCATAATGTCCACTTTTGAGATTTATTTTTGAACCTGCCCGAACAACCACAATCCCTTTAACAACAAAACAAACTCTTAGAAAAGTGCCCAAAGGCAGTCAAGAGTACCTGTAAAACAGACCCCGATGAAGCACAAATAGTTCTCCACAAAGACACCAGGAATACAGCACATCCCAACACACCACAACCCCGAGGCCACATGCTTTTATGCTCCACGTACCTACCACCCTCCCCCAACTTCATGCTGCAAAGATCAAAACAACAAAGAATTCTGCGTAAGTTTGTGGGGTAGCATTATATTTTGGGGGGAGTGTAAGGTGTTGCCTAAAACTAGTTTTCTCCCTTCAAGGTTTTGGCTAGTCCTAGTATGCTAAGATTTATTATCACCATAGACATGTTCACAATTTCAATCCTATTTTACAAACTTTCTTAAGTATCTTTTCCAGAATTTTTATACACTTGATTTCATTTTTCCCTTATTCTCTCTACCCTCTGCTTATCCCTTAGGGATGAACAGTAGAGCAAATCACTGTCATGTTCGTAACTAGCCATGAAAACAATGTTCTACAGAGCACTGTCAGTGAATTTTAGAAATTGAAAAGAAGATCTAAGAACATATACAAATAGACCATTTTTAATAAAGTTCAAAAATAAACAATCAATAAATTATATTATTTAGGTACAGATATATATGCAGTAAAAACTTATTTTTAGTAAGTTTTTATTTAATAACTCACAGATTCAGTATAGTGTTTACACTTGGGGAGAAACAGAAAGGAGAGTTGAGAACAGCTTACAGAGGGCATTTCCATTGTATTGGTAAAATTTCACTTCTAAGGTTGGGTAAACATAATACTGCTTAACATGCTAAACAATATTTTTAAATGTACTTGTTATTTTTTTAAAGATTCTACTTATTTATTTTTAGAGAGAGGGGAAGGGTGAGAGAAAGAGAGGGAGAGAAACATCAGTGTGTGGTTGCCTCTCACATGTTCCCTACTTGGGACCTGGCCTGCAACCCAATTCACTGAGCCAAACAAGTCAGGGCTTATTTTAAAATTTACTCTTTAATGAAGGACAATAAATTTTTAATAAATGGATTAAGAAGATTACAGAATAGTATTTTATGAATAACTCAAATATTTCAAAATACTCTATTTTCTTATTTATTAAGTAAAATATATTGTGTTGATCACCTAGAGAACTATTAGTCAAGAAACTACTAGCTATTATATAAACGTAGAACAGAATTTAGAGTTTATTTAAAACCTTTATTGGCTAACCATTCAGTAAATTATAATTAATATACTGATAGCTACATTGAAGTCTCAGTACTCTTCCTGAATTTTAATTAGAGTGGGTATTTTCTGAAACTACATATGTAGTAACAAGGAATAATTAAAGGGGGAAAGACAGAATGCTTCTTATCATGATTAAGCACATGCAAAAGAAGGAACACGTGTATTGTGATCTCTTGGGTAAAGGTGGAATTAGGAGGATTTGTTTTCCAAAGAGTGATCTCCAGAGGAATCCCAATTAATAAAACTGTCAGGGAAAGAAGTGGGATTAAGATGTTTGGGAGTTATTAAATCCTTTTCTCCCAGCATTGTTAAAAATGTAGTTTCCTTGATCATTATAAATAAACTTCTTTTAACTGAAGTTATACAATTGTGGAATGCTTTCCATATAAATTGCATGAATATTTTAAACATTCCATTCTCTATTAACTTTGTAAGCAACAAACCTTAACAATACCAGATATTATTTTTGTATTGTAAGATGATAACATGTACTGCCCTGGCTGGCGTGGCTTAGTGGATTGAGTGCTGGCCTGTAAACCCGAAAGGTTTCCGGTTCGATTCCCAGTCAGGGCAAATGCCTGGGATGCAGGCCAGGTACCCGACTGGGGGCATGCGAGAGTCAATCGATTGATGTTATTTCTCACACATAGATGTTTCTCTCCCTCTCTCTCTCCCTCCCTTCCCCTCTCTCTAAAAATAAATAACTAAAAAATTTTAAAAAGATGATAACATGCTGAAACCTTGAACGTAAGACTACTTGGAAAGGAAATCAGATGACTTGATGAAAACTGAGGTTCAGAATATAAATGCAATTTTCTTTCAGTGATTCCAGTTCTATGCATATCAAACCTACTGCTATAACTGCAATCCAAAAAAGAGATTTACCATAGGGAGCAGTAACAGTAAGAGGCCACGCAGTTTCGAGAACACAGATTAGAATGGGGCTTGAGAAGCAAGGCATTGGAAGAAATGCTATCACTGAAAGAAGCAAGATGAGGCAGGCTAAAGCACAATGACAATAGTAGAAATATGTGGCTCTGGACCAAGGAACATCCCAATTACTGTCATGTTAGGGCCCTGGGCAAAATGAAGTCACGAAAAGAAAGGCATACACAGTGTAATGACAAGATAAAGTACATTAAATGGGAAACAGATCATCTCGGTGCTACCCTCAAGAAATGACCAATACTTTCATGGGTTTTTAAGACTGAAAGGTTGAAGAAGAGACTGGGGAGTGAGAGAAGCAAGGTAAAGTACGTAACTAACGGAAGCTACAGTTTCAGGTCACCAGGGCTCCAATTTAAATCGCAGGACCAAGGCTGAGGCATATAAAATGATTAATCATACATAAGCAGGTAAAGAGGCTGTGTATAAGGTATAAAATAATTCGAATCAACAAAGATTTATTTATTTGTTTATTTTAACTAAGTTTTCTTTTAAAACAGTATATGTTAGCCATAGCTAAACCTACAACTTGTGTCTACAAGAGTTCAAATGTGACACTCTCCATAAATCCTTCCCAGGAAACAGTCGTAAATACACCCCATTCTGAACCGCTACAGTTTTCACTGTCTTTGTCACAGCAGATACCATCTACATATTTGATGATTTACCAGAAATTTGATATGTCTGGTATCTTCAAGTACTAATTTTGCACTATGATGAAGTTGGTAATAAAAGTATGCTGCTGGGAGGAGGGGAGGAATGGGTGGGTGGGCTGGAATGGGAATAAAGGATAGAAACTGTACTGAATAAACTAAACTAAAAATAAATAAATAAATAAATAAAAATAAAATAAAAGTATGCTGCTTACAACAAGTAGAATAAAATTCCTTAACTCCTTAATAAGAAGGTACTATATTTTATGCCTCAAAGTGGACTGTTGGAATACTAGAATACAGTGCTATAATATGTTTTACCCTATGGAATATCTACTGAGTCATACGAATGCACATTCATCATATTCTACCTGCCTACCTTCTATATTTCCATCTAATTGTCAAAAATTACCATCGTTCTTATAGTATCAAATTGCCAAGTTAGGCAAAATTACTCTATCCTCTCTTACTTGTGTCCAACATTAAATCACAAAGTTCTGTCAATTCTCTCAACAAACTCTAAAACATTTGAACTCTCTTTCTGTTAATAAATCTTGTCTGGGTTCTTATCTCCTCTGCTTGGGCTTAGAAGCCACTCTAGTCCAGCATACATGCAGAACAAGAGCTTTAAGAAATGTTTTCATTTAATCACTTGCCTCCCAATTAACTCTCAGAATTTTTTTTAATTGCCAGGCTAAGGAAATACAGAACGTGTTTTCAAGGCCCTCCCTCGGCTTCCCCTGCCTCTCCTTGCCCACCCTCCCACAGGCCTCGGCGCTCTGCTCACCAGGATTCCCCCAACTCCCCATGTGGGCACAGCGTGCACACTTTCTTCAAAGTTTGGCCAAAATCCATGTTCTTTAAGACTATTTTCCAAGTTCTCCCTATTCTGGTCACTATTCCCAGAAAATTTCCTGATTTAAATATAATGTAATACTTGTTCATATGCTTTACTTTTTTCCCCATGCTACACTTATAAATTAGATTCCAATATATGAATACATTCCTGGTCATAGCCATGCATGTTGCTTTATTTTAACTTGTTGGTATTTCTTATACTAATTTAATTTTTTCATAGCTGATTCATTTAATAAAAATGCTGAGGGATCTTTTTGGTACCTGTGATAGTGAATTTTATCTGTCACCTTGGCTAAGCCACAGTACTCAGATATATGGTCAAACACCAGCTTAGCTTTTGCTGTGAAGGTATTTTTCAGATGAAATTATCATTTAAGTCAGTGGACTTTGAGTAAAGCAGGTTATCCTCCATAATGGTAGTGGGCCTTTTCTCTTTAAGAGAAAAAAGACTGAGGACCCCTGGCGTTGGATTCGAGCTGCAACATCAGCTCTCCCCTGAGTCTCCAGCCTGCTGACCCACTCCGCAGATTTCAGATTTGCCAGCCCCCACAACTGTGTGAGCAAGCTCTTTAAAATACTCAATCTTTTTCATACACACACACACACACACACACACACACACACACACACACATATATTGCCCCTAATGGTTCTGTTTCTCTGGAAAACCCTGAATAATACAGTACCTTAGAGTTTAAAGTCTTGTTTGGTGACTATAGGGGACCCAAAGATGGGTCTCCTATTGTCCCTCAATCAATTCATTCATTTAAAAAATATATATATAAGTGTCTGCTGTGTGCTCTCTTTTGAAGATTCAAAGCTGAGCTAGATCCCTGTCCTTAAAAACTTGGGGATGGGGGAGGTTTAGCTGAATAAAGAAACAGTTAAAACAATGAGATAAATACCATAAGCTCAGGATACCATGCATGGGATCACATGGGATAACTGAGGTTCTGCCTCAATGGATTCACACTGCCTATAACTAAAATATTGTTTATCACATAGTCACCCTTGGAAACCAATTCATACCTTAAACATATGGAAATAAAGTAGAAAACATTTTACAAGCATAGAATGTAAGAACAGCCCTGACCACCGTGGCTCAGTTGGTTGAGCGTCATTCCACAAAGTATAAGGTCGCCAATTACACTCCCCGTCAGGGCACAAGCCTGGGTTGTGGGCCCAGTCCCAGTTGGGGTGTATCTGAGAGGCAACTGATTGATGTTTCTTTCACACAATTGATGTTTCTCTCCCTCTCTTTTTCCTTCCCTTCCCCTCTCTCTAAAAATAAACAAATAAAATATTTTTAAAATTACTTTTAAAAAGAATGCAAAAAAATTAATTTAAAAAAGAATGTTAATATTCCTTTGGAGTGATTTCTTCATATGAGCCAAACTGGTGAAGGAATCTTAAGATAGGAATGTTGAAGAACCATATTCCAGTTTGAAAAACCAAACTGATTAACTAAGATTGGAAAGATGCACACAAAATTTCATAATTCATAAATTTCAAGCATACCATCTGAAAATGATGTATTTTAGTCTTTAGTTTTTTTCAAATGTAATAGCACATTAAGTCATAAAATCCTTATTTTGAAGGTACCCTAAGTATATAAAAATCTGATTAAAATTTAAGTTGAGTATATTTTCAATTAATTTGCGCTGGCTTTCATATTTGCAACTCTGCTATTTTATATTACCAAATAATATAAAAATTCAGGATCTATGCTCACGATGTATAATATAACCACTAAATTTAAACATTAAAGAAATCATTAAGAATAATAAGTCTCAGCCGTGGCTGGTGTAGCTTAGTGGATTAAGCACGGGCCTGTGAACCAAGAGATCACGGTTCGATTCCCAGTCAGGGCATATGCCTGGGTTGCAGGCCAGTTCCCAGCAGGGAATGCACAGGAAGCAACCATACATTGATATTTCTCTCCCTCTCTCCTTCCCTTCCCCTCTGATAATAAATAAATAAAAAATCTTTAAAAAAAAAGAATAATAAGTCTCAATCTGATAGTAAAAAATGATAAGTAAAACAAAAATCTTTTTTGCTTTGGCCCTGTATTTAAATTAGGAGATTTCCTTAATTCCCAGTGGTCTGAAAATTTATAATATTTCATAACTCTGTCAGGCCAATGTCCTAAGGATTATTATGCAGAATTGCTGTATTACTTTTGACATTTTATTCTTTTGGTTAGTGATTAGAAAGAAAAACATTTTCCAACATTAATTAAACTGCTAATATTATTAAATGAACAATCTAATAATGTTGCACAAGCATTCTTTATTATTTAGTAAAACCTATGTCCCTATAGTAGGCACACAATAAATATTTGTTAAATGAATGAAATAGTCACAGGCCTGAAAGTCCTATATCTGAAGTTTCATGACCTTGCTCCTAAATTCTACTTCAACATGGACCCTATCAAAGGTATATTTTTTTCTTGAAGACTAAGAGATGTTTTCCTTTTGTATTAAACAGGCTTCCGTACATACTCCCTCTAAGAAACCACATAACTGGCATCACATCACACTAATTACTAATACTTCATGAAATAATTGGAACAAGTTATTAGAGACCTCTGTTGTGTCTACAAAAGTTTTGTATTCAAATACAAATACCTTGCTGCCAAATTGAAAGCTCAATAACCTCTGTGCAGAGGCTGGAAGGCTAAAAAGGACCTAGGAAATCAACCAGGATACCATAGGGACCTCACTAAGTCCTCTGCTAATTTAACAAAAATTGAACTATAATATCCTTGTGTAAGTCACTTAACTTCTATGAGAGTTCAATTTCCTCACTTGTAAAAAGTGGGGTTGGTCACTCCAAGATTCTGTGATTTAGTGATTACAGAAAGCAAAGCAAATTTACCCTCAATATTCCTTTGGAAGGTACAATGCTTCAGAGGCCCTATAAAAATGGTTTTTAACCTTGCTTGGGCGAGTGACAACTTTGAGACTCCAATATAAGCTACAGGCACTTCATCTCAAAAGAATTCCCACATAGACAAAACTTACTACATAATATCAGGAGAGTTTGATAACTTTCTGAAGGGTTCATGGAACTTACGTTAGAAACTTCTGTTCTATAAATGTAAATATACCTCAATAAACTGGAGACATTATTAAGTTTGAAAATAAACCAGTACTTTGTACCTAAATCTTTTGATTTTTCTAGCAAATTAAATTTACTTTAAATTTCAAACAATAGTAAATAGAAGTAAATTATTTTTATGATTATCAAAGAGAAACATGGTTTTGAAGAACTGAAAACTATTAGTTTAGATAATTAACTATTCTGGTAAGTCAGTTTCCAGATAAATGATACCCAATTATGGTTACATGTCAATTTCAATTCTGATGAACCAACTCTAATAAAAATATGTATTTAGAATTCCAAATTTAAATAATGTGATCCATTTCATTGCCTTCATATGGACAGTCTGGAAGTAGGCCTTCAATAAAAACATGAAACTAAATATGACATGCTGGATTACTAAATACGGCCTACATTTCTGAAAGATTAAATAGCAATCATGTATTTTATAAATTAAGCACAGTCTCATCACATCCTAATTTAAAATTATGATTAAGTCTGTTGAGCTATAACATGCATTTGATTATTATTTATATTACTAAGAAAAAACTTTAAATATAGGCAAAAATACTGGTATTGAGGTTTTATAAATCATCTTCAGAATAAGATTATATGTATAATTTCCAATGTAGACCTTTTGTGCAAGCTTCTCTTAGGATTTCTCTTGTCTAAAATGAGTCCCCAGAGAACCAGCAAGAAGAAATTCTAGATTATATTCTGATGCAATAATGGAAGAGGCCTTTCTAATATTAAATTTAATGAAAGTAATGGCTCTGGCCCGATTGTGATGGCCATATTCCTATCATGAATATTAAAGCAAAATGGCAATAATTTCTGGTATATTTCTTTTGTCTTTTTATTTAAGTAACATCTAATTTTCTTAAGGAAGTTTTTTTCATTAAGTTATGAAATAATAAATTAAGCTTTTATTATAAATTACAAATTACAGTTTATTCAGTTCACAAAAGACAGACATTTAAAGACTTTTATATAACCTACTTATAGCAATGTGAACTCTGGATTCTTCAATGTTCCCCTTACAAATTAATTAGGGACTATGAATATACTATCATGTTTACTTGAATAACTACACATTTACCAGGAAATAAAGCAAATATCTGGATCTTAGTCTACAGCCATCCTTACAAGCCTAATTTATCTTCTAGATTCTTACTTCTGTTTATCATAGAATGGTACACTTACTGAAAACTGCAAAGATATCAGTAGCTGAGTTAAATTAAAATCTAGATTTAATGCTTTTCTCTTCAGCTGCTTCGTTCATTTTCTAAGAAGTCCAACTTAGAACTAAAAGTGCATGACTGGGCGAAGACTTACAGGGTAGACTTCAGATGTGAATGCCTCTATGCATGACAGCAGGAAATCAGACAAAACAAAAAACAGGATTTTACCCCCAGGATTTGCCACTAACCTGCCTTTGTAACATCAGGCATATGACAACTTCTTAGGGACTCAGTTTTTACCATCTGTAAAATAAAGATGTTGGGGCTTGCTTCCAATCTAAATGCTTTTATGTAAGTCTACATTTCTGTGAGTATATGAATGAAGAACAGAATTACAGCAAGTCCATGTGAGAGTGTGGCCACAGGTATGTATGTAGAAATAGAAAATGGCTAAGAAATATGCAAAAAAAATACTATGTTTACATTTGAAGTTTCCTTTCACAGTTTAGGTTTGGAATTATGATTTAAAAGGGCTCAGTAAGCCCAGTACTTTCACCCAAATTCACAGCAACTTCTTTTCATGCTGCCACTTTTCTATGTCCACAAGGACTGTAACCTAAGAGCACGCTTGCTTCCCTCCCAACATAATCATTCTGCTCTCTGGTCTAAGATGACCTGATCTGGTCCATTGAGATCAGGGACTGGGAAACTTTTCTGTAAAGATCCAGACAGTCAGTACACATTTTAGGTTTTACAGGCTATCTGGTTTCTGTAGCAACTAGTCAACTCTGACTTCTGAGTGTAAAAGAAGCCATAGACTATACATAAACTAATGAGCATGGTAACTGCATTCTAAGAAAACTTTATTGATAAAAAAATAGGCTGCAGGCAAGTCTAGATCACACCAAGAAACAAGATGGTCTAAACCACTCATAAGGTAAGGTGGCAAAGTTTTAGAGTAGGAAATCCTTACAAAAAAAAAACAATTATAAGTCATTTTCAATTTCTCAAAGTCATTTCAGTATAAGAGAGAGCATGATACAATACAAAGTACCAATGCAGGAATTCAAAATAAACTAGATGTTTAATAAATACAGATTTCCTTCTCCGTTTCAACAGTGGCATCTCTTAAGACAGCATTTACCTCCAAACCTTACTTCTAGAGATCACTTATTCTGGCCCTCGGACAAAAGCTGGCCCTTATTTCTTCTTGATCCCGGCAAATATGCTCCTGGTAGCACCATGTCAAGGCTTCAGTACTCCTGCATTCCTTTTCCCCACTAATCCAAAGCTGCAGCTTCACAACCTTACCCATCTGCGCCTCAAACGTCAGTATTACCACCACTCAGTATGGGCCCAGGGAAGCTGGCAAGGAAACAGAGAAGAGAAAGAAGAGGATAGAGGGTAGGTTCAGATGGAGGACAGTTGAGTGGTAGCATTACCTCCCTGTTCCTGACTGAAAAAGAGCCAGGTGCTAACTTACTGTTAATTTAAATGAAAATGTTCTCTACACCAGTGGGAACAAAGAACACTTCACTTCATGCAAA
>CM052543.1:136352177-136429455 GCA_028533065.1 Trachops cirrhosus
AAAGAAAGAAAGAAAGAAAGAAAGAAAGAAAGAAAGAAAGAAAGAAAGAAAGAAAGAAAGAAAGAAAGAAAGAAAGAAAGAAAGAAAGAAAGAAAGAAAGAAAGAAAGAAAGAAAGAAAGACCACAGTAAGCTTTATTCTTATGCTTTTATCTAGATCACTCTGCCTCCAGCTGTGAAACTGACTGATGTTTTTAAAGCTCCAAGGAGCCTTTACTAGTAACCATGGTTACTGCTTCAAAACAGTACAAAAAAAGTAGGAGGAGAAAGCAATTTGAGGAGAAAAACAGTTTTTTTAAATTTTCATCAAATGAAGCTATAATAACGAGAGGCTGGGCAAGGACCTCGCGATTATTACTTCTCTCCAGAGGCACTGAGGTGCTTGATCTTCAGCCACACAGGTCTAGCACCTCAGTGGATCGTTTTACCTTATCCAAAAGTGATCCCTAAAATCAAATTTAGTAGCTTACAATGAACAATATCTTTACAAACTCAACTAATATTCTTGCCAGGAAGTCAGTGAATTTACTTTCACTCATCAGAGCATCTTACTTGGAAAAAAACAAAATAAGAGCACAAGGTTGCTGAGAAGTATATGGATCCAAGCCTAAGAAGGTACCTATGGTTTTAAAATAAAGCTACCTAAGTAATTCTTCTCAACCTTTGTTAGTCAAAGAAAGATTTTCATCAAATGTTCCTCTTTTCAAATCTCTTAGCAGCATTCTTGGTATTAAATAATAAGTCATATACGGTGCCTATCATGTTTCAGGCACTGTATGAGATGCTGAGTATTTCACAATAAAGAAAACAGACCAAACTCAGCCTTTATAAAGCTTACAGTCTAATGGAGATGAGAGACACTAAATACGCATTAGCAAACTGTGTTAATGTGCCATGAAGGAAAAACGTTAAAGGTATATACTACTGGGATATCAAGAAAAGCTTCTTGATATATAAAGGAACCTAGTGCTGACAGCTATTAATGCTGGGTAACAAATACTCTCTACTTTGGTATATGTTTAGAAATTCTCAAAATAAAAGTTAAAAATGAAAAATAAAGAGATATGAAAGATAAGTAGGTGTTAAACAGGCAAAGGCTGCCAGGGAAGAGTGTTCTGTAGGCCAAAAGAAAAGAGACACATCGATCCAGAGAACCTGGGAGCTTAATCTCTGGGGCACACTGCAGAGATTAAAGACCCGGCAAAAACTAAAGATCTTTCACATCCACAAACTACCTGAAAAATATTCCAAATAGTAATTATGAAAGCTGCCTGTATTGAACCCTTACTATATGATTTGTCTCACATATGTCTTAGAACAATCTATAGAAAAGGAACAATCATCCTGAGGCTGCAGAGGAGAAAACTGACGCACAGACCAGGTAACTTGCCTATATCTGTCTGATTCCAGAACCTGTACTTTTTCTTAGGCACAATCATATACCCTGCTACCACAGGCCTAAATGCCACTATTAATAATTAAGTTTTACTCAAGAGTCCTAAATTTTTATTCCATCTCTACAATTAACTGACTCTGTGCTTAAATCAACTCATTTCACAAAATGGAACAGAGATTATAGTAAGGTCTTCCTTCCTAGCTTTTAAACTTTATGCTTTAATAATTACATTACTATTTTTTCCCATACCAGAAGCTATACCTATCACATTTTACAGATCATAAAGTATAATCAGACTATCTAAATTTGAACAATTAATTAATCATTCTACAAATAATCACTGGTCACCTTTGTGCCAGGTACTCCTCTAGGTGTTAGAAATGTAATAGTAAGCAAAACAGGTAGAACCTCCTGCCTTCACGGCACTTAAAATTTAGTGGAAAGAGGGAGACAGTAAACAAAACAAATAAGTAAACAATATATTGTATTAGAATATGGTAAGTACTATGGAGAAAAATAAATCAGGGAAGGAGTACAGGAATTGCTTTTTTCCCCATGCCATCACCGTGAGCAGGAATTTGTTAAGCACTAAGGCAAATAAAGACAAGCAATCCCTGAGTACCTGCCCTTGAGCGGATCACACTCTAGTAAACACAGATGTGAGGAATTCTAGAGAAGACGAGTAAACAAAGTACTCCGGGGACCCACAGGAAAGAGCTACAAGGCAGATGGAACCGAGTTGCAAGTTGCATTTTACTCTCTTAAACACACACACACAAATCAAAAAGAAAAAGATTCATATGAAAAGAATATGAGACCTATATTTTAAAGCCACATTTCAAAATTTTACAAAACCTTACTGATAAATATTTCAAGAAAACATGAAAAAAGAGACACGGACTATTTTCTTGTTTGGGAAAACTATCATCAAGATACATACTGGTCCCAAAATTATAGGCTTAATATAAAGCAAATAAAAACTATGTTTTACAAACATAATCATATAAAAATCTATACTATGATTTAAAGGGTAAATGTGTAAGAAAAACCAAGGAGATTTTTTTAAAGATTTTATTATTTATTTTTAGAGAGAAGGGAAGGGAGGTAGAAAGAGACGGAAAGAAACATTAATGTGTGGTTGCCTCTCACATGGCTCCCACTGGGGACTTGGCCTGAAACCCAGGCATGCACCCTGACTGGGAATCGAACCAGCGACCCTTTGGTTCGCAGCCTACACTCAATCCACTGAGCTACACCAGCCAGGGCCCAAGGAGATTTTTAAAAAGAAGAGGAATGAGGTTATATATACCCTAATGATTATGAAAACACTTATTAATATGTTTTTTTCCATTTGCATTTCCTTCTACTGACTTCTTTACTATTGTATAAGTAGCATCATTTTCTTGGAAAAGTTTAGGAATGAAAAGAGGAAGAAATACTAATTTTTTATCCACCTACTAGAAATATTAAGATTCACCTTTTTAATTAAAGAAAATTTTTTGCAGTAAGATAAAATTCTTAAAACTTTGGTTTTCCTAAACAAGGAATTTTTTCTAACGGTAATATTTTCTGACTAGGCCTGCAAGACTCAGATTACAGTTTCTTCCACATTATAGAGAGCAGATATCCCTTCTGCTCATGACAGCCAGAATATAAAGTCTGCAATCTAGGGCAGGAGGATTAAACCTAGAAAAAGCATGAATTAAAGTCTCAAATTCCTGACTCTGGCTAAAGGATAGTGGGATACAGAAGTGAGACAGGAGAAGGAAGTGATCAGACTGGCACTCCCACTATTGTAACCAGGTAGAGGCTGCGGAAGGAAAGAAACATTTGATGGGGTGAGAAAATCTGGAGGTTGGAATGGTTTCTGTTCTTCCTGTTGAGACTGTGCAACAGCCAGCACCCTCCTAACCACCCCCATCCCCAGACACACACCAACCTCTTGCCTCTGCTCATACACACCCTAAAAGCTGGAGACAACCACATTGAAACAATGCACAGAAACACAATCAGGGTGAGAAAAGGTGTGAGATTGGTTCTGGAGTCTCCCATTCTCCTGACTGCCATAGAAGGCACTGGGAAAATCCTGTGTGGTCCAAAGTAGTGCAACAAAGGTCATTTAAGATGCTGGATGTTGAATTTGCCAGAAGAGGTCACTGTGATAGGGCAAAGTAACTCCACAGTAAAGGCCTGGAAAAGAGACCACCTGGCTAGGGAAAACCCTAGCCAGACCTCAGGTAATCTGTGACACCTTGGAAAATGGCCAACACATCCTGGGAACCAACAGAACAGATCTCAAGTAACATCATTAAACTTTAGCTGCTGATATCTGAAGAACACCCAAGGACAGTTCTGGTGGCACCCTAGTAGTCACAAATCCAGGAAGTAGCCTGACCAGCTACTTTAAGGAAGAGAACAGGGAGAAGTAAGAGAACACAGCACATGGACTGAGGGTCCTGGTATCCTTCCACCACTACAAGCTCACACAAGCCACATACATCCAACCCATAAGCCTGGATTACACTGTGTAAAGGTATGAGAAGAGATGATACCAAAAGATTAATATCCAATCAGAGAGTGAAATATCAAAAGAGATACATTTAAATTACTGAATAAGACTCAGCTTACCAGTTTGGAGTAAGATTTGTACTCTTCTACCAGTCACCCAGTGACCAGGGTTCATCAAAAGGAAGAGATGAATTATAAAAAAAAAAGATGATTTGAACATCTGAATGAGTATGAGTAAACTGTAATCCTGTTACATTTTCCATGATGTTTATTTTACATGACCATTCAAAAGAAATACTTCTTGGTACATTATAAACCAACATCACTTTGAAAGTAACAATTGGACTTCCAGTTCAAGATGGCTGACTGAGCCCATTCATCTTCCTTTTCTCCTTTTTTTAAAAATAAATTCTATTTATTTATTTTTAGAGAGAGGGGAAAGAGGAAGAGAGGGAGAGAAACATCAGTGTATGAGAGAAACATTGACTGGTTGCCGCTCTCACACCCCCGACCAGGCACCTGTTCTGCAACCCAGGTATGTGCCCTGACTGGGAAAGGAACCAGCAACCTTTTGGTCCACAGGCCAGTGCTCAATCCACTGAGCCACACCAACCAGGGCTACCTGTCCTCCTTCTTAAACATCTCACATTAGGTGGGCCTGGGAACATAGCCCACAGAATAACTGAAAAACCACCAAAGACAACTAGTGCAACTCTTATAGAAATAGTAAATGCCAGCCACAGCAGATAAATTCCTTCCCTTCAGCAGAAACTGAGGGGAGGGATGGGTCCCAACTTATCAGCCTTGTCTTTGCATGAGCACAATAAAGAAAAAAAGGGACTCCATCTCCTATTCACCACAGTAAGTCAGAAGCCAACTGCACAGCCCTGTGGTCAGGATAAATTCAGTGGGGAAGACAATACTTTTTAAATAATATTGATTTTCTTTACAGATTTCCACCACGATGGTATAAGCATCCAAATATCTGAAGTGTTTAGGTGCCCCATCCCAGACTTAATGAATCAGACTTTTGTGAAGTCAAGAATCTGTATTTAAACTGGGTGCCCAAGGGATTTTATATATATTCAAGTTGGATAATCACTGATTTAGACCTTTATTTGAAAATACTATTAAAAATAATAGCCAAGAATCACCAGCTAATTAATAAAAATTAAGAGGCACTAAGGTGAAAAAGCAGGGGCACAATAACCCAAAGAAAAGAGAGTAAGGGAACAAATATAAAATATTCTCAACTTTAATTGGTATCATATCAATGAAACAAGAAAAATCTGTTTGGCTCTGGCTGGTGTGGCTCCATGGACTGAGCACCAGCCTATGGACCGAAAGGTCGCCGGTTCAACTCCCAGTCAGAGCACATACCTGGGTTGCAGGCCAGGTCCCCAGTTGGGGGTGTGTGAGAGGCAACCAATAGATATATCTCTCACATGTCATGTTTCTCTTCCTCTCTTTCTCCCTCCTTTCCTCTCTCTCTAAAAATAAAGAAAGAAAAAGAAAAATCTGTTTGTAAAATACGGTAATCAAAAAACAAAGAACTTTTAGAAAATGAAAACAAAAAGTTTTTCAAAATGAAACAACTTGACTTTCAGTGAAGGTCAAGATGTAGTAAGCCCACACTACAATCCATCTTTCCCAATGACTACAACAAAAACCCGGGAGAGAACACTAAAAGTATCTACCTGAGGACTCCAAAAAGTAAACAATGGCAGGCCCATTGGGGAGGGAAATCAAAACTTAAAGAACAACCAGCATGGCAGTGAGTTTACTCTTTTCTGACCCAAGGGTGGGCAGAATCCCAGAACTATGCAGCAGGCACACATAGCAAAACAAACAAACAAACAAACAAGCAAGAGAAACCCTCTGTTTTCTAGCTGGAGTACAAGGAACATCTGTGAGTAGGAAAGTGTGTGTTGAGGGGGTGGGGAAGGAAGTTCCCAGGTCTCTCTCTCCCTCCTTTCCTTCCTTCCTTCCTTCCTTCCTTCCTCCCTTTCTTCCTTTCTTTTTTATTGCTGACACTACCCTGTAGCCAGTCCAAGTCACAAAGCTGTATTACTGAGGCAGGGAACTAAAAAGCTTAAGAGAAAACCTGTCCCTCTTCCTAGGAAGCCAGGGTAGTATGAAGAATACATATTTCTCTATGTACTTCTCTCTTTTTCCCCACTTCTGCTTCAACCCAGGAGGGCCCCGAAGCAGTGTCATTGTTCAACAGTGGGCGCTGCAGCGCACTAAGATTCTGAAATAAACCTCAGCTTTCAAGTGAGAAGGCCAGGGAAAGACTCCTGGGAGCCAGAGAGTAAAAGGCAAGTCCCAAGAGTACAGAGATAGAGAAAATCTCCTGATTCCACTCAGGTAGCAACATAAATCTGAAAAGGATTTTGAAAAATGTCTCAAGAAGCAATTACATACACATTTAACACAAACAAATAAAAAATACAGTCTTGGCAAAGAAGGAAAAATATAAAGAACCGAATGGAAGTTTCAATACTGAAAAATAAAATGAACTGAAATAAAAGACAATGGATGAGCGCAACAGTAGAATGGACAGAGGGAAGAACCACTGAACCAGAAGACAGAACAATAGAAATTACCCAGTCTGAACAACAGAGAGACAATACTGAAAACAAATGAACAGTTTTAGGGAACTGTGGGACTATAACAAAAGATTTATCTTCCATGTTATCAGAGCCCCAAAAAGAGAAAAGAAAGTGGGCAAGGCTGAAAAAATACTCTAAGGAATAAAAGTTGATAACTTCTTAAGTTTGGCACATAAACTTACAGATTTAAGAAACAAAGTGAATTCTAAATAAGATAAACCCAAAGCAATCCACACCAATACACATCATAAATTCCTAAAAACTAAAGACAAAGGAAATGCGATGAAAACAGCTAGAGAGAAATGATGATTTACCTATAGGAAAAAAGCAATTAAAATGACAGATTTCTCAACTGAAACAAAGGAGCAATGAAGGAAGTAGGGCATTGTTCACAGAAGTCCACACCTGATCATTTCTGTTTTTATCTGTTTTTCTCTTGTTCATGACTCTTGGCATGCCTGGAATTTGGGGCAATGAATGCCAGATACTGTGTAAAAAAACTGCAGAGGCTGTGAATGACATCGTTATCAACAGAAGGTTTTCACAATTTCTGGTTGGCAATGGGAGTTAATCCAATCAGAGATTAAGCTAACTCGAAGGCAGTTTTCAACCTCATTAAGACCTGCTCTCCTTCGCTGGTTCACCTGTATTGCTGGCATACAGTTATACAGGGGCTGCAATCGAAAGGACAGAATGTTTGCCATGGCCCCTCTATCTCTATAGCACCATGAGACTGCGGAAAATTCTGTTTAGCTTCTCAGCCTCTTAGCAAACACTTTCTGCTCAACTTTTCTACCTATTAGCTTGTATTACTTACTAACTTGTAACAGCTTCTAGGGGAAATATGGTTCAGACTTTTGGGTTCACTTCTCTATGCTTATATTCTCTTCAGGATCTTGGTAATTCAAGCCTCACATGCCTTGGTAACCATAAACTCCAACAGTATCTCCACCCTTGTAAGACTGACAAAAGCTCCCCTCAGTCTATCTGTTTCTTAACAACTGCTACATCTTCAACTTTCCTGCCTCTTGTAAATAATGAAAATTCCCTTAGAGATCATTTATGTGCTTTGTCCCATTGATAAAATTCAAAATCCAAAAACAAAATCTCTTAGCAAATTAGGAACAACAAAAAAAGCTTTCTACTTTTTAAAAACCTATCAGAAACCAATTATAAACATTATATTTTAAAATAGCAGATGTTAAGAACAAAACAATAATGAGTGAAATCTCATTTATTATCAATACTGTACTTGAAGGCTTGGCTTATGCAATAAATCAATAAAAAGCAAACATTTTTTTCTGAAAAGGAAAAAACTCCTCAAAACTTGTTATTTGCATATAATATGAATGCCTATCCTTACAAAACTCAAAGCATAGGTGAAACACTATTAGAATTCATTTGAGTGCTCGGTATAATGTCAAGAAATAAAAGATGTTTCCCTATCCTAGGTAATAACAACAAATATAATAAATAGGTAAATTATCAAGTCTGCTAGCAGGTGATAAATGCTATGAAAATGTGAAATAAAATAAAGTAGGGTAAGGGGAATCAGAACTGGAAACAGGGAGACAATTTTTAAAAATCAGAATCGCTCCATCTCAGAAGAAACAAAAATAAAAATCACCTAGGAATAAAAAACTTTGTGGAATATATTTAAGGTCTTCAAGTAGAAAACTAAGTTTCCAAAAGAACAAAACTTTTAAGTATGACTAGATAAACAGTCAATATACATAAGAATATTAATTCTCCCCAAATTAATATATAAATCCAAATTTTCATGCATGCCTCTTGTAAACTAGGAATATAGAGAAAAGACATGTATTAATATATGCATATACATATAAATAAAAAAGTCCAGTATGAAAAATAGCAAAGCAGGGTTATTCTACCTGCTTTTTTCTACAGTTATTTGTTCTACCAGATATCAAAAACTATTTTAACAATACAGTAATTGGAAGTTGGTAGTCATAGCATATGAGTACAAAATGTATCAATGGGCCAGAATAAAAATTAGTATATATGACACTAACAGGAAGATAGGCTTATTCAATACATGGTGCCAGGACAACTGGCAAACAACTGAATAAAGTAAATGAGCAAAAGTTAAAATTTTTTTTTAAGTGAGAAGGATAAAATACCTAAAAGTGAAAATTAAATCTCAAGATGAAAAAGTGTGAGAAGGGCTGAAATGGGGAGTTGCTTCCTAATGCTTAAAAAGTTTCAGTTTAATAGGATGAAAAAGTTCTGAAGATCAGCTGCACGCCAATGTGAATACACTTAACACTACTGAATGGCATGCTTAAAAATGGTTAAGATGGCAAACTTCATATTTATATTATGTTTTTTACAAAAAACACAAAATTTTAAATAAATATTTTTATGTCTCTATACTTAGAAATGATTAAGAAATGATTAAGATGGCAAATTTTACATTATCTATTTTTTACAGAAAAAAACAATTTTTTAAGCGAATACTTTTATGCCTCTGGGCAAAGAAATGTTTCTTTAAAAACAACTAAAAAGTACACATAATTCATTTAAAAATTATAAATATGACAAGTTTTGGGGGGTACAATTTTTATATAACAAAGGCCAATATAATTAAATGGAAGACTAGCAATAACCTAAGAGAAAATATTTGGCATCATAAAACAGAAAAAAAAATACTGGCTGAGTAATCAAAATATCTAAAGACACAAAAATCAAAGAGAAATGTGTTCAACATTCAACAGGAAAAGAGGCAAAGCATACTGTAAACAAGTAATTCCCATGAGAGCAGCAATTTTCAACAAGTGTGCCGCAAGAATTTTTAAAACATGCAATATCTGACTATTTAGTCAGGGGCATGGACCTCTTCCCCCTTAAATTGTCAAAAAAAAAAAATAACAAGAGCCAACACAACAACAGCCATGAAAATTATATCTATTTTCTTTGTCAGATTGGCAAAAAATATTTTTTTGGTGTGCTGCAGAATTTTAGCAATTGGTTTATGTATGCCATGAGATGAAAAAAGCTGAAAATTGCTTCATTAGAGGAAAAAACAAATGACCCTAAAAAATAAAAAATAAACAGCCATACTAGTGATTAGGGAAATAAGTATTAATGACAATTTCCTCTAGTAAATTCAAAAAATTCTGAAAGTTTGATGAGGACAGTTCATAAGTGTGCAAAGGGATACTCTCAAATACCGACGATAAAGGTATGGCTAGAAACAACAGTTCTGGAAGATAATCTGGCAATACATTCCAAATTAGAAATGCATGTATCGTCACTGTGTGTCTCTTTACAGAAGATGACAATGCTTTCTATAAAATAATCTTGACAAAAAGAAATCAAACCTGACCTCATCAGGCTCCCACACCCAACTAAAAATCTATAGGACATACAGAGAACACAAAACCAAGTGAAACAACGCCAAGGAATAAGCCAGAGCCAGATCTTTCCACAGAAAAATCTTCATGACGCACAAGCCAGTCTCTTCAATCAATATACTTGCAAGAATTTAAAATACAGAGAAAAATGGAGACATAGGGGTGGAGGGAATGCTCAGGGAGGACACAAAGAAGAGGGAAGGAGGGAAAGAGAGACATAGACATAAAGAAAAATGGATTAAAAGAGACATTTTAAAAAATAAGTCATACCAATTAATCACACTGTGAACCTTACTTGATCCTAATTCAAATAATATTGCAAAAATATGAAACAAAATGCTTCTGACTTTAAAACAATTTAAAATTTCATCACTCACTGAATACTTGGTTACATTCAAATATTACTGTTAATTTTGCATGCGATAAAGGTATTTGATTAAGTTTTTTTGGAAAAAAGGAGAACTATCTTTTCTGGAAACATGAAATATTTACAGATCAAATGACATGAAATCTAGATTTGTTTCAAAATGAGAGGGGAAAAAGTGGATGAGAATATAGATAAAACAGGATTGGCCATGGACTGATAACTGTACAGGAATTCATCATTCTGTCTGCTTTGGCATATGCTTGAAATTTTCCAGAATAAAACATTTAAAAAATGCATATACTGTATGACTCAGCAATTCCACCTCCCTTTGCTTAAAGGAACTCTCATGCAAGTGCATGAGGAAGCACACTCCTATCTTAATTGTTTGTGGTTTTAAAAAATTATAAATGGTCTGCAGTAAAAACCTTGAGTGTCCCAATAAAACTGTGGTATGATCATAGTACAAAACACAGTACAGAAACTGAAAGACAGCAAAGCACAGATCACATGTTATAGAATGAAAAAATCATATTGTCAATCTTTGTAAACATACCATTTATAAAAATAACCCACACAATTCTATATATTTCCTACAAGTATGTGTGTACATATATGGATGTGTGCATATAAATCACTGTGTATGTGTGTATAAATGTATGTACACACCATAAATATAAATGGATTGAAAATATCTGAAAAGATAGACACCAAATGTTCACCTAGGGTTACCTATGGAGAAAATGAAAAAGAACCAGGACTATGGGAATCCTCGAGATGGACTTCAGATTTATCTATCTTGTTAGTATTTCAAAAAGGAGAATTACTCCTGTAGGTAAAATTTATTTTTAAAAAACAACATTAATTCACACATTTTGCTGTCTCTGTGCAAATCAAAAAACCTTTGTTGACTTTTGTAGAGAAAGAGAACCAAGAAATATTGCCTGGAAAATTAACTATACGACATGCCCTACTCTATATTAAATCTCAAGAACTTATAGACAAGAATGCAATCAATCCAGAAAAAAATATTGGGTTTAACCACATGAAATTGCTAATATTATACCATTTTTTGGCTTCAAAAGTATAGTAATTTCATGAAGTTTTGTTGGTATAGGTAACTAGATATTAATAGGAGAGAAGGGAGCAAAACTCACTAATCTTAATCAGGGCGGAAGCTACAGCTTCACATACTCCTGGAGACAGCCACATTGCCTGGCCTTAGGGAATTAACACCCTCCACCACCCCGCCCCCACCCAGAGTAAGGAAGGAATATGAGGGGAAGGAATAAACAATAAAGGGGAACTCCTCTGGTAAGCACATGCCAAGTAAAGTCAAGATGGCACAGGGAGGTCCTTCTGCTGAGGCGGGTGTGGTAGGAGCCTAGATGGTGCCGGTAAAGGGGAGGTATCTAATCTGGGGAAAAGGCCAGATTGGTTAGGGGGAGGGCCCAGCACAAGCCCCAACTCAGCCACCGGACCAGGGTTAGAGCGCACTGTCCCAATATGCTAAAGTTGTAGGTTCGACATCCGACATCCGGTCAGGACACGTACAAGAATCAACCAATGAATGTAAGTGGAACAATAAATCGATGTTTCTCTCTCTCTAAAATCAATAAATAAAAGGTTTACAAAATGTCACAAGTATAGAGACAGAGAACTGCTCATAATTATAATTATTCTTATCACCACAGTGATCCTGATGCCAAAAAACAGACTTCAGGGATTGGGATTTACCAAAAATTTGTGGGAAAGTTGCAAGAAATGACTTATTTTCTCTCTTTCCTTTTATTGCTCCAGTCTACATCCTCCACCAATTCATTCTCCACGCTGAAGATTAAGAATATTTTTAAAGTATCTCTTTTTAAATGAACTGGTCAGGTTATTCGCCTCCTTAAAGTCCATTAAGTCCTATGAGGACCAAATGATGTGGCGCATCTTCGGCTGTACCTCGTATGATTTCTGCCATTGGTCTCTGTTCCCATTGTGCAGTCTTTCTGACTTTAGCTACACTTTTTAAAAAATTACAGTTTGTAAACTGTCAGAGAATAAAATGGACATTTTTTGTGCATACAGTTCTATGAGTTTTAGCTCACATATAGTCGTGTAACTACCATCACAAGCTGAATACAAACAGTTCCAGCCTCCTCCCCACCAAAACTTAATAGTTACATCCTCCCACTTCAACCAACCCCTCACTTTTATCATTAGAATAGCTTTGTCTTTCTGTCATATATTAGAATGTCATATAAATGGAACCATATAGTATGTAATCTTTTGAGACTGGCTTTTGTCTAGCACAATGCCTCTGAGAGTTATCCACATTGTTACATGTATCAATAATTTGTTCTTTTTTATTGCTGAGTAGCAATCCACTACTACAAGGATGTACCACAGTTTTTTTAATCTATTCATCCATCAGAAAAACACTCAGGTTGTTTCCTGATTGAGGTGAATACAGCTGCCATAAACATTTGTGTATAGGTTTTTATGTGAAATTAAGTTTTACCTTCTATGGTTTCTTAATTCTGAAATATATACCATGGTTTTGTAAGATGTTAACATTACAGGAAACTGAGGCATATGGGCACCAGTATTATATTTGCAATTTTTCTATAAATCTAAGTTTATTCCAAAATATATTTTTTAAAAGAAATATATATGCCATTTTTATTGTCGGCAGAAATGTATGGGAGTTCCAGTTTTTCTGCGTCCTTTCCAGCACCGGGTGTTCTCACTGTTTCTTATTTTAATCATTCTCATAGGTATACAGTAGATCTTAGCATGGTTTTAATTTGCATTTCCCCAATGACTAATGATTTTCAGCATCTTTTCTTTTTCTAAGTTATACTTTATTGATTATGCTATTACAGTTGTCCCAATTTTTCCTCCTTTGCCCCCCTCCATTCAGTACCTCCCACATCGGCCCATGGTTATGCATGTAAGTTCTTTGGCTACTCCATTTCCTATACTGTAGTTTACATACTCATGGCTATTCTGTAACTACTTACTCATAGTTCTTAATCCCCTCATCCTTCTACCCAATCCCCCATACCATCAAAATGCTCTCTGTATCCAGGATTCTGTTTCTGTCCTTCTTGTTTGCTTACTGTTTTTTAGATTCAATTGTTGATAGTTATGTATTTATTGCTGTTTTATTGTTCATAGTTTTTATCTTCTTTTATTAAATAAGTCCCTTTAACATTTCATAAAGTAATGATTGGGTGATGATGAACTCCTTTAGTTTTTTCTTGTCTGGGAAACTCTTTATCTGCCCTTCCATTCTTAATGATAGCTTTGCTGGGTAGAGCAATCTTGGGTGTAGGTCCCTGCTTTTCATGACTTTGTGTATTTCTTGCCAATCCCTTCTAGCCTGCAGAGCTTCTTTTCAGAAATCAGCTGACAGTTTTATGGGGACTCCCTGGTAGGTAACTTACTTCTTTTCTATTGCTGCTCTTAAGATTCTCTATCTTTAGCCTTTGGCATTTTATTTTTATTTTATTTTATTTTTTATTTATTTTAGTTTATTCAGTACAGTTTCTATCCTTTATTCCCATTCCAGCCCACCCACCCATTCCTCCCCTCCTCCCTCCCCTTTCCAACACCCCTAGTTTTGTCCATGTTTTAATTATGATGGGTCTTGGAGTGGGTCTCTTTACATCCATCTTGTGTGGGACTCTCTGTTCTTCCTGGACTTCCATGTCTTTCTTTGACCAAATTAGGGAAGTTTTATTATTTTTTTCAAATAGATTTCCAATTTCTTGCTCTTTCTCTTCTCCTTCTGGCACTTCTATGATGCAAATGTTGGAATGCTTGAAGTTGCCCCAGAGAGGCTGCTTACACTATCCTCATTTTGGGGGGGGTTCTTTTTTCTTCTTCTTGTTCTGATTGGTTGTTTTTTTCTTCTTTATGCTCCAAATCATTGCTTTGATCCTTGGCTTCATCCACTCTACTGTTGTTTCTCTGTAAATTGTTCTTTATTTCAATTAGTGTATCCTTCCTTTCTTACTGGACATTTTTATGGTATTGAGGTCCTCACTAAGTTCCTTGAGCATCCTTATAAGGATGCTCTTATAAGTGTTTTGAACTCCACATCTGATAGATTGCTTATCTCCATTTTGCTTAGCTCTCTTTCTGCAATTTTGATCTGTTCTTTCATTTGGGCCATGTTTCTTTGTCTCCTCATTTTGGCAGCCTCCCTGTGTTTGTTTCTATGTATTAGGTGCTGCTATGACTCTGTCTTGATAGTGTGGCCTAATGTAGTAGGTGTACTGTAGGGTCCAGTGGCACAGCCTCTTCTATAACCTAAGCTGGGTACTCCAGGTGCACCCTTTATGTGGGCTGAGTACACCCTTCTCTTGTAGTTGAGTCTTGGTTGCTGTTGGAAGATCAATGGGAGACATTTACCCAGGCCATTCGGCTGCAAGGATGGCTGCGATGACTGACCAGCAGCCTCTGCCCTCCATGGAGGATCAGCTAGCAGGGGCAGGGTGCTGGTGCTCCAATGTGGTCCGTAGCTGTTCACTAGGTGCGCAGGCCCTGGGGTTCCCCAGGTGGTGTGGGCCAAGGTCAACATCCACCTGTGTTTTGCCCAGAGCCACCCTGCCTGAGCTATAAAACAATCTGAGATGGCTGCTACTTGTGTTGGGCTTGGAGATTCCCAGGCAAAGCCAAGCTGTGAATTTAAGCTAGTGCTGGGCCTGAGGCCACTTAGCAAGAGGCACTGGGTCTGTGGGCTCACTGAAGCCAGCTGTTGCTTTTTTAAAAGGATTTAGGAAGTTGTGAAGCATGAACCAAGACCAGCCATTCATATGGAAAAGCTAATGTTAACAGCTGTAAGTTGGGTGGGATGAAGGCTCAGGGGACCTCCAGGGTGAGGCAAACAGTGTTAGCCAGGTTGTTGGAGCCTCAAATATCCCACCAGCCTGTTGGCTCTGTGGTGCTGTGGGAGGGAAGGTTCAGAAAAGGGACAATGGCCTCTGATTAACTTTGTGTCTGGGAGAAAGCTGTCCCCCAGCTCCTGCCTTGATGCCAGATACTTCAGTTCCACCCTGTATGCCACCGGTGCCTTTCAAGCTACCACCCCGGTGCTGGAGCTCAGAGGGAGTGAATCTGAGTAGGTCCACGTATGGGTTCTTTAACAGGAACTGCTTGGGACTCCAGAAGTTTCTTCTACCTACTCAATCCCCATTTTTTTTTCAGCCAGAAGTTGTGAGGAGTTATCTTCTTGGCACTGGAACCCTGGGCTGGGGGCCTAGTGTGGGGCTGATACTCCTCACTCCTAAGATGTCCCTCCCAAATTTTCATCACCACACATGGGTGTGGGACCAGCCTGTTCCATGTCTTTGCCCCTCCTACCAGTCTGGATGGATATGGTTTCTCTAATTCCAAAGTTGTCAGACTTCCATTCAACTCCATTTCTGATGGTTCTGAGTGATCGTTGTTCTATACTTTAGCTGTAATTTTGATGTGGTTGTGCAAGGAGGTGAGTTGTGCTTGCCTATTCTGTCATTTTGACCAGAAAGAATCTTGAGCATCTTTTCATGTGTTCATTTATCAATGTTATATCCTCTTTAATGAAATATCTGCAAGTTTTTGCCCATTTATAAATTATATGTTTCCTTACTATTGTTTCAATAGCTTTTTATATATTCTTGATATAAATCTTTATTGGATATGTGATATAAAAATATTTAATCTTGGTCTATTGCTTGTATTTTTATTCTCTTAACTGTGTCACAGAGTAAAAGCTTTTAATTTTTATGACATATAATTTACCAATTTTTTTCTTTAATAAATCATACTTTTAAGGTATCTTGTGTGAGAACTCTTTGCCTAACCTCAATTCACAAAGATGTTCCCTTATGCCTTCTTCAAAAGCATTTTACATTTAGATCTACTATGCAGTTGTAGTTGTTATATATGGTACGAAGTATAAATCAAGGTTCATTATTTTGCATTTGAATGCAAAGCCAACACCATTTACTATTCTTTCTCTCCTGAATTGCTTTTGCACCTCTGCCAAAAATCAATTGGCCCTATTTGTGTGGGTACCAGTTTTGGACTGTCTACTCTGCTCCAATGATCTATGTGTGTACTGTTTTTTCAATACACCATCTTTATTTCCATAGTGACATTTTTTAGTAGCTTCGCTATGCTATATGCGCCTTCTTTACTTCAGAAACTTTAGATGTGCTGGTTCTATCTGCCTGTATATTCTTCCTCGCTTACCTTTCAGATTTCAACTTAAATGTCACTTTCTTAGGAAACACTTTCCATAACGGAAGTCAAAGAAATTTCATGAGAAAAGGAAAAAAAAATCAAGATACATTAATTCAATAGGGCTTCCAATTACCAACCCAGGAGGAGTCTGGCACTACAGGAAACTTTAAGAAGCTATTAGGATTTCCTGGGTTTTGTAACATCATTGTTTTTTTCTGTCATGACCACCACCCCTTCTCTACCTCTTCCTGCTTCTACCTTCCCCTAATGCTTGGGTGTAAAACCCTAAAAGCAAAAAGGGAAAGTGCTTGTCATCCTGGTGGCAAGTAAGGGGGAGCTGCCAACAACACATCATTCCCCCTCTGCCCTGGATAGGTGTTGAAGGCAAATTCTCTAAGGAACAGGAGAAAGCGATGAATTTCCTAGGGCCTAGAGCAAGAAGGAAACTTATCTAGGTTTAACAAGAAAATGGTCCATACCCAACAAAAACTAAGGCCGTATTGAGGAACAGGGCTGATCTTTGTATTAAGTAATCACAATTTAGAGAACTAGTTGGGGGTGGGGAGGAGTTAAGACTTCTTTTAAAGGTCTCTTCCCTTAAAATGCTATGTAGTTGACAATAAAGATTTCAAAATACTATAACCACGAAAAAGAAAAGCAAAGTTAATTCATTTTCTGATGATTTGTTATATGACAGGGACTGGGTTGGATACTTTACATACGTGTTCTCATGTAGTCTTTATAAAACATCTGTGAAGTAGGTATTATTTCTACTTTGTAGAGAAAGAAATTGAGCTTATACAGCTTGATTGGTTCTCTTTCCTTTTTATTCTTTTAATTTGTTCTAATAATTATACTTATGAAAAAATTAAACAATACATGGAAAATCTCAACTTACATGAAAAAAGACAGTCAACAGACACCAGTACTGACATAACAAAGATGTCCCAATTATCTGTCAATGATTTAACAGCAGGTATCAGTAAAATGATCCAATAAGTAATTACAAACACTATGGAGACAGATAGAAAAATTGAAAGTCTCAGCAAAGAAATTAAAGATATAAAGAACCAAGTGGAAATTTTAGAACTGAAAAATAGGCAAAATCGAACTCACTGGATGAACTCGGTATTAAAATGTCAATAACAGAAGAAAGAATCAGTGAACTTAAAGATGGATCAATAGAAATTATCCAGTCTGAAAAACAAAAAGATAATAGTGAAAAAAACACATGGAACCTCAGGCGCATGGTGAATAGTTACATAAGATCTCATAATCACATCATCAAAGGCCCAGAAAGAGAGGAGAAAGAGTGGGCAGACAAATTGACTAACAAATTCAGGAAGCTGAGCGCACTGCAAACAGGTCAAACCAGAGAAATACAAACGTAGACATATTATCATAAAAATTTCTGAATCTAAACACGCAGAAAGAAATCTTGCAAATGCATTACCTATACGGGAACATGGGTTAGAATGACAGTGAATTCTCTTCAGAAACTATGGCGGCCAGAGGATTCCTTTATGTAAGAAAAAGATTACCGAGAGCCAAATACCATGTGTGCTTTTTAACTCACATTTTACTTTTCGAATGTATTTACTAAATCTCAGCCACAAAAAGTGAGAAAAGTGTACTCCAGTCTCCCGTATCTCAATTTATTTCATTTTGTTCAAGTTTCCAACATTTACATTCTATATTATAATCTAGTACACATAATTATATAACATATAACATATTATAATCTATACTTATGAGCATAAGTATAATCATATAATCAATTGTAAATGTATGAGCATATATGCAATTCCAACAGGTATTCAGTCTCAGATCTAATCTTAAGTGAGTTCAGAGTTTTTCAGATTTGAAGAACGCAATCAATGAGCTGGAATTATGGCCAGCTCCTCATCTGGGCTTTATTTTATTTGATCCTCCCATATCTAAAATGACAATTTTTCCCTACCACAAATGGCTGTCTGTCCCACTACTATGTTTTACTTTTATCATAACACTTAATTACCTGGGATTAATTCCTGTTTCCCTCTGTATAATCTGTCTCCTTCCTCCACTAAAATGTAAATTCTACGAAAGCATGGATTTTCATTCTGCTCACTGCTATGATTCATATGCTTAGACTTGTGTTGGATATTTAATTTGAAAATCTCTTGCTTAAGAACTCAGTATTTTAAATCTAGGTACGAATTTGGAAGTAGTGTGATTTCACAGCCAATTTTAAAATCAACATTATTGAGATAAAATTTATACACAATAAAAAGTACCCAATTTAAATATAAAACAGTTTTTACAATGAAAACACCTCTGTAACCACCACCACCACAATTAAGATATAGACCATTTCCATTGTCCCAAAATGTTTCTTAACTCTTTGCAGTTCAGACAATATTTAGCATTTCACGGTATCCTAATTCTCTGAGAAATGGTTCGATATATATGAGTTTTTTTTCTCCCCACCAATTAAAAAATCATGTTTACCTATGTTTAATGAGAAGAAAGAAAGAAAGCCCTCAGACATCTCCTGATGCTGCACAGCCTACCCCTAAGGACACCCCTTGTCCCCTTCCTCAGGAGGTATGGGTCTATTCACCATTTGAGTCTCACTTATGCCACCTTCTCTGCAAAGCTCCAATGCTTCCTCTCTTCCTGTCCCTTCCTCAGACTAATCTCTTTGTTCCCTTATCTCAATATCTGTTATACCGTTGACCAACAATTGTTAGTCCACTAAGGAAAGGAACGTGTTTTATGCATATGTTACAAACCCAGCCTCTGGCACACAGAGTACATAGTATATTCTCAAAAATTAAATCTTAAGATTCAGGTAAAAGCCCTACTTGGCTAAAAAAGCTACTTGGCAAAGCCCTTTCCACCTCAACCTGAAAATATAAAATAATTTAGTTAGGCACTCGGGTATATTCTTCTAATCCACTACTAAAACAATTAAATTGAACTGTCATGTCAATTCAATTAAAAATTCATCATTTTGTCACCTCAAGCTTGTATTTAAAATTTTCTAAATGTTAAACATTAAACACTCAAAAATACTGGTCAATTTCATGAAATGTCTGCTATTTCTTTTAAAAGAATCTGTACATGTTTATCTAGAGATAATTTAATTTATGATATTTCTCCATTTCATAAACAATGCAGAATTAGTTTTATACAACTACTGGCGACAAACTGTGTTTTTTTAACTTCTTAGTTTATTCCAAATAAATTTCACAACCCTAATTCACCACAATGGTCTGTTTCATAAATGTCAACTTTCACTGCCCAAGAGCCACTAACATGTTAAATGCTAGGTGAAAACAAACAAAAAACCTTTTTTTTTTTTTTTTTTTCATAAAAAGAGCCCTAGAGAGAAAACTAGGCTATTGGTTCATAATTTTTAATGGTATGGATCCCCCTAGAAGATCATAATTTTTAAAAGATATTCTAGCAATATTTTGACAGAATGAGAGCTTACATGGCCGTATTCTGTCTTGAATGAAGATTTCCAAAACAAACATGAAGCTGAAAGAGTTACTTATCTGTCTTCCAGTTTGACCCTAAACATTTTTGGGAATGATTTTAAACATATTTCAGTAAACAAATTTCAGTAAAATTTTTCCTGTGTTATAGTTTTGTTTTGGGGGTATTTTTCAGTTTTATTTATTTATTTATTTTATTGTTGTTCAAGTGCAGTTTTCTGCCTCTCCCCCAACCCCAGCCCTCCCCACCTCCCTCCCCTTAGTTTTGTTTACTCTTCTAACAGCACAGTCCTTTTATATAACCAGTTTAACTCTTAAAATACCATATTAGTGCAAAAGAACACATTGTCAGATTCCTATCCCTAGCTCAAGATGAAAAACAAAATAGCTTTATAATTACTACAACTGGACTTCTCACATGAAGTTCCATTCTAGTATTTCCAATATAGTTTAAACTTATATCCCTGCCTGAACCTGTCCTATATACCAAGGCCAAATTAAACTCTCTGACTTAAATAACTCAATGTCACATTCTACAGAAAACCATAAATGACTTCCCATACTAAAGAATGAAGTCCGACTCAGGACACTGTCTTTACCTACGCCTCAGCTCCTACCTTATCCTCCAGTCAGCTCCCAGGGCCAGGCCTTTCCACACACTGCCCCTCTTCCTAGAATGTCTTTCCCAACTCCTGGATCCCAAGAGAACTTGGGGAATATTTCAGTAGATCCCTACTGAACTTTCAAACGCTAATTCAAATTTTTCCAAAAAACTCTTCATCAACCAACTTGTTCCACAACTTCCTTACTCAGTGAGGTACTTAAGAACAGGTTCTGCATGTGTCTATTTCAATTTAAGTTAACATTCCATTGATTTGTTCATTCCAATAATGATTATAATACCCCCTATAGATCAAGCTATTTTAGGCATTGGTGCTACAGTAGAGAACAAAAAAGACACCATCCCTGTTGTCACAGTGCTTATATGTTACGAATATGAAACATTTGGGTATTCATTTATCATAAAACATCAAATTCCCGATTTTTGGCCAATTAGGTTGTCTTTACCTTTTACTATTGTAATATTATTGTGAACATCTCTCTAACACAGCTCTTTTGTTCTTTGAATTATTTCCTTAGGGTAAATTCCTAACAGTAGGATTATTAAATCAATGGCCATAAGTATGTTTATGGCTTTTAATTTATGTACTACCATAATACCTTCCAAAGGAGCTGCACCAATGTCAAAAGCAATGCATAAGTACCTGATTCCTTATAGACTATTTTATTACAGTTATTCAATAAGTATGAAAAGATGATTCACTACTGTTTTAATTACCCAGCAAGTTTAACTCATTTTTGACATTTGTTTATCCCATATCCCCTTATGACCTAATGGACATGACTTTATCAATGTACTTACTGGAACCTGATGTAAATGTTTTTAAAATATTCTCGGCAACTTTGGATAGTATTTAAAGTCATTTGTTAATGTTTTCCATTTTATAATTTTTTTTAAATTTTGTGTTGGTTTTCTTTATATAGATGTGTTTAATTTTTTATAGTCAATTTTTTAGTTTACTTACTTTAGATTACTAGTCTTTTCAGAGTTTCACTAGTTTTTCAATTTTAAAAAGTTAACCATACATCTGTATACAGACAAGTTCAACACTAATTTTAATAACTGCTCTTTGGTCATCCCAAAACTTATTAAATAATTGTACCACTTGACGGACTTTGTGCTTGCCTGTTATATGTTAAATTCCTAAGCCATATTTTCTCAATTCTAAAGATAACTGTTTTTCTTAAAATAACATTTTTAGGTTTCTGAAACTAGAAGTATCAGAATTAATATCCAAAAAACCACCAGTAGCCAAGCCAAAGAGTAAGCTGTGATGCATGCTACTGCTTGACCATGTTTAAACCTGTAAGAAATACCTTCCCACAGAAGGTATCAGTTTATCCAACTATGACCACAGCTGAGTTAATTAAGTTCATAGTTAAACTCACTTGCAGAGTAATTTTAAATAAAATCGCAAAGCCTGACTACTGCTTGAAAATGTCTTCAGAAAGACTGAACTAAGATAAAGCACTGAAATAAAAAGATGTTGTGATGCAAAAGTTGCCCGTTACAAGATAAGCAAGGAAAATTCAAGGCAGAAGAAAATGCCCTGACCCTCAAAATGTATCACAGAATTTTCAGAGCTGAAAGACACTGGTGTGACCAATTACTTTTGTACAAAATACAGTCAGTCACCCATGTGCTGGATAGCAATCTGTCAAAAGTTTCCAGCTGACTCAAAAAGAAAGTTATTTAACACACAGCTTGTCTACAGAAAAACTGAAAATATGAGTTTAGCCAAAAAAGAAAGGCACGTTAAATTTCAAATGTTTCCCATATGACTCAAAACTATACCAACATCATAATGTATAAAGAGACCAGAAAAGTAAGCATAGGTGAGAAAAATCAGCATGTCAGAATGTGAAAAAGGACTGGACTTAATCTTATATTATGACTCCAAAGAAGATGCATAGTATAGAAAGTAAATGGGTAAATGAATGCTTCTGTCAGTTAATTTCTAAGGATTTTAATAATAAATGTAATGTTTCTTTTTTCTTGAAAATATGTTAACAATATATAACACAATTAATTGTCTTAGAGTTGAGAAATTGCACTGCATGTATGTGTGGATATATTTGCCTACATCTATTCAATTATTTATTCACTCACCCATTTCTGAGTACAGGAAAGCAAGAGCCGAGAAGCGGGAACAAAACTAAAGACATAATACATAAAGATCAAACTCTTCCAAGACCCTAAAGGTTACTGTGATACAGAAAAATACATGATGACTAAAGTAAGTACAACCCCAGTGAAAAATAACAGTCAGATAACTAACCAGCAAACAACATAACCCCAAAACCTGGTAAAATTAAAGGTAATAGCAAACAGAAATAGCTGAGGAAAGTAAATAAAAATGGGTGTTAATTCAGTTAAAAGAAAGAATATTAAGAACTTATTAAAACTCTGTGGTATTTGACCAAGGTTCAGAATGCCATAATTCGTGAGCAAGCACCCACACTGTAATGAGTCCCGGGGGGCGGAAGTGAGGAGGGATGCACCAGGCAAAACGACCTGTTTATTATCATCAAAGGATTTTGACCACAGGCAAGTAGAGACTCCTCTGCCTCAATTACAACGTGTGAAGCACTGAGAACAAGCCAATTGGTTTCTTGGCCTCTTTTACTTATGCCCACATCTTAACCCACGGAAAAGAAGGAAAAGATAATCAAGGATTCTGTATTTCCACAAAGAGCCATGATAAAGTAATAGGGATCCAATTAATCCTCCCAGTTTATAAAATGAGAAAACTGGATAAAATTAG
Source organism: Trachops cirrhosus (assembly GCA_028533065.1). Lineage (NCBI taxonomy): Eukaryota > Metazoa > Chordata > Mammalia > Chiroptera > Phyllostomidae > Trachops > Trachops cirrhosus. The sequence continues at coordinate 136,375,520 of CM052543.1, forward strand.
AGAAGTTCTCAGATACTGCACAACAGTCAAAGCAGGAGTGAGATCCCTGAGAAAGGGGGGCAAATGCGGTGAGGCTGACAACTGCCCCACAGCACACCTCTGAAGGAGTGTCCAATGTGCAGTGTACAGAGGGGAGGACTTAACAGAGCCTGGGTCTCAGAGAACTCAGGAAACAGACTCACACTCAGGGAGGCCAACAGAGCCAGAGTGTGTAGAAAAGCAAACCAGAAAGAGGGAACTACGCATGACAGGGCTCTGGAGATCTGCAGAGCTGTTCCCTCCAGCCGCTGGCAAGTGCTGACCTGTCGTGTGTGGAGATGAAACTACCTAAGGCTGGGGAAAGGACCACGGAAGAACGATAGGCCCAAGGAGTCCTGGAACTCAAACAAGGTTAGGAGTAGTCTGTATTCCTGTCAAGGAGACTGAACACCTAGTAACACATGAGACATTAAATAAACTCCTGCGGAGGCTTCAATTCTAAATCAGCTCTAGGAAAAAAGGCCGCTCTGGACCAACCCTAATAAAGATTCCTCAAAGCAAGTCTAAAAAAAAACATCAAAGTGACTTCAAAAATTTTAACTGCATGCCACAACTTGGACCAACATGATTTAAAGATACACAACAAAATCCAGCACCCCCAAAAATAAAATTCACAATGTCTGACACCCAATGAAAATTTACTACGCAAATACATTAAAAAGAAAACACCGGTATAACCTATAACCAGGAGAATAACAGATCAATAGAAATATATGCAAAACTGACACAGACACAGAACATGGCAGACAAATATGTTAAAATTTCCTATAAATATATTCAATATGCTCAAGAAGGTAGAAAAGGACATGGACGTGTTGAGGGGAGAAGTGTAAGATTTCTGTAAGGCCCAAAAGGAATTTCTAAAAATGAAAAATACATGTCTAATGTAAAATACACTGAGTGGGATTAACACTCAGTGTATTCAGCAAGCTAAATAATTAATACAAAAATATAACACCAGAAAATACCAAAATGAAGCAGAAATGAAAAATACAAAAAAAGAATGAAAAACATATGCAAAAAAATATAACAGCAATGATTTGCAGTAATACATCAAGCAATCTAATATACATGTAATTGGGGTCCAAAAAGTAGGAAGAAAGTGATAGAAAAACTTATTTGGAGAAAAAAAAAGGGCAAAATTTTTTTCAAACCATAACTCACAGATCCAAGAGGCTCAACAAAATCCAAGAAGGATAAACAAAGAAAACCACATCTACAAATACAAATATCATAATCAAACTGTTGTAAACTAGTGATTAAAAAAATGTTAAAAGCTATCAGAGGTGGGAAAAGACCCATAATGTACAGGAAAACAGACTTGTCATCATAAACCACGCTAATAAAAGGTCAGTGGAGGAGGTTGATGGAATCTTAGATGTGGCAGCGGTCTGCAGGCTCTGTGCAGGGAGGGCCTAGAAAAGGGAGAATGGCTTCTGCTCACCTCGATGCCAGACACCTCAGCCTTCCCCTGCATGCAACTGGTGCCCCTCACACTGCCACCCCATTGACGGAGCCACAGGGAATTTGAGTAGTTTCTAGGTGGTGTTGATTCTGCTGGTTTCTGCACATCACTTTAAAACGTGAGACCAAGTTCCGGCCAAGATGGAGGTGTAGGGAGACACACTGTGCCTCCTCAAACAACCAAAAGAACAGCAGCAAATTTAAAAACAAAAAACAAGAGGAAAATCAAACTGTATGGAAGTCCGACAACCAAGGAGTTAAAGAAGAAACATTCATCCAGACCAGTAGGAGGGGTAGAGACAGGCAACTGGATGGAAAGGACTTGCGGCAAGGCAGCAGTTTGCGAACTGGGTGGTTCCACATTCCCATGCAGATTAACCAGGAGGAAAAACTGAGGAGCAAGAGAGACTGCACAACCCAGGGCTCCAGCATGGGGAAATAAAGCCTCAAAGCCTCTGACTGAAAACACCTGTGGGGGCTGAGGCAGCAGCAGGAGAAACTTCCAGTCTCACAGGAGAGGTCATTGGAGAAACCCACAGGGTCCTAAAACAAACCTACCCACCCAGGAATCAGCACCAGAAGGGCCCAATTTGCTTGTGGCTAGGGGGGGAAGTGACTGAAAACTAGCAGAGAGCCAAGCAAGAGGCACTGTTCCCTCTCAAACCCCTCTCCCACACAGCGCCATAATGCAGCCACGTGGGTTGCCCTGCCCTGGTGAACACCCAAGCCTCCGCCCCTTACTATGTAACAGGCAGCTGAGACAAAAAATATGGCCCAAATGAAAGAACAGATCAAAGCTCCAGAAAAAATACAACTAAGCGATGAAGACATAGCCAACCTATCAGGTGCACAGTTCAAAACATAGGTAATCAGGATGCTCACAGAACTGGTTGAGTACGGTCGTAAATTAGAGGAAAAAATGACAGCTATGCAAAGTGAAATAAAGGAAAATGTACAGGGAATTAACAGTGACAGGAAGGAAATTGGGACTAAAATCAACAGTTTGCAGCAGAAGGAAGAAAGAAACAGTCAACCAGAACAGAATGAAGAAAGAACTCAGAAAAAATGAGGAGAGGCTTAGGAACCTCCAGGACATCTTTAAACGTTCCCACATCCAAATCATAGGGGTACCAGAAGGAGAAGAGGAAGAGCAAGAAATGGAAAAGTTACTTGAAAACATAATGAAGAACTTCCCCAGTCTAGCAAAGGAAATAGACTTCCAGGAAGTCCATCAAGCTCAGAGAGTCCCAAAGAAGTTGGACCCAAGGAGGAACACACCAAGGCACATCATAATTACATTACCCAAGATTAACGATAAGGAGAGAATCTTAAAAGCAGCAATAGAAAAGGAGACAGTTACCTACAGAGGAATGCCCATAAGACTGTCAGCTGATTTCTCAAAAGGAACCTTGCAGGCAAGAAGGCACTGGAAAGAAGTCTTCAAAGTCATGAAAGGCAAGGACCTACATCCAAGATTGCTCTATCCAGCAAAGCTATCATTTAGAATGAAAGGGCAGATAAAGTGCTTCCCAGGTACAGTCAAGTTAAAGGAGTTCATCATCACCAAGCCCTTATTACATGAAATGTTAAAGGGACTTATCTATGAAAAAGAAGAAGATCAAAAATATGAACAGTAAAATGACAAAAAAATCACAACTATCAACAACTGAACCTAAGAAAACAAAAATGAACTAAGCAACTAGAACAGGAACAGAATCACAGAAATGGAGATCACACGGAGGCTTATCAGCAGGGAAGGGAGAGATGAGGAAAAGGTACAGAGAATAAGTAGTACAAATGGTAGGTAGAAAACAGACAGGGGGAGGTTAAGAATAATATAGGAAATGTAGTATTCCTATACTATAGGAATAGTATCAGAAATATAAGAACTTATATGTAAGACCCATGGACATAAACTAAAGGGGGGAATGCTGGTGGGAGGGGGTGTGCAGGGCAGAGGGGAATAAAGGTGGAGGAAATAGGACAACTGTAATAGTATAACCAATAAAATATATTTTAAAAAAATGTCCATGGAGTTACATTGCTAAGTACTAGCAGGAAAAAACTGTCAACCTAAAATTCTATATCCACTTAAAATATATTTCAAGATGAACATGGAAATGTTTTTAGACAAAGGCAGACAAAAACCCATTACAAGAAAACAAGCATTTAAAGAAATATTCTTTAGGCATAAGAAAAATATCAGATCAAAACTTAGATCTGTACAAAGGCATGAAGAGCAGCAGTAACAGTAAACACGTTAATAGATATAAAAGACATCTTTGTCTAAGTCTTTAATTTCTGGGTTATGTTTTTCTCAACTGTATTAATTTCAAGAAAAATCTGGTGTGCTTACAATAGAAATTAAAAAAGTAAACCCCCCAAAAGAATCTTTTATGAAGTAACCATTGTTGAGATATTTATATGGATTTGCTAACTTTAACAGGGCCTATTTGCATCTTTTTATAATCTCAAGAACACTGTCTCACCAAGGAATCATCTGTTCCTTGGAAGCTGGAAGAAACTCACTGACAAAATGATCTGGCCCCAGAACTAATTTGTGGAGAAAATTCCTTGAACTTGCTTCCATAGTTTTTGGTTTACCCAGATTTCCTTCTTCTAAAAGTAGTATGGGCGTTTCACAATTCATTATAGAGAGATTTTCAGTATTGGCTTGGAGTTAAAGAGAACTTTCTCACAATTTTTTAAAAAAAATATGTTTTTATATCTCCTTTATCCTTTCTTACCTTGGTTTTTCTATCTTCTCCTTGATAAGATCACTCAGATATTTGTTTACCTTATTTGTTTCTTAACCAAAAGAAATAGCTGTTAAATTTTTTCAATTTTACAGTTTTTTTTCAATTCATTTGTTTCTGCTTTTTTCTTATTTATATTCTCCCTTTCTCCTAGGCATTTATTTTGTTAGTTTTATTTGCTTGTTTATTTTACTAAATTCTGAACTTGAGTACTTATCTTTCTTTTTTTAATCAATTGACTTCTGAGTACAGTATTAGTCTTAGACTGAGTCTCATTTCAGTTTTCTAAATAATCAGTTATTATATATTTGATCTCCTGTTCGACTCATTAAGAAGGTTTTTCTGCTTAACCTTACATATCACATTTTCTATAAATTTTCACATTTTCCAAGTATATCTTGGAAAGTACAGCAGTCCCCCCTTATCCACTGGTGATGCACTCCAAGACGCCATGCAGATGCCTGAACAGTGCTGAACCCTACAAGGCAGAACTGAGACATATAGCGGGTTCAGTTCCAGAGCACTGCAAGAAAGCAAATATGGCAAAAAAGCAAGTCATATGAATTTGTGGCTTCCCAGTGCATGTAAAAGTTATGTTTATACTATAATGTAGTCTATTAAGTGGACAATAACATTAGGTCCAAAAATAATACTCATTCTTAATTTAAAAAACTTTATTGCTAAAAAACACTACTCATCATCCGAGCCTTTAGGGAGTTGAAATCTTTTTGCTGGTGAAGGGTCTTGCCTCGATGTTGACAGCTGCTGACTGATCAGAATGGGATTTACTAAAGGCTGGGTGGGGTGCCCGTGGCGGTATCTTAAAACAAAGCAACAATGAAAGCTGCTGCATCCATTGTTTCTTCCTTTCATGAGTGATTTCTCTGTAACATGCAGTGCTGTTTGACAGCATTTTACCCACAGCAGAACTTCTCTCAAAACTAGAGTCAATCTTGTCAAAACCTGATGCTGCCTTATCAACTAAGTGTAGGTCATATTCTAAATGTTTTGTTAACATTTCAATAATCTTCACAGTGTCTTCACCAGAGTAGATTCCAATTTAAGAAACTACTGTCTTTGCTCATCCACAAGAAGCAACTCCTTATCTGATATAATTTGCATCATGAGATAGCAGCAATTCAGTTAAAGCTTCAGGCCACGCTTCTAGTTCCAGTTCTCTTGCACTTCCCACTGCACCTCCAGTTACTTCCTGCAATGAAGTTTGAACCCCTCAGAGTCATCCATGAGGGTTGGAGTCAACTTCTTCCAAACTCCTGTCAGTGTTGATATTTTGACCTCTTCCCTTGAATCACAAATGTTCCTCAGGGCATCTAGAATGGTGAATCCACCCTAGCTGGTGTGGGTCAGTGGATTGAGCGCCAGCCTGTGAACCAAGGGTTGCTGGTTCGATTCTCAGTCATGGTACATGCCTGGGTTGCAGGCCAGATCAAGCCTCCAGTAGGGGGCATGAGAGAGGCAACCACACTCTGATGTTTCTCTCCCTTTCTTTCTCCCTCCCTTTTTCTCTAAAATAAGTAAATTAAAATCTTTAAGAAAATAGAATGGTGATTCCTTTCCAGAAGGTTTTCAAGTTACTTTGATCAGATCCATCATAGGAATCACCATCTATGGCAGATACAGCCTTATCAAATGTATTTTTTAAATAATAAGACTCAAAAGCAAAAATTATGCCTTGATCCACGGGCTGCAGAATGGATGTATTAGCAAGCATGAAAACAATATTAATGTTGTCGTATGCCTCCATTAGGGCTCTTGGGTGACCAGGTATATGTTCAGTGAGCAGTAATATTTTAAAAGAAATCTTTTTTTTCTGAGCAATAAGTCTAAACAATGGGTTTAAAATATTCAATGAACCAGGTTATAAACAGAGGCGATGTCATACAGGCTCTGTTCCATTTATAGAACACAAGCAGAGTAGATGTAGTATAATTCTTAAGGGATCTAGGATTTTCAGAATGGAAAATGAGCACTGGCTTCAACTTAAAGTCACTAGCTGCATAAGCCCCTAACAAGAGAGTCAGCCCATCCTTTGAAGCTTTGATACTAGGCTTTGACATCTCTAGCTATGAAAGTCCTAGATGGCAACTTCTTCCAATATAAAGCTACTTAGTCTACATTTAAAAATCTGATCCTGGGTAGTGTAGCTCAGTGGATTGAGTGCGGGCCTACAAACCCAAAGGTCTCCGGTTCAATTCCCAGACTAGGACACATGCCTGGGTTGCGGGCCAGGTCCCCCAGTAGGGGGTGCATGCGAGGCGAGGCAACCACACATTAATATTTCTTCCTCTCTCTTTCCCTTCCCCTCTCTCTAAAAATAAATAAATAAAATCTTTTTTAAAAAGCTGTTGTTTAGTGTAGCCAGATCTTCTTTCTGTGTAACTTGCTGCAACATCTACATCAGCATGGCTGCTTCACCTTGCCCTTTTATATTATGGAGACTGCTTCTTTCCGTACACCTCATGAACAAACCTCTCCTAGCTTCATACATTTCTTCTGCAGCTTCCTCATTTCTCTCAATCTTCACAGAATTGCTCTGTATTAGGCTTTGATTTAAGGGAATGTTGTGGTTGGTTTAATCTTCTATCCAGGCCACTAAAACTTTCTCCGTATCAGCAATAAGGCTGTTTTGCTTTCTTATCATTCATGTGTTCACAGAATAGTGCTTTCGATTTCTTTCAATAACTTCTCCTTTGTGTTTACAACGTGGCTAACTTTTTCCCTAACTCAGCTTTTGACATGCTTTCCTCACCAAGCACAATCATTTCTAGCTTCTGACTTAAAATGAGAGATGTGTGACTCTTCCTTTCACTTGAACACTTAGAGGCCACTGCAGGGTTATTAAGAGGCCCAATTTCAATATTTTTCTGTCTCAGGGAATTGGGAGGCTGTAGGAGAAGAAGAGAGGCAAGGAAATGACTGGTTGGTGGAGCAGCCAGAACACAAACAACATTTACCTGTTAGGTTTGCCGTCTAATACGAGTGTGGTTCATGGTGCCCCAAACAATTACAGTGCTAATATCAAAGATCGCTGATCACAGATCACCATAACAAATGTAATAATAATGAAAAAGTTTGAAATATTGTGAAAATGACCAATATATGGCACAAAGACACAAAGTGAACACATGCTGTTAGAAAATACCACCGATGGACTTGCTCAATGCAGTTGCCACAAACCTTCAATTTGTAAAAGAAAAAAAAAAAAAAACCCTGCAATATCCACGAAGCATAATAAAATAAAATATGCCTCTATATAATATGTTTTTTCCTATATATACATCTCTGTGATAAAGTTTAATTTATAAATTAGGCACAGTAAGAGATTAACAACAATAACCAATAACAAAATAGAATTAACACGATACACTGTAGTAAAAGTTATGTGAATGTGGCCTCTCTCTCTCAAAAAATCTTACTGTGCAATACTCACCCTCACTCTTGTGATGATGTGAGGTGATACAACGCCTCTGTGATCACATGAAGTGAGGCAGATATGCCAGACAAAGGGATGATGCACGTCCCAGGTGGGATAAAACAGGACGGAGAGAGTTCATCTCCCTACTCAGAAAAGTATGCAATTTAAAACTTAAGAATTGTATATGTCTGGAATTTCCCATTTAATATTTCTAGACCAGACTTGAGCAAAGTAACTGAAACCACGGAAAGCCAAACCATGGATAAGAGGCGACTAGTGTATTTCATCTTTCAACTCAAAGCTTTCATGATAAAATATAAGAGTGAGCCTCTGTCATACACGTGCATTTTATTATTCAAAAATATCTTTCATCTCTTACCAATAAACTAGAGTCTGTAAAAACAAACCCTTTCTTTAACACAAATAATTGGTTATTCAATTTCAATAGTTATGCCACTCAATAATTATAACTGTCGTTTGGGAAATAAATAAACTCTTGGGCTTCTACAATTTTCATTTTCCAACTAGTTTACTATCATTTTCAAAAATGCCATTAAAGATGTGTTTTTTAAAAAGTTGCTTCAGTTCATTGCTATACAAAGAACAGGTAAATCTGGGTTGGAGGGAAGAGATTGGTGAAGTACAGAGAAATAGCACAACTTTCAACTAGCTACACCAGGTCTTCAGCTGGCCACCTTCCACAACCTTCTGGAAAAGAAGGTCTGTGATTGTAACCCATGTCTTCCTCTTGAGGGTGAAACCAAAAATTTTCCTTCTTATTAGGGCCTATGTGCCTCCTTCCATGAAGCTTAGCTAACTTACTACGTCACAGTGTACTTTGTAGCTGGTCAAAGAGAAAGAAAAAAAAAAAAAACCCCAAAGAGCTGGGACAAGTCACATTTTCCCTAAATTGTTCCCACCCCACCTCTTAATAGGCAAGTATTGTTTTGGCAACCAACTCAGTCAGTAATCTTTCTCAAACTCGGAGACTATTATAAAAAAAGTTCCTTACAGAGATTACTCATTAAACCACCATAAGACATTATCAAATTTTCCCACCTGACCCAGGCCTAGCACTTAAAGTAACTAAGCCATATTTGTCCCTCCCCATTTTAAAAATTAATTTTAAAAAAGAACGATTTTTTAAAAAAACTATGAAATAGGTATCTCTTAAACCAAGAGACATACTAGATACATATTATGTGCTAAACAGTGTACTAAATGCCTTGCCTAATTTTATTTCATGTAACCTATGTACATGGTGAGAAGTAATTATATAACAGGTGTGGGGGTTGGGGAAAGGAAGGAGTAATTTTATCTAAAAAAAGAAGGAGTAATTTTATCTAAGAGTCATAAAGAAATTCAGCAAATAGGACCAATAAAATCAACAAGTAATTCAAAGTAAAATGAGCCCTGAATAGGCTGCTTGGAGATCAGAAGATACACACAATTTTTTAAAAAAACACTAGAAGCTGTTACAATGCACTTTATTCTTTTGTTTCTGGCTGCACACTAAGTTAATTCTTAGTTTCTTAATGAGTTCCTCATATTTGTAAAAGAGTAGATTCAAACGGACTCTGGATTACCTAAGTATTAAGACAACTTGCAAAATCAAAATTACAAATAAAAACTGGTATTTAAAAGTTTAACTTCTAGCCAGTACATTAAGAGAAGCAGAAGCAATAAAAGTTGGAAGGAGTAAAGTGGAAGGACTAAAAATAAAGTTTTAAGGAAGATTCAAATCCTAGAGAACACGGACTCTAGGGCTAGAATACCTGAACTCGAATCCCAGGTCTACCACGTACCAGCTCCGTAACCTTGGGCAAGTGTCTCTGGAGCTCTCAGGAGGACCTAATGGGTTAATGTGTGCACATGCTTAGAACAGAGCTCTGTGAACAGTAAGCACTATATAGTAAATCTGTCCTCTGTAGGCAATATGTCTTTCTGTACACAAAACCCAATAGACTCAAGAAATCATTAGAATCAACTCAGTAGGTTGCTAAATAAATACAATTTAATTGTATTCTTACAAGTCAACAAAGAGAAAATATAAATTTCTGGACCTCTTTCTTATGGAAACTTTCAAAACAGCTTAGAGAATGATAACAAGAATTACAGCACCACCTGGCCCCCAACACCACAGGTGCCTAACTTAAACAATTATCAACTCATGGTCAGTCTTGTTTCGATCCCAACCACTGCCTTCCCTCTACTCTATAAAATCATGAAGCAGATCCCAGACATATCCTTGCAGCCATCAACATTTCAATATGTATTTCTAAAAGATGTATTTTCAAATTAACTACACACTGCTATTATACCTAAAAATTAACAGTAATCTCTTAACATCAAATATCTAGTCAGTGTTCAAATTTCCCTAGTTATTTCATAAATATTGATTTATTAAAATCTGGACCCAAGTAATGTCCAAACACTGCTATTAATCTCAAATTTCTTCCTTCATATCTTCCTTTTTATTACCTTCAATTTATTTGTTGAAAAAACCAAGTTGTGTTGTGTGTCCTCAGGACTTCCCCAAACCTAGATCTTGCTGACTCCATTCCCCATGATATCAGTTCATTTGTTTCCCTGCCTTCTATGTTTCCTGTAAACGGGTAGAAGAGCTAGAAGCTTGATCTGATTCAGGTTCAAGTTCAATTTTTTGTTAAGAATACTTCATAAGTAGTGCTGTACATTTTCTTTTTTTCTTTTAAAGATTTTATCCATTTATTTTTAGACAGAGGGGAAGGGTAGGAGAAAGAGAGGGAGAGAAACATCAATATGTGGTTGCCTCTCACACACCCCCCTACTGGGGACCTGGCCCACAACCCAGGCATATGCCCTGGACTGGGAATCAAACCAGTGACCCTTTGGTTCATAGGCCGGCACTCAATCCACTGAGACACACCAGCTAGGGTGAATTTTCATTAAGGGAAATCTAATGTCTGGTTGTCTTTCTGTGTTGTTAGCAACTGCTGATGATCTTTGTTTAGGACCAGGAATTCATTACAAAACAGCAATGTTCAATTTATCACTCCTTCTTCATTTGTTTACTAGACTACTCCTGAGAAAAAGAAACTTCCTCTCCTCAACTATTTGGTTACCTTCAGGTACAGCTGGTTCCTTAGCAATACTCCAAAGAAAACTAATGAGTATTTTTTTCAGAATGAACTCACAGACTTAAACATACATGATGTGATGGATTGCACTGTATTTATACTTGCTGATACTCATCTTTGGCCAGCCAGAGTCCATTCAATTAAGCACCTTAGTTGTTTTGCCATGGCCTATTAGTGTTTGATAACTTCCTTGCAAGATGTTCGAAGTCCCAGAGATAGAATAAACTGTAGCCGTAAGTCATTTTTCCTACTTGGCTAGTTTCTTTCTTAATTCTTTACTTCTACTAAGTTAAACATTCCTGATTCTTAATTATAACTTAGCTGTGTTATCCATTCTGGATTTTATAATTAAACATGCCCCCAGATATTACAGCAATATTTCTCACTGAAGTCTACGCTCAGCATTTCACTGACTGCCCCCTGAAAACATATCCCACTCAAAACTCAATGTTAAATGCTTCAACGTGAGAGAGTGGATCAAAAGGATTCCTAATCTATTCTCTGCTGGTATTTTGGCTATGGAAAGTATGTCCTCGTGTTCTCTTTCAAAATTGGATATGATTTTAAACATGTACAATAAAAATTTGCTGTTTTTGATAAGTTAATAAAGTCATCAAGGGTGAGGAAATAATCAGACTATTAGAGACTTTATTTTGTACCATAATTCAGGCTTTTTATAAAATCCTCATGCCTCATCCTTAACATTAAAACTCATGATACTGTGAATATGAATTTATAAATTCTGACTATTTGAAATACTAAATGTATTTGCTAAGTTAAACCCCCTCAAAATCAGAGAAATGGCATTATCAATAACAAGTAAATATTCATCTTACTAAGAAACTAACTGATGAACACATCAAGCCCTGTCACACTACACAAGCAGCACACACCCCTGTGGAAAGGCAGGATTCTATGCTTGGTGACCACTTCTTCACAATATTCTGAAAAAGAAAACCACGGCTTTCGTGGCCAAAAATTGCTTAATTCCACAATTTTTACTATTTTCTTCAATGTTAAACCACAATTACAAATTACATTATTGAATGCCAGTTCTTCTCCCTAATAAAAGAGGGATATGAATTGATATCCTGGTGCAATTTCTTTCACAAAAAACGAGTACACCTTTCCTGCAGCTAAAGTAGCTAAGCTTTGATCAAACAAACCAATGCAACTTTTCCAGGCAAAAATGGCTTAAAAAAACCCGACCAACAGCACAAACAAAGTAATGACAAAACACTCTCCTGAGGCAGCGTGTACCTGTCGGTGGTAACAGTAACACAGCAGTATGAAGTGCTGGTATGTCCTCTGCACATCAGAGCTTTCGTCCGACTGAAAAACAAAAATTCTGCTAGCATGCACACATGACAGTAATTGCTTTTCCAGATGGTAAACCTTTGATAAGGGATTTTTGCCAAAAGCTCATTTTACTTTCTCTCCAAGCATAATATTTGTCATTAACTTTGAAACTGGTTTTACAAGCTTCTGAGTAGTGGTGTGAGTTGACCTGTTTTTTGCTACAAGAAGAATAACTATGACTAATACTTCAGTAGTGTGGTCTTCTCTGTCTTCAGCAACATTCTTTAATTGCACACTGAAAAGCATTATTTTCTATAATTTTATGTCCTCATTTCATTTCTCATCACAAATCTAAAAGGCAATTATTATAGAAAAGGAAACTAAGACAGAAAAACAAAGGGGGACCCAAAAAACTCTGAATTTATTTATTAAAAATTGTGTATTTATTCTTACATGTTTAAACCTCAGTCACCCTCAAAGTACTCTCCATCTGATGCAATACACCTATCAAGAGATTTTTCCCACTGCTCAAAACAGTTTTTGAACCAGTGGACTTTTGATGCCTTTTAGTGTTTCTGCTGTTTTTTGTTTCACCTCTTCCACATTCACAAAATGTTTCCCTTTGAGGACTTTTTTCATTGGGGAAACAAACAAAGGGGGAACATGGGTGTCATGCTGTTTTTGGTCAAAATCTGCTGAAGACTCAGCATGGTGTGGGCAGGTGCACTTGTAAATCACCCATCATAAAATGAGCAAATGTGCTGAAAAGAGTCTTCAAACAAGTTCACTGAAGTGGAGCACAGCCTCTCACAACAACACCTGCTGGTACACCAACACAGATGAGTTCCTAGAACACTCACCTAGTGGGGGAAGACTGTACTACAAGGGGCCCACCCTCCAGCAGGTAATTCCAGGGGATTTTTTGGGTGGGGGTACCCCATGTATTAATTCAATTCCCGAGGGTAGCATAAAAATAGAACCAAAGCTTGTGCTCTTTCCATCACACCAGAGAGACAACTATAACAAGGGAATATACCTATCTCCTTTTTATACCTTGCTGAAATTTTTTTTCAAATGTTTTCTTGCATCTGAATAAAATATTCCTAAAAGGTACCACTTTAACTAAATGCAAACTGTATTCTAAGATGTAACCTTACAAATGTTCTCAGGCCTTAAGTTATGTACTGATTTTTTGTTTTAATCTCCCTCCCACCCAGACAAAAAAAAAATCTCACAATCTCAAAATCTAAAGATCACTCAAAAAATTACAAGAAAATATTTTCAAAATGTATTACATAAAATTCCTGAGCAAGAGTTTATGAAATTTTCACTTTTCTTCATTTCCAAAAGGAAAAATGCAAATATTAACAGGGATATCACAGAGGTAACTTCTGGCCAAGGTGGCGGTGGAAACAGACACACTTTGCCTCCTCATACAACCAAGAGAAGGACAACAACAAATTTAAAAACAAAAAATAACCAGAACTGACAGAAAATCAAACTGTATGGCAGACCGACAACCAAGGAGATAAGAGAAATTCATGCAGACTGGTAGGGCAGCTGGAATGGAGAGGACTAGAGGCAAGGCAGTAGCTGGAGGACCTGGCGGTCCCACATGTGCCTGTGGACAAACCGGGAGGAACAACTGGGGAGTGAGAGATGGCACAATCCAGGGTTCCAGAACGGGGAAATAAAGCCTCAAAACCTCTGACTGTAAAAACCTATGCTGGTTGTGGCTGCAGGAGAAACTCCCTCATAGGAGAGTTCATTGGAAAAAAACCCACAGGGTCCTAGAACATACATAACCCCACCCACCCAGGAATCAGCATCAGAGGGGCCCAATTTGCTTGTGGGTAGTGGGAAGTGACCGAAAACTGGCAGAGAGTGGAGCAAGTGCCATTGTTCCCTCTCAAACCCCTCCTCCACATACAGCGCCATAATGCAGCCACGTGGGTTGCCCTGCCCTGGTGAACACCCAAGCTTCCGCCCCTTACTATGTAACAGGCAGCTGAGACAAAAAATATGGCCCAAATGAAAGAACAGATCAAAGCTCCAGAAAAAATACAACTAAGCGATGAAGACATAGCCAACCTATCAGGTGCACAGTTCAAAACATAGGTAATCAGGATGCTCACAGAACTGGTTGAGTACGGTCGTAAATTAGAGGAAAAAACGACAGCTATGCAAAGTGAAATAAAGGAAAATGTACAGGGAATTAACAGTGACAGGAAGGAAATTGGGACTAAAATCAACAGTTTGCAGCAGAAGGAAGAAAGAAACAGTCAACCAGAACAGAATGAAGAAAGAAGAACTCAGAAAAAATGAGGAGAGGCTTAGGAACCTCCAGGACATCTTTAAACATTCCAACATCTAAATCACAGGGGTGCCAGTAGGAGAAAAGGAAGAGCAAGAAATGGAAAATTTACTTGAAAAATTAATGAAGGAGAACTTCCACAATCTGGCAAAGGAATAGACTTCCAGGAAATCCAGGAAGCTCAGAGAGTCCCAAAGAAGTTGGACCCAAGGAGGAAAATACCAAGACACATCATAATTACATTACCCGAGATTAAAGATAAGGAGAGAATCTTAAAAGCAGCAACAGAAAAGGAGACAGTTACCTACAGAGGAATGCCCATAAGACTGTCAGCTGATTTCTCAAAAGAAACCTTGCAGGCAAGAAGGGGCTGGAAAGAAGTCTTCAAAGTCATGAAAGGCAAGGACTTACATCCAAGATTGCTCTATCCAGCAAAGCTATCATTTAGAATGAAAGGGCAGATAAAGTGCTTCCCAGATACAGTCAAGTTAATAAAGGAGTTCATCATCCCAAGCCCTAATTACATGAAATGTTAAAGGGACTTATCTGTGAAAAAGAAGATCAAAAATATGAACAGTAAAATGACAACACACTCACAACTATCAACAACTGAATCTAAAACAAAAACAGAATCACAGAAATGGAGATCACATGGAGGGTTATCAGTAGGGAGAGGGAAGGGAAGAATGGGGGAAGAGGTACCGGGATTAAGAAGCATAAATGGTAGGTACAAAATAGACAGGGGGAGGGTAAGAATAGTATGGGAAATGGAGAAACCAAAGAACTTATATGTATGACTCATGGACATGAACTAAGGTGCAGAATGCTAGTGATACTGGGGTACAGAAAGAGGGGAATAAAAGGAAGAAAAAATAGGACAACTGTAATAGCATAATCAATAAAATATATTTTTTAAAAATAGGGATATCACTCTGTGAAAGCATGCAAATAAGCAGGGAGACAGAAGAAATTGATGAATTTGAAAACCCTAATTAAAGATTTAAGCAACCTAATTTGGCTATGTGGCAGTTTTACAAACAGAATCATAAATGTTAACAACCAAAACCAATTAGCAAATTCAACTGATCAGAACTTCGTACTCCCTGATCTTAATTTTTTTTGATATCTGAATATAGAATTTAACTATATTACTTAGAAAGGGATTCTAAATTATGATTTGATGTGCTCATTTTCTGATTGTTTTTAAATGGTTTTCAGATGAGTGTATTTAACCATCCTAGCCCCAGAGTAAACATTCTGAATGAAAGATGTGTTCAGCTTCATTCATAATAAGTTATAGAATAATTTATATTCTCCCACATTCTTTGCAAAGCTTAGACATCCTACTAATGATGTTAAATAAAAGTAAGAAGGAAAGATTTTTAAATTAAAGAAAATGGTTCTGGTAAGACAAATTATGAAAGAGGGACATTATTTTGATAATAAGACAAATTATATATTTAATCACTACCATTTGATTCAAAATGACACCAAGAAATTTTAGAAAAGTACACGTACATATACTAGCTGTCAAGGAAGTTTTAAAACTTTTCATCAAAGCAAACTAAATCTTTTCATTTGCTATTTGATTCGAGGTAACCTTTCTTTGACAAAAATTACTCAATTACACTACTCCCTTCTAGAAGCAATCCTTTTTTTAAGTGAAGCAGTCTTATAATTTTTTAATATCATAGATTTTTATTATTTTATAATTTACCACTTTATATATCCTTCTTCCAAAACAGAACAAAATGAAATTAATAATCCCAGTAATAAGTGATACATTTTTCTCATATTTTCATCTTCTCTATATTCAAGCAAGATTAATTTATAAAGCTCTATAAAGTACACAGAGAACCAACCAACTTGGACCTATCCCCTAAAATAATTATCTTTCCATACCTTACACATATTTGGAAAGACACAATTTTTAAAATTTGTTTTTTACATAAACACCTAACTGTACTGTATTTGCAGATATTTATATGTATTTTATGTAAATACATATTTATATGTATTTACGTAAATACATATTTATATGCATTTTATGTGATATGTGTTTATATGTATTTTAGAAAAATGGAAGTGCTGTGTTTGTTTCCATTAATATGACGCTTTTTTTAATTGTTTTCAATTGTCTTATGTAATCTTTAGAGTAGGGATCCACCCCATAATTTAAAAGTGTCACTTGTTTCTTTAATTACATATCTTGCTTTTCTGGTCCAACTGAAACTAATCCATCAAATCCTAAAGCAGGGGTGTCCAACCTTTTGGCAACTCTGGGCCACACTGAAAGAAGAGTTGTCTTGGGCCATACATTAACTACACTGTGACACACAATAAAAAAATCTCATCATGTTTTAAGTAAATTTATGATTTTGTGTTGGGCTGGCTGCATGTGGCCTGCAGGCCACAGGTTGGACACCCCAGTAAGGTCCTACAGGCACAATCTATGGGGAGTAAAAGTGTGACACTGTTTGGTGAACACTGTTAAGAGAACCCTTAAAATAAGTTTAGGAGACTAGGAGAGAAAGGTTTCCAAATCAAACTCAAGGACAGTCACGAAGATCTCTTGTATCACGTGAGCAAACTCTGTTAGTGTGCCAAATTCAGTTGCTCATCTCAGAGGGTCATAACATAAGTAAAATAATGATTAAATTGGCATTTATTAATTTCAGTTCTTCTAACATAGTTTATTGGATCTTAATCTGCCCTCAGTAATGAGGTCTGTCCAGAAAGTACCAAGCCATGTAATATGAAAAAGAGATACCTATTGAAGAAGATAAAAGATACAAGAAAGATTATACATAGAACAATAATGCCTCAGTCCCCTTCAAAGTGCAGTATTTTTAGGGCTATAAGATGCACTGGACCATAAGATGCACCTAGGTTTTAGAGGAGGAAAATAGGAAAAACATTTTGAAGCAAAAAATGTGGTAAAATATTTAATAACATAGACCATCATTCCCCCCGCCCCACCCCACAACAGCGAGCCAGGTAATCTACATTCGGACTATAAGACATACCCCCCTTTTCCTCCCAAACTGGGGGGGAGTGCATCTTATAGTTCAAAAAATACAGTAGGTACCTTGGGACCTCACACAGTGCTCCCAACTGCAGCATGATATTCCTTCTGCTCTGGCAGCAGAAGCCACAGAACAAATCTTGCCATGACACCTTTCATGCCAACATCCTGTGTCAAAATCTCGGACACAGTTTTTGGAATCCCTATATCAGCTTCTAGTTCTCACACTGTCAGTTGCCGATCCTTATTGATTGCAGCCTGTACACTCAGGTGTTCTGCTTGTTGTAGGCCTTCCAGAACATGGATCACTTTCAACAGATTCTCGACCATCTTTGAAGTGTTTGTGCCACACTTTTATTTGTGCTGCAGTCTTTGCAATGTCCCCAAAAGCCTTCAGAATCATCCGAATAGTTTCAGCGGAGGAATGTTCAAGCTTAACACAAAATTTGATTCAGATTCATTCAGATTGTTCTACTTGCTCAGTTATTTTGAATGTCGACAGCCACACAGGACACACATCACTCAACAGCGTCTACCACCCCCACTGACTAGTACAGTGACGTGCTCATCGTTCACGTGTGCTCTCCGGTCCACTCTGCTTGGCTGCCAGGTTACGCCGATGGCACGCAAACCATTCTCGGTATGTAAGTGATGGCTGGACTTTTTCTGGACAGACCTTGTATACCTTAATTTCTTATAATGGACACACTTTCCTAATTAAGATTACCTCCTTTTAAAATCTGGGTCTTTTCTCAGTTTGGGGTGGGAAGTGTGCCAGGGGAGGGGGTGAACTCTTCTCCAAAAGCTAACCATTCTGACATAAAAATTTAAACTTATGAAATCTATATATAGAAACCAACATTACAAAATGACTACCAAGGAATCAAATAAAAAAATAAATGTGCCTTGAATACCTTAGAAAGTAGCAACTCTAAATGTCGATGTCTTCATTTGGAAGCAAAAATTTCTACTGCATGATCTTGCCTGATGGTCCTTGATTTTATCATCAGAGTCCATTCCAGTTACATTTCCATTAGTAGGGATAGATCTAAAGTAAGAAAAAGACAACATATTTAGTCTACTGAAAACACTACATATTTTAGATAGTGTGATGCATCATTGTTTCCTGTAAGCAAAGATTCTCACACAGATGATTTAGTTGTTAAAGAAATGCCAATACCCATTCTTGTCCCTACTACACATTATAAAATTGAAATTAGAGAATAAAGGTGAAAAAAAGAAAGAGGAAGAAACTTGATTAAGAGGTAATCAGTTACCAGCTTTGAAAAGGCCAGATCCCCAAAGGCGGTATGCAGCAAATTGGTATTTGCTTTGCACTGATATTCCAAGGAGACAAGGGGCTAGTAGCTATTAGCTCACTTCTCAGAGTCCCTGAAGTCCCCACAGGAACAGTAGCCTCAGTGCTCAGGTTCAGGTAAAATGGAACGGTAGGAGGAAAGAGGATTTCCAGCAGAAGATAACCTCTATGATAAAGAAGCACCCAATATGATGGCCACTATTCTTTCCTGGGTCATTGGCAGTGGGATAAGGCAAATTGGGTTTTACCAAACTAATGGCAGTGCTGTACCTTCCCACTCTACCTCAAGCTAACTGCAAACAGTGGGGACTTTGAACGTTAAGAAACATGAACCTTACCTGTTTTCACTCTTTAAAGCTCAATTATTTTAGGCTTTACCACCCAGGGTCACTATTATTCTCTTTAGATCACAAAGACACAGTGGATCAGGCTCCAGAGACAAACAATGTACCAACGATACCATTGGTACATGTATCACTGTCCCAATCAGGAATCTTGCTAGTTAATTCTATCCATGGCTCTCGCCCGTGTCACCTATGGGCTTTATTTAAAACACAAACCACTCTGGCCAACTACTCTCTTTCTCTCCTATTTTCATGTCCACATGCTCTATGCTTTTTCAGCCACTCATGTGTTCCCCCACCATGGCCCTTTCTTCCAACCTTCTCTCCAGGAACCTCTGGAAACCCCTTTTACACAGCAAAACAAATCACCTCTACATCCTCAGTTGTGTAACTGAACACTCCTTTCAACCACTGGGTTAAATCCGGTCCTTGAAAAGAACTTTCTAGAGTGAAAACTAAGGCAGTAGATTGACCTTCCCCACAAAGCCATTTCCAGACCCTGACTCACAACAACCCCATTCCTTCCCTCAGACTCACGCCCTTTACTTCTCTTTGTCATTCAGTACCCCACTCTTTTTTCTAACCTGGGTCCACACTCAGTCCCTTCCACGCACTTCACTTACTCTCATTCCTCAGCTGCTGTGTTATCACCAGTCTCAACATCTTGGTTGTCACCCACGCTATCAGTCTACCTATAGTGTGTTTCTCTCTTTCTTCCATTTCACCACCTTCATATTCCTAATCCTGAGCAAGACAACCAACTGCTAGAGAAAAAAGGACCCATAACCATGTGGACTGATCCTACTATAACAATATGGTCTTCAAATTCAGGTAGACGCTGAATGCTATCCAGTACCTTTCACATGTTGTTAATCAGGTCTTTCTCCCATAACTGACACTGTCTTTGTTTCCAGATTTTTGCCACTCTCCCTCTTCCAGACCTATGGGGGTAAGAAGGGAGAGCACTTTCTTCTTCTTTTCCTTAACCATTTGTGTAGGTTGTTTATAATGTGAAGATACTATTTCTTTCACTGATTTTTAACATTTTCTCAGTCTATCACTGACTTTTAAGAGAGAAGTTTTTATTTTTAGACGGTCAGATTTGTCCATCATTGCCTTTTTCATTTCTTTTATTATGTCTCTGCTTAGAAATTTCTCCCCTTCCAGGATAGCAGATAAATAGTCTCATTTTCACTCTTCTGTGGACTATTTGAATACTTCATTCCAAACGATGTAGGAATCAGATCTGAATCTAATAAATTGTATTTCAAATAGCTCACCAGTTTTCCTAACAACATTAAGTGATTCTCACTGCCACTTGGTTTATAAAGTTTATTCTTATGTATTTCATTTGTTTGTCAACAATGAAGTTGATTTCTGGGCTATAATCTGTTTAAGTAATATAATTATTGCTTCTTGGTATTCTTATCTCCTTATTCTTCCTAAGAATAGTTAGACACATTTCATCAGTTTCCAAGGACAGACATAGTGACTTACGAATAAGGAACAGTTGTCCGACCCTCTCTAAGTATGTATTTCTGTCAGAGCTGCTGCCTGCACACCATGCCCTTTGCTGCTCTGACAGATCACCCATGTTACCCTTTGGGCCTAGAACTAAACCTTTCTAACCATACTAAAGAGCCGCCCTTTTTATATGTTTATTCATCCGGTGGCAGATTCATAAAACCTTGCTCTTTGCAATTTTCTCTGATCTTCATTTGCAAAATATAATTTACATAAAATAAAGGTATTACATCAACAATTCTTATTTCATACACTTTTTTTAATTTACTGATTTGAGAGGAAGAGAAAGAGAGAGAGAGAGAGAGAAAAACACTGATTTGTTGTTCCACCTACTTATGCCTTCGTTGGTTGATTCTCATGTGTGTCCTGACCAAGATCGAACCCACAACCTTAACATATTGGGACAACGCTCTAACCGAGTTAACAGGCAAGGGCTTTAAGCCAACATTTTTAATCAGTTCTGAAATATTTTTCAGATCTTCCTGTTATCTTTTAAGATCCACATAGTTATGCATGTTAATTTTTGTACTACATACCAAATTCATACAAATCAAAAAATCAAAATGTACAAAGATTTCTATAACCAACAAAAATATTTTTTTCAAAAATGAAGGAAGGAAGATTTTTTTTTTTTACAAAACCTGGGAGAGTATACTGCCTTCAGACATCAGAAATTTTGAAAAGCTCTTTAGACAGGAATAAAAATTATTTGGATCTACAAAAAAGAAATGAAGAACATTAGAAACAGAAAAAAACTATAAAAGACTATTTTTTCCTTATTTTTAGTCACTTTAAAAGGTTACAGACCAATTAAGTAAAAATAATAATGTCTTATGGGGCTAATAACATATAGAGAAGTAAAGTTTATGATAACATAGTATAAAATGGAAGATGGAAAATCAAAGTATGCTGTAATAAGATTACTACATGACACATGAAGCAAAGTCAGAAAACGGTTTTGGTTGTTACAAGTGGGGGTGGTCGCTACTGTCACCTAGTAGATAGAGGCCAGGAATGCTGCTTAAAATCCTGCAACACACACAGGCTATTGCCTCCAACCCAATGACAAAGAATTATCCAACCAAAGATACCAACGAGGCCAAGTTTGAGAAACCACAACCTAGGGCAACCACTCAGGGGGGTGGGTGTGTGTACACACATATAGATAGAATAAGCCAAGAGTGACAGATAAAATGGATTTATGAAAATGATTTTTTCAGTTAAAGGCAGAAAAAAAGGAAAAATAAACAAAAAAAGATTCAAAATAGTAAACAACTAGCAAAATAGAAGATTTAAATCCAGACTAAACAATGATTATATTCAATTACCCAACCATCCAATTAAAAGGTAGAGGTTATCAGATAGCAAATTAAAACAATAAGAACCATCTATACACTATCCACAAGGCACTTTGAATACAAAAATATAGAAAGGTTTAAATTAAATTGATGGAAAGGAAAGAAAAGATAGCATGGCTATATTAACATCCAACAAAGCAGACCTCAGAACAAGAAATATTACCAGTGACAAAGAGGGTTACCATATAATGATAAAGGATAAATTCACC
This sequence comes from Trachops cirrhosus, assembly GCA_028533065.1. Lineage (NCBI taxonomy): Eukaryota > Metazoa > Chordata > Mammalia > Chiroptera > Phyllostomidae > Trachops > Trachops cirrhosus. Next base: position 136,397,725 of record CM052543.1, read on the forward strand.
AAGAAGACACAGTAACCCTAAATGTGTTCCACCTAATGACACAGCTTCAAAATAAATGAAAAAAAAAAAAAAAACTAATAAAACTGTAAGGAAAATAGACAAATCCACAATTGTAGTTGCTAATACGAATACTCCTGTTACTAATCAACAGCACGAGAACATAGCAAAAGACTTAAAAGCACTATCAACTCCCTTGACTTAATTGGACATGCACAGAACATTTCATACAATGACGGCAGAATATACATTCTTTTCAAGGGCACATGGAACATACACCAAGAAAGACCATATTCTGGGCCATAAAACACACCTCAAGATATTTAAGAGAATTAAAATCAAACAATTGTTTTCTTTGACCAAAACAGAAATAAATTAGAATCAGTAACTGAGGGGAGGGGACTAGAGGACTGGGTAAAAAAGGTAAAGGGATTAAACAAACAAACAAAAAAACTCAGAGACAACAGTAGGGTGATGATCAGAGGGAAAGGGGAGGAGGGGGTATTGTAGAAGAGAGTAAAAGGGGGGACAAATGGTGAACACACAATACAATATACAGATGACGTATTACAGAATTATAAAAAAAGAATTAATAACTTACCAAAAGTAAGAAATTAAACAGCTAAGATCAAAAACTAAAAGAAATTAAAAATGCACTGTTGGTGGGACTGCAGACTGGTACAGCCACTGTGGAAAACAGTATGGAATTTTCTCAGAAAACTAAAAACAGAACTGCCTTTTGACCCAGCAATTCCACTGCTGGGATTATACTTTAAGAACCCTGAAACACCAATTCAAAAGAACCTATGCACCCCAATGTTCACAGCAGCACAATTTACAATAGCCAAGTGCTGGGAAGGAACCTAAGTGCCCATCAGTAAATGAGTGGATCAAAAAACTGTGGTACATTTACACAGTGGAATACTACACAGCAGAAAGAAAGAAGGAGCTCCTACCCTTTGCAACAGCATGGATGGAACTGGAGAGCATTATGCTAAGTGAAATAAGCCAAGAGGTGAAAAACAAGTATCATATGATTTCACCTATAAGTGGAACCTAATCAATGAAACAAACAAATAAAATACAACCAGATATATTGAAATAAAGAACAAACTGACAGTAACCAGAGGGGAAGGGGGAGAGGGATAGTGGGAGAAAATAGGGGAAGGTCCAGCAAGGAACATGTATGAAGGACTCATGGACAAAGCCAAAGGCGGTAGGTTTAAGGGTGGGAGGCGGGGATGGGTGGGGTGAAAATGGAGACAACTGTATTTGAACAACAATTAAAAAAAAGAAATGGGAAATTATTTTTTAATAGAATGAAAAGTAAAACAATACATATCAAAATCTGTGGGCTACCACTAAAGCAGTTCTTATAACTTATAGCATTAAATGCTTACAGTAGAAAACAAAAAAAGTCTTGAATTAATAATCTAAGGAAGTAGAAAAAGAGCAAATTAAACACAAAGCAATTAGAAGAAATAAAACTGAAAATGAAAAACAGAGAAAAATCTATTCAACCAAAATCTAGTTCTTTGAAAAGTTCAATGAGATTAAATAAACTCCAGCCAGATGACCAAAAAGAAAAGAGAGAAGCCACAAACAAAAGGGGACATCACTAGAAATCTAATAGATATTAAATGGGTAATAACATAATATTACAAAAAACTTTATGGCAATAAATTCTACAACTTTGATAAAATGTACCAATTCCTTGAAAGTTTGATGTCAAACTACCAAGTCCCCTAAAGAAATTAGATAATAAGGATAGTGCTTAATATAGTAAGAAAAGTTAATAATAATTTAAAATAGCTTCCTTAGTAAATTCTACCAAGCACCTACAGAAGAATTCACACCAATATCACATAAACTCCTCCAGAAATAAATGAGGAAAAAACACTTCCCAATTCATTTTCTGCAGATAGTATTTACTTGAATATAAAAATAAGACCCCAAAAAAAGCTTTTAAGAAAAATAAACCATAGACCAGTATCTTTTCATGAATGTAGGCACAAAATATCTTAACCAAATATAGGAAAAATGAATCCAACAACACTTTTAAAAAGGAATATATATCATGACCAAATAATATTTACCCAGGAATGCAGCATTAGTTCAATATGAAAAAAAAACCCATCAATATAATTCACAGTATCCACAGACTAAAGCATAAATGATCACCTTAATAGAAGCAAAATTTAAAAATTAGAAAAAACAGCAACTCCCGATTTAAAATCTCAAAATATTAGGAACAGAAGGGAACATCCTCAGTGTAGCAAATGAACCTACAAGAAATCTATAGCTAATATCATACATAACCACGAAAGACTAAATGCTTTCCCTCTAAGACTGGGAACAAGGCAAGAACATCTGTTCTCACAACTCCTGTTCAACATTGTGCTATACTGCAAGTATAATAATGCAAGACAAAGAAAGAAAAGCCTAGAGATGATAAAAAAAAGCTTCTTTCAAAAGTGACAGGATTGTCTATATGGAACACCCTGAAGAATCTACAACTAAAACTAGTAAGTGAGCCTAGCATATTGCAGGACACACGGTCAACATACAAGATGTAATTGTATTTCTACATGGTAAAAATATAAAAAACAGGAGCAATGTATTAGTCATCGAAAAAGACATTCCTAAGCTAAATATAACAAAATAAATGGAAGATTTGTGTGCTCAAAAGTACAAAACACGACCCTGGCCAGTGTGGTTCTGTTGGTTGGAGCATCGTCCGGTGAACTGAAAGGTTTGACTCCCAGTCAGGGCTCATGCCTAGGCTGAGGATTCCCTAGTCGGGGCACGTACAAGAGGCAACGATCAATATTTCTCTCTCTCATCACTGTTTCTCTCCCTCTCTCCTTCCCTTCCGCTCTCTCTAAAATTAATAAGCATGTCCTCGGGTGAGGATTAAAAAAATAAAATATAAACACCAAGTGAGAAATCAAAGGCCTCAATAAATGGAGATACACTATTTTAAAAGATCAATCAATATTGTTAAGATATCAATTCTTCCCAAATTAATTTATAGATTTAACATAAATCCTAATTAAAATCCCACAAGGCTTTTCATGAAAACTGATAAGCTAATTCTAAAATTCATATGTAGATACACAGAAACTATAATAGAATACTCAAAACAATTTGGAAAAGAACAAAGTTGGAAAATTTACACTACCAGGTCTCAAGACTTTCTGTAAAGCTATGAAATCAAGACATCATAATTCTGGCATAATGATAAACATACAAATCAATGGAACAGAAGATACTGTCCAGAAATAGACCTACATACTTATGGTCACCTGATTTTCAACAGCAGTACCAGGGTAAGTCAAGGGAAAATGAATTGTCTCTGTTACAACTGGTACTGGAAAAACTGACAATCCATATGGAAAAAAAAAGAAAGAAAAGAACCTCAATGTACATGTCCTATCTTATCCAAAAATTAATAGACCTAAATATTTAAAATTCAACTTTTCTGAAGGAAAACAAGAGAAAATTTGGGGAACCCTAGGTTAACTCAGGGGTTGGCAAACTTTTTTTGCAAAGAGTGAGACTGTTACATATTTTAGGCTTTGTGGGGAATACAATCTTGTTGCAAATATGCAACTCTCTCATTATAGCATGGAAGCAGCCGTAAACAATAGGGCATGGCCATATTCCAATGAAACTTTATTTACAAAAAGAGGCAGTGGGCTAAATGGGCTGAAGTTTGCCAATCCCCGAGTTGGGCAGAGTTTTAGATATGACACCAAAAGCACAAACTAGAAAAGAAAAAAAATTGGTATTTTACACTGAAAATTTAAACTTCTGCTCTTGATAAGGCGGTGTTATGGAAATGTAAAGAAAAGCCACATATTTGAATAAAATACTTTCAAAACAAGTATCTAACAAAGAACTTGTTTCTGGCATATAAAGAACACTTCAATACAAGAATAAGAGAATAAGCAATCCAATAAAAATAACAGGCAAAGAATCTGGACAAGGCAAAAATGAAAACTCCTATCAAGGAGCCTGGCTATATGGTACAACACATGCATTTAATCTTTTCTTCAGGCTCCCTAAAGCTAGACGACTCCTCTCTGAATAGAGATTCCGACGTTCTGCCTTACACAAGAAGGTAATGAACAAATAAAACAAAACTATCAGGGCATTTTTTTAAAGTTAACTTTTACAGTAGTTAATACAGGCACCTGGAACCAAACTAAACTGTACAAAAGAGTTACAGTGAATAGAAATTTTCTGCAATAGCCCAGCTCCTTCCCTCATTTACTGTGTGTTTATATTTTTTCTACATATATAAAAGCATTTCCATATATTCTTAAAAGAAAAGTGGCGGCATACTGTTTCTCATAATGATTTTTTTCATGTTCCTTAGAGCTTACTTCATATCATTCTGTATGAAAATCTCTCATGCTTTCTTTTAACAATTTCATAATTTTGTATTTATGAATACATGGTAATTTAACCAGTCTCTCATTAATGGACTCTTACATTGCTTCCAATATTCCGCCATCACTGACAATGCTGTAAAGCATGTGTGCGCACTCATGAGGCGGAACCGCTGAGTCCAAGAGCACCTGGAGTTTAAATTATGATAGCCTTTGCGAGGCTGTGCTCCACAGAGTTTCCAAGGGCAAAAAAAATAGGCTGTGTGTCAGTATCCAAATCAGGGAAACTAAGCCAAAGCAGCAAATTCTCATAAGACAGCTCCAAAAACTAAGCAAAAATGTTTTAGAAGATTTCCAGCTGTAAGTAATCCAAGATGCTTCTTAACCCAAGATAAATTTATAGTTAAGTGACAATAAAAAGAGTGGGAGTTAGTTTAGCCCCATTATTCCAAATTTTGTCCATTAAATTAAGGCATTTATTTACTATGTATAACCTGCCTCATTTCTAAAAGGACTTGAATTGGTTGCAAGTTAAAATATAAGGCAAAGGCCCTAGTGGGTAGCTCAGTCGGTTAGAGTGTCATCCCGATCCACCAAGGCTGCACATTTGATCCCCAAGGGCACGTACAAGAACTAACCAACAATGTGTAAGTGAGTAGAACAACAAATAAATGTTTTTCCCTCTCTTCTTCCCTCCCTCTCAAATCAGTAAGTAAATAAATACAAGGTAAAGAAGATTCATCACAAAAATATATATATAATTTAAAAATAGATACTGTGGTAGCTAGTGCGGCCACATACTATTCTCCGAAGACGGCTACCATTGATTCCTTCCTTCTCTGCGTGCACACGCCACTCCATCCATCCAGACATGGGGCTTACTTCCCAGCTCCCTGAATCTTCGCTGGCCTTGTGACTTGCCTTGACCAACAGGATGTGATGAGAGTGATATTCTGAAACTCCAGAGACCAGGAGGACCAGCGGTTTTCCCTTTCTCCTTCCTGGATGCTGGAAGTCATGGAACCAATTCGACTACTCTGAAATACCCTGCTGTGGAGAGGCCATACGGAGGCACGCCGTTGTGCCAGATATGCGAGTGAAGCCTCGTAAGTCTGTCCTGTTCAACCTCACCCGGTTACCAACAGGGTGAGAGATCCCAGCTAGCACTACATAGAGCAGAAGAGTCCCCAGGCGAGCCCTGCCCAAATTCCTGACCCACAGAACTGTATAAAAATAATAATTCAGCCACGGCTAGTGTGGCTCAGTTTGTTGGAGCGCTGTGCCTTAAGCAAAGGGCTGCAGGTTCAATTCCAGTCAGGGCACATGCCTAGGTCGAGGGTTACATCCCTGGACTGGGGACATACAGGAGGCAACCAATCAATGCTTCTCTCTTGCATAGACATTTCTCTCTCTTCCTTCCTTTCTCTGTACAAGCAATTTAAAAATGTCCTCAGGTGAAAAATAATAACAACGATAATAATGATGATAATAAATCAATGTGGTTTTAAGGCACTAAGTTTTGGGGTGATGTATTAAATGACAATAGTCACCTGAAACAGACAATATCAAGTTCATGATATCAACATATTATAAACAATGAACACCAAATTTGAGTCTATTTTCAGGGTTAAAAGTTTTCATTTTTTGAAGAAGCAAATGTAACTTTTTTATCTGAACTGTATGTACTTATAAAAAGAACAATGAACGTACTGGATTATCATTTCAAAGATAATTTTAGAAAATACACATCATTCAAATGGTGTTCCTTACAGACAGGTTCCATACACACAGACGGCATGTCGTTTAGGCAGAACTCGGTACAGGCGCTTTCATGTCGGGCAGACTGAGATGACATGATCTTGATACTTTTGTTCTCTGAGATGTAATACAAGAAACTAGATGAATGCACAGTTAAGGCATTCATTAAACTATCTTCTCATATCTGATATTTTAAGTGAGCTTTTGACAGACACTAGATAGCTGCCAGTTTGTGATTAAATCTTCTAATAACACACAGATTTCATACTCTGTAAGGTTTGTTAAAGATGGAGTCATATATATTAATAGCCCCCAAATCTACCTTTTTCTTAGAACTGCTTCTACTGAGATCACCAAGGTTCTTCGGTGTAATATCCCATGAAAATACCTTTGTCCTTGACTTATTTAATCTTAAACAGCATCTACACAAATAACCATTCCCTTTTAGTCACTAAGTGCAGCCCACAGTCAAGGACTTGAGAGTTAAATTCCACCTCCTTGAAGGAGAAAGTGTCTGAATAAATTACTTGAATTCTTCTGCACAAGATAAATGAAGCAGGGACACCTGTTTATCCAATCAGTGAATCAGTATGGACTTAGGGATATTTACTTTATACTTTGGGTTATAAGTCAATACTCTATTACTTATTATTGCTCAGTTTTTTCCAGCTTTGATCATTGAGTGCACTTTCAGGCTGGCTCCTTTATCTTTTTGTCCAGCCCCTATCATTTTGGATTTTGAGCATTTTGTTACTTTCTGGCACCACAAAATGGTCCCAGCTCATTTGCATCTTCCCTGCCCCAGTCCTAGAATCTGACATTCTTCCAAGGAGCTTCAGTACTTTTTGTTGGAGATGGTATTAGAAACCAAAATTTGGGTGCTGGGTGTCTTCAGTGCTACAGAGGTATCATTATTTCTAGGCCCTATTAGTAGACAGAGCTAGAAAATATATGTCGGTATACTAAGCCATACATACATTACCTACAATGTGTCCGTATCTGTGTAGCTACTCGTATATTAAGCTAAACACAAGTTCATACTGATGTCTCTAACTCTAAGCCAGTATCACATGGTTTGATCTAGCCCTTCCCTTGCCCATGGTTATCTGTAACCTCCCTCTCCAAAAGTGAGCAACCTGGATCCCACAATTCACTAACTTTCTACCTATTTGTTTAATACCAGTACATATGCACAAGTGTTTCAGGATTGTTAGTTCACACTCTCCTAAACTTTTGTCTTATGTTTTTTAGTCATTTCTTCTGAAAGTCTTTTAGGACAATCCTCATTTTATATGTATGTGCTCCTAAGATCTTTCACCAAAATCATCTCTGCTCTCTCCACACGTTCTACCTGGGTGATCTTTCCTATCCGTGACTTTAATTACCTTCCAATGCTGATACTTTCAAATCAGTATCTCTAGCACAGATCTCTCTCCTAAACTTCAAACCCACTCATCCAGCTATCTACTGGGTCTCAACTTAGCTGTCCCATAGGCACCTCCAGTTGAACTCCTCATCCCTCCTCAATCTTCTCTTCCAGGGTTCCTTTCCTGAATGGCATCATCATCTACCTACCAAGATCAGGTCTGTCCTCTTCGCTATCTATACCCTTAATATCTAACCACCAAAGGCTAAATCTTTCTCAAATCCATCTACTTTTCTCCATCCTGTGATGCTACTATACCCAGCCCAACATCACCTCTGACCTAAAAATATTCCTTGCTACAACATAAGAATAAGAGAATTGTTTAGTTGATCACACTACCTTCAGTTTTCCTCGCTCTAATTCGGTGTTCTCCACACTATAGCGTGAGTGACCTTCCTGAAAAACAAACCAGATCGTATCGCTTTTTCATAACTGAAATCCTTTTACAGCTCCCCGTTCCTCACAGGATAAGGTCCAATGTCTTGATACTGTTTTCAAGGTTCTATGTGATACTGTCCCTAGTTACCTCTCCAGTGTCATTTGTTCCTTTTTCTTTCTTTGTATTCCCTGCAATCAACTAATCTGAAATCTTCTCAATTTCTCTCTCCTGACGTCTTGTCTCAACTCAGACGTTCCCTCTTCAGAAAACTGTCTCTGCTTCTCCCCTAAATCTGGGTTAAGTGTTTCTACTCTATGTTCACATTTCACCATCTAGTCTATCTTCAACTGTCACGCTGCATTGTAACTACCTGGTTATTTTTTAGATCAGTTGCTAGACTATAAGCTCCATTAGGGCAAAAAATCACACTGCCTTTTTTTTTTAACTGTATCCTCAGAGCCTAGCTCTCTGCTTAGTACATAGTAGAAATGCAATAAATGCCTAAAATAAATACTTTTAAGTTTCTATTGTTCTTATTTCTGTGGCTTAGATTTAATGATTATTTTATAGATAAAATGAAATATCTTTTATAAGTACAAGTTTAATATTAATTTCTTAAAACTCACCTTTAAGTGAAACCTAATCAACAAAACAAACAAGCAAGCAAACTATAACCAGAGACATTGAAATTAAGAACAATCTGATGTTAACCAGAGGGGTGGGGGGAGGGGAGAATGGGGTATAGGGGGAAAGGGTTTTCAGGAACAAAGATAAAGGACACATGGACAAAACCAAAGGGGGTGGAATCAGGGAAGGGAGGTGGGGTGGCTGGGCTGGAGGGGGGTAAATGCAGACAGCCGTACTTGAACAACAATAAAATAATTTAAAAAATAATTTTTTTAAAAAAGAAAAAAATCATAATAAACTTTTTGGCCAACGCAATATAAAACTTTTTTGTTAAAAAGCAAAACAAAACAAAAAAAACAAGCATACTACTTATATAATTCTACGGAGTATTTCCTTGTACGCTTCTTCCAGAAAAGTACAAAGCTAGCATAACTTCTGAAACCACATTTATCTGGAAATCTCTCTTCTGCCTTTCCATGTAAATGGCAGTGTGTTAAGGTATTAAACTCTGAGGTCCCTCACACCACTGTGCATAGTGCAGTAATCACTAGCTCTGATCAGGAAGGAATCAGTACTATTTGGTGAAGTTCTCACTAGTCCTCAGTACAATAAAAAAGGTTATAGTCTTGTTCAACCTAAAACAAAAATTATTCAATTGTTTGTTTTACATTTTATATCTTTACTTAGCCAAAAAAATTGGTAATTTATGTTAATTACTCAAATTTTCTACTAGCATTTTACTGGTTCATAAATCCAAAGGTCTGAAATTCTCTAATCTAGCATTTTTCATTAAATAGAAGAACAGATTCCAACCTGATTATCTTTCCTTTGAAAATCATTTGCTTCTCTCTCTGAATACTCATAAAATTTCCTCTCATTCTTAAACATAAGAAACATAAGTAGTATAATTACTCATCTTGTTTGTTATTTGGTGAGTTTTATTAAAAGAAGTACAAGCCTCCAGTTTAGCGACATTTTCAACACTTTCTTGAGTATTCGTTGATTACTTACACATGTCTGTTCTTTCTTTCTGGAACACCTAATTTATGTATACTTGATCTCTTGGGTCTGTCTACTGTGTCTGATTATCTTTTTTGTCATAATCTCCAACTGTATCCATAATTCTGAAACATCATTTGAACTAGTCTTCTAATTTATTAAGAGGATTTTCTGGAGTATCCAATCTACTTTCACTATTATTTTATATTTTCAGTGGATTGAGTGCCAGCCTGCAAACAGAGGGGTCACTAGTTCAATTCCCGGTTGGGGCACATGCCTGGCCTGTAGGCCAGGTCCATGGTTGGGGGCATGTGAGAGGCAGCCAATCTATGTATCTCTCACACATAGATGTTTCTCCCCCTCTTTCCCTCCCTTCCCCTCTCTCTAAAAAATAAATAAAATTAAAAAAAAGAATTTGTTATATTTTCATTCAATATTAATGATTTTGTTTTCCAAAAACTTTTTCTTCTTTTCAGAATCTTAAATCTCACCAAGTCTAAGAATTTGAATTTTTACATCTGATGCAGTGTCATAACTATTTGGTAGAGAGCCATCCACTATGAAAATTCAAATTATCTCTTCTTTTGAACTGCTGAATCTTATTGTCAACAATTTTTTTGTTTGCTCATACCTATAAGAAGGATAGCTATATTCTTCCAGAAACAGAGAAAGTCTCAAAAATTATTTAGATCAGTGTTAAAAATTGTTCAGAAAATCTCTCCTTTGTGTCAACTTTGGAAACCACAAAGCAGGGCTACGACCTCTTTTCTGCCCACTAAGGCTAGCCTCAATGATAGCCCTAACCCAGTCAGTGGACTGGCCTTCCGTGTCAGTTAAGATTAGGTTCAGCTGCCCATGAACAAATACCTGTGGTTTACAGAAAAGAGAGGTTTATTTTTCCCTCACTTAAGAGGTCTGGAGGTGGGTTGGTCTGGACAGATTGGTAGCTCTACAGTCACCAAGGACCCCTACTGGTTCCACCTTTTCACTCTGCCAATCTTACCCCATGGCATTTATGCTCAGTCATCTGATGGTCAACAGATAATTGCTGAATCTCCAGAAATCACAACTACGTACAAGGCAGAAGAAAGAAGGAAGGAAGAAGAGTTGCTTGTGAGGCTTCCCAGATGAATCAATCTCTTTGAAGAGCTTTCCTAGAAGCCCTACCTAAAGACTTCTGTAAACAGCTGCTGAGAAATGTGTTGTTCAGCTGGGTTTATAGAAGTGTCCCATTACAGAAGTTATACGACTAAGAAGGAAAGGGAGAACAGACAGTGGGTCGGCATCCAGCACTCAACCGCACCATTTTTCTCCTTCTCCTGAACAAGTTTCTATTTGCCAATGACCCTCTTAATTATGATATTCAGAATCGAAGTCAAATAACAAATAACACACATATTTTCACTTGGGTAGAATAATTCATTCTTCCTATAATCTGAACATTAATGCATTTTAAGGTTGCCCAAATTTGCCCAGAAGTCATATCAAACTTCTAATTATCTAAAATGCACACCTTTTTTTTTTTTTTTGCTAGAACTATTCCAAAACAGGATTTCCCCATCCCATAGTTGTACAATTTGTTTTCAAGGACTCTTAATTCAGCATCTTTATTGTGACACTATGGTCAAGTTAAAAACACAGAAAAGACCCTGAAAGACTTGTGGTATCAAGTAGCTAAGGACAAGAACATATAGCCCTGGCTGGTGTGGCTCAGTGGATTGAGTGCTGGCCTGAGAAGCAAGGGGTCACCAGCTGGATTCGCAGTCAGGGCACATGCCTGGGTGGTGGGCCAATAGGGGGCACGTGACAGGCAACCACACATCGATGTTTGTCATATCATCAGTATATCAAACTATATCATCAGTATATTGCATTGTGTGTTCACCACCCCAAGTCAAGTCTCCATCTATCACCATTTATCCAAGTCCTCATGTTTACAGATTAAAGAATTATATCCCAGAAAGATAAGGGGTCAGCTCAAATTCAGAAATTTTAACAGAACATGGACTAGAACCCAAGTCTTCTAATTCCCATTACAAAGTTCATTCCACTTTACTGATTCTCCTATCACTGTTCACATCAGGTTTTGATAAGGGTAATACCATCTTAACAGCTCAATACTGCTTGAAAAAGAAAGTTCTCCCAACACGCACTATCACCTAAATTTTAGTCTATCAACATTCGGCCAGGGTTAGAATTAGACTTCTCTTGGAGGCAGCTACTAATGCTCAAACTAGGGAATAAAAGGTAAAAAGCATTCATTAGGGCCATAGAGTTGATTTTAACAGGCGACCAAATAACACACACAGATACAAGAGATACAAGACTTGCTCTTTTTGTGGGTATAGTCTGTAATTTCATCAGACACCCTATAATCAAATAAACAAAAAGTCATCTCTTAACACTGAAAACAAGGTAAATTTCCCAAACCTGCATATTTGTGGGCTTTCGGGGAAGGGAAAGGGGTTCTTGTCAGTTTGTCTGTCTGTTGTTTGTTGGTAAAAGACTTGTTTTCCTTCTCCCATCCTGGAAACACAAAGTTGGCAAAGACAGTGTTCAACTGAACAGTCCATCATGGCCACACTACATAATCCGGCACTGTAACACTCAAAACACTGTAAGATTAACTTTTTTTTATTATGAGGCTTTGGCACTGCTGAGATGAGGCTATCGAGAAATTCGATATAGTCCTGGCCGGTTGGCTCAGTCGGGGGAGCATTGTCCCATTCGCACAGAGGTTGCAGGTGGGGGCGTGTGCAGGAGGCAACTGATCATGCTTCTCTCTCACACTGACGTCTCTCTCTCTCTCTCTCTCTCTCTCTCTCTCTCTCTCTCTCTCTCTCTCTTCCCTTGCCGCCTTTCTCTCTAAAATCAGTAAAAACATATTCTCGGCTGAGGATTTAAAAAAATTTTTTGTTTGATAGATAAAAAAATCCCAAGACTTTGGTTACATAGCAATCAATCAACCCCTTTTAAAACATATCCTCTATTTAAAATATTCATAAATACACTTCTTTTTCTTATTTTCCACCTCAAGTTGTATCTCAGTCCCTCCTTTCCCTGCCAGCACTGAAGAGATTTGCAAGGTCCTATACATCCAAGTCTAAACGCACGTGAACTCTGGGCTTGACCATTTTAAAGGAGGACTGAACAAAGTAAAAGAAAATGCAAACAAACTTAGCTTGAGACAGAATGACTGGAATGCATGTTATTATATTTAATTTGCATATAGATGATAAAGTAGTGGTAGGTAGCTATGTGAAAACAAAAACCAGATTAAGAACAATAGACCTCAGAAGGAGAAAAGAATGGTCCACCTGAGACAAAATGGACAAAAGCCAAAAATCTGAAACATACACCCAGGGCCATGTTGTTGCAAAAGTAAAGTGTAAGAAACAGGTGTTTCTGCTCACCAGATGTGTCTGTATGTCCCAAAATAAGTACCCCTGATTAGCTGAAACTTCCATAGTGTAAGTCACAATACTGACTCATTCACTAAAATGCCATAACATAAACAGCATTAAAATAATGATCCTTCTCCAGCTCTGAATCATAAACAAATTGGTCATTTTTGTTTAAATTAAAACTGAATTGAATATCTTTTGTTCAACACTTCTTCAGTATTCTACTGACTGTTAAAAGACTCACAAATATGGTGTTAGAAAAAGAAGTTATTATTAATTCTATAACTAGAAATCTTTGGTTGCAACTCTAATGTACTTTGCAATATTTAGTGAGAAACTATTCAATAAAATGTTATTTCTAAGTAGGAGAAAATTTCTGAGATCATTATGGGTTGCACTATAAACTAAAACAATCTTAGAAATTTAAAAGTAGTTTTGAAAAGTCTGTAATATGCTAAAACTGAATGTGTATATGCTACCACTAGCTATAAATATCCAAGAGTTTAAGTTATATCATTATGCTAAATATGGTTCATTTTTTTCATAAATTTAGGAAGCATTAGCTTTCACAGAATAACCATCAAAAGTCAGGTTTGTACATTAGAAAAATAAATACTACAGAGAATATATTATATATTTGACACTGATCTCTCAAGCATTCTTACAGAGAAAAAAAATGGTGGAAAGTAAGTGGTTAAAGGCTCTGCCAGGCAGAGAAGAAACTGCCCAGGAAGCTCCGATAACCAGCCACTCAGGATTCACCACTGAACAGGACTGTGGTAGCCGACCTCAGTGCTCAGCCTCAGGATGACCTTTAAATATTTTTCTCAATGACTTGTTCCAGTAATTCAAAAACTTGTTCATCATCTCTGTTGATAACACAAAGCTGATAGTGCAATAAATGAAAGTTAAAAATGGTAAATGATGCAAAGCAGGGGTGTCAAACTCATTGTCTCTGGGGGCCACATCAGCCTCATGGTTGCCTTCAAAGGGCCGAATGTAATTTCAACTCCTTAACAGTTAAGAAGTACTTACATTTAGACAGTCCTAAAATTATTTGACACAGTAAAGGTAGAACACTGGGTTAAAAATAAACTAGATAAATTAAGGATGATAAACGCATGAGTGTTTGCCGTATAACATTCTATACTGGTTACATATTTTCAATATACTCTTTTGTATCTTTAAATGTTCATATAAAACATTTTTTAAAATTAAGAGTAAGTAAAAGACTAGAATAAAGTCTATTAAATAAATAAAGTTATAAATGGGAAAACCTAAATTTTTTGGCCCTAAATTCCATGACTCAATTTGCTACATTCTCTCTTCTATTCTTTTTTTTTCAGTCACTTTTTTCTTTTATCCTTACCTAAGGATACATTTATTGATTTTTTTTCTTCAGAGAGAGAGGGAAGGAGGCGGGGAGGGAAGGAAGGAGAGAGAGAAAGAGAGACAGAAACACTGATATGAGAGAGAAACATCAATCAGTTGCCTCAGTACGAGTTCCAGGGACTGACCCCGCAACCTAGGTTAGGTATGTGCCCTGACAAGGAATCAAACCCGCAACCTTTTGGGGTACAGGATGACACTCCGACTAACCGAGCCACCCAGCCAGGGCTCTCCTCTATTCTTAGGTTATAATGAAGACAAGAAGGCCTGGCTTAATAGCCAATTACAAAAATAAACATATAAATAGACAAATAAATAAATCTACCTATAGGCTTACATGACCAAAGTAGTTAATGGGGACAAAATGTGAGATACAGCATTTTAAAAAAGAAAAAAATACTAACTGAAAACTTCGACTACCTTAGCCACACTAATAAAATAGACCTAATCTGAGCTGGTCAGAACCCCATTTAAAACATTGCATGAGCCCTGGTGAGGGTGCAGATGGGAGGCAGCCAATTGGTGTTTCTCTCTCCATATTTTTAAAAAAATTACCATGGTAAAAAATTACCATTTTTTAAAAACAATACCATGCTTTAAAGGATTTAGAGTAAGAGAGCGTCTAGAAGGATTTCCGACAGTCCAAAAGCAATGGTATACAAGAAACAGGCTATGGAAAGTAGCTTGGAAAAGAGAAGCATGTGGGAAGACAGAACAGCTACCATCAGAGCCATCACAGCAGTCATCAATTACTTGCACCCTTGATGTATCAAAATGGGCAGATAAGCGTGTTCTATACGACTTCAGAGAATAGAACTGGGGTCAGTAAGTACACCTCAGATCACTATTACTAAAGACAACCAAGCAGAAGAGACAGAGACTAAAAATCCAAAGGTCCCTTAGGAATTTCAGATTCTGTTCCCCTAGTCCTTACCCTTAATATGAGGTCTTTGTTCTCTAGAACAAATTGTATCCTTAATTTTAATTGTATGTTAGTTCATATTTTATATGCATACTCCCATAAAAGGAATGTCAAAAATCATGGTCCAACTGGCAGGCTAGTCCACAAAAGCTTATTTACAATGCTGTGCTACATTAATTATAGTACAGTCACATTTTGCTGGATTTTATCTTTCTCAAATTTCAGTCCCATCTTCACCCCCATACCTGTCTCCCAAATATGGAAAATGAGACTACCTGAGAATAAGTCTGAGTTCTGAGCAAGTAAGCAAGTCATCAGAACAACGTAGGCTTAAAAAAAAAAAGTCCTTTTTCCCATAAGTCACTTTCTAAAGCACACTCCTAGTAATTTTTAATAAAGCAACCTGCCTTTTATAAATTTCACCTTTTTGCACAGAATTGCCCATGCCCCTCTCCCTAAGTTCAGGACCCCCGAGCTCCCCCACACCCTAGTTTCCTACTGTAGCCCCACCACCCTGATTGTCCCAATTCACCTTAATATTCCAACCTCCAAAATTACATTCCCTTCTAATCACAACTGCAGGGACAGAGACAATCTGACTAGAACAATCTATAAAAATGATTATAAACATCTAAAATGCAGTTGTCTACCCAAATTAATGCTTAATACACTTTCAGGCAGCATAATAAAGTAAAATTTAAAAGATCACCAGAGTGGGTGAAGATACTTTTGTGTGAAGTTCATTATCAGCATTCTCTGAAATCAGCTCCCATGAGTGAATTCTGTCTCATAACTTTCCTCTTTCCTCTACCTGTGCCTTCAAATTCTTTAAAAGCCTATGGTTTCTAAAAATTGTATCCCTGGTTTATGGGGGTAAGTACAGGGGAGGGAGCTTATGACAATAAGTAGGACTGGAAAAAATGACTTCCAATCATGTATTTGTATACGATTAAAACAACAAACAACAAGTGCTGGAGAGGTTGTGAAGAAAAAGGGACCCTAGTACACTGTTGGTGGGATTGCAGACTTGTAAGACCACTATGGAAAACAGTATGGAACTTCCTCAGAAAACTAAAAATGGATCTGCCTTTTGACCCAGCAATTCCACTGCTGGGACTATATCCTAAGAACCCTGTAACTCCATTCCAAAAGAACTTATGCACCCCAATGTTCACAGCAGCACAATTTACAATAGCTAAGTGCTGGAAACAACCTAGGTGCCCATCAGTAAATGAATGGATCAAAAAACTATGGTACATTTACACAATGGAATTCTATGCAGCCGAAAGAAAGAAGGATCTCATACCCTTTGCAACAGCATGGATGGAGCTGGAAAGCATTATGCTAAGTGAAATAAGCCAGGCAATGAAAGACAAATACCATATGATCTCGCCATTAACAGGAAACTAAACAACAAAACAAAGAAACAAGTAAAATATAACAAAAGACACTGAAATAGAGGACAGGTAGTCAGTGACCAGAGGGGAGAGGGGAGGGAATTCCAGGGGAGAAGGGAAGGGTTTACAGGAACAAATATAGAGGACACATGGACAAAACTAGGGGGGTTGGAAAGGGGAGGGAGGAAGGGAGCAATGGGTGGGTGGGCTGGAATGGGAATAAAAGATAGAAACTGTACTGAATAAACTAAAAAAAAAATTAAAAAAAAGAAAAAAATTATAATTGGAGGAAAACTTTGAAGAAATAAGTGAATATTAATAAGCAGGAAATTAGGAACATTATAACACTAATAAAATAAGTCTGTGTACATTTCTCAGTCTTACATAACACCTGCTCTCTCATTAGAACCCATCAAGACTTCTGGTCAAGTTCATGGCATAAACAAATATGGCTCGCCTCCTCACACAACCACATCGAAATTACAACTAAAATACAGAACAACCATCACTCAGAACCATCAGAAATAGATTTGAATGGGAGTCCAAAAACTATGAAATTAAAGAAACCACATCCATCCAGACTGGTAGAAGGGGCAGAGAGGCAGAAATGGGCTGGTCCCACATCCACGTGTGGTCAATAAAAAAATTCCAGAAAGAGTCCTGGCTGGCGTGGCTCAGTGGATTGTGGAAGAAAATTCTGGAGTCCCAAGCAGTTCTTCTTAAAGAACCCACACATGGACTTACTCAGACTCACTCCTTCTGAGCTCTAGCACCAGGAAGCAGCTTAAAAAGCACCAGTAGCATACAGGGAGAAACTGAAGTGTCTGGTATCAAGGCCAGAGCTGTGGGACAGATTTCTCACAGACAGAAAAGGGAGCAAAGGCCAATGTCCCTTTACTGAACCCTCCCCACCACAGAGCCACACAGCCAGGCTGGTGCCATATCTGAGACTCCATCACCTGGCTAACACTGTTTGCTCCAACCTGGAGATCCCCAGAGACTCAGTCCCACCCAACTTACAGGCCCACCCAAGCTACTTTTCCATATGAATGGCTGGTCTTGGTCCATGCTTTACAACTTCCTAAATCCTCTCAAACAAGCAATAGCCAGCCTCAGTGAGCCTCCAGCCCCCACACCTGTTGCTAAGTGGCTCCCGGAGGGGCACCAGCAGCAAGCAGCCTAGATTCACAGCTTGGCTTTTTCTGGGAATTTCCAAGCCCAACACAAGTAGCAGCCATCTCAGACTGTTTTATAGCTCAGGCAGGGTGACCCTGGGCAAAACACAGGTGGGGGCTGACCTTGGCCTGGACTACCAGGCAACCCCAGAGCCTGTGCACCCAGTGCACAGCTACAGACCATGTCAGAGCACCACCAGCCTGCCCCTGCACAGTTGATCCTCCAGAGGGTAGAGGTTGGTGGTAAGCGGTCACAGCCAGTCCTTGCAGCTGACTGGCCTGGGTAAAATCTCCCCATTGATCTGCCAATAGCAATCAAGACTCAACTACAAGAGGAGGGTGTACTCAGCCCACACAAAGGGTGCACCTCAAGTACCAAGCTTGGGTGATAGGGGAGGCTGTGCCCTCCCCTGGACCCTACAGGACACCTACTACATTAGGCCATGCTACCAAGACAGAGTCATAGCAGCTCTACCTAATATATAGAAACAAACAAAGGCAGGCTGCCAAAATGAGGAGACAAAGAAACATGACCCAAATGAATGAACAGATCGAAACTCCAGAAAAAGAGCTAAATGAAATGGAGATAAGCAATCTTTCAGATGCAGAGTTCAAAACACTGGTTATAAGGATGTTCAAGGAACTTAGTGAGGACCTCGACAGCATTAAAAAAGATCCAGTCAGAAACAAAGGACTCACTGATTGAAATAAAGAATAATTTACAGGAAAACAACAGTAGAGAGGATGAAGCTGAGAATCAAAGCAATGATTTGGAGCATAAACAAGTAAAAAACAACCAATCAGAACAAGAAGAAGAAAAAAGAATCCAAAAAAAATGAGGATAGTGTAAGCAGCCTGTGGGACAATTTTAAACAATCCAACATTCGCTTCATAGGGGTGCCAGAAGGAGAAGAGAAAGAGCAAGAAATTGGAAATCTATTTGAAAAAATAATGAAAGAAAATTTCCCTAATCTGGTGAAGGAAATAGACATGCAATCCAGGAACCACAGAGTCTAAAACAAGATGGATGCAAAGAGGCCCACTCCAAGACACATCATAATTAAAATACCAAAGATTAAAGATAAGGAATCTTAAAAGCAGCAAGAGAAAAGAAGTTAGTTAGTTACCTACAAGGGAATTCCAATAAGACTGCCATCTGATTTCTCTAAAGAAACTTTGCAGGCTAGAAGGGATCAGCAAGAAATATTCAAAGGCATGAAAAGCAGGGACCTACACCCAAGACAGCTCTACCCAGCAAAGCTATCATTTAGAATTAAAGCGCAAATAAAGAGCTTCCCAGACAAGAAAAAACTAAAGGAGTTCATCATCACCAAACCATTATTATATGAAATGTTAAAGGGACTTATTTTAAAAAAGAAGATGATCAAAACTATGAACAATAAAATGGCGAAAAATTCAAATTTATTAACAATTGAATCTAAAAAACAAACTAAGCAAACAAGAACAGAGACAGAATCATGGGTATGGAGAGCGTTTTGATGGCTGCCAGATGGGAGTGGCGGTGTGGGGGAATGGGTAGAAAGATGAGGGGATTAAGAAGTACAAATAGGTAGTTACAGAATAGCCATGGGGATGTACAGTACAGTGTAGGAAATGGAGTAGCCAAAGAACCTATGCATGACCCACGGACATGATCAAAGTGTGGGGACTGCCTGAGGGAGTGGGGGGTGCTGGGTGGATGGGAGGCAAAGGGGAAAAAAATCAGGACAACTGTAACAGCAAAATCAATAAAATAAAATTATAAAAAAAGACCCATCAAATATCAGCAAATGTGGTAGAAAGACTAAAACAATCTATTTAACAGCTTTAAAAGTAGATGATAAAGTACACCTGAAACTGAAACTGATACAAAATAATGTTGAATGTAAACTGTAATTGAAAAATAAAATTTAAAATTAAAAAAAAAAAAAAGAAAAAGAAAAATAAAATTTAGAAACAATGATAAGTAATAATAAATGTAATACTAATAAAAAACAAATGATGATTTAAAAAACAAAAAGCTGGTCAGGTGCAGTAAAGACGATTGAGGAGAAGATGGAAGGGCAGTTGATGAAGATGCTTTTGAAATGAATGGATAACACAAATGCAAATGATCATAAGTTGACCATACATATAACTGAAAGTAAAATATATTACTCTGAATTAACTCATGCAAAATGTGGAAAGCAGTGCTTGGTATATAAGCACTCAAGAAAGTATTCACTTCTACAACTATTGTTTTATAACACCCACTTTTGTAATTTAAAGAAATTCCAAATACTCAATCCTATCCCCTCCTAAGAATGTAATACATATGTTAGGATAAATACAACCTAAATGTATAACCTCTTTCAGATTTCTTTAAAAGCAAGACTCGTCCTCCAATTACAATGATGTATCAGTCTATAAACTATTAGAGAACATTATTATATTGTTATTGATTAAAGTTTTACTTCACCCTTTTTATCCTTTACAATCACAGCCTTCTTTCAATCTGTTTTAATATCTGGCCAAAACCATCCCTCAGTGCACATCTTGATGACTGCAACTTCTTCATCAGGTGCCCTTCCTCCTCCCATTTCTACACCACCCCCAAACAGAATCCAACTTCTAGCTCCCACAGAGTTGGGCACTGCAATTGGTATACTCTCTTTGCAGCTTCAAAATGCCTCTACTATGTGCCCTTATCAAATACCATTATAATAACTGTTGATCTACCTACGGCCACTATAGTCTGCGAGTCCCCTGAGGACAAGGTCCATATTTTCTTCATCTTTAGGAAGCTGTCACACAAAGCCCGATGCTAAATAATTCTAAATATTTGCTGAATGAGTAACTCTATCCTTCAGAAATAAACTACATGGCAAAAAATAATTTAAATATAGTACAACTAGATGAATTAGTATACAGTTATTGAATCATCACTATAAAAACGAAGTCATCATGAACACTCAATAATGAATGTTCAAGGGGCTGTATATCTGCTGTGATAAAGAGCGAGAGATTTGGAGCCAGTCCCAGCTTTCCTTCATTCATTCAACAAATAATTAATGAGGCTACTTTAAGCCAGGCACTATTCTATTCCGTCCTCATAGAACTTACATTTCAGTGTGGAGAGGTAAACAATAAACAAAATAAAATAAGAAAAGTGTACAGTAAGTTAGAAGGTGATATGTATTCAGGGAGGAAAAGCAGGAGGGAAGGGGACTTGAAGTAAAGGGGGAGGGAAGGGAAAACTTGTGACGCTAAACAGGATGATATAAGTAGACCCTCTTTACTCAAGGTGAGGTTCCAGCCGAGTTGAAGGAGTTGCAAGAGATATCCAAGAAACTGCCAGAATATTTTCCAAAGCGGCTGCAACATTTTACATTCGCCTCAGCAGTGCGTCAAGCTTCTGATTTCTTCACATTCTTGTTAACATTTGTTGTTATCTGACTTTTTCATTCTAGCCAACCCAGAGAGTGTGAAGGGGTATCTCACTGTGGTTTGGAATGACATTTCTCTGATAGCTGTTTTTCCATATCCTGAACAGTGTCTTTCGGTGGTTAGAAGTTCTTAATTTTGATGAAGTCCAATTTATCAGTTTTGTCTTTTATGGATCATGCTTTTTGTGTTCCAAGAAGTCTTTGCCTAACTCATGGTTACAAAGTTTTATATGATGCTTTTTTTCCTAGAAGTGTTAAAGTTTTATATTTAGTTCTAAAATTTGGAGTTAATTTTTTAATGTCATACAAACCATGGCTCAAAGTCCGGTATTTTGCATGTGGAAATCCAACTGTTCCAGTCCCATTTGTTGAAAATGGTGCCTTTGTTAAAAATCAATTTAATGTAAGTGTATAGATCTATTCCTGGACTTTCACAGATAGTATAAAAAGTACAAACTCAAACAAGAGTCTAAGTAACAAAACTGTGTACGTAGGAAGTTTAAGCCAATAGGAATAAGGGGGGGCCTGTATCTCTACCAATATAAATATTACTAACATTTCAAAGCGTGGCCATTATTTGGTTCCGTTAACAGCTTAATAAACATTTTGTCTTCGCGCCCCCTCAATTAAATAAAGGAAAAACCTATTCATATTCATAAAGAGAAAAAATGTATTTCACAGACCCAGGTCCACTTTGCCTTTATAAGATGCAGAGCAAGGCTCAGTCTGTTCACCGCCAAGCAGCAGCACACGGGAGGCCATGAACAACTCACAGAGTGACAGTACCAGCTGGCTGAGCTAACACAGCTATTCCTCAGCGACAGAACTAAGAAGAATAATTTCTTTCTTGAAGGAGATTCACTGAGACTTTTGTTTCAGTTGTTTGTTTTTAACTCCTCATCCAATGAATTAAAGTATAATTATTAGCTGGGGGAAAAATCACCAGAAAAAATTCTGAATAAATTATAAATCCAGGCTATAACTTTCAGAAGTCCACCAAAATATTAATAGCTTTTGCCTAGGGGCAGGACTAGATATGATTAATTACTTGCTTATTTTACTTGCTCTGTGCTTTTTTCTTCCACTTTTAAATATTTTTCTCTTATTTTCCACAATATTCTATTTTCCTTTCATAACGGGGGGGACAAAAACAAGCAAGCAAGAAATCAAGATAGTCTTCCTCCCTGTAATACAACATGAATCACCTTTAACCTCTCAAAATACCAAAGGAAAAATAAATTTAACAAAGGGTGCCAAAATAAACGACCCCAAAATAAGTTATTCCTAAATGTGCCTTAAATAATTTAGAAACGTCACAGGAAACATGTTTTTAATAATAAATCATTTTAATAAAAAAGAAGCTCTTTCTCAAAGCTAAACTAGATTTGACAGCTATAACTCACTCTGATGCCTCAAATTTGAATAAGTCACAGATGCTGAGGGCTCTGCTCTGTTAAGAGGTTGTTGGTCTATATATGATCAAAAACCTCCCTCTTAATTCTCATATTTTATGATAAGTGCAAAGGTTAATATGGCTTTGGTAAAGAAATTCCACTTAAGACCAACCAAATATTCATTAGCCAGGAGTCAGAGGTGAAACTAATGAAGTGGCAGAAAATCATATATTGATTAACATATTAAATGAAGTAAACCTGAAAGGCTTGCTGATGTGTATATTTAGAAGATAATGAGCTATTTCTACTGCAAAAAGAATTAGGAACTACCTCATATCATACAGAAAAATAAACTCAAAAACAGATTAAAAAAACCCAAATGTAAGTGCTAAAATGTAAAACCCTTAAAAAAGAAACATAGGCATTAATTTTCATGACCTTGGGTTGGGCAAGGAATTCTTAGCTATGACCCCAAAACACAAAAAGGAAAAAAAAATAGAAAATTGGACTTCATCAAAATTTAAAACTTTTGTGACTAAAAGGACACACAACTGTGCATCAAGAAAGTAAATATACAATCCACATGATGGGGGAATATATGTGCAAGCCATATCTCTGATGTGAGACTTATATCAAGAACTCTCACAATTTAATAATAAAAAGACAACCAAACTTTAAAACAGGCAAACAATTTGAGAAGACATTTCTCTAAGAGAGATATGCAAATGACCAATAAGCATATAAAAAGATGCTCAACATGTTAGTCATGAGGGAAATGAAAATCAAAACTACAATGAGATGCTATTTCATACTTACTAGGATAGATAAAATCAAAAAGTCATATAAAAACAAGTATTTGCAAGAATATGGAGAACTCAGAAACCTCATACACTGCTGATAGGAACGTAAAATGGTGCAGCCACTTTGGAAAACTTTGCAGTTCGACAAAATGTTAAACACAGAGTTACCATATGACCCAGCAATTCCCATCCTAGGTATAAAAGAAAGGAAAACATACGTCTATGCAAAAATTTGTACATGAAAGTTGACAGCAGCATTATTATTTTTAAAAGATTTTATTTATTTATTTTCAGAGAGAAGGGAAGGGAGGGACAAAGAAAAAGAAAGAAACATGATGCACGAAGAAAAAACTCGATAGGCTGCCCCAGGCACGTGCCCTAAATGGGAATCAAGCGGCAAGCTTTTAGTTCATAGGCGGGCGCTCAATCCACTGAGCCACACCAGCCAGGCAGCAGGATTACTTTTTTTAACGTTTTATTGTTTACACCATTACAGTTGTCCCATTTTTCCCCCTTTGCCTACCTCCACCCAGCACACCTCCCACTTTCATAGTCAATTCCCACACCAGTGTCCATGTCCATGGGTCCTCCCTGTATAGTCTTTGACTAATCCCTTCACCTTCTTTCAATCAGTCCCCACCTCCCATTCCTCTTACAGCTGCCAGTCCATTCAGTGATTTCACACGTCTGGTTCTATTTTGCCCTTTATTTTTGTTTATTAGATTCCTCTTATAAGTGAGATCAAATGATATTTGCCTTTTACTGACTGACTTATTGCACTTAGCATAACAATTTCCAGTTCCATCCATGTTGTCGCAAAAAGCAGGAATTCCTCCATTGTGTAACTGTACCACACTTTTTTTATCCACTCATTTACTGATGGATACTTAGGCTGTTTTCAAGTCTTGGCTATTGTAAATAGTGCTGCTATGAACATAGAAGTGCATAAATTCTTTTGAACTGGTGTTTCAGGATTCTTAGGGTACATTCCCAGCAGTGAAATTGGGTCAAAAGGCAGTTAGTTCCATTTTTTATTTTTTGTGGAAACTCCATACTGTTTTCTACAGTGGCTGCACCAGTCTGCATTCCCACCAACAGTGCACTAGAGTTTCTTTTTCTCCACATGCTTGCTAGCACTTGTTGATTGTTGGTTTGTTAATGATGGCCATTCTGACAGGTGTGAGATGATATCTCATTGTGGTTTTAATTTGCATCTCTGATGGCTACTGATGTTGAGCATCTTTTCATATGTCTATGGGCCACCTGTATGTCCTCTTTGGAGAAGTGTCTGTTCAGGTCCTTTGCCCATTTTTTAATTGGACTGTTTGTCTTCCTGGTGTTGAGTCATATGAGTTCTTTATACATTTCAGAGATGAAACCCTTGTCTGATGTATTGTTGGCAAATATGTTCATGATAGCCAGAAAGTGGAAATAACCCAAATATTTGTCTATCAACAGTTGAACAAATAAACAAAATGTGGTATATCCATACAATAAAATATTATTTAGCCATATAAAAGAATGAAGTGCTGACAATATGCTACAATATGAATGAACCTTGAAAACACTGCAAAGTGAAAGAAGCCAGACACAAAAGGTCACATATTGCATGATTCTATGGGATTTCTTTTTGGGGTAATGAAATAGTCTGGTATTATTGATTATAGTTGTATAATTTAGTGAATATTCTAAAAGCCACTGAATTGTATACTTCAAATGAGTGACTTTATGGTATGTTAATTATAGCTCAATAAACATAATAATGAATAAAAATAAATGGGAAATATTTCTAGGGAATATCACAATGAAACCTAGATATTTCGCATGGGAAATACAACAATATGAATCAGAGTAATGGAATTATAAGAAGCGCCAAGAAAATGTGGCCAGGTCAAGCCCTGGGGCTTTCTGATAAGCACATTACCAAGGTTTAGCAAAAACACTGCACATAGCCCTAAACTCTGCACATGGTGCTAGGGGGCCATTAGTCCTCCATCACAACACCCTTGGTCACTGAGCTGGAAGTAGTTACAGATCTCTTCTCAACACAGTTCTCCATGTGCTCATTACCCATTATCAGAATGAACTGCTGAAGGTTAGACCTAAAGGCACTAACTTCACACCCATTTCTTTTAGTGTGTTACACGTATGAATATTACTGATCAGCACTTTAATGGTTTTAATTGTAAAATATTTCAGACACACAAAAAAGGCACTGAAATAACTTTAACACATATAACATACCCACTATCCAACTAAAGAAATATAACATTACAAATTCAGTTAACACTCCCGCTACATTCAATGTTTATCCTGTTAGAGAAAGAACTGTGCCTGCACCCTTGCCCTCTCACAAACAGCTCTCCTGAGCCTACATATATGGCCTGTGAAGTAAAACTAAGACATCACTGTTCACCCACAGACTCTTAAGCGACCACTGATGTGACATTTACCACAGGAAAATTTCTATTGCTGTCAGTTTTAACAAGAGAAGGAAACTCTCCCACATGTCAACAGCAACACTACCGGAAACAGAAGTCAGAAAGTGACCAGAGGGTTCTTTCCATCCAAACTTTTCACTATCACTTAGCCAAAGGCAAAAAGTCCTCTACTATCCACCTTTCCTTGTGTTTTGTCAAACCAATGCACTTTTCATTTTAAGATCTGTAATATTTTTCAAGGCAATTTCACAAACAATTGCTCATTTACCCTACAAGATGGGTAAGGTAGCTAGCTGCATTTATACTCCTTTTCACAGACAGGGGAGGCAAAAGGATTAAGAGCACAAGATTGGAATCAAGCAAGGCTTGAATCCCTGCTTCACTACTTTTCAGCCAAGTGAA
This sequence comes from Trachops cirrhosus, assembly GCA_028533065.1. Classification (NCBI taxonomy): domain Eukaryota; kingdom Metazoa; phylum Chordata; class Mammalia; order Chiroptera; family Phyllostomidae; genus Trachops; species Trachops cirrhosus. The sequence goes on from CM052543.1 coordinate 136,424,054, forward strand.
CTGCAAAATAAAGATGCCTGGGTTTACAGGGTAGTTATGAGGATTAGGTTACATGATGTATATAAAGCACTTAGCACAGAGTCTGGTGTAAAATAAACACTAAATGAATGGTACCTGCTGCTACTGTTGTTGCTGTTAACTATGAAAGTAAGGTCGGAGAGCCCCTAAACAAGGGAGCCAAGACCAAAACCTAGGTCTTCTCTGATTCCACACAACACGGCTTCATTCTCAGATGGTCACCAGGAGTCCTGTGTGTGCAGAGCAGATGCTACCACTTCCAGGTAGTGCTTCCCCTTCCTCAGCTAGACACTTCAGGATTTTAAGAATCAAAAGCCAATAGCAATGCCAACAGCTGCTAACATCACAAAAAGACAAGACATTATATATGTCTCATAATACCATCTATAGTCACATCGTGTCCCCCACCCCTGCCAAGTTAAACCTGAATCAAGCTTCTATACCAAACTTCCAATGTACGGGGTATACAGTGTAGAGAGAAACATGTTAAACTAAACCAAAATTCAGACTGTAAGAAATTCTACAGGACAAACCAGGTTATTCAACAGATTCATTTACAAGGGGTGAAAAAATAGAAAGAAGAAGGAATATACAAATTTAAAAAAGACTTAAAAGACATTTCAATCAATCTTGATGTCAAAAACCAATTTTTTTTTAATTCCCTGCCCTTCCAAAAAAGGCAATAGCATAAGCCCCAGTACATCTGCTCAGCAGAGAAAGCACGCTAGTGAATAACCAGAGTATTCGGGGATATTTCAGGCTTTGGGACATTCCCTAGTCCCTTGAAAATCAGTAAGTTAGCATCCTGATTTTTAAAAGAAACAACACATAAAGCTTTTACTCTGCCTATGCTACACCTATGACAAAAGTCTTATTTGAAGAATAACTTTTAAAACTAAGGGTTTACAGGTTCTTAAAATGACACCCCCTAAAAAAAAATCTACGAGATGACTGAAGCAAAGGTCAAGGGAAAAAAATGGAGCAAAAAGTCAAGAAGAAACACTTTTGTGATTAAAGCTTAAGAGAAAACCCACACCATGGACAGGATTAGCTGTCAATAGTAACCTTCCCAGAAGTAACGCTTCCTATGATGAGAACTGAGGTATCTTAATGAAAATTATAGCACCTCCTTGTCATCACGTAGCAGCCAATGACTTAAGGTAAATTAAATGAAAATTAATCTGAATTTCAACATGGGCACATGCTGTCATGGATATTACTTTTTATTTCCATATTATTCCAAAAGAAATCTGAGACAGCTCACAGAGTACATTAGAATTAAAAATAAACAAGTAACAAGACTGGGGCAAAGAATAAATAAAGGAGGAAAATAAGATGAAGTCAGAGGTAAATTCACATAAACTGGATGCCACAAGATCCTACACAGTTGTAAGAGAAGACAACACATTCCACTCTGACCTCCCTTAACTCCCTTGCAAAGAAATATCACAGGTTACAAGAATCATGATGACTGTGTAACACAAATGAACCGGCTGGTCAAAGGAAACATAGTTTTTCCTGGTACCAAGACCTGGAGAAAAAAAATTACTACATGGGTTCTAATAATGATGACGAAAACAAAAGTAGCTTGAATTGTACACTTAAAAATGATTAAGATGATAAATTTTATGTGTATCTTGTACAATTTTTAAAAACAGCGGGAGAGGGGGAACAACGGCAGATCATTTTTATTGCAGTTGTCCTGGGCCAAGCATGGTCTAAGCATTCTATAAGTTTAAATTCACAAAATTCTGCCCTGGCTGGTGTAGCTCAGTGGATTGAGCGTGGGCTACAAACCAAAGGGGTCATCAGTTCAATTCCCAGTCAGGGCACATGCCTGCATTGTAGGCCAGGTCCCCAGTATGGGGAGTGTGAGAAGCAACCACACACTGATATTTCTCTCCCTCTTTCTCCTTCTCTTCCCCTCTCTCTAAAAAAGAATAAATAAAATCTTTTTTAAGAATTCACAAAACTCTCCCAAGAACCTCAAGGTACAATTGTCATCCCCATTGTATAGATAAGAAAACTGAGGCACCAAGAGGTTAATAACACATGACTAGAAAGGAACAGAGCCAGGATTCAAGCCGAGGAAATTTGACTCCAGAGCCCATGCTCCTAACCATTACATAACCTTTCATCCATAATGGTGTCTCCCTTAGGCAAAACCATCTGCCTTCAGCTAAAAGTATATTTGTCCATGAACTATTAGCTCATTTTTTTGTTCAATCTTTGTCTTGCAAATCAGCTGCTAATAGCAATAGTAATAGTTACAACAGTATCAACAGGGCACTGAGATAAAGGAGATTAATATCCTCATAAGAATTCTACAACAAGAGGAGTACTAAATTTTATAAAGCTGTTTGTTTTAATGTCACTCAATAAAGGCTGATTGCATTACACCAAGTAACAATTCTGTAAAAGTAATTCTACCCCAGTCTAAAACAATGCAATCAATACACATAGCTCTCTGGTATTCTGGCTTGATCCAAGAAAAACCCTGATTGTTTCTAGAACAATGTATTAGATACGTTTATTTAAGCAATTCTCAAAAAGTGTTACTTCTGATTACTACATTTTTTAATAAGAATTGAGCAGCAAAGTGAATATGCACTTGCTAGAATGAAGCTCTTCTATTTTGACAATTACAGATAGACTATATACTTTCACAGCCAATCAAGTGCAGAATGAGGTTAATATCCTCTTATGAAAATTAAGGAACTTTACCACTAAAGATGTCTAAGTATGCACCAATTCACCACTCCATACAGGTGAGCCGAGAAAGTTATAGGGCCAAAATTTTCCTCTGAAAGAGGTTCTGATTCTCTACCAGTGGACAAACTTCCAATTGAATCCCAAAGTTCTATGCCATTCAGTATAGTTACAATGATTTTGACCTGGAAAATTCTCAACACATGAGTTTCCCAACATTTATCTCAGCCACAAAATTACCTCAATTAAGCATCCACAGCACATTCAATTGGCCATTACCTAAATGGATTGGGCAGCTATATAAAGTTCTTATATATAAACCAACTACCACAATGTCTAGAGATAGTTGATACATTGGATTGGCCAAAAAGTTCACTTAGCTTTTTCCCTATGATGGCTCCAGTAGTGCTTAGTTATCTTTAACTTCATTCAAAACACTCTTGTTACATTGTACTGTGACAGCTGTCATATCAGCATGCATTTAAGCTAATTTTACCAAAATCGGTGAATTTTTGTGCAGCCATTTTAATACTGAAGATGAAAGATGATATGCAACATTTCTGGCATATTGTGCTTTATTACTTCAAGAAAAGTAAAAACACAACTGAAATTCAAAAAAAATTGGTGCAGTGTATGGTGAAGGTGCTATGACTGAGCAAATGTGTCAAAAGTAGTTTGCAAAGTTTCTTGGTACTGTTGACATTTTGGCCAAATAATTCTTTGCTGTGGGGCTGTCCTGTGCATTGGAAAATTTTTAGCAGCACCCCTGGCCTCTACCCACTAGAAACCAATAGTGGGAGATAGCTGACATACTCAAAATACCATCAATAGTTATTGGTGAAAAGGAAAAATATGTCTTTTATGAAAAAAGTAACGGACTTTTTGGCCAATCCAATTCGTGTATGTGTGTGTACACACACACAGTGTGTGAGTCTTCAGTTTGGAGTAGTAAGTATCTCCTATCTTTCTGTCTGAAGTAACAGGCAGCAGGGTCAGCTAACTACCAAGGCCATTCCTAGTTAGTGTCAATACAACCACATCATAACACAACTACATCATGCAAATATAACTACTTCAGATGGCTAGGAAGCAGAAAAAAAAAGGCAAGCACCACACAAGAAAAGCAAACGAATATGAATAACAGAGCCTTAAGGTGAAGAATCCAGTATACAATAAACACCTGACAAGATGATCAACTTTATCAATAGTCAGAGAACTGCAAATTAAAACAAATGAATGGGCCTGTCCTTCATCCAACATCGATTTTTCCATCTCAAGGAAGACATCTGAACCTGCTTTTGGTCATAAGGCCATCCTATAGCAATGACTGTGACCAAAGGAATGGAGAATTATGACAGACCAAGCCTAGGTCACATGCCCATCCCTTGGCCAAGGGGAAGATAATGTGACCTGAAATGGGGAATGGGATACTAGACAGCCTACATTAACAGCTACCATATAATTCACTACAGACTTTCACCTTTTAACTCGACGTATGTACTTCCATTTATTTGAATTTGTTATTAGAATACAGCCATGTGTAATATACATGTTTTTTTTAATTTCAAAAGGAGAAATTTGTTGGAATGTAGTCAGAAAGAAAGCCTAGTGTCTAAAAAGTTCACGGTTGATGACTTCAGGAATAAAACTGAGGGAAAATGAGCCTCATGTATAAATATGTGTAAGTATCTAGGCTTCCCAGTCCTGCGCATTTGGCCAATATTTTAACCACCACCCAAAAGTTCTTATCAAACCCAACATTAAAAGACAAAGGAAAAATGGAGAAAAAAAGATTTTATTTAGCAGTATGTTGATGAGGAGAAAATGACCTCCAGGGACCTAAGAAGAAATCTTCAGACAGCAAAACGTCTACAATAGCATCTGAAAGCCCTTGATACCCTCTCTGACTTTTCTCACCTCATAATCTTACCAGCCAAACGGTATATGTATAGTAGAAAAGCTCAGTTTTCCTGAAGCCAATCACTCTCTACCTGTTTTGAATCTTTTCTCTAAAGATGGTAGCAAAACCATCTAAACTGAAACAATTTAAATACCTACCCCTAAAGACATTCAAAAAATGTCTCCTTTAATTGTTCCAAACACTACCATTCAGCACTACAAGTTCTTTTCACAAATAAATTTAGTTATAAAATTCCCACTTAGCCCCTGCTGGTGTGGCTCTGTGGATTGAGCACCGGTCTGTGGACTGAAAGGGTGCCAGTTGGATTCCTGGTCAGGGCACAGGCCTGAGTTGTGGGCCAGGTCCCCTGCTGGGGGTGTGTGAGAGGCAATCGATTTCTCATAGGATGATGCTTCTCTCCTTCTGTTTCACTCCCTTCCCCTCTAAAAATAAATAAATAAAATCTTTTTTAAAAATCCCATTTAGACTGACACAAAAACAATTCCTCTTTATTTCAGTAATTCCAGGCAGGGCCTACTGATTCTGATAGTCATCTCCCTAAAGAAAGCAACTGTGCTTTGGTGAGGCAAAGGCAATTACTGCTCACCAAATTTCCACGTTCTTGCCAGCATTTCCTAGCCCCTTAAGCAGTGTCCTGTTACTACTTTTGGTTATGAGAGGAAGTGATATGGGTCACTGCAGGGCCAAAGGCACAGTAACCAAGGAGGCTCTACTTCCAGACAGTGCACCAATGTACTTTAATATTTTAACTATA
>CM052543.1:136429955-136571603 GCA_028533065.1 Trachops cirrhosus
CCTGCTTTCCGTATCACACCACTAGCTTTCCAAAGCTGCCTCTAGAAAGTAGTAAAGAGAAAACCATTCCAGGCAGCATTCATGTAGGAGTACGTTTTGATTAGATAGAGCTAGTGCTATAAAAAATAAACTCCTAAATGTGAATGTCTCGAGCACAACATAAATTGATTTCTTGTTCATGTAACAGGCCAGATCATATGTTCCTCATCAGCGGAGGCAGCTTTGACATTTTCCACACATGGCTTCCAAGGTTACACTAGTCATCTCAGCAGAGACAAGCATGCGCGGGAGGTTTTTATGGGCCCCGGCCTGGAAGGGTCCCTCATCATAGGGAATGTGAGTGGAATGTGAGGGTCACTTCCACTCACGTTCAGTGGCCAGAATCTTGACTGCAAAGGAAGCTGGGAAATGCAGCCTAGCTATGAGTGCAGAAAGCAGAGAAGAGTGAGTTTTGGTGAACAGCCATCCCCCTCTGCCACTGGGTGTGCGTTTCAATTAGGCAGAACCCTATCTGTTTCTCATCACCTCCTGCATCTGATACATGGTAGAGACTCAATAAATGTTTGTTGAATAATAATATAGTGGAAATAGCATGGGTTTCAAAATCAAAAACCTAAATTCTAATTCAAGCTGTCACTTTCTAACTATATTAATTTAGACAAGTTACTTAAATTTCCCAAGCCTCAGTTTCTCATTCATATAATGGAGATGAAAATATGCTTGCGATCTGCTTCCCAGGCTATACCAGCCAGGTGTGGGAATGGACAGTGACGACGACTATGTCAACAAAAATAGTATTTGTGAAACAGACCTCTTTGGTTTCCTCTCAAATGGCTCTGAGAGGACAGAAGGGGGACCGTGATGTGGAGCCAGTGGTTGTCTCATGTGGATTCTTAGAGAACGATAGTCATTTAAGCAGCCACAAAACCTGCCATTTCTGTTTTCTGTCTGTGGCATGCTGGGGTGAATCTGCTGCCCAGTGGTCAAGGCCTGGGCTGAGCATGCCTCCATGCTCTGAGGTCCCCCCAGCGTGCTGCCCTGCTCTGTTACGTGAGCTGCCCAGCAAGGCTCATACTGTTGGCTTCTACCCTCCTGTTCAATCTCGCTAGGACTAGAGTAGGACTCCCTAGAGCGGAGTCAGCAGATAGTATTAGGGACCAGAAGCTAACACTACTCATGACAGCCCTTCCACTTGCATTCAAATTTGCTCCGCTCTCCTTGGAATGAGTCGTTTTTCAGGACCTCCTTGATTCTTCAAGCAAATAGGTCCCTTCCTACCAGGCTTCTGGATATTCCTAAACCTGTCAGAACGCTGAATCCAGGTTGGGCGGCCAAACTGGAACTTCCCCACCCCACCTCATCCCTGCTCCTCTGTTTATCTTCTTTGCAGGGCTGATGTTAGCATTCAGTAAGCTGAAGTAGGTAAAATACCAGACTTGGTGGTGGCATCAGGAAGGCACACAATAGGTGTTGGTTCCTTTCATGTTCCTTGGGAGACTTCCGGCATCCCTGAGATCGGTAGACCCATCATCTACTTCCGGAAGGGGGCCCCCAGCTACACGCACCCTTAAACCTTGGGGCAGATGGCTTAAGTGCTGCCTTACTTCAGTATCTAGGGCAAGACTGGCAAGTTCACAGTTAATAAGCAGTTTTGGATGTAGGGCCCAGGGAGCTTGGATTTTCAAAAATAGAAAATAGGAAGCTGATGTAGCCACAAGGGAGTGATATCATGAGAGCAGCATATTTACACATATGATTTTTCCAATTATCCACAGATATTTACTATTCAAATGGGGTGTAGGAGTTCCTAATGGTGGTGTCATTATCCTAACAGCTGCAGTATATGAGACCCTCATTTCAGCCCTAATAGGAAGCCGGAATTAGACCTCAAAATGCACATGAAAAGAGGGAAGAAAATATGCAAAATGAACATGACATGCCAGCAAATGTCTTCTGGATGAATTAGCCCAAAAGGAGCATGGAAAGCAGGGGCATTGCAGTGACTCGAGAATGGCCAGGTAAGGAATGACCAGCTAAAAAGTGACCATTAGGAAGATGTTTAACTGCTTTGACTATGGCAAGGGAGAGACACCCAGAGGAAAAATCAGGAGAACTTTGAGATGAGTTACATATAGGACACGATACAAGTGAGGGGTGGCTGAGCTTAAAGCGTAGAACTGAGGGTTAGAAGACCTGTCTCTGCCACTTTGAACAAGTTACTCAGCCCCACCTGGGCTCAGCCTCCTCATTTTCAAAGTGCCTGTGTCAACCCGATAGCACTTTTGTGAGGCCCCAATAAGATGATTTGCAAGCAAGTGCCGCCCAAGCTACCATGTTCTGGACAGGAGGAGGCAGGACCTTTCACCATCACCGTCCTCATCGCTGTCAGTGGGAAAGTTGGAAAGGGATGTGGTTTGAGGAAGAATTCAATCAACTGCATTTCAAACATGCTGAAATGTTGGCATAATGTCCAGATGGCGAGAGCCGATAACAGCCAATGCGGGGGAAGGAGTTAGGGAGTTAATGAGTCAGGGCCATTATATACAACGAGAACACGTTTCTGTGAGGAGTCGAGTCTAGTGTATTGATATAATTTTGGAGCACAGACTCAACCAGAGCACGGAGGTTTATAATCACTTGCACGCTACAGAAGCCCACCCAGGACACCGGGGAACAACGTCCTAGTGTGTCTGTGCTACGTGGAAGCCTGGGTGTGGCTGCTGCCTGACTCCAGACCCTCGACTGGAGGCAGGCCCACCCGTGTGAAGAACATAGAAAATAGCAACAGCAAATAAGATTCACATGAGAACAAAACGGTGTAGGAGTAAGCAGAAAAGAACGGAAGAAAGAATAGAGTGGGAAAGTAAAAAGAGATGCTGAGTAAAGGATATTCGCCCACTGGGTATAATGATAAATAAAATAGTGGAAAAAAGATTGTACATGCCTAAGAATATAAATCAATGGACTAGACTGACTATCATGTAAAATACATTATACTATTTGTGCAAAAAAAAAAGAAAACTTGCTGTTTGAAGGGATCCTATGAGGTAAAGCAGAGCTCTCTTCATAAAGCAAAGGCGCACTCCCATTTAGTAAGTGGTGGGTGAAGTGGTTACCTGCACAATCTATTGCTTGTCATCTACTAGGGCTCTTTAGATCAAAGTGAGGATATATGATGAACCTTCAACTAGAGATGAGCCATTTCATACCTTCTCTCCCACGTGCATGCATCGTCTTCAGTAAGTCCCCTGGAGATGCCACACGACTTTTCCTTCCGAGACTACCCATGCAGTGACTGACCAAAGCAGTGGGCCCCACACTGGGGCCATCCTCACTGGCATGGCCTAGGACAAAAAGGCAAGTTAGGCAAGCCAGTTCCTCTCCCAGCTTTTGGACTAAGAAACACAGCAGTGGTGGCTGAAACGGAAAAGATGCCAAATTGTCAACCCAAGTGGAAGAGGCAAGAGACAATGAGAAAGCAGAAGAAGCTGTCAGTAGGCAGAGGGAAATGGATTTGCAGAGAGAAGCGGAGAAGCCACAAGCCAAAAAGATGCAGCTCATGAAAGGAAGATAGCCTTCCCATTCCAATTTGAGTGTGTGCACATTCTTAACATAATGTACATTTTCCCAGAGATAAGAGCTGATAATAGCTTCCACTTACTAAATGGTACTTACTAGGTTCCAGGTTCTATGTTACCTGCCTTACTTCTTTCCATTCTCCCCACCTCTCTGTGAAAGAGGCAACCCAATCACCTCTAAAAACTGAAAGAGGCAGAAACTCGCTCAAGGTCATAAGCCACTAGGGAGTGACAAAGTATGGACTCCAAAGTCTATGCTCTTAACACTATATCGTGCCCCACTCCATCCCCATTCTCATCCTGCCCCTGGTGATCAGAACAGACAGACTGAGCAGTTGTCCCCATTCAGAGGCCATGCAATAGTCTTCTCGTCCTCCCATCAGTCTGAAATGTCAAAATGAATCTTACTGATTTACACCAGGAAAAATCACAATATCAGATATTCAAGAAACTCTGCTTGAACGATTGTTTGATGGACAAGGTAAGTGATCTACCTGCTTTGCACACCTACTTTATGGGGAAGGAAAGGATGGAAGGTATACTGGAGCTGTGGGATCAGAAAATGGGAGAAAAGATTAGAAAGTTACTCCTAGAAAGGGGTTAACTTAAAAAAAAGTAAGTAGGTTAAGAAGAAGGCCAGCAGGAGAGACCAAGTGCAGACGTTGATGGGGGTGTGGAAGCAGGGGGTCAGGAGAGCATCACTGCTTGGGATTTCAACAGGCTGAGTGGAATGTGACCCATCCTGTATGGGAGTGTGAGGCCTCAAGTCTGCTGGGAAAATGCCACTTTGTTTCCCCGTGAACCAGGTGAGCTAAGACCTGGACGTGCACTTAGAATGCGGGTAAAAGTCACCTGGTAGAACTAAAAATCGCCAGGTAAAGGTACCTAAGGGATTAATCAATTCCGCATTTGTTAATAATCAATTTTTTAATCAAGCCCCTAATAGGCTGTTAGATAAGTTTAAACAATGAAACCATGTACATGCAATTTACCAACCTCACACAGTACATACCCTAGGATTTCCACACTCCGTAGCAAACTGGTTTTGCACTCTCACTCCTTGTCTGTGCCAGTGGGGATCAAAGAAAATAATGTAACAGGGACCCTGGAGAGGAGAAAAGAGAAGGAAGTCTGCAATCCCCAGCACTTGGTCAACTACTTTAAAAATGCTTCTTTTTTTGATAAACTTAAAAACCTTACCTCCTCCCAAGATTCTGACACTATCACCTGCTTCTCAACCAGTGGATCATGAAATCAGATTAGTCAGTCATGACTAGCGTTTAGAAAAGAAAACGCACCATTTAAAACATGTTTTCTTTCAATTATGCACACACACACAACTGTGTACTGAATTAAGACATAATAAGTATTTCTTACTTTGTTGTGGTTCAGGACAAAAGAAATTAGACAAACACTGCCCTCTTTCTGGCCTCCCTATTGAGTTTATTCTCTTTATATGTCCATCTTTACTTCCTGTGGTTTGCATAATGAAAACCAAAAGACCTTTCATTTATTTTTAAATATACAAGTATATTTTAATATTAAATATGTTTGTTTTCTAAACAAGCCCCTCCCCTCCCCCTGGAGACCCCCATATTGCCCGGGGGTAGAGGGTGCCCTGGTTGAGCACGACTGGATGAAGACCTAGGGGAGTCTAGTCTCTGGAGCAGTAGTAGCAGCAGCAATTCCCGGCAAGGAAAGCCTGCATACCTTCTGTTTGTTGTGTTTGCCGAGTTTATTTTGTCCCACTGTTTCTGGAAAGAACATAGAGGTCAGTGGGCTGCTAAAAGTCATAAGTTGACATTTAGGGTCACTGAGTCCTCAGGCTGATGAAAGTTAAAAGCTGTCATCCTCAATGTGCCTCTGTTCTAGAAATGTTAATATTTTAGCCAGGGTGATCCTTAAAATATTAAATAGCTGGTCAGCATGACTACTGCACAATCCGAACGAACGCTGACCATAAACAACTAATAGGTGTATTCGACCCGAAGGTCAGCCTGCACTAGAGCCATGGAGAAAGCGTATGAATAAATACCTGGCCTTCCTTCAGACGTTTGTGAATTGTAAGAAGACACCTCAGAGCAAGAGCTGGAATTGGTCAATGTCAAAAGATAACAGCAAGGTTTTAATTATTTTTTGTAAGTTGAAGAATACTCAGATATCACATGAGAGAGAGCAATACATAGGATTGACATGATGAAAGGTTTTCAAGAAAACAAGGACATCTGGAAACAAGGAGGCAAAGTAGGTTTAAAAGAAAAAACGAGCATAGAAGTCCATAAAGGAGGGGTGGAAGAGAAAAGCTAGAAGAACACTTAGAAGATCCAAGATAATGGAATGAAGATTGTATCTTACTTGAGTTCAAAGGAATAAGGAGTAAGAAGATTACATTCATGATGCTTTTAATGGAAAGATTACATTTTAAAGGGCAGAGATGGGGTATTGTCTGAGCTTTCCTCCTGCTCAAGCAACTGTCTAGGGACCTGTACTAACTTTGGGGAGCTGGGATCCAAGGACAGGCACAGAGATGAGGCAAGACTGGCCCACAGGCTATACCTGACGGAGCCAAGGGAACACAGTGTCCTGGGCGAGGCTGGAAGTGTGCCCGACATGGAGTCCCACTGAAGGACCGGGCTGAAGGATCTGAGCAAAGGGGCAGAAAGAACCAGGGACTGAGATCTCAGGACAAGACGGGCAGTTTAGAAGGACAGGTGGGAGGCAGAACCTGGGGGTTTCCCAGGGCACTGGGAAATTTTTGTGGGTTGTTTAGGGTGCTAAGCTGGTTTTACTTAAATCTAATAGAGCCAAGTTCTTAGCTTCAGTGAGAAATAATAGCCAAAACAGCAAAAATAACCGTAACTACTCTTCATACCCATATGGGTCTTGTTTTGAATCTTGGTTCCACCACTTGCTGGTGACAGAATGGGTGTAATTTGACAAGTAACTCAACCTCCCCTACTTAAGTTTTGTCTTCTTTTAACATGCAGATGATAACACTTCCACACTCTCTGCCCAGATGACTACCTCCATATCCCAGGGCATTAAATGTCTGTGTGTGGACAGCTCCCAGATTCGCTCCTCCAGCCCTAAACCTCTCCTCTGCCTTTCAGACTCCCACACCCAGACACAAGTCAAACTTAACAAAGGCAAAATGAAATGTTTTAGATTCTCCTTCAGGGTCAAGGACCCTCGTGCTCGTCTGAAACTCTTCACCTCCATAAGTGGCACCATCACTTAGCCAATTCCTTGATTCCTCCTTCTGCCTCAGTCTTAACATCCAATCCAGTGACTCCTGGAATCAAATCCAAAATCCTTTCAAAGGCCACCACCCATCTCCTTAAGCCCTTCTACCCATTTCTTAATGTGAATCTGGCCAAAACCACAACGAGATATGACCTCGCACTTGTCAGAATGGCTATCATCAAAAAGTCAACGAATAACAAATGCCAGCGAGGATGTAGAGAAAAGAGAACCCTCGTACACTACTGGTGGGAGTATAAACTGGCGCGACCACTATGGAACAAAGTATAGAGATCCCTCAAAACTGTTTTAAAAAGTAGAGCTGCCATACAACCCAGCTATTCCGCTTCTCAGTATTTACCTGAAGAACACAAAAACACTAATTTGAAAGGATTTACACACTCCTATCCACCGCAGCATTATTTACAGTCCCAAGATGTGGAAGCAACCTACCAATAGGCTAATGGTTAAAGATGATGTGAAACACACACACACACACACACAAAGTAGAATATTACTCAACAAAAAAAAGAATGAAATCTTGCCATTGGCAACAACATGAATGAACCTAGAGGCTATTATGACAAGTGAAATAAGTCAGAAAGAGAAAGGCAAATACAGTATGATTTCACTTACATGTGAAATCTAAAATTAATGATAAAATAAATGAATAAACAAAATGTAAACAGACCTATAGATAGGTTAAGAGAACAAGCTGATGGTTGCCAAAGGGAAGAGGGATGGAGGGATGGGTGAAAGATTTACAAAAATCCTGGCATGGCCATGAAAATGCACGACCCTCCTCGAGGCCCCGTGTCTCCCGAGTCCGCCCCGACCCTTTGCCCTTCTCTGCTCCCAGCCCCTGCTCTTCACTGCTGCCTTTGTGGGTTTCCCAAGCCCTGTTCAGTTATGGTCTTCCCCAGTCTTCTCCAGCCCTCCCTGCTTTTGTAGCCTGTTTGGGAAGTGTTCTCTGGCTCCACCTGAGCCCTCTTCCTCAAAAGTTTCTTTTATTTTCCCAGCAGCCCCACACCCAAAGACCTTGGGTAAGAAATGCTTCCAAATTCACATAAGCCTCAGCAAAATTCAGGTATGCAGAAAACTGCGTCAAGTGGATCAGAGCGAGTGAGCAGAGAAAGCAAAGAACTTCGACAGAGTATGCGTTAGAAACGTCCAACCGAAAATGTATAGCCTTTTATGGGAAAATACTTCCCCTTTTTTGTACTGTGGCGTGTTGGAAAGATCCAAGATCATCCTGAGAAGAAGGAGCCGGGACACTCCTGGGCTGGGCTTCTGGCGGTCCCTCCCTGGTTCGGACGAGGCAGCTGCCTGGCCGCTCTCCCTTCCCTTCCTGCTCACAGCAACACCCAGGCCTGCAGCCAGACAGTTGGGTTATCAGGCAGCCACACACTCCTGTGAAGTAGTGCCCTCAGTGAAACGCAGGATGATAAAGGCTTCTAGTGCAATGCCATTGCCCTGAGCAATCTAGTGTGTGGTTCCTATCTCAACCTCAGAAACATCCAGGAAGCCAGGAAGGGCTGTGTGTGGTAAGGACAAATAAGGACTAGGAATACATGCCCCCCGGCTAAGACAGGTGAAGAGTAATGAAACTTTCCTTCCCTCCATGAAGAAGGTGCAAGAGACAACTTCAGGAAGTAGGCTTTCGTGGAGGACAATGGCTGGAACCCCTTTGTAAAGCCGGCTTCCAGGTAGAAACCCTTGTGTGACTGCTCTTCTCCTGCCAGGGATGACCGACCTTTGGGCGTCTCTGGGCCACACTGGAAGAAGACTTGTCTTGGGCCACCCATTAAATACATTGAGACACATCATCGCAAAAAAAAAAAATCTCATAATGTTTTCAGTAAATTTACGATTTTGTGTTGGGCTGCATTCACAGCCATCCTGGGCCACGTGTGGCTCGCCAGCCACAGGCAGGGCACCCCTGGTAGGAGAGCCAGACCCTGCCTGTTTTCTTTTTAATTTTATTTATTTATCTTTAGAGGTGAAGGGAAGGAGAGAGGGAGAGAAATATCAATGTGTGATTGCTTCTCATGTGTCCCCTGCTGGGAACTGGCCTGCAACCCAGGCATGTGCCCTGACTGGGAGTTGAACCGTGATCTTTTGGTTTGCAGGCCCGCGCTCAATCCACCGAGCTACACAAGCCAGGGCAGACCCTGTCTGTTTTATTAGTTTTAGTTTCTCCACCAAAAGCCTGCAGCCTGCATGCAGTAGACACTCATTAAATACATGTTGTATAAGCATAACCACTTCGAGCTCCCCAAGGCCCTAACTTCTCCCTGCCTTTTGCATTTTAAAATTTTTAAAAATAACTATTTAATCCTTTGCACACACACAGTTGGTTCACTCAAAATAACCCGGGTAGCCTGGCAAGACAGAGGTCTCCAACTATGAGCAAAGAATATCAGGAAACGTGCATAAAATTGGGACAACTGCAACAACAGAATCAATAAAATATCATTAAAAAGAAGAAAATGTGCATAGTGCTGATCATTCTTCAGATTCACATGCCATTCCATGCCCCCACCTTTAAAGAAAGAAGAGTGTAGGACTTTTTTCCCTGCTGTACATACAGAGGAAACAGGCCGGGAGCAGATGAATAACTTCCCGGGCCCTCTCAGTTTTAGACCGGCAGTGCCGGAACGCTTTCGGAGTTTTGGACAATGCCTGAGCTAACCAGAGTTCAGACGAGGGCGCAGCCACTGAGAAATGACCTGGGAAATACCTACAATCTCCACAGGCCTCATCTTCCTCTGTAACAGGGAGTATCACCTACCTTAAATGGGTTATTCTAATGCAAAGACTGAATTAAAATAGGTCATTAAAATAGGGTGATAGAGGAAACAGTATACAAGTTAGATGCACAAAAATAAGAGTTTCCTTCCACCCCCAGAGTGGAAACCGTGCACGATTTTGTGAAGATAGTAAAACTTTCTGATGGTTATTTTTTTCATTAATTTTTGTCTGAAAATAAAGATCACATGCATAATAAATCAGTATAGTAACTTCATTGAAAGGCATTTCAACAATGTTAATTCCTGCGCCTGACATACATTTTCTGATGCACGCACGCACGCACGCCCATCTCTCCGTGCTCATTAGCCAGCTTGAACCCGCAACCTGCAGAAAGGCAGCACACAGGCGCCCAGGAAGCAGGGGTGAAGAAGCTCCCACTTCAGATGGTTTCTGAGATAATTTTCCCCTTCCCTCAGGCTGAGAGATTCTGCCATCTGTTTTGATTAAACCTTTCAAAATTCAACTTGTGTTTTTCCTTCCATTCCTTTGAAATCTCCTTTAATTCAACAGTCTTTAGGCTTTCTTCTTTCCCTTAACCACCATCTGGTGCTTCTATTAAAAAAAGAAAGAAAGAAAGAAAAGAAAACACATACAACAAACACTTTGAGTTCCTTGGAAGAAAGGTATAATGATGAGGATAATTTATTCCCATAGTGAGGCCCATTACGATTTCCATGGCAACAGACTGTGATGTTCTGAACACGGGACTTTGTGATCATCACGAGAACAGGATGGCAAAAGGCCCTGTTCAGGCTCTTTGTCCTTATGGATTCTTTGGGTTGTCACCCTTGGTGGCTCCCAACTGTTTACAGAATGAAGTCCAAAGGCCTTAGCATGGCATTCAAGGCCTTCTCGGCCTGGTCTAATCATTTCGGGCTCATTGTCTACCAATCTCAGGGCACCTGGTACTCTGGCCACTCTCTATGGCTCACTGTGTCCTGGGCACATTGCATTCTTTCACACCTCCTACCAAGCCTTGGTCTCTGTTATTTCTTCTCCTTTCAATGTCCTCCTTCCACTTCCCTTTTTTCTTTATTTCTGTTTTTTTTTTTAACCTAACAAATCCTCCTTATTCTAAAGGGTTAACTCAAATGTCACCTTGCAGATGGACTCCACCATGGCTCACCTAAGCCACAGACATATCTCTCTTTTCTGTGCTCTAGCATTGTGCTCTAACAGGTAGAGTAACACCTAACTTTTCTGACAATCATAGTTATGCTTATAGCTCCTTTATTTGAATTTGATTTATTTGCTGTTGGGACCCGTGCCTGTTTTATTTTTGTAGCCCACCCAAAGTATTTCACAAAATTTCTCAGAACAGTCCGAAGGCCTAGGTGGGCAGGACTTTTGTTCTCATTTTTGCTATAAAGGCACCAAGTTTTAGAAAGTGGAAGTGGCTTTGATAGGTGGCAAAGTGGCAGAGCCAGAATGCCATCGGTAGATTGGAAAGATTGCAGATTTTTGGGTCAGGCGTATTTGGGCTTGACTTAACTTTCCATTCCTCTGTAAGCTCCCATTTCTTCTCCTGTAAAATGAAGATTAAATGAAATCAGGATGTAAAGGTGTTTGGTACAGCATTGATGTTCAAGTCACGTTGGTTTTCTTCTTTCCCCTTCAAAGGCTACTTTCTAGTGGCAGCTAGAAGCAATATAAAAATACTCTTCCATTTTCGTTTCCTAAACTTTTATAGGGTGCTGAAATTCAGGTGAACTAGGAAATGAATATTTCCTTCAGCACATTCCAGGGAAAAATCTTTGCTTTAATTCCCTTATCTGTAATCTGCTTTAATAAGAGAAGCTACGTAACAGACGCGAAAAAATTAAATGAAGCCGTGTACGGACGCAGGAAGCGCCTAACACAGCGTTTGGCATGTAGTAAGTACTCAGGATGTTTGCAATTATGTTATTATTATTATCTCATCATCTTTATCATTATCATTATTATCATCACTTTTTTTGCATGACAAAACAAAAGGCCCCGTGAGAATTACAAACATTGGAAAGATGGTATCATGCCTCTCTCTGTCTTCATGCTTCTCTTACCAAGCCCTGCCTTCTCACTGGGGTCATCTGTGCAGTCCTTTCCTGCTCGAAGATCGTAGGCTCCAGATAGGGCTCCTGTGCCTTATCTGTAATTCTCTCTGTTGGGTGGACCTCAACCAAAATCTTGCAGAGGAGAAGCCTGCAGTCAAGTTTGGTCCAAAAAATGCTGAGTGATGATCCTCCAAAATGAGCACTAACACTGAAATCAGACTCAGAAGCCTCTGACTCGCTCATCAGCGCGGTGTGAATTTTCAGCCGTGGCATGTTGCCTGGCAGAGCCGTTCTCGTGGAGGGTGCACATGCCAGTGGACTGTTAGAGACTTCTGATACTTTAGATACTCAAACTTGTAGCTTTTCCACATAATCCTCACCCATGGGACATAGACAATCCCCAGATTAGGAGACAGACGGCTCCTGATCTCGGGGGAATGTGGGAAGGCTTAAAGAAACTGTGTTCTAGAAAACACATCCTCCTGGTACCAAGCATAGCCCTGCCTGGGCAATTTCGTGGGCAATTGCCCAGTGCTGGGCAAATTTCTGGGCAATATCAGAAATTTGTTCAGCAAGTATTCTGTTGAGTGCCTCCTCCATTTTAGGCCCAGCACTGAGCTAAGCAATTCATGACATCCTGTTTAGCACCCACCACCAAATCAACCACCTGATGAGGAAGGACACTACTACCTTCAAATAAGAGAAGTATAGCTCAGAGTATTTAAGTGACTTGGCCCAATATCACCCCCATAAGTGACAGAATTAAATTTAAACCCAAGTCCCTGAGACCCAGAGCTCATACGCTTTCCCTGATGCACCTCCTTGGCTCCCGGCACCACTTGCAGGTTTCCCTGCTAGTAATCACACCCACATAGCAGGTGTCGGTCGTGCCCCTCTCTTGCTGTCCATCATGCTAGGGTTAGGATTACGTTAACTCTGCTAGCTCTCTCTCTGGCCATCACTTAGCATGTGACTTCTGGGTGGTGCCTTCCTAGGAATGGGCAAGGCCCGCAACACTCAGGGTGCAGAAGGTCAAAGGGAGGAGATTTGTGGTGTGTCCTGTGATACCTTTCCTTGTAGAATACCCCCTTTTTTCTTTGCTACAGCTGGGGCAGGGTGGGGGGCATTGATTCTGACTCACCACACACTTTGAGAGCCTCTGACTCATCTCAGCTCTGGTGTTCTTCCAACTCTGCTCAGAGCACTGTGGGTGCCCTGCCCCAGCTGCCCAGGAGCAGCCGGACCCGTTCCGATGTGTTTGGTTCAGCCCTAAATGACACCAAGTTCATTAGTAAATTAGACACACACACAAGTATCAAAAACTCCCCAGCAACCAACGGGGCTTAGGCAAGTTTTAGACTGTGTTGAAGCCAAGATTAATGTGCAATGCCATTAGAATTAATTAACTGCTTTGCATTCAAGCATATAGCTTACATTCACGTTGGTAGCATTGTTGACAGTGAAAAGTTTACTTTTAAGTTGAAAAACTTACAGAAGCTACCTATAAATATTAAGTGTGAGTAGGTGAAAGTTAACCACGATTTTTAAAAAAAGTTAACTGTAAATTAAAAGGAAAAATATTTCTTTATTCTTTATTTTTTTATAGCTCTATAATAAAATATCCTTCTGGACTTTGGGCATTTGTAAGAGATCCCATTTATCAAAAGAAAAGAAACAAACTTTAATTTAACTGTTTAGGAATTAAATTAAAATTTGACTGCTCCTGTATCGTAAATGACAGGTGTTTCTTCAAGTACATAGAGGGCTCCCAGCTCATTTCATTGTTCCTGACTGCTATTTACTCACTAGGCAGTAATTCCATATGAAAAAGAATTTTGCATTTGGCAGAATGTTGGCATTACTCTACCCTTTCTTTCCCTGAGCCTGTTCTGGTTCACTCTCCAGCAGAGCTTTCCCCTGTTTATTTATTGTCAAAGGTGCTTTGTCCCATCCTCTGATAGCTTTGCTTACTCTAACTGTAAAACTTCAATTTCCAACACGTATCATCTACTCTGTGGTGGTTATAATGCCAGCATCAAAAACGGTCTCATCCTGCAGTGAGTATCCTCTATAACAGCAATAAACAACATCCTTTTGGGGGAAGTTGGCTCCTTCTCCACTTTCAAAAACAGATGTTTGTGTGTTTTGACAAACTCCCCCCGCCATCCAGAATGTCTCCCCACGTGACCTGACACCAAGCTTCTTGTTTTCTATCTGACACCTTCTAGATTAGTTACTGTATCTCTGAAATGCTTATTTGCAAAGATACGGTTATAGGCTGGTACCAGGATTTTTGATACCTCCCTTGGTTACATTTTAAAAAAACTTCCTAGTAATTCGTGTTCTGCAAGAAATGAAACTCAGCCATGGTTATACTGAAAACTTTATAATATCCTCCCTGGAGAGCGCCCCACAGCTCAGCCTCCTGGGGCCCTGGCCATGGAGATCTTCCCAGCACTGTGCTGGCCCTCAGCACTTTTGTTTCAGATGTATATTTGGAACCA
The DNA here is from genome assembly GCA_028533065.1 of Trachops cirrhosus. Taxonomy (NCBI): domain Eukaryota; kingdom Metazoa; phylum Chordata; class Mammalia; order Chiroptera; family Phyllostomidae; genus Trachops; species Trachops cirrhosus. Next base: position 136,444,122 of record CM052543.1, read on the forward strand.
GGGAGTTGGGTAGGACAAAGGATGTTTTAAAGATTTAAAGGGAAAAGAAGCCGCCTACGTTGAATTCACTCCCGTGCTGAAGCTATTGCAGCCCCTGCCTCCAACACCGCATGTGTTCTGGCTTTCAGCAGGATTGTTCTCCCAGCTCTGCTCTGCAATGTAAAGCCCCATTGCCCACTGCAAGTCTTAATGAAAAGCAGCTCATAAGCAAGTTACGTAACCTAATTGTAATCCAGGGATCAGCGTGGTTACATTATTTGAAGACGTAGCATCCATTTTCCATGACCTGATTTTGAAAAGAAACCCAGGGAAGAAAAAAAAAAAAAAAACCCAGTTCAGCACTTGGCTCCCTGTGCTCATTCTAATGAGAACGCTTGTAAATAATTCAAAAACAATGACTTTTGAGAACATTAAACTCAACTTAGCTCAGGGTTCTATCTCAAAGCAGTTTCAGCTGCTTAAAGCAAATTATAAATGATCATGAAATATGGAGCTTATTTTTGCAGACAATTTAGTCATTTAGTAAGTTTAATTTTCTCATCAATTCAACACATGTGGACCACTGGCTAGAAGCAAGAGGTTGGGGAAGGCTAAGATACCTGAGCCCTGCTCTCAGGAAGCTTCAGATCTGGTCAGAATGAATCATAATGTATTACTGTCGGTTCATTAACGGAAACAAATGTACCACAGTAATGTAAGGTGCAGGGAAAACCGGGGTGGTGGTGGCTGGGGTGTTTACAGTAACTGTACTATCTTTGCAACTTTTCTGTAAATCTAAAACTATTCTAAAATTAAAAGTTTATTTTTAAAAACCTGGATAGGGAAACAGTTGGACTCACAAATAGAAACACATCTATCCTTGTTGCCTCGTTTACAGAAATAAAACCAGGCCTGCGTAATAGGCAGCTTCGTAAGTGGTATGGCTGTTTCATGAACTTCCAAAGCACAAAACTTGATTACTCATCGTCCTGATTCATGTTAGTGTGTCACGAATCAAAGACTATGATTGGTTCTTTGGTCCTTACATAAACTTCATTAAGTTGGTTTATACTGTGTGTATTATAATAATATAATAAACCACTCTTACCCCAAGAGCTGAAGTCCTTCCATGACTTACATTCACTTATGTGTTCCTTACCTATCCCATCCAGCAACCTTCCCCTCTGTAACAACCATGTCCTAAGTCTTGCTTTTATCATACCCTTGCTTTTCTTTACATTTTATTACACATATGTGTAGGCTTAATAATATGCTAGATTTTTTTATCCTTACCTGAAGATATGCTTATCAATGTTAGAGAGAGGAGGGAGGGAGAGAAATATCAATGCCAGAGAGATCAATTGTTTGCCTCTCACATGCGCCTCGACCAGGGACCAAACCTGCAACCTAAATGTGCGCACTGACTGGGAATCAAACCTGCAACCTTTTGGTTTATAGGACAAAGCTCCAACCAACTGAGCCACACTGGCCAGGTCAATTTGCTAGTTTTATTTGTCTCTTAATTTATCATGTTATGTGTTATCTTCTGGGCGTTGTTCTTATGGAGCAATATTATATTCCTAAGATTTATCAATGATGATGTGGTTAGAGTTCATTCACTTTCACTGTTGTATAATATTCAGCAGCAGGAACATACCACCATTTATTTGACCATTTTCACCAGTGGTTCCTAATTTTTTCCTATTACAAATGGATTCTTCCATAAACACTGACATGTGTGTCCTGGTGCACATATGCTCGTGTTTCCACTGAAGTAGAACTTTACGAGATTGAACAATACTAACACTGTGGCAGAATCAAAGCTGAATAGTTCACCTACAGAAATTACATATATGTGTCCAGCAAAGAGCATATAACTTCTTTACCTCTGAGGCAGAGACAAATATGAATTATACACCAATTCCACGTCAGTTAGGATTTGATTTGGCTAGACCATAAACTCCAGGTTAGCAGTGGATTAAATACATGTGTCACTGTCACGTGAAACATTGGGAGATGAGGCGCCTCATGCTGGAATGGCAAGGCCCACAAAGTCCTCATGGATTCAGCCTTCTTCCAGCTTTCCAGTTCGCTGTCCCTGGGGTGTGGCTTTTATCTACATGGTCCGAAAAGGCTGCTCAACTTCTAGCCATTATACGTATTTGCTTCTTAGTCGGTAAGCAGGAGAAAGGAAGGAGCGTGTGCATCTCCCATTCAAGCATCCTTTCATCAAGTTGCACGTGACCTTTCTAATTATATACCATCAACCAGAAGGTTGGAAAATTCAGTCTTTCTTCTGCGCATGCCTATAGTCAGCTAAAAATTAAGGTTCTGCTACTAAACAAGAGTGGGAATAAGAATTTTGAAGACACTTAGACTGTGAGAGAATTGTCATAGATAGCTAAAGTGAGAGCAGGAAGGAATCCGGCCCAATGAAGGTTCGTGCTGGAGAGTATAAAGAACAAATAAATACTGTTACATCACCACCCAGTGATTGCCACTGTTAACTTTTTGATATATATTTTTTCAGGCTTTTTCACGTATATATACAACCACATATGTATCTCTAGTAGATCCATAACTATACCTATGTTTATATAAATACATTCACATATTATTTTTAAAGGGACTATTTAAATTATTGCAGTAAGGCAAAGGGAAAGATGGCTAGGTTGTTTTCTCCTTTAAACAATGAACTCCACGGGAAATGCAACATTGGAGTAACTAGGAGAAAGAGGAGAATGTGCTCTGTAATTGAGTTTTTATATTTCTGAGTTGTTAACTATAAATTACGCATGATTTTCAGTAGATTAAAATTCTTAAGTAGAATGTTTTGTTCCTGACAACATGGGATATTAAGCTAGTGTGGGCCAATCCTCACTTCAAATATATTAAAATGCTCGATAAAATATACAAAAATTTAATTTCATAGTCAAAATCAAAGAAAGAAAAAAAGAAAGGGAAACCACAGATGTCAAGAAGAAAAACGAATTCAAAGTCAGAGCAGCAAACTCCAGTTATCCTGTAGTAACCTGAAAAATGTGGGGTACCAGACCTGGATATAAGGGCTTAGGGCTGGAGGCTGGTGACCAAACATTTATACAGGGAAGAAAATATGTGACTCTCGACTTTAGAAAGTCAGGGAGTTGGAACTAGGACTTAGCCAAGATGGGCAAATCCATGACAAGGAAACTAAAAACAAAAAAATCCCAGTGGCCCCCAGAAGTTGCAAAGAAGCTCTGTACTGTATACTAGAGAGATTAAATCTCCCTTGGAGGAATAAAACCTGAAAGTGTGGGATCCATATTTTTAGCACCTATAGTACAGAAGTCCTCAAACTGGTCCAGGACTCACAAAATTTCTCAAACCCTGGCAAAAGAAAATGTACAACATCAAAGTGGAGTGACTCCCGCAGTTCAAGGCACTAAGATGAAAAAAAAAAAAAAAGAACATCCTATATCCCTACCCAAATGAGCTCATAATACACAAAAGAGATGAAGAAATAAACCAGCCTAAGGGAGAGCTCATAGACATAACAATGGGAATAATTTGTGTATTAAGAACTAGATATAACAGCAACTCAGAAAGAGAACACTAACTAAAATTAAAAAGTTGACCCCAAAAACATGATTCTTAAAATAAAAAATTGATATATGGGACCTCATCAAAATTTAAAACTTCTGCTCTGCAAATAGGCCCTATGAAGACAATGAAAAAATAAGCTACAGGTTGGGAGAAAATATTTGCAAACCACACATCCAAAAATGAAACTCTGTCTAGAATATATAAGAACTCTCAAAACCAAACAATTAAAGCATTCAACTAGAAAATGGGCCAAAGATATGAAGAGATATTTCAACAAGGAAGATATACAGATGGCAAGCCCATGATAAGACGCTAAACACCATTAGCCACTAGGACAGTGCAAAGCAGAACTACGAGACATCGCTACACTCTCATCAGAATGCTGTTGAGGATATGAAGAAAGGGCATCACTCACACAATGCCAGGGATATGAAATGATATAGTCACTCTGGAATACAGTTTGGTTATGTCTTTTGAAACTAAACATGCAATTACTTATGACCCAGTAAATTAACCCTTGGGCATTTATTCTAGAGAACTGAAAATGTAATGTTCACTCTGACCTGGACATGAAAATTCCGAAGTTTTATTCATATTAGCCCAAACTGGAGATAACCCAGATGTTCTTTAACTGGTGAATGGTTAAACTACGGTGGTATGTTCATACCATAGAATATTACTGAGCAATAAAAAGGAGCAAACTATTAGTGCAATATTAAGTGACACACAGTTTGGCTGGACCTCACGGGAATTACGCTGAGTAGAACGAGCCATTGTCAAAGGTTAAATTCTGTTTGATTCCATTTATATGCCCTTCCTGAAATAGCCAAATTATAGAAATGGAGAATAGATTTGTGGTTTGTGGGAGGTTAAGAACAGGGTGGGGGTAAAAAGGGAAGAGAATAAAGAATAAAGAATAGCGTGAGCCTTGCACTCATGGAACAGTTCTGTATCCTCATTGTGGTGGTGGTGGTTACACAAAGCCAGATGTGTGATAAGATAGCATGAAACTACACACATGCTCACACTTGCTTATAAAACAGATGAACTCTGAATTAAACAAAGGATTAAAGATATACAGAAGGAAAAGAAGCCATGATGATGAAAGCCTAATCAGGTTTCTCAGAGAAAGTAATGTGGTTAGAAATAAAATATGGTCACTGAAATTAAAAGCTTAAAAGGCAAGTTAAACACTGTATTAGACACAGCTGAACAGAGAATTTGCTACCTGGGAAACAGAGTTGAATCAATTGCACGGAATGTACTAGAGAAGGAGCAATGAGAGGGAAAATTCATGAGAGAAGTTAAGAGAGAGGACACAACAGGAAGATACTATACACCTCTAATGGGAGTTCCTGAAGGGGGCGGGTGGTGGGGGCGGGATAATGTTCAGAGATGATAGATCAAAATCTGCCATGTTCAAAGAAAGGTGGAAATTCTCCCATAGAGGGACCAGGCAGAAAACCATCCACACACAGACAAATGATGGTAAAACCACAGAACACCGGAAAGGGGGTCTCAAAAGCAACCAGAGGGAAAGGACGTATTACCACAAAAATAAAATAAACTAAATAAAATAAAAACTATTAGGCCGACGGCGTATTTCTTATTAATCACAATAGGGCCTTGAAGATTAGGTTAATGCCTTCAAAGAGCTAAGAGAAAATAACTATTTCACTTAAAATTATATGCATAACTAAAGTAGTTTTTAAAATAACATTGAAATGAAGTCATTTTCAGACAAACAAAAGAAAGTTTATTGCGCACAGGCTATCACTGGAAGATCTATGACAGTTATTTCTTCCGGGAGCATCAACAGAAAGAAACTGAAACAAAAATGAAGAAAGGAGATGAGAAGGAGAGAGCGAGTGAGAGAGAGAGGGATAGAGTTGAGAGATAATTTGGTAAACATATAGCTTAAATCTATGTGAATATTAATTGTAAAAACAGCATTAATAATATTGAAGACTAGGTGGGGGATAGAAACAAATATCAAATAAAATTCCAGCCAAGAATAACATGTCAAAAGGGAGGTGGTGACCAAATTTAAAGAATCTAAGTTCTCTGTGTTATTTGGGAAGAGGGCGGAATTATTGGATAACTTGGTAAACATTTTAAAGGCAACTGTGCATGTTAAAAATGTACACCACAATTTTTATCATATAGAGTAAATGTTAAAGCAAAAAGTATTATTAGTGATAAAGAGCATCATTATTTAATAATAAAAGGGATAATTCTCTATTTTGTTTGAGGCTGTGTTTTCACTGTCCAAAAAATTTCTGGCATATAGAAGGAGCTCAGTATATGAATGGCTGAATTAATTAAGTCATGAGGAAAATACAGAGCTAACAGTATAGACTTAAAATACAAAGAAAACAGAAATTAACAACAGTTGAAGAGAAAAATTGACCAATCAATAATAATACCAGTAGATTTTTCACATTTCTCACACTGGAAATAATAAGATCAAACAAAGTTAGTTAAAGATACAGATGATTTGTATAACTGACTTAATAAATTTGATCTAATGGAAAAATAGAGGACCCTATACCCAACAATTATAAAATACATAATTTTTCTATATTATTTACAAAATCATATGGAAAACATTTACTAATGTGAACTATGTACTAGACCATAAAGGAAGTCTTAAATATGGAAGAATTTATATAGAGAACATGTTTTCTGAGCACAATGTGATAAGGTTAAAAATAAATAACAAACAAAAATATTTTTTAAGGTTTGGAAATTTTAAAACACACTTTTATCAATTTAGTCTTCAAAGAAGAAATAATTATGAATATGAAATACATAGAAAATAAATAGCAATGAAAACATTGCATATCAAACATGTGCAAATAGTACAAAAGAAAAGTTATTGCATGTACATTTTAAAAAGAAAAATAAATCTACTGAATTAAGTTTCTAAATGTTAGAAAAAACTATAATACAATAGTTAGAAAGTAACTATAATACAATAAAAAATTCTTTGACAAAATTAATGGCAATAAATTTGAAAACAAATGACATGTATTTTTAAGATAAATTGTTTAATTTATCTTAAAATATTACTAAACCTGTCATCATAAAAGAAATTGAATAGTTAAATCTACCATAAAGAAAACATGAGGTTTATATTATTTTACAGGAGAGTTCATTTCCAGAAAATAAATTCAAAAATAGAAAGTAAGGAGGTTAGGTTAGGAGGTTAGTCTATCCCTTCATACCAACACCAGACAATGCCTGTACAAGAAAGGAAAATGTAAGTCAATCTCGGTTGTGAACATAAACGTAAAAAATCCTAAACAAAATAACAGCAATCCAAATCCAGGAATGTAGCTCTCTAAAAAACTGTGACCAGTTGGGTTTATCACCTAAACACAATGGTAAATTACCATAAGAAAAATCGATTATCTTGTTTCAATACATTAATAAATCAAAGGAGGAAAACCACACAATCATCTCAGAGGATACAGGAAAAGCAGTCAATAAAGTTCAATATCCACTTAAGATTTTTTAAAAACCCACAAAACTCTTAGCTAACTAGAAATAGAAGGAGACTTCCAAACCTGAAAAGGAATATTTACCAAAAACCTACAGCATACATTACAGTCCGCAGTGAAATGTTAGCAACATTTCTCCATTCGGAGGAAAAGACAAGGATAACCATTATCGCCACTTCCATTTAACATTGCCCTGGAGGTCTTGGGCAATGAACAAATACAATGTGCAGGAATGAGAGTCAAAACCACGAGAGCGGATCGTGCAGAAACAAGGCTGCCATAGCGTCTGAATCCTAGTTGCTTCAAATTCTCCGTGTGGTCATTCTGACACCTCTGCCACATCTGAGTCTAGTCCTGTTGCTGGCTCTGTCTCTTCTAATTGTGTTTTTCTGTCTTTTAGTGTGCCTTGCATTTTTTTGTTAAAAGCCAGACACAATACATGCATAACTGGAGTAAACAGGCCTCTAGTGTCCAGTTTTATACGTATCTGGTCGGGGGTCATGCTGCATTTGCTGTTTGCAACAGCTGTGGGTGTTGGGGGCTAAATTTCCCTCTGGTGTCCTTGTTTCTGTCTGCACTGATGTCTTTAGGCTTCTCTGGAGACTTCTTCTTAAATAGCCTCTGAGACACACAGCTCTTTCGGCTGTATTCCCGTTATTATACAGAGGCCTTTTGGATGTGGGTCAGGGGAGAAGGGGAAAGGATTGTACAAGAATACTTAAATAAGTATAAAATCCAACTTTTAGTAAGCCCATGCCACTGGGCTGTAACCTTCACAAGTGCTCCCCAGTTTTGTTTTTTGTCTTTGTTGTTGTTGTTGTCCTTGTGTTTTGTTGTTCCGCCGTAGGCGAGACAGGAAGGTTAGAGGGAGCTGGAGTCCGTTGGGTTTTCCCTTCCTTCAGGTTGGTTAGTCTCTCGTAAAACCCAGGTCAGGAGGGCTGTGGTAAAGTAAGTTTCTTTTGAGGGCAGGCTTTTTAAAAACAGCATGCTCCGGGCATACGTATTTCAAAACAGAGTTTAAAATGTTTGTACCAGGACAGCAAACTCACGGTGGAAAGACAAGTTCTGTGCGGGCCAGGGTGTGGGGAAGTAGGAGCTCTCGTACGCTGCTGGTCGGTGTCTAAGAGAGCAAACCTCTGTGAAGGGCATTTTCGTGTTAGCCAGCAGAACTGAACACTGACGTATTCAAGGCCCCAGCAAGTCCCCGCTTACATCTCCACTCTATCCTGTTTGCCTTTTGCAATGTGTGATTTGCGTGGATGGCTGAAAAGCAATTGTGGTTAAAGCTGTTAGTAATTTAGCACCAATCGAGGCTGTGGTATCCAACTGTCCTGGCTGTCACCGTATTCTTTACTGGCAGGCACTTGAAATAAAGTGATCATCATTATCATAACCATCATCCAGTTTTACTGAAGAATTCTATTGGTGAAGCAGTGAAATTTATTAATAAATTGCATTAAATTTCAACTCTGGAGTACATGTCCTCTTAACGTTAATCCTCCGTGTAATGAAATGGAAACTACACACAAACGCTTCTGCGCACCAAGGTATGACGGTCTCTCGAGGAGAAACACGTGCATTTGTTGAGCTGTGAGCCGAGCGGGCTGCTTTTTTCCACGGAATGCCACTGCTGCTTGAAAGAAAGACTGACAAACCACGGTTATTCAGGCTTGGGAATTTGGCAGGCATTTTCTCGCAAATGAACAAACCGAGCCTGTCACTTCAAGGAAAGCAACTGCCGGCATCTGTTGCCAATGATAAATTTTGAGCTTCGAAGCAAAACTCAGAGTTTTGGAAAACTTGCGTCAACTGCCATGACCTTGGCAGTTTCCCAATTTTTAGAAACTTGTATGATCCAATCAGTGGTGGTATAAGTAAACATGCTTTTTTGATATTGTATAATGAACTCTGTCAACATCGGTAAGACAGGCATAATTCAGTGAACCAATATTTTTCAAAAGACCAAGAAAGATCAATGGGTTTTAGTGATACAGAAATATGAAAAGTTCATTGATACAATTTCAGAATCCACATTGCAACAAACCTTTAAGAAACTCTTACGTGTTGACTTTTGATTTATTATCTTTGATGAAGAATATCCAAAATTACCTAACAAGACTATTAAAATACTCCTTCCTTTTCCAACTATGTATGGATGTGAGGCCTGTTTTTCCTCATATACTTCAACCAGGGCAATATATTGCAACAGATTGAATGCAGACGCAGATATAAAAATCCAGCTGACTTCCATTAAGGCAGGCATTAAAGAGATTTGCAAAAATGCAAAACAATGACCTCACTAATATTTGTACTTGGTAAATTTAGTTATTTTTTAAAGTTATGTATGCTAAAATGTAGTGAGTTTATTGTTATTTTTAGATGAATAGTAAATACATATTTTTTAATTTTCTATTTTAATTTTACCACAAATATCAATAAATAAAATCCACATAAACAAAAGCTATCTGGGGTCTGTGATAACTTTCACAGTGCACAAGGACCCTGAGAACAAAAGTCTGAGGAGCATTTTCCTAGTGAAAAACTCTCCCGTGTGCTCCCCAGCAGACACATGCAAGACTATTCATTGCAACGATGTCTGTAATTCAAAAAAATTAAATCACTTAATATCTACTACTAAATACATTTTGATATAGTCATGTAATATGATGTCTCTCTGCAGTTATTAAATGAATGAGCTAGAGTTTAGGGTATTCATGTGGATGGGTGAGATTTTAAAATGTTGCAAAAGGACAGGTACAGAATGATACCACTCACATACCTTGTACAATCAGAGAGGATATTATTGCTTATGGACACATTCGTATGTAGTCAGAACATACCCCCTTGAATGTGGATACATGGGAAGATACCAACCCTGGGATGCTAGTAAGGAGTGAGGAGTGGGGCCGGGGAAAGCAAAGGAAGGTTCAAATGTATATATGAATTATTAAGAATAGCATGATATAAATGACACAAAGTTAATGTTTACTTATCTGGGCCATAGATGTTACTCTGTACACATCTTTGTATTTGAAACATTTCCAATATTAAAATATACTTATTTTTTAAATGCCTCGGCAGTTGCTCTCATGAGCAAAAAATTCAAGGGTCTGCTTCCCAGGGGAATACATTTTCTCCATCCAGGGCTGGACAGCCAGCTGTCTTGCTTTCTGCCGGCTGCTAGTTGACCCTGATAGATGACTTGGGATATTTGAAGGGTATAATGTCTTTTCTCTCCACAAAGCTCTTGATCCTGGGTTCCCAGCCATGGCTGCAAAGGAAATTCTCCCTCTGATTCCTTACAGAACTCCTGCAGCTGTTAGGCAGGGCAAGACGCCAGCACACCCAGAGAACTTGAGCGGCATCAGCACAGTTCCCACTTGGGGCAGGACTCCCAACACACAGTATCCTGTTCCTTTTCCTTTTCCTCCTGAAGCCAGAGAGCAAGCCTTTGATTCATGTGGCGATGATATCATGTAGCCTGGTGGGTGTAGCTGGGCTCTGGGCTTGCATCTGGGAGGCACCTAATTCCACTGGCACTCCCAGGAGTCTCCTGAGCCCCACTGGATAATTTCATGGTAGCGCTGATATTTTTACCTTTAAATTTATACATTCAGCCCAGAAGCCACTCAGCTTCCCGGAATTTTTATTAAGAATACCCCCAGCAATAATTTTCAGACTTCATAGCCTCTGATCAGGAGGAGAGAGCTTGATATTCTGGTTTTGTTTCTGTTTGAAGAGCATATGCCCAAAGGAATTGTACGTGTCCCAGATTCAACACAGCTGTTAATTAGAGCTGAGAACACTTGGTTGACCCCTGTGTGGCTAATTGCTAGAATTGAGAAGCGTCTCTAAGGGCCTCATATGATAACAACTGAAAATTGTACTGAGCATCACCTAACGCTTCTGGAACCAGTTCAGGACGGGAAGCAATCGGCTCCCTGCGGTTCCTGGCGCGGGAGAGGCAGCTATGTGCTGAAGGAGCAGTATTAAGGATCCTCTTCAGTGATTAAAACACCCACATTTCACTTTGGATGTGAGACTGGAGGCAGTGTGCTCAGAAGGGCTCGTCGGAGAGCTCAGAACTGTGCAGCCCAGCACACGCAGCCTACACGTGGCTTTGGCCAATCCTCCAACATCTCACCTTGGTGCCAGCACCACCGCCACCTCCAGGACAGTTCTGAGGCACGGAATGTGAGAAGACTCCTGTCGGGACCCTGGACCAGCCTCTGAGGTGCAGCCTGGTGCAACTGCCTGTCTCCCCATCTTACAATGACAACAGTCCAGCTCTGACAATGAGAGAAATGTGTGGAAATCACCCTGTTTCCCACCTGGTCCATGAGAGGTGATCACTTCCCCGCCCTCTGTTTGCTCGGTGGGCAGAGAAGACAGTGAAAATAACCAGAAGCAGAGAGGTTGGCTGACACAGAGGGCGAGAGATGGGCCTGGGCGGGAAAGAAGGGGAGATAAAGAGGTGAGAAAATTAAAGCTGCAAGTCAGAAAGAAGCCCAGGAGGACAGTGGTTAGGGAGGGGAGACTGGAGAGACAACGTGGGCAGAGGGAAGGCATGAAGGGGGAAAGAGGAACGTAGGAGAGGAAAGGAAAAGACAGGTCAAAAGGAGCCATGAGAGAGGAGGCCCTTTCTCCCGTCTCCCAGCTCCCGGGAGAGAGTGGGAATCGGCGGGGCTGACTGTGAGTGTTTTGGCCTTCTCAGCCAAGAGGCCCAGAGCATATCCCAGATAGTTCAGTGCTCTGGCAGACTCCACTTTCTCAGCCTGGCCCAAGGAAGGTCGCCTGGAGCCAGCAGTGTAAGAAGAGATTCGTGATCCTTTTTCCAGAAGACACCCAACCCATGGGTCCCATTCTAGGAAGTGACCATAGCACAAAACAACCTAGAGTCAGCTTTGTCCAGAGCTGGGGAGGGAGAGACCCAAAGGGAGCCGGAGGAAAAGAGATCAGTTTCATCTTCTTCTAGTTCCAGATTGCCTGCGAGGGCTCCCTGCTCCAGGGAGAGCCAGGGGCCCCACGTACCCTGAGTTTCCAATGGGACCTTCCTCCTCCTAACAGACACCTCTCACTAATGAACAGATAGGGAGGGTGCTAGGGTGCTTGGCCCCTGGTGGGCAGTAAGGGGGGTGGGGCAGAGACAGGGAAGATGAGCTTGGAGGCTGTCTGCAGACAGCACACTGGAAAAGAAAATCTAGCACACGGGAATCACAATGTGTGACACAGAAGAGCATCAAATGGTTCCTAAGTGGGCAGGGCAGGCTCAGAGGCTATGGAAAGTGCAAAGGGTGGCCACGAGGGCTGGAGGAGTCAGGGAGGGTTCACAGTGGAGGTTGGGCTGGAGGAGAAGCAGAGGCCTTGAGGTCACACTCATCCAGTGGCAGAAGTGCCTTTTACCTGCTCGCACTTGACGGGAAAGCCCACATTGGAGACCAGTCACGGTGCTTCATTGCCACACTTTACACAGAGCTTCGTATTTTGAGACTTCTCATATCAATTTTCATAATTGCTCCTCACAAGGCTTTTAAGAAATATGTTTCATTTTCAGAATTGGGAAATATCTTAGGTTTTATATAGTCCAGGCTCCATGCACATTTGAGGAAGTACTTCCCAGAAAGGTCAAGTGACTAACTCGGGGTTAAGTCAGGGTTAAGTAGCTCCAGGACTGGAACTCAGTGCTTATTTTGCTGCTTCAACAGACTTAACAGAACTGTATAAATGCATTTTGTCTTCATGTATGTGGAATTATTTCCCATAATAGAGACCTATGCTTAAAAAGAATAATTTTATGCTTTATTTCCTTCCAGTAAAAGAAACACATGATCACTGTAGGAAATTGAGAGAATATAGGTAAGACAAAAAACTAAAATCACACAAAATCACAGCATCCAGTTCATCAACTATTTGAAAATCATTAAAAGTAGGTATTTCCTTCATTTGACTCTTATATATAGGTGGCTGAACCTCAGGAACAAATGTCTCTGGGCCTTTTTAAGGAGAAACATGCTAGAAAAGATAATATGGTAGAAAGGGCTTATGATTTGGAGGCCAAAGATCTAGGTTCAAGCCCTGGTCAGTCATTACTAGCTGTGTGATCTTCTATAAGTCGATCAACTTTCCTGTACTTCAGTTTCTGGTTTGCAAAATGATGGCGTTTCAACGATCCGCTTCTTAGCTTGCTAAAATGTCTTTTCTGGGACTTCAAAATCAAGCATTGTAAGCTTAGAACAATTAATTAAAACAAAACAAAACAGTGTCTGATGTTTTTAAAGGAATGCAACATGTTGAAATAGGCCTCTTCCTTTCTCAGGGTTTTGGCCGAGTCTCCAAAGCTGGGAACAATAGGTTTGTGTCTCCGCCACTCGCACACATGCTAAGCGAGATGCAAGAGTGTCTAGGCAGGACTTGGAGACAGAGTGGCCTACAGCTGGCTCTGTCACGGTTTGACCTTCACACACCTCCAGGCTTTGGAAGAGAAGGCTCAGAGGAGGGACCTAGAGGCAGCCTTCTGAATGCACTGGAAAACGTCCCTATGGAAAGGCTGGCTCGTAGTACCTCGGGCAACAGAGCAAAGCCAGTGGGTCCCAGAAGGCACAGGCTGCACTTGCAGAGACAATAGAGAAGTTTGTGCCAGGAAACATGAGGAGAGTTGGACTTGAGTTATCTTATAGACTCTATGACGCCCTTCTAGATCATTCCACCAGAGGAGACACTGTGTGGGGTGGTCTGCTGGAAACCAAACGATAGAAGGGGAACTTTAAGAGCCTAGCTGATTTGGGCATTGTCCAAGCAGTGCTATAGTAGGTTATCCAGGGAGGAAGGATCTCTTAACAAACCCTCAAAAGTCCACACTGGAGAAACACCCCTGATTACAATGGCAAGGACCACAGAGGACCTTGCCTCTTATCCTCTAACCTCCCCACTCTGTACCTGGGCCTAGCTAGTGCAAGACGAAGTGAAACAAAGAAGAAATGACTACGAACCCCCTCTTCGTTGTGTTTGCAAGTCTAGTTGTGGTCCATACTAGTGGAAGAGAGAACCTGAACTTGGATAAGAAATTGAAGTTTTGATATCAGAATGGACTGAACTTTTTAACCACTGAAAGCCAGAAAACCGAGGATCGAGGAGACAGGTTTGAGAGGACAGTTCTTAAGGGCCAATCGCAAGACAGGGCAAAATTGTTCCTGCTTGAATCTTCCCAAGTCCTGCTTGTTTAGGATACTAGTCACAGGAGGATGACCTTGATGAGAATTGATTGCAAAGGTGGGGTGGGGGGTGGAGAGACTGGTGGCCAGATCCCGGTTAAGAGACTGCTGTCTAGAAATTAGGCAATAAGACAGTGAGGGCTGAGGATACTTCTGAGGGGAATCTGTCAGGAATTAATGACTGCTTAGATGCAGAACAAAAGTCAGGTGGGTGACTCATGCAAGCTTTTAAAGTTTCTCGCCTGAGAGACTGGAAGACGGTGACTTGATGGATGGCGATGCCACTTCTATAGCTAAATATGTGTTCTAGAAAGATCTCACGCTTAGGTCAGCGATGCCACATTTTTTGGAACTCTTCAAGTGAGTTCTAACTGAGCCATGGCTTCTGAGCCAATTTATGAGTCACATAAAAAATCAATCTCATCCCTTTTCATTTATCTATTTTCATTTAATCCATCATTTGACAAACTTTTGTTAAGTGTTCCATCTATGTCATTTACTGTGCTAGTCCCTGCGGAGAAAAATTAGCAGGACAAAAGCTCTGTGCTCTAACTGCTCAGTCTGTCTGCTCCATCTACTCCAGCTAAATATTGGAGTAACACTGGGGTTTTTTGTGGCTTTATCCCACTCCAACTCTCTTATGCCATTGCTTTTATGTAGAAAAGAGCAGAGCATTATGTAAATTGGGTATGTGCCTCCTTAAGTACATGACCTTATTTCCATTTGTCCACTTTCAATTTTGGTTTACGTCCTATAGAATTTAGGCTGTATGAGAACATGGTCCAGAAATTTGATCTTTGTCCAAATTTGCACTTTCTAAATATAAGCAGATACTCAGAATCAGTCTAAAAATTATTGGCACAAAATGTACCCAAACAGGCCCATACAACTGTGCTCTCTCTCTTTCTACCTCTCACTCTCTCTAACATATGCACACACACACGTATATATTATACCAGTAAGATTTTGTTCAGCTCTGGCTGGTGTGGCTCAGTGGATTGAGTGCTGGCCTGAGAACCAAAGGGTCACAGGTTCAATTCCCAGATCAGGGCACATGCCTGGGTTGTGGGCCAGGTCCCCAGTAGGGGGCGTGTGAGAGGCAACCACACATTGATGTTTCCCTCTCTCTTTCTCTTTCCCTTCCCCTCTGTCTAAAAATAAATAAAATCTTCAAAAAAGAAGATTCTGTTCAGTCTGGTAACAATAGATGTCTAGGATTCAGGATATCAAAATTTGGAGCTAAGTCTTCTAAGGTACATAACAATTAGAAAGAATCAGTAAGAGGTTCATTCTTTTCAGAAGTCTACAACTTAGTAGGAGAGATAGATACATTTATAAATAGGCAGATATAATATAAAGAAAACTATGAAATACTATCATAAAAGAAAAAACAAATTAACAAGGAAGAAAGAATCTACAATAATGCCTTGTACTTATGTTGCTTGTTTTTTGGACCTCAGGTACAGATCTGAGTTAATCATACCCTTCAATTTATTCAACAAAATTCTTTGAGCACCTACCATGTGGCAGGCACCTTTCTAGGCACTGAGGACATGCAGCTTTTCTTCAAGCTGGGGACACAGGCAGTCAGTAAACGAGTACCTGAAAGCAGTGGCAATGGGAAGAATTAAAGCAGGGAGAGGAAGTTATTCAATGGCTCTTCAGCTGAGTGATCAGAGATAGCTTCTCTGAGGATGTGACCTTTAAGCAAGACCTGACCAACAGGAAGGAGCCCACCCTGAGAAGGGGAATCGGAAGACCAGGGGAACAGCCACTGCAAACGAATGAGCTTCACGTGTTGCAGAGACTGAAAGGAGGCTTGCGTGCCTGGAACACTGCGGGCCAGGTGCTGAGCCTGGAAGGAGATGCGGCTGGAGAGGTGGGCACTGACCTGATAACGCAGACTAAATTTTAAAGTAACGTAAAGTTTGGCTGATCCTTCATTGCTCATGCACACACATGCATGTGCACACGCACACACATGCACACAGAAGCTTCCAAAAATGCGTCAAGCATTGGCATAACTGCTGGAATCTCTGACGACTCTGGAAGAAATAACATTCATTTGGATCAAGTTTAAAGACTCATTATTTTATGTTCACATCGAACACTTAATTTAACTAGGGAAGTGTAAGAACAAAAGATAGTTGCAAACTATAAATGAACTCCGAGCATTATCAATAGTGTCGTTGAACAGAGTAGAGGAAAAGCCATGGGCTCCTAAAGAACAGTCTGAAAACGAAACTGCATTATAGCAAGCAGGGCGGGTGGAACGATGCCAATTACGGGATTGTTGAAGAATGGCAGTTTTCGCTATGTTTCTCATTAGACTGGAGAAGATTAAGCCATATTCTCATCATTGGTTTGGGATAAAGCCACTGTCTTATTTTGTACTGTCATTTTCCCCAACCCCCACTCCACAGGTGTCTCTTCTAATATTTTTTGGAATATATGTGCTGAGAGGGATATGTATCTTCAATAAATACATGAGTTGTTTTCAATGAGTGTGATTTTAATTAGCCAATATGGAATTGTTCTATGATATTGTTCTGTCTTATTTAATTACCCAGGAGTATTTTTAGAAGTCTGTCCATGTTTCTCTGCATGTCTCTAATTCACCACTTCCAACAGCTGCAGAGCATTTTCTGATAGGATCCTTCATACTTTACTTACCCGTTCTCCTAGAGGTGGACACCAAGTGGCCGCACACAGTTTGTGTGCAAGGGATAGTCTCGTAAAGGTCGCCCTGGGGGCTGAGGTTACAGGACCGTGAAGACAATTCTCACTCAGCTTCTCTTGGTAAGGTTGGATCGCTCTCCCAAATGAATGCACTAGTCCCCATGCCCACTGTATTTTCCTAAGTGATTCATACAGAATACACTGAGATATAGTCAAGGTCAAACAGATAGTAAATCTCAGGATCAAGAGCCAAACCTTCCAATTCAGTTCTGATGCTTTTCCCATTGGGCAAACGCCTTTCCGAGGACACCTACCCTTACCCACTTACCCACATCAATGGGCTCAAACACAGATGCAAAGTTTCACTATGTTACCCCATCAGTGGTATCATTATCCTTCACAGCTCCTCATTCAACAATTATTTTTGAAGGGCAGTTACAGGACACACTGCTTTTTATCTCCATAAGGTCAACATTTTATTTCCTTTGATCATCAAAACACCTGTGCTGAGCAGGTGCGCATTAGGAACCAGCTCCTTTTCTTTGAAGGAACTTAAAATCTAATTTCCTCTCAAAACCACAGTCAACATTAATTCAGGTTGCAGATTTTCAAAAACTTTCTGTGGTTCTATTTTCTTGCGCCTGTATTTCATGGCTTCAGAGTTCCTCTAAATGGATCATTTTACCTGGTACCTGGTCCCTATTTTCGGAGACTACAAACTTCCTCAAACTTCAGGGCCCACATGCTAGAGTCGTTTTTGAGGACAGTTGCGAGGCTAGCGGCCAGGGCCCAGTGTGTGCGCAGCGATTTTGTTGGGAGCACGATGTTCTCTGAGTGAATATGGCAGAACCATAAACTGGGTCAGTTTTAGTTGTGATCATTTATGCCCTGGGGTTTGAAATAATTACTTTCTTAGACATTCGGTTCCTGGATGAAATTTTTAAATTTTAAAGTTTGATTTTTTTAAAAGGCAAAATAAAAATTCTCTAGCAGAACTGCATCACCAACACGTTAAGGAATTGATGACAAAAAATAACCTCCCTGCAGAGTGCATGAACATGACGTGCAGACTTGGAAAGGGAGAACTCACCGCAAGTCCGTGTGAAAGGGAAGGACATCAGCAATGAACTTGGGGCCCGCCTCTTGACTTGACTGCTATCAGAAGGCTGTCCCACAATTTAGGTAGAAATAATAAAAATTAACTTATGTTTCTAACGTTGAAGGAGCAATATTCAGACTAGCAAAGGGAAAGTAAAAAGAGGTGTTAGATTGGAGATACACCTATATAACTGTTCTCTCTCAAATTTAATCTTTAACGATCTGTTTCAGTAATTGCCTGACTGTTAGGTATAGAGTTGTAATAAGCTTCTCTTGTTTGTTTAAAGAGAACTACTCTTAAAAAAAAAAAGGATGTCCCATACATCAAAAAATATCTGACACTATTAAATAAAGAATTACTTCAAAAGCTTACCATTGACACTAGTCTTCAGATCAAATTAATTTCCTAGAGGCAAGTTACAAGTGAGAAGAACCCAGCACGAGGTGTTCTTAACATCTTCCTTTAGATCCTGAGATGGGCTCTGCACTTGGTACAGATCTACTCTGTGCACAATCAGGGGGGCCGACTCTGCCCTCTCAGAAAAGAAGTTGTCCTAGTGCCTGAGGGAAGAAGCCACTCAGTTGCTTCGAAAGAAGACCGTAGAAGCTGGGACTTACCCTGGGACAGGTCAGCAGCAACCAGCGCTGCAAGGTGGAAGCTGAGAGCACCGGCAGATTTTCATGCTGGGCCTCTAAGCCCAAGGCCATTGTTAAAAGTCTAGGCACCGAGGGCCTAATTCAATCTGCAAATGTGTGTTTTTGTTTCAGCTGCAACATGTTGGTGTTTAATTTATTTGAACGTCTTAGCTGAGGCATGAAGTGAGCCCAGCAACCTCCACTCCCAATTGTTTTCATGCCCCTAACTCCTTTTGGTTGCCTACCTGGCCCTGAAATCTATGGAGTATGCGACCATACTCAATACTGAAGCATACATGCTTGTCTGTTTAAACAAACATGTTGTCTTGGAAAGATGGTTTTGTTTTGTGGTCCCAAACATCTGCTTGCCACCCGCTCACACCATGGTCCCACACGTCCCCTGAAAAAACATGAGGACTGACACTGTGGGCGTGTCAAGGCAATAATGCAGATAAAAGCCATTGTAGACTAGAATATAAACTCCGTAAGAGAGGAGACATTGTGTTGCTTTTAGGTCTCCCCGAGATCTAAAACTGGTACCTGGGAGGCAGTTAAAAAATCTGTGGAATGAGTGAGTGGAGGAACTGCAGCTTCTACTCTCAGTGTCTGCAAAGCCCTGAGTTTGGAAGTCAGTTACAGAACTTCTTAGCGCTCCGTACTGTTTGCTGTCAATCTGAGCTAACGTGTACCTGCTGTGTCAGATAAGACAGGAAGAGCTGAGAATGCAGACCTGCATACCCTGTAAAGCAGCCTGCGCAGGAAAGGGGGTGGTGTTTGACACCGGGGTGACATAAACCAGAGAGGATGGCAGGGAGGAGACCACATCTGGTTTTTAAATTAGTTCTGGAAGGAGAGAAGAAGGCAGAAAGGGGCCAAAAAGACGGTGAGATGTGATGACAAAGCTTCTGTCCCATCGATCCTTCTGTTGATTACCTTGTCCAACATTGTCCAATAGAAATACAATATAAGCCACATATGCGATCTTAAATTCTCCAATGGCATATGAAAAAAGTAAAAAAAAAGGAACAGGTAAAATTAATTTTAATAATATATTTCCTTTAACCCAATACATTAAAAATGGAGTCCTTTGAGTATAGGCACTAGCTGTCTTTCCAGAGCTCAACAGCAGCATGTGGCCAGTGGTTACCTTATTGGCCGGCATAAATCTAAAGCTCCAGGGGCCTCCCAGCACCCTGCTCAGGGACCGGAGCCTCTGGCCAAAATATTTTCCTCCTTGACTCTGGGTCCTCCTGCCATTCTGCTTCCCCAGCCAGACAAAGTCTTACTTGCTTTTTCCATCTTGTTTTCTCCCTGGCCCCAAAGAAGGACCCGACCTGCAGCACTGTGCTTTGTCTGACCCGCTCTCGTGGGAGACAGTGAGATTCCTTCCCGTCTCCCTGTTTCATCTTTGTGTCCCCTGGCATTTCGCACTGTGCCTGGCGCATCTGACCGCGCATCTCACGTGTGGGTGGCTGCAGGGCACACAAAGGGGAGGGAGGTCCTGAGGCCGCAGCTGCTGGTTTCGAGGAAGCGCCTTCCTGGGTGCTTCCTGGCAGCGGCAGCAGCTATGTCACCAGGCCAGTTCTGCGGTGTGTTCTGAGACTTGTTCCTGGATGCTTAGCCTATAGCCTGTTCTTCCAGCCTTTCTGATGCTCATAAGAGCTACCTAATAAAGCCCTTTCTGCCTAAACTAGTTAGTATGGATTTTATTGTTGGAACCAAGAACCCCACCCAATTTTAGTTGACTATAGTATCAGTCGTAGGGTTTTGCTGTACTGCTTAGCATGCTCTACCTCTTTATCTGATTTGTCAGCTTTAAATGAAGTCTTTTGATGTCCTGGCTACAAAAAATTAGGAAATCAGCATATTTATCCTCCTCAATTTTTATTACACAATTTCCCTCTGACCCCAAAGTTCCCAAGTTTGATAACTTTGTAGGTAATTCTAATAACCAAATCCAGACTTCTTGGTGCCCAGTGGTCTGTGTATCACTCCCACAGATGGGATTGTTTTCATGCTTGCCCCCTAAGAAGGAAGAGCAATGGGGGTGGGGGCAGGGGAATCCTTCCAGTGAAACTCAAACCCACTCTGTCCAGCAGATTACCCAGGCCTGGGTATGTCTCTCAGGGGGATAATGAGAAGATAGAGGACTACTCACTTTTTCTCTGCTGGCTGGCCCCTGGCTTGTATGTTTGGCCAGTAAAATCTGACCCTCCAGGTACACTTCATGATGCTGAGGAGTTCGCTCCTCGCCCTGTTTCACAATTGGCAGTGGGAATGGAGGGACTTGCCTTGCACCACCATGAAGATCACTCCTCGGGACGGAGAAACCCAGCGGCCACCACAGAAGATCTCCGCGACTACGACTTCGTGAGTTAAAAAAAAATCAGTGGAGAAATAATTCCTGTAAGGGAAACCAAACATCACATGACAAACTGGGAAAAAATGCCTGTAATTTATGTCACAAGTGGCTTATTTCCTTAATGTAAAGAGTGCCTGCAAACCAGTAGGACTAACGCCCAATAGGAAAGTGGGCCCACGATGTGAACAGACGGTTTATAGAAAAGGAGTACAAAGGGGACACTAAGCCACATGATCCTTAAACACACGGAAGGGGGAAAATATTCCTTTAAAATGTGTGACTGTTCCACTTTCTCCTCTTGGAACAGCAGAGAACACAGTGTGTGGCGGGTGGTCCGCAGTGTCGATAGGACCTGAGGGGAGGGGCGGGCAGGAGCATCACTGGTGCAACTTCTAGGGAGGGCGATTCGGCAACATCAGTTCCAGTGATGCATGCACACACCGTCTTAGCCAGTGTTCCAGCATCAGGGGTTTATTCTGCAGGCACACTTGAGCATATACCGAGTTCTGTACACTGGCAGCATGGCCACAGCAACACATTTTAAATCACCTGAAAACGACAAGGAGAGTAAGAAATGGCTCAGCCGCTTATCCCCTGAACCTTGATATAGAGGAAGAGATGCTGCTTTCTGTGGTGACGATCCAACCCGAGGAGGAAAGGAGATCCACGCAGAGTGATTGTGTATTGCAGGCAGAGCTGGTGAGACTCAGAAAGTATAAACACTCATGGAGACCCGAGGTGCAAAACCAACGAGACCTTGCTGGGAACAGGACTTTGTGCAGGCCAGCTGTTGAGGTTCCCCTGACCCATTTGAGGCCACAGAGGAGCAGGGGCAGCAGCGAGGGAAGAAGGCTGCAGACCCACCACCCTGTCATGGTGACACTGGGTAGAGGGACAGCTGTCAGTGACACACTGCCCTGCAGCTGCTGACCTTCTTCTCCGAAGAGGAGGAGAGGAGACACCAGCTTGCCCACGCACACATGCAAGCCCTGCTGGGATCGTGAGGGCTAGAGAGAGGTTTGGTACGCCCCTCTGGTCCCTTCCCCACAAGTATTTCCGCAGACAGTTGTCTGGGCAGCAGGGCCCCCAGGAGACACTACTCATATTGTATTCTATGTGAATGGCGCCCCCTCTGGAGGGAATGCGATTTGGATGTTTTCCTTGGTAAAATGTACAGTGGGTCAGCCCTGCAGGAAAAAAGTGCCCTTACTTAAAGGTGAAAAATAATCAAAGATCTTTACGAAATATAAAACAAAGGAGGGAATCCATAGGAAAAATGATTGGCAGATAAAGAACTACAGTAGAAAAATCTTGCCACAAAGCCTGTGAAAATTATGACCAAATAAACTCTAGAAACTAAAGAAAAAAACGAACCGCTAGAAAAACAACCTATCTATAAGAAGCACTCAAAACAGAGATACAAGTGTTTGAGGAGAAAACGACAAGACAACTGAAGTTTAAAACTGAGTTAGCATCACATTTTTTTTATTTGAAGTAGAATTTATATGCAGTAAAGTCTTAGATGTATAGTTTGATGATTTTTTAAAAGGTAACCCCACCCTAGTAACCAGCATCCTGATGCAGACATGGAACATTACCAGCACCTAAGAAGGCTTCTTCCTGCCCGCTCCTAGTCAAAGGTAATTTGGCCCCTGTCATCGACCATCAGTTAGTTTTCTCTAGTGCTGAACATTTTATAAATGAAAACGTACAGTGGGCACTCTTACATGCCTCGGTCCTCTCACGTTACATTATGTCTATTATATTCTTCCCCATTGTTGTGAATAGGAGTAGTTCATCCATTTTCAACACTACGTAGTATTCCATTATATGAGCGTGCCACTGTTCATCCATTAACATTTGAGCTGTTTCCCATCTTTAGCTATTATGAAAACAGCTATGAACATGCTTGTACATGAGGAAAGCATAACACAGAGGATGAAGAAGAAGCAACTTTTCAGGATACTGGACAAAAGCTGAGAGCGAAGCTTGTCAGAGAGAATCACCAAAGTGGGAAGACCATGGTTCTGCACTGACAGACTGAGCTAAACCGAAGAAGCAGCTGGGCCTCGGATGGGTTCAAGGGCCAGTAGGAGCCACAGGAAGGTGATTGACCTATGAAATACCATTAGGCCCCACCTGGCTGAGAAAACCAGATCACAAGCCATAGACCCCAGACTTCAGCTGTGAAAACCATGAGGCAATGAGCACCCAGGAAGCCTTGAGATAAGCAGATAGTAGAGAGCATATCTGAAGTTCAAATGCAGGGAGTCCCTTCCCCCATCACCACAGGGGAGAAATAGCTCCTCTCCCCCTACAAATCCAGATCCAGCTTAGGAACAGCGGGAGGGCACAGATAGCTTTTATCCAGTAAAAATAAACACTAATATGTATTCAGTGCTTAGTGTGTGATAAGCACAGTTATAAGCCTTTGACATGTATTAATTCACTTGATTCTCTCACGTATAAGAGGTAAATATTATTATTACTCCCATTTTAAAGATGAGAATACTGAGGCACAGACTGGTTGAGTCGCATGCCTCAGGTGACGGAATCAGTGGTCGAGCTGAAACATAACTATAAGCAGTCTGGCTCCAGAGCCCATGCTGGAACCATTACATAAATAGATTATTTGAAACAGTCAACAAAGGTAAACCTGAATTTTTATAAATATGGAACTGGTGAACTATATTATGTTACATCCACGTGGAGAAATTTAATGCGCCCATCACAAAGAAAGAGGCAGCTGATATGGAATGATCTCCAAGATGTATTAAGTGAAAAAAAAAGCAAGTTACAGAAAAATGTGTTCTATGTTACCTTTATAATCAAAAGGTTTCATAAACACATATGCTTGTACCTGCATAGATATTTCTGGGAATGCACTCCGAAACTCACCACTCACAGTAGTTGCCACCTTGCAGAGAGGGACCAGGAATTCAAGTGATAAGAGCCGAGGAGAAACCGGCTTTTCATGCTATTCCTTTTGGTGTCTTTTGAATTTTGTACTATGTGTGTGTGTGTTACCTAATCAAAAACACATGACCGAAATTAATAGACAATAAAGAAAGCTGAGCAGCTTCCCGGGGACGGGGGATGATAAAGTCCACCTCAGCAGTTTGGGTGAGGCCGGAAGGAAGTTCACTAGAGATGACTCTACAAGTGAAAGGCGTTGCAGGGGGAAAAGAGCCAACACACATGACAGGACATTTCATTGGGAGGTTTGACGGACCCACCAAGTTTCGATAGATTCCGGATGCAGGTGTGAGGCTGTGTGGGAATTTCAAAGCAGGTGCCAAGAACAGGTTTGACTACTGACCCACATTCAGGCCCTAAGGTGTTGAGAGAGGCAAGAGGGAGGATACTGTGAGGAGGACTTCTTTGGAGGGAGCTATGAACCCTTCTGCTCAAACGTAGGGGAGCTTTAAAGCAGGACCCCCCAGAGACTCGATATGCACTCCTTGTAGGATTATGGGGCCTAGGACTGAGAAAGTTCAAGGGGCAAAGCTGCAGAGAAGAGGGAGCCAGGTGCCCCCCCCCGGCCCCGCTCCCCAAGATCACACAGCGGGACTTCTCCGGTTGTCCAGAGGACACAGGTAAAAAAATATCAACAGGAGTGGTGCCACGAGGAGAGCAGGTGCAGCCAACCAAAAGTGAGGGCCAAGGAGTTGTCAGCGAAGCCCCAGCAGTGGAAAGGATGCTGGACATACACAGTTGCCTATGAGCGTGCTTGCAACATTGCTAGGCCTTGAGAGGAAGCCAGCCAGTACTAGTGAGTAAATAGTTTCGCCCTGGTCCCTTCTCTCCTTCCTACCCTGTTCACTCAGTCCTGGCTCCCGCCTCCTGGCAGAGCTCCTGGCAGTCAGCAGATAACTGTGGGTGGGGGAGGGAACAGTGAGCACTGAGGAGCTATCTCCTCCTCCCGCCTGCCTTTCCCTGATCACAGACTCGCCTGCAACAGGCCTCAGCTGAAGGAAGGATGAGGTTATGTTTGTGACTTCAGGCCATCCTAAGGACTTTTCTTAACTGAGAGTGACCAGAAATGTGATGGAAGTACTTGAGTCTTCTCCCGGAGAGGAAGGCAAACACCCCGCCCCCGCCCCCCCATTCCACCAAGAGCTTTAAAAGGAGAATGGTAGATAAAAATCAAGTTGCTTCTGTGATCACAAAGCACAAGTCCTGCTTATTCAATGAGCCAGTTACACAAAAGGATTAATTAACAAGAGTAAATTCAAAGACCTAAATACAGCATGTGAATTTTTCATGATTTCTCATTCTAATTAACTGCTTATCGTGAATGCTTAGAGAGATCTATTAATACACATAAAATAGAGATTGAGCAAGACCTGTGCAGACATCAAGAGAAAGAATAAGAAGGCTATACATGTGTGTGGCTTCTCTCAATTATCCACACTTGAAGAAGACCGTACACGATGACAGAGTGTACACGGTATTTAATATCAACACACAAATTAAAATCAAAGCCAGTGGCCACTGCTCACCAGGTTCAAGCTCATACAGATGACGTAATTACATGCTTATGTCCATTATGCCACACGTAAGGAGGAATACTGAGTCACTCTTCTCTGGTTCCACCATGCTTCTCCTGGAGCTTCTCTCTTAAATGCTTTATAAATTTATTTATCCAAACAAACCAAGGAAAGTTGTCTGTGCCCCCATTTTTAGTTCACAAGCTGTCTTCTGCAGTATTTGGGGCCAAGCAACACATTTGATTTCTCCATGTAAAAATAAGGCTTAATTTTCTTAAGCCCCAACTCTTCTCTATTACCTCCTGAGATACAGATAAGTCTGTTGAACATTTTGTGTGCAGTTTGGAGACAGGTCACCAAAACTGTGAACTTATTCTTCATTTTAGTATGATGTAATAATCTCAGAAACTATGGCAGGGAGCACCCAGAGGTGGCTCTTCACCTTTCCATGTGCCTGAAATGAGCTGGTGGATATTCACATGAATTAATCAGAGAGACTGAGGTTGGCTATATCACACACAACTCAAACGTTAACTTTTAATCCTTGTAGGTTATCCAAAGACTACACAGTCAATTGCACAGGCATTTTATCTTTCGTTTCAGAACAATATACATCTGATTCTTTTGCAAAGCATGACCATCTTCGAAGCCAAAACCTCATTCTGGAGGTTTAGTTCTCCTGAAGTGGAACTTCGCATGTGCGATACTCTCCCTGAGTTGGAAAAGGCCTACGTGTTTGCAGTGAAAGGGGCGCAGGTCTTAACTATGAGCATCAAATTTCCCAAGTTTTTGCAATTTACAAATCAGACAAGGACTCATTTCCTAATATCCAGGGTGGGGCAAAAGTAGGTTTACAGTTGAGTTGTATGGAAATTGATAAAAAATACAAGGATAAATTCTGTGTTTCAGGTACTTACAACTGTAAACCTACTTTTTCCCCACCCTGTATAGAGTCCCTACAAATGAATAAGACCAACCCACAATAGAAAAATAGACATACCCCAAAAAAACATGAATAATTCCCAGAAAAGGGAATCTAAGTGGATCTTAAAAGAAAATGAAGATGCTCAGCTTCATCATCATAAGAGAAATAAAATTTTAAATGACAATACAATACCACTTTCACCTACAAATTGGTAAAAATCAAAAAGTTTTATGATATATCTCAGTGGGAAGGGTGTAGAAAAGCAGGTACTCACACCTGTTCAACTTTCTCAAGAGGACTATCTGACAATATAACAATTATGAGGAAGTTATGTATTTGTTAAAGCTTGCAGAACTGTATACTAAAAGGGGTAAATTTTGCTGTATATAATTATAACTTAATTTTTAAAAATGGAAAAGTTGATATTAGTCTCACAATAAATTCTATACTGCCTGTAAGAAGAAGGAGATGGGTCTATAGCAATTATTAGCTCATAAATTCTAAAATGTTTAAGTGAAAAAAGCAGACTGCAAAATGATATGTGTAGTGCATTCCTTTCAAGCAAAGACAAAGACACGCTTTCTCACGTGTTTGCATACATGCTCCTTCTCTAAAGTGCACACGCACCGTGGCTGACTCTGGGGGGTCAGGGGTCGGGGGGACTTAGTTTTCACTAGATTTACTTCCATAATGCTTGGCATTTTTTTAAAGCCATGTGCATATACTACTTTTTCAAGTGTAATAAAACCTTAATAAGTGGGGGAAAAATCCAAATACACATGTGCTCAACCCAAAAACTTATCCATGTTTTTGAGACTATAAGACACACTCCCCCCCCCAAATTTGGGAGGAATAATGGTTGTTAATGCTGCTGTTGAGTTCTGTTTATATTTACATTGGTGAAATATTATGTTATTTATGTTAAATATTTTACCACATTTTTTACTTCAAATTTTTTTTCCTTATTTTCCTCCTCTAAAACCTAGGTGCGTCATATGGTCCAAAAATAGGGTAACTTCTAGAAATTTATTCCAAAGATACGCTCACCCAAGTGTGGACTGGCATGTGTTCAACGTGGTTCACTGTTGCACGGTGTGTAAGAGCCGAAGACTGGCGATGACCTAAGTGTCCAACCAACGGGACACTGGTGAACACATGTTATTACGAAATCGTGGAACACAGCAGTCCCCCCATATCTGCGGCTTTTACAATTTCAGTTACCCATGGTCAACCATGGTCTGAAAATATTAATGGAAAATTCCAGACATAAACAATTCATAAGCTTGGAATTGAGTAGCGTGATGACATCTTCCGCTGCGATGCTGCATCCCGCCCTGCGGTGCGTCCCCGTGTTGTTCAGCATCTCCACGCTCCTGCCCCGCCCACCTCTTAGTCACTCCGCAGCCTTCTCCTTCATTGGGCAGACTGCAGATGACTGTGCTTGTGTTCAAGTAATGCTTATTTTACTTAATAATACTGCATTCGTGTAACTTTTATTATGGTATATTGTTATCATTGTTTTATTGTATTACTGTGCCTGACTTATAAATTAAACTTTATCAGGGGGATGCATGTGCAGGGGAAAACGTGGTATATACACAGGGCTTGGTACTGTCTGTGGTTTCAGGCACCCACTGGGGGTCTTGGAACGTAACACCCACCCTGCGGATAAAGGGGCTACTGTGCTTAGAGGCTATAAGAGAGAATGAGAAAGCTCCTTATGAACCAAAATCAAAGTACCTAAGTATGTGATGCAAGATAACTTAAGTTGCCATAAGAGGGGGAAGATAAACATTCATTTGCTTAAATATGCATAAAATCACCTTGAGAAAATAGGTCAAAGCATACAGTGGCTTGCCTCTGGGGAGGGAAACCAGGCATCAGGGGGAAGGAGCGGGAAGGAGAGATTTCACAAATATTTGTTTGCACTCTTTGATTTTTGAGCCATGTGAAAGAATTACCTATTAACGCAAACTCTAGATCTCCCTGGTGTGGTCTTACCAACATCGACATGCGACAGAGGGGCTCCCTGTGAAAATGACCTCCGTGTGGCACAATGTGTCCCTTACCATCAGAACGAAGTGGGACCCGCCTTACTGTTTCATTCACACTGAAATGCTCTGGGCCTGTTCCTGGGGAACGTCCACTGGACAGCCTGGCTGGCCAGCTTTCTTGCAAGAACACCATTGTGGCTGATTATAAAAGGTTTCTCACCTGTATCAAGGACGTGGATACCTGGGGTGGGAAGCACAAGGTCACAAGAGGGAAGGCTAGAGGCACAGACTTAGGAATGAAGTTTTCTGAAGTGAACAGGTGACCGCTTCCAGGCAGGCCTGGCGCCCAGCCAAGTGCAGAGACTGTGGTCACACAGCTGGCCGCGTGGCCAGGCCAGACTGTTGTGCCTGTTTCCCGGGACAGTGCTGCTGGAAGCTTCAGTGGGAGCCCACCACTTTTTATAATTATTCTAGGCTTATGTATACCAGTAACTTATCAATATCTCTAAATATCTTCAAAACTATTTAATGCCATGAAAAAGAGACATAATTTGGGTTTTCTTTCCAAAAAGAAAACAAATGTATACGCTCAGTGCTGAGGAAACTTCCTCCAGAGGACATTGTCATAAGGATGCTTAGAGTATCCAGTATTAAGTACGTAATACTGGGAACATTAATTTAAATTCTTTACTATACCAAATGATGAATGGACATTATTATTTGAAGAAAAGACAATAAAAATATTGCATACAATAAATTATAAGTGCATTTATTTCCTATTTAGTATATTTCATACTAATTTTATCACACATTCAGTATCTGAGAATATTTCTTGGTCATAGGAGATTCTGAACCTACGGGTCGGTGAGAATTCTTTGGGTAGCAAGTAAGAGAAAATCTGATCCAAACAGTGGCTTAAGCAAAACAGGAACTTCCTCGATTATGTAACTGAACAGTCCAGGAATAGGGCTTGCTGCTATGCTGCTATCGCGAATAAAAGGCTGAAATGGATCACCAGGGCATCTCTCCCTCTCTCTCCCTTTCTCTCCCTCTCTGTCTCTCTCTCTCTGTCTCTCTCTCTGTCTCTCTCTCTCTCTCTCTCACAGCTCCATTCTCAGACAGGTTCCCACTCAAGATATCTAAATGGCTACAACAAATCCAGGCCCTTATATTCAAGGTAAAAAATCTCTGAAGATGGAGAAAGAATCTCTACCCGAGACATCCAGCAAAAGTATCATTACTTCTCATTGATTTTGAATGAGCCTTCTATTAATCAATCAGTGTGGCCAGGGGAATGCAACATTTGGACTGATTTGGGTCGCATGCTCTGTGCCTGGGCCAGAGGCGAGCCCCAGCCGGAGGCGCTGCCGCGGGGAGGCAGGGATTTCTGCAGAGGGGGGCTAGTTGGGTGACCAGCAGCAGGGCGGTGGCATGGTGGCCGGCGAAGAGAACAGCTGCCAGCCAACAGCTGTAGCCTGAGATAATTGGTGTGCAATGGAAATCCGACAGGGAGGAGGACCTGCCGAGAACAAGAAAGGCACACACCGAAAGAGAGCGGGGAACAGGAGACGTTTACGTCCATCACTCAACATTGTTTTACATTAAGAGAGTCATTGTTTCTGGACTTCATATGCAATTTCCAAAAAGAAAGAATAATTCCTGTTTCTGGACTGGATGTGCAATGTTAAAAAGAAAGGATAATTGCTTTGTTCTTCAGAACTTAGCCAATTCTTCATAAAATAAGCTCTGAGAAGATTTTACCCTGAGAATGACTGCACTAAGATTACTCTTGTCTAAAAGCATGTCAGAAATGAAAGGCAGGGCTGGGAATCGGCTGCTGTCAGCTCTAGATGGAATGTCTAATTTGGAAACGGCTGGTTCCTTTTCAGGTGAGGCTCTTCTGTAACATGCCAGTTGGGGGTGACTCGTACTGCTGCAGTGGTAAGGTAAGGGCTGGAAGTGAAAAGTTTGGGTTAGAAGCAGAGTGACTTTTAAAAAGAGTTTAGAAGTCAGCCTCTCTACTCATCAAGCAGTTAATAGTGAGAAATTTAGTCCAAGAATTCTTCTAAGTCACTGCAGAGAATTAATAACTATCAGAGGAAGAACAACATTTTACTGGTTTCTGAAGAGGCATTGTCCTGCTCTTGGCCCACGGCCGGGCGGATTTAGCGGGTGTGATTTCTCCCGAGCTCCTCTGGCAGGGACTACTAGTAGCTTACCCAACGGTTCTACCCCACTTCTTTCTTGCTTAAAAAGTAAACACACAAAGAAAATGAAAGTCTTGTTTCAACTATGCAATGATGCCCCCAGCTCCAGGGGCTAAGTAAATGATGCCACTCTCGTTTCCCTTTTGTCACTTCTAGCGATGGTTATGTGGTCAAGTTCTAGCCCAAGACTCTCTGCAGAGAGCCTCGATATTTCTTCCTGCTCAAGGGGACTTGAAAGAGAAAGAGAAAGCCCTTTTGCCGTTCTTCCTTCCTGCCTGGGACTGGGAACTGTGACGCTATATAATGTTTAGAATCGCTGCGCCATCTGGCGGTGAGAAGGGGCAGGCCGCGAGAACTCTATTGGAGTTTGTGCCTAGACACCCTCCAGCTGCTGACCCTAGCCAGACATCACCTGCTTCCACACGTTTGTTCAGTGGCGCACTATGGGTCATCTGGTCTGAGAACTTTCCGTTGGATATTCTCTTACTTTCAGCCAAAATCATTCGTAAATGATGTATCTCCTCCTCAAATCTCTGGCCTGTGATTGCCATCCTAAATACCACACAGCTGAATTTGGAGGTTTTGCAAGGCAAAACCTAAAACGAAGGACTGACTTTCAAAAATTCATTCTTGAAGAACATCTATGTCCTCACCTGCCCTATTAAAGTTTAATCCAGTGTCCTCATTCCCCCCTAAAGAATATCAAGCCAGGCGCTGTTTACCATCTCCTTTGGAGAACCTTTAAATAATTTTACTAGTAAACTCGGCCATTCCCTCATCACTGACACTTGTCCTGTCTCAGACACGACGATCAGTCGGACCTGCAGAGGACAGTTCTGAGACCAAGACGGAGAGAAGCCTTCGCTTCTCCCGAACCCAGAGGGGCTTAGGTGCAAACAGAACGATAGGACTCCGCAGAGGACATTTAAGTACCAGACGGAATTCAAATGACAAATCCCTTTGGGTTTCTCTCAACTCTAATACTCAAAGATTTTATGTTCTTGGACTTCATCTTTAAATGAAAAAAATTTTTTGTTTGATTCTACTAGAACTGTTTTATTACCATTTTCTCTCCTTAAATATTGGATGTATTGATATGTACCCATTGTTTTGCTTTTTGGCTGCCTACTCACCATCCTAAATATCATGGAACCCAAGTTTGATACCCACCTCTGTACTAAAATGCTCTTAGTTTATTATTGACTGAAGATTCAGGTCAAATCCAACACATTTTTCTTAATCTTTTTTAATTAGATCATTTTTATTATTAGGTAATTAGTTTATTTGTGCAAATGTTACAAAGAATCTACATGTATTTTTAGAATCCTCATTCTTGTATATGTGCCTACAATATTAAAATCTGTCAGTCTGTTCTCTGTATCTGTGAGTCTGTTTCTATTTTGTTTGTTTATTTTGTTCATTAGATTCCACATATAAGTGAAACCATATGGTATTTGTCTTTCTCTGAATGGCTTATTGCACCTAACATAATACCCTCTAGGTCCATCCATGATGTTGCAAAAGGCGAGATTTCCTTCTTTGTATGGCAGAGTAGTATTCCGTCGTGTAAATGTACCTCAGCTTTCTTATCCACTATCAGAAGGGAAGGGAGTAGGGGGGCTGGATGAAGTAGATGAAGGAATTAAGCAAAAAGAAACAAAAAAAAGTCCTAGACACAGACAACAGTATGGTGATTACCAGAGGGAAGGGGGGTGGGGGAGAAGGGAGAGGGTAAAGGGGGGATAAATAGTGACATAGACTTTGGGTGGCAAACACACAATCCAATATACAGGTGACGTGTTACTTGAAACCTATATAATTGCATTAATCAATGTAACCCCAATAAATTCAATAAAATATATTTTTAAAACAGTTTTTAAAAGGAAGCCAATGATTTAATCAACCACGCCTATGTAATGAAGCTAATGAAACCCCCATGAAAACCCCAGGGCCGGGGTTTGGCGAACACAGGCCGAGGCTGGGGAGTGGCGTGTCCAGAGAGGGCACGGATGCTCTGCACCCTTCCCGATCGTCATGCCCTGTGTGTCTCTTCCATCGGGCTGCTCCTGAGTCATAATAAACCAGTGGCCTAGTAAAAAATAAGTAAGGTGTATAATGTAGAAAAATAATAAAATCTATTGGAGTTGCTTACCATCACTGATATACTTGTTGCCTATATCTTTCATGTTAGTATTCACATATGCCTTGCATTATGCTTCCAGCTTGTTAAAGATATTATTGACATATAACAGACAATGTTTAAGGTGTACAATGTGATATAGATAGATAGATAGATAGATAGATAGATAGATAGATAGATAGGGAAATATCACAACAAGGTTAGTTAGCCCTTCCATTGCCTCACATGATTACCTTTGTGTGTGTGAGGTGAGAACCTTTAAGATCTACTCCCTTAGCAACTTTCGAGTACCTAGCACAGGGCTGCTGGGTCTAGTCACCATGCTGCGCATTGGATCCCCAGAGCTCCTTTATCTTCACTCAGGAACTTTGCGCCCTTCTTAACCTTTGTCCTCCCTGGACTGTCTCCGGCATCTGAGCCTGGTCTCCAATCCCCTGCTTGAAATTCTTTCCTTCCTTCCCTGACATTCCGGACACCTGAGAGGTTTTTTTTTTTCCTTGTAGTTCTTATCAAGATATAAGTGAATCCTCTGAATTCCACACATTCAAGTTCTACTCCAAGAATTCTGATTCAGTGGGTCAAGTGTGAGATGCTTTTGACCAAAACACTCTATGTTTTTAGGGCATACATTTCCCGTAACCCCTCTCCCATCAGTTCTGTTTTGTGAGCAGGGAGGAAGTGGGAAATGGCTGTTGGTTAGGCTACAGAGTTCTGTTCGATATTACACATTTAAATCTGGACTAATAAACGAACAAGGAAAAAGGCTTGTCATGTGTTATTTAAAAGGGGAACTTCTCTACTAGTAGAAAGCCCAATAACCATAAGGAAAGGAATAATTTAAGCTATGTTAAAATTAATAACTTCTATTCACCAAAAGATACCATTGATTGAAAAGATAAGTCACAGAACGGAAATTATATTTGTATCATATACTATTGAAACAAGACTTGTACCAGCAGAATATAGCCAAAGACACTGAAATAGAGGAAAGGCTGACAGTGACTAGAGGGGAGAGGGGAGGGAATTTCAGGGGAACTTCAGGGGAGAATGGGAAGGGTTTACAGGAACAAATATAAAGGGCATATGGACAAAAACTAGGGGGGTTGGAAATGAGAGGGAGGAGGGGAGGGATGGGTTGGTTGGCTGGAATGGGAGTAAAGGATAGAAACTGTACTTGAATAATGATTAAAAATAAATAAATAAATAAAAAGACTTGTACCTAGAATAAAGAACGCTTACAAATCAGTAAGAATGCTATGGACAACCCAACGTTCATTCATGAAGAATTCTGCAAAGTAACCATGAGGGCCAGTTTCAAACGTTTACTAACCCTAGAGAAGGTAAAGCCATCTTACAAAAACGTTAGCAAGAACTTTCCGACCCCTCATCTGGCCCTCCTACCGTCCCAGTTTTCACTTTCATCCTGGCTCCTTTTAGAGTTACTAACAAAGAGCGCATAGCTTGCAGGTCAGAACGCAGGCAAGTGAGAAAAAGAACAGCAGTACAGGTTTGTACCTGCAGCAGGGACTTGTGGGGAAAAGATTGAACTATTGAATTAAAACTGTCTTCACACAGTGTTTTAGTGATATTTCCACTGGGTATATAATTCTACGCAGGCAACTATTTACTTCAGCACATGAAAGGTATCATTCCTTAATATTTCGGCTTCCATTATTGCTGCTGAGAATTCAGTAGTGGGTCTAACTATTACTACTTTGAAAGTGAAGTGTCTTGCCCTGGCTGGTGTGGCTCAGTGGATGGAGTGCCGCCTGCAGACCGAAAGGTCACTGGTTTGATTCCCAGTCAGGGCAACACGCTTGGGATGCGGGCCAGGTTCCCAGTTGGGGGCGTACGAGTAGCAACCGATTGATGTGTCTCTCACACATCGATGTTTCTCTCCCTCTCTTTTCTCCCTCCCTTCCCCTGTCTCTAAAGATAAACAAATAAAAGCTTTAGAAAAAAAAAGAAAAGAAAGTATCTTTTTGCTTCTGGCTCCTCTTAATAGTTTCCTTTGCCTTTGGTTTCCTTTGTTGCCTGTGATGTGCCTGTGTGTGCCTTTCCTTTGATGCTTCTTCTTGCGATTCATTTGGCTTCTTTAAGTTGTGAGTTGGTGTCTAAAGCTGAAAACCACCCAGCTATTATCTCATCAAATGTTGCTTCTGTCCCATACTCTTCTATTTACTTCAAACTCCAATCAAACATCTTAGACATTTTCATTCTATTGTCTTTTTTCTTTTTCCATTCTTTTTCTCTTTGTCCTTCATTTGGAATGGTTTCTTTGGACTTGTCTTCAGGTATACTAATTCTTTCTTAACTGTGTCTAATTTGCTTTTAAATTCATCTGTTGATTTAATTTAGTTACTCTATTTTTGTTATTAAAATTTCTGTTTGGTTCTTCTACAATTCTGCTGTGTTATTTAAAAAGATACTTTACAGTTCTCTGCTCAGATAGTCAAGCTTCACTTTTATCTATTTGAACATGATGAACACAGCTGCTTTTTAATTTATATCTGGAACCCTTGAGGGTCTGTTAACATTTTTCTTGCTCACGGTGTTTTATCATCTTGTATAGCTGGTTGTGTTTTTTATTGTCTTCTGACCATTGCATTTTTTGATTATTTGTAAGTCTCCTATCATATTCTCTTTCTACAAAGAGAATTTGTATTGCTTCTGTCATGCAGTTGGAGGCACCAACAATCTGAGATGACCCTGTTCCAGTTTTACGACCTGAGACTTTCTGGGCTGCCCAGATGATTCAAAGGCACACTGCAGTGCAAGTGTTTGCTGACTTTCCGCTCACCCTCATCTCGAGCACCTGTTCCTTCAGGCCCAGGGCGCAGGGCACGGACCCCTGCTGGGGCCTGGACCCCACCTGTGGTCTCTGGGTCACTAAACGCTGTCAGGACAAAATGGTACCACAACTATGGTCGTTTCTGAGGATTTTCGTCTTTCCAGGACCTTAGCCTAGTACATGCTCACTATTTGTTGGTTTGTAATTTCTAGAAAGATAGTTGTATATTTCATTTAGCATCTTAGTTGTTTTCAATGGGAGGATTTGTCAAAATTTCTTAACTCATCATTCGTAGAAGGAGAAGTCTAACCTCAAATTTTTCCTCTCCTCCTACTGACCATCCTGTAACTTTTCGAGGACATGCAGACATAGTGGAAACAGTAAAAGCGGACTTTGGCATTACCCTCTCCATTAACTCATCATAGGGCTTAGAGCATATTACCTAGCTTTCAATTTTTTGAAAACAAATTAAAGTCAAACCCTCCATATCTTTAAGGAAGTTAAAGAAAAATGTTGAAAAAAATACATCATTTAGTCTTGAAAGAACTTTTGTACAATCTTCCAAAATAGCTTAGTCTGCGCCGATAAAGAGCAATTTGACAACCTATCAACTAAACAAAAAAATTTTTTTGGTTACCCAATCTTTTAGATGTAATCAAAATGTTAAATAAGATTAAATTCAACCATGTTTTGTGTTATTTATAGGTGTTATATTTTTCTTTTGGGCTCTCTTCCCAAACATGAAAAAATAAGAATTCTCTTGCTGTCAATTTTTTTGATAATAGATACAAATATTAAGCCTTCAAATCTGTATAAATGTCAAATATTATAAATGATGCTTTGAATAACTGTGGGAACTTTAAAACATGGTTAGTGAAAGACAGTATTGTTAATGTGATAACCGGGATAGACTAGGTTATGCTGCAGAAATAAACAATAAAAACTGCTATTGCTTTAACCCACGCAAGCATACTTTTCACTCGCATGAAGTTGGCTGCAGGTCCTGAGGCTCTTCCAGACGGCTCCCCTCCAGACGTGCCCGATTCCCGGGCTGTTTCCATGTTTGGGCCACACCGTCTCGACAGTGGGCCTCTGCTGTTGCGGTGAAGACAGGAGAAGACAGACGTCAAAAACTAACAAGTGCTCTTCTCTCAATACTCTGTCCCAGAAGTGACACACGCCACTTTTCCTCACAGCTCATCTGTCAAACTCACAGAGACCCACCTGACTGCAGGGAGCTGGGAAATGTGCGGGAGTGCATGCATATTCAGCGGTAAGTGAATCAAAACAAGTCACATCACTTCAGATGTGACTGGTCTTAAAACAAACTCCTTGAAACATTGCTAAGTGAGCGTTATTCCCAAAACAATAGGAAAACCGTGGTTCCCAACGTTTGAAGAAGCAGATCCTCTGCTGTCTCCACACCACAGAGGTTCCTTTTAAGAGGTTCTGACAGCTTCAAAATAAAATACACAGCAAGGAACTTCATTTTTTCTTGGATCATTGCCTTATATTTAAGAGAAAGGAGTTATCTCTAGAATAATCTTTAATGACACTTAAGAGTCCTTGAAAAGATTCTTTAACAATGAAAAACAGCCCTGGCTGGTGTAGCTTAGTGGGTTGAGCTCGGGCCTGTGAACCAAGAGATCACGGTTCGATTCCCAGTCAGGGCACATGCCTGGGTTGCAGGCCAGTTCCCAGCAGGGAATGCACAGGAAGCAACCATACATTGATATTTCTCTCCCTCTCTCCTTCCCTTCCCCTCTGAAGATAAATAAATAAAATCTAAAAAAAAAAACAATGAAAAACAGTTACTTATTTCAATGTGGGATGGTATTTTCAAAATTCTAGTTTTCTAACCAAAATTTTAACTATGCATTAGAAGTTCCAGTTCCTTGGGGGGGGGAAGCATTTGAGAAGTGAACTGGAAATGAAGGTAAATCTCATGCCTCTGGTTTATGTCACTCAGGATTTCTATCTAAGGACCTTCATTTTA
Source organism: Trachops cirrhosus (assembly GCA_028533065.1). NCBI lineage: Eukaryota > Metazoa > Chordata > Mammalia > Chiroptera > Phyllostomidae > Trachops > Trachops cirrhosus. The sequence continues at coordinate 136,481,718 of CM052543.1, forward strand.
TGTGTGTGTGTGTGTGTGTATTTTTATTGTTGCTCAAGTACAGTTGTCTCCATTTTCTTGCCACCACTTCCACACCCCGTTCCACCCCTACCTCCCACCTTCAATCTTTCCCCCTTCGGCTTTGTCCATGGGTCCTTTAAACATGTTCCTTGATGACCCTGCCCCCTCTTTCCTCTCTTATGCCCCTCCCCACTCTCCTCTGGTTACTGTCAGTTTGCTCCTTATTTCAATGTCTCTGGTTATATTTTGCTTGCTTGTTTTGTTGATTAGGTTCCACTTATAGGTGAGATCCTATGGCATTTGTCTTTCACCGCCTGGCTTATTTCACTTAGCATAATGCTCCCCAGATCCACTCATGCATTTTGTCAGGCAACGTAAGTTTTAAAAAATGGAAACACCATTCCTCGGGTGCAATGGCCAGGGGTGAGGTCCGCTAGCTTATTCAAAAAGTAACATGAACTTACACGATGAGAGCTCTGCCCTTTATATGCACATATAACTCGGTGTTTCTGAGTTTTAGCAAGAAAATTCTTCAGTAAGATTTTTGCTGAGTTTATTAATAACATGTCCTGTGTTCTGTGTATTGGTAAAAAAAAATTGAGAGATTATTGGGAGTAGTCTCTAAACGTGGTTGCAAATCAGGTCATATAGGGTCTAAACAGGTAGATGAAGCACACGTGTGGGAGTCGTGCGGACAGTCAGACTGTTCGGAGTTCCTGGGAATGCACTGCAGTATAGCATCTTGAGGGAAAGGCATAATGTTTTCTTTTTAAAACACCAGTGTGGTTGGAATTTGCTGGGTGAACCAACTGGAGAGCTAGCAGGACAATGAAGTTGAGCTTCATGCAAGAGAATGGTCATAAAGATGGGGTGGAACCTAAGCTGGAGAAAAAGCCCAGTAGCTCTATTAGTACACAAGTCACTACCGGGATTCACTTATTATGGGTGTGACACAGGAGGGCAGGTCTTCAGTTCTTCATTTTTTAGCAATACGACTGAAGTCATTGCTATTTGCATGGCGATGCTTTTACGTTTGATTTGCATTACTCCTTGGTCTAGCTTCAGGAACGACCTTATCCTCTGTGTGGCAGGAAAGCAAATGCATGAAGAACACTGCACTTGACAAGCTGCTTTCAAAGCATATTCCCCTCTATCTTCCTCCATGGTATGTGGTTTGGACAGAAGCTTTCCTTCTCTGGCTCTGTTCTACAGTAACCATAGGACCTTGCATGTGGTCCCATTGTGATAAATTGATCATTTTCTTCAAATTCATTACTTAATAGTTTTTAATTTAGTTTGTAGAGTAAAGGGGTGTATGTGAGAGAGAGAGAGTGAGTAAGAGAGGGGGAGAGAGAAAGAGAGAGGGGGGAGAGGGGGAGAGAGAGAGAGAGAGACAGGGAGACAGGGAGAGAGAGAGAGAGAGAATCTGGCTATTTTTTCAGTGAAGGAAGACGCTGCACAAAAATGCACCGAAACATGTCATCCAGGGTTTCGTATGGCTCTGCGGTCCCCATTCAAAAGTCTCTATCGCAAAGGCTTGTCAACAAATTCTAAAGATGATTTACCTTTTGAGTTCTGAGCTTGCCTTATCTTACCTTATTTTTAACTGCTTGTCAATCCTATTATATTTCACTATAAAAAAGGCAACTATTTCTGTCTTCATTGTTTTAAGGAAAAGCAGCTCGAGATCTGCGCCTGATAGTCGTCGTGCCCCGGTGAGAGGGCGCGCAGGGTGCACTGCCAGATGACGTGAGGCTGGAGCCGGTGAGCGGGCTCCGGTGCAGAAAGCTCCTGTCGGCCTCCGCCGGTGAGCTGACTGCCAAGGCACCTGCCCTGGAAATTTGGGAGAGAATCTCATTCTGCTGAGTGGAGAGAACCTCCCTAAGACAGGAGAATGTGATGTTACCAGCCACACGCACGCACACCTGCTCCGTCTGGTTTTCTAAGGGCCCTGGGCACCAGCATCATCTCCCCACCCCCAGGCCTCCCACTTCGTCCAGGGAAGCCTCTAAACACAACGGCTACCTTGGTTTTATCCCAGGCTAGATTAATACCAATTAAAGTGGTTTTTGAAATAAAGATAAAAATCAGCTATTCAGTTAAGTTTAAAAGCCACCAGTCTTTAAGCAGGCAAGGGAACAGCCCTAAGAATGCTGGGACTGAGAAAATGCCAGGAATTCCTGTCACGCACGGGGAACCTGTGTCCCAATGCAGCGGTCACAGGAAATAAGTCATAGTCTGTAAACCCTGAGAACTGCTGTGAACCTGGGAGGTGAAGGGACGGGGAGAAACAAAGAAACAATCAGCAGGACCGACAAAGCTTTGTCTACCAAAGAACAATCAGAAATAAAAATTAGAGTCGTATACCAAGTTGTATGTCAATGTTACATCATCAGTATTCTCTGTGAAATAAATGGCCTTTAAAGACAAACTGTACCTTAATACATTTAATAGAAACAAATTAATATGAAAATGTTAATCCTCTAAAAGCTGGAGTAGATATAATTATTTTCAGACAAAGTTGACTTTAAGGCAAAACTATTACTAAGGATAAAGAGGGGAACTTCATAATGGTAAAAGATTTTATTCACCAGGGAGATAGAACGTGTTTTAATTTATGTGCACTTTATAACATAGCCTGGAAATACATAAAACAAACATAGAACTAAAAAGAGAAGGAGACAAACCAAGTATCATCATGATGGATTTTAATGCACCTCTTCCATGAATTCTGGGTAGCTTACAGACTAAATTGTGAAGGCAAAACTATAACACTCTTAGAAGATATGTTAGGATAATAATTTCATGACCAATTTCATGAAGCAATTTTCTTTAAAAAGATACAAATATTTCCTACCCAGACACAGAAACAACACACTGATCATAAAGAAGAAATTTGATAAATTTGATCAAATTAAAATTAAGAGCTTTTGTTTATCAAAAGATACCATAAAAACCTGAGAGAGAAAAAAGCTATAAAATAGGAAAAGGCATTTACAATCTATAAAACTAACTAAAGGTTTATGTTGATGATTTATTTAAAAAGAAGAAAGAATTTCCATAAGCCAGTAAGAAAAAGCCACAAACCCAATAAGAAAATTTTCAAACACTTGAAAGGCCTTTGCACAAACAGGAAACCTAAAAGGTCAATAGACTTATGAAAGTACGTTAAGCTGTGTTTGTAATCAGGGAAATGCAAATTAAAACTACCATGAGAAACCATTCCAGATCTACCAGATCACCAAAACTTTAAAATCTGACCATACCAAATGTTGGCGAGAACACGGAACAAAAGGTATTTTTGTTGGTATATTGCTTGGTATTTGTGTTGCCATGTTGTAAGACACGTCCCCTAGGAGCCAGCAGCGTGACTCCACAGTACACACCCTAGAGAAACTCAGGTGCGTGTGCACTGAGACACGTGATTGAGGGTGTCTATGGCAGCATCACCTGTGGTAACAGTGGGAACAACCCAAGTGCCCCTCAGTAGTCCAGTGGAAAAATGCATTGTGGTGGAGGAGTACAAAGGGGTATTGCTCAGCCACTTAAGGAAATTAACCACAGCTACAACTAGGACATGGAGGAAACACACACCGTATGAGGGATGAAAGAAGCGAAACTATATATTTTCTGCTTTCAATGGTGTAAAAACCAAAAGCATGCAAAAATGAATTATTTTTTAGAGATAAGTATGTAGATGGTAAGAGAATAAAGAAGAGGAGTTGGGGCCAAGATAGAGGCGTAGGTAGAAACCCTTGGCTTCCTCGAACAACCAAAAGGTGGATAACAACCAATCTAACATCAATAAACAACCGGAAGTGCCAGAAAATCAAACTGCATGGAACTGCAACAACCAAGGAATTAAAGAAACAGTCAACCAGACCAACCAGACCGGTAAGACGGTAAGACGGGCAGACGGAGAGAAACGGCAAGGCAGCCAACCATGTGGGTGGGGCTGGCTGAACGGGAAACTGAGACTCAGAGCTGACTGTGGACTATGGCAGGGGTTGCCACGGCGGGGAGAAACTCCCAGTCTCACTTGAGGGTTCGTTGGAAAGTGGACTAGAGATGAGCAGGCAAGCTGCATTGTTTCCTCTCCGGCCCCTCCCCCACAGGCAGCACTGCAGCTCCAGCAAGGAGGGTGGCCCACCTTGGAGAATACCTAAGGCCCTGTCTCCTTACAATTTAACAGGTGTGCTAAGACAAAGAAATATAGCCCAAATGAAAGAACAGAGAAAAGCTCCAGACATAGAACTAAGTGATGAGCCAACCTATCTGATGGAGAATTCAAAGCCCTGGTAATCAAAATGCTCACAGAATTGATTGAGCTTGGTTGCAAAATGAAAGAGCAAATGAAAGATACCCAAAGTGAAACAAAGCAAAATATTCAGGGAACCAACAGTTTCAGAAAGAGAACCAGGACTCAAATCAATGATTTGGAACAAAAAGAAGAAATAGACATCCAACTGGAACAGAATGAAGAAACAAGAATTCAAAAAATAAAAAGAAGCTTAGGAACCTCTGGGACAACTTTAAACCAATTTTAAAAAATTCCAATATCCAAATTATAGGAGTGCCAGAAGGAGAAGAGGAAGAGCAAGAAATCGAAAACTTATTTGAACAAATTATGTAGGAGAATTTCCCCAATCTGGCAAAGGAAATAGCCTTCCAGGAAGTCCAGCAAGCCCTGAGAGTCCCAAAGAAGTTGGATCCAAGGAGGAACACATCAAGGTACATCATCATTAAGCTACCCAAGATTAAAGATAAAGAGAGAATCTTAAAAGCAGCAAAAGGAAAGGATACAGTTACCTACAAAGGAGTTCACATAAGACTATCAGCTGATTTCTCAAAAGAAACCATGCAGGCAAAAAGGGGCTGGAAAGAAGTATTTGAAATCATGAAAGAAGTATTTGCAAGGAACTACATCCAAGATTACTCTATCCAGCAAAGGTATCATTTAGAATGGAAGGGCAGATACAGTGCTTCCCAGATAAGGTCAAGTTAAAGGAATTCATCATCACCAAGCCATTATTATATGAAATGTTAAACAGACTTAACTAAGAAATTGAAAAAAATCAAAAACTATGAACAGTAAAATGACAACAAACTCACAACTATTAACAAATGAACCTAAAAAAAACCCATGAAAATAAAAACTAAGCAAACAACTAGAACAGAAACAGAATCAGAGAAATGGACACCACATGGAGGGTTTTCAGAGGGGAAGGGGAGGAGAGGAATAGGCAGAAAAAGATACAGAGAAGAAGAAGCATAATTGGTAGGCATCAAATAGACAGGGAGAGATCAAAAATGGTGTAGGAAACAGAGAACTCAAAGAAATTATATGTACAACCCATGGACATGAACTAAGGGCGGGGATGCTGGAGGGTTGGGGGTGCAGGGCGAAGGAGGGATAAAGGGGGAAAATTTTGGGAAAACTGCAATAGCATAATAAAATATACTTTAAAAAACTTTTTAAAAAAGCATAAAGAAGAGCAGGGGACAATTATCATCAGCTTGTTATGGTAGTTACCTGTGGGGGAAGAGAGAGGTTTGTGATTTGGGACACACCATGAAACTCTAGAGTGCTGGTGATGTGCTTTTCCTTGACTTTTGACAGTTGCCTGGGTGTTTGCTTTACAAATTATAGACTATACATTTACATTGTATGCACTTTCTGGATGTATTATATTTATAAAAAAATTTATAAAAGAAAAGAAGAAAGTCTGAAAATGAATGAGTTAAGCATCTAACTTAAGATGTTAGAACTGCAGAACAAAAGCAAAGAGAGTAGAAAAATAATAAAATAAGCAAAACGTAATATAACGTTTTATATATAACATTATTATATATATTATACATTATATCAACACATTTTAGGCACATGTATTAAATGCATTATATATTTATACATAAACTTTTATTTTATACATAAATTCTATATTTTATATATGAATTATATATTCATACACATATTATGTTTTTATATAGAGTTAAATAGAAAATAGAGGAGCACTAAAGCCAAAAGTTTAGTCAGTGGAAAGACAAACTCTTTAAAGACCAATCAAGGCAAAAAAAGAAGGTACAAATAATATTAGAAATAAAAATTAACAGGAAATAACTACAGATGCTGAAGAGATTGAAAAGATAAAAAAATTAAACAACTTTTAAAAAGAAATAGTTCTAACAACTTTTTACCAACAAATTTGAGACTAGAAAAATATATCTTACTAAACTGAAATCAGGAAAAAATAGAAAACTGGCAGGATTTTATAACAATTAGAGAAAACTGAACCCGCTTCAGCTTTTCCCACAAAGAAAACAATAGACCCAGATGATTTTAATAATGAGTTCTCTCAATGATTCAAGAAGCAAATAATTTCAGCCTTGTTACAAACCATTCTAGAGGGTAAAAAAATAAATATACCCAACCCACTCTATGAGGCTAATTTTAGTTGGACATCAAAAACTTAATAAGCAGAGTACTTGATAGGAATTAATTAGTTGATAAATCAAATTCATTCAAACAGAGAAGCAAATACCCTGAACAAAATGTTAGGGAAAGGATCTTAGCAATATATGAAATAATAATATGCAATGTCCAAATTGGGCTTAACTCAAGGGTGTGTGATGGGTGTATCAGTTACCTATGCTGCATTAAAAACAAAACATGAAAACAAAATGGCAATACTCAAAATCTGTCCCTTCAAACAATAATTTACTATTTCTCAGAATGCTATGAGTTGGCTGGGTTGGTCTCTTGGGTGGGTCACTTTTGTGGCTGCCGTCAACTGGGAGCTCAGCTGGCAGGGGGGCGTTGGGGAGGGGATGGGGGGTGGCCTAAGATGACCTCAATTACATACCCTGGACCTCATCTGTGATGTCTGAAATGGCTGAAATTCTGGGCCTCTCCCTCCTTGAGGTCTAACAGCCTGGGCTTTTCCATGTTTAGAGAAGCATTCTAAGGAGGAGAGAGCAAAGGAACAAAGCCTCTTGAGGCCAAGGTTTAGAAATCAGTCAGTATTTCATCTGCCACATTCTCATAAAATAAAACACAAAGGCAGATTCGATTCAAGGGGATGAAGGAATTACACTATCCAATATTAAAACTTACTATAAAGCTTGCTACAAAATAATCAAGATAGCTACCAAGAGTTCAATCTTGAGTTTTAATATAGAGATTTTTAATAAAAGGAAAAGTTCTCTTGAAGAAAATATTGTTATATATTTTCCCATTCCAAAAAAAAGGATTTGAGTCATCTGAATAAGTACAGTACTTATTGACTGAATGACTGAATGAATGAATGACAAATGAAAACATAAGGGTGAAACAAAGTCCAAAGTCACTCAGAAGTATACGCAAACACACAAACTGTGAGGTCCAGCCTGCAGAACCACAAGCAGATGCAGCTTTCTAGCAGCCAGCCCAAGGAAAGAACAGTCTGTTGCACGTCCGCAGCGTTCATAAGATAAAAGATAAAAGCAGTTGCTCAAGAGAAAACAGTTTCCTAATTCTGTGAACGAGAGGAATGTCTCCTGTTTAGGAGAACAGCTGTGTGGGGGCAGCGAGGGCGTCAAAGGCCCACAGCGCTGGAGGCGGCGGCCAGCCGCTTCGCAGTGGCGAGGAGAAGCACTGCTGGCTCGAACACCAACAGCCTGACACCAGGCATTGGCAGCCTAACAACAGAGGTCAGGGAGAGGTGGCCGCAGGCCGGGGTGTGGCCATCAGTTGACCTCTGAAGACAGAAGAGCAAGAACAGAAACTTCAAGGCAGCCAAGAGAACAAATCCAGCCGACATTGGTGAGATAACACGCAGAGATTCCAAGAACTCTTTAGGGGGAGACGGAGGAATTCCTAGAATAGGTGGGGGAAGAGAGAGAGAAATATTGCTGTGTGACCTCGGAGCACAAGTGTGCCTTGTTTTTCTTTTCATTTTCGTCAAATCGGTGCATATATCTCTTTTAAAAAATTAAATGGAACGGTTAGCTTGCAGTGAAAAAACAGCAGAATGCTGCCCCTTTGATTTTCATCCTCGAATTCCCACCACTTTTAAGGAACTTCTTTAAACTTTTGGTTGTTTCTTCTGGCTTTATCTCTGTGTATCTAAATTATGTGCTCACACTGCCATTTCTTGTTTTTTTACTTCAGCTGTTACATACTGATTTGCCACTCCGGTAAATGAAGATTTAGCGCTCGGAAATCATGTCCCTGAAATATAGCCGCTCACTTATATTCCCTCATTCCCATTTTCCAAAATTGGTTACACTGGCTAATTTGTCTAAATAAATACTCATTATGTATATTATTATAATTAGTTCTATTATTCGCAGCTGTGATAGTGTGTACTATAATAACATTTCCTTCCTGAACACGTTTATGGTTTTTTTTTTCAGTATTAATAACTGCCTTGGTTTGTTTTGTTACTGTCAAAATCACTAATTCAACTCCAAACTATCCAATATAACTAAAAATATTTCTGAATACATTCAAATACTTAGACAGCCTGTAAGTCAGTCTCGTTTTCTCTCTAGAGATATCTCACGGAGCCCTCTGCCGACACCCCTGATCTGTCCCTGCTGTTTGCTAGGGCTGCTGCCCGGCATCGCCCTGAAGCTTCCCATCAGCAAAGCCCTGGGAGTCCTTTCCGCCTTGCGTATGTGTTGGATCGTCTGTCCCTGGAACCCAGTGTCTTTCTCTTTCTTGGCCTCCTCCTTTTTCACACCATTTAGTATTCCTGAGTAAAAGCGTCATTATTTTACCCTCATACTTGAGTGATAGTTTGCCTAGGAACAGAATTTTAGATTGGAAGTCACTTCTTTTTCCTCAAAAAATACTGAATGATTGTGCTTATATGAAATATCTAGAATAAGCCAATTCATGGAGACAGAGTGTAAGTTAGAGATTACCAGAGACTGGGAGAATAGGGAGAGTAAGAAGTTATTGCTCTGTGGGTATAGAGTTTTTATTCAGGGTAATGAAAAAGTTTGAGAATAGTGGTGGTGATTGCATGACATTGTGAATATAATTAATGCCACCAAATTATACAATGTAAATAGTGAAAATGACAAATTCTATGCTATGTATATTTTACCGCAACGGAAATAAGATTATGGGAAATAGAGGATGGCTTCTGTGCTTTTATTTTCCCAAGCCTACTGCCTTTCTCCAGATGAACGCCATTTCCTTAGGACTACAGTTTATAAGATTTATGTGGGACTTGTCTGTGGCCTACCCCGGCAATACCATAGCGTTCAAGAGACTCTGTGTAAGGCAGTGTTTCCTAAAACATAGTCCCGGGATCGCCTGCAGGAGAGTCACCACCAGGTGCTCGACAAAACGCAGATCCCCGACTCCAGCCGAGCTCTGTCAAACCAGAGATGCTTAGGGTGGAGCCTATGAATTTGCATTTTGAATGTGCTTCCACAGAGAGACTACACTTAGATGTTAGGCGATAGTACTTTATGTACAGGTGGTTAGGTTTCTAAGTTGGGTGAGAGGGGTCTGTCCCTGGAACTTTGGAAAGATGGAACCTTGAGCGACTTGGGCTGCATGGACCGGACCCTGGACTAGCTGAAGGAGTCAGTAGTGTCCCTCTATCTCAGCCAAACAAGTAAGGTGTAAAAGGGGGAAATACATATCTACACATTTATGTACAAAAATATACATATTTGAGGATTTGATTCAGGGACTGAATGAGGAAAGGGTGTTGCTGTGTTCTGTTTTCCAGATGAAAGATTAGCAGGCTCTATTATTATCTTGTGTTCATTGGGTATATAACCCTGTCTAATGAGTTTGATTTCAGCATCACACAGCATAATTTTAAATGAGATATAGAGTGGAGGAATGCCTTCTAAGTAGTGGATAGCAGGGGTTTTCACAACTTAATGTGCAAACATATTACCTCAACCCTAAATATTCTGATTCAGAAGGTTTGGGGAAGGGCCCAGAAATCTTCATTTTAAATAAACATATCCTATGTACACAAAACACACTTGGAAAAACACTTGGGTTGCATTTGACAGAATGTCACGACCTAGCTCTCTGGCTCCCTGGGTAGAACATCAAAGGAACTTGTAAAAAAAAAAAAAAAAAGGCTAAACTACTCACTTCATGAGTCCCAAGTGGAGAACTAGCAAGGATTGAATATTCAGCTGCATAAAGTGCACACAGGACATTTCTGATATTCTGCTAAGCTCCCTGGAGAGGGAAAGCAACCCTAGGTTCCCTGACTTTAACAATAAATCAACAGCAACAACAAACCCTCTCCCCGCCACCCCACACACATAATTTGCCGGTCGGTAGTGTATGCACACTCTAACCACTAGAGGGAGCCCAAGGATTTCCACACACAAACTCCATTTCCATGGGGCAAGAAACCGATGCCAGTCTAGGACATTTTGGGGCTTTATTGTCAAGTGCAGAGCAAAGAATGGAAGGAACTAAAAGATTAAAACCATTTGCTTACACATGGAATATCTTTTCCTTCTGTCTCCTATTTAAGCTTTTGCATCTTAAAAAGTGGTTCTCTCAGATAATCTGAGCTTGGTTTGCCAGGGTTATTAAAGAAAAATCTATTTTAAGAATACTATACTGTATATTTCAAAGTTGCTAAGAGAGTAAACCTTAAAAGTTTTCAGCACACCAATATGAAAAACACTATGTGAGGTGATGGGTGTGTTAACCAACATTTTTGCATACAACCTGTACATGTATCGAATCATCTTTAGAATAATTCCATAGATTATGTATTGACATAGAAAGATTTTTCACCATATGGCTTAATTTTTTTAAAGGTGAGGTACAAAACAGCATTAGGATAAGATTCTATATTTGTAAGAATATATAGATATATAAATATATATGCATTTATGCATTAAAAATGTCTGAAAGTATGTATCAAAATGTTAATGGTTTTCTTTAAGTAACAGAAACACAGATGGTTTTTTCTTTACTTATATCTATTTTTTTTTTCTTAAAAATGTGTATTGCCTGGGTATATTTTAAAAAGTGTTTTAAAAATCTCTGATTGGTGATCATATACTTTTGAGTAATTATAAAATGAGATTGCAATTATAAAATGGGCTTTAATATTAAGGAGTGTTTATTCCAAGTAACTGAGCACTGAGTTTCCACCTGGGCGGTAGCTGGGGACAGAAATGAACTGGCCACACGCTCTGCCCTCCAAGAATATAAAGGCCACATTCCTTGGTAAGGTTCTTTGGCTCTCGGCCTTGCTGGCTCTGAAACCCCCTTTGTCAGCCCATTCAAGATCATGTCTCACTGTTAACCAAACTTACTGAGGCTGGTGAACAAACTAGGACAATGTATTAATTTGTGCTGCAAATTATCACAGTCACATAGGCCAGAACAGTACTCCAAGTGTGACCAGCACATTTCGTCCCCACTGGCTGACCTAGATAGGGAACCAAAGTATGATTAGAATGTTGCTTGCCGAGCCTGGAGTCATACCAGGGGCGGGTAGTAAATTAAAAGTTTAATGGGACCTGGCTAAAAAAGTAGGTAGTACCCTTCTCCTCCATGAACACGGCCTTGGCCAATAGAACTGTAAACACCGCAAGTGTGAGATTTTCTCTTCCCAGGACAGTAGTAGCTGGATGCACACTGCCAAAATGCATGTCAGAAATTCCCCTTTTATAAAAGTCCCCCTCTCCCAGGCCAGTGAGTCTTGACTCCCTTCAGATTGCTCCTTTCCATCTGCAGGTGTAATTGGCTCAGACCTGGAGCCATTCCATTCCTTAAAGTAATTTTTGCATACTTTTTCTTTGCAATTTTATGTTTGACTAATTCAACTCTGAAGAGTTCCGTAATTTTAATAAGGTCTTATTTCTCTAATCCCCCTTCCTTAAAGGATGTCTTATTTATGCACTCACATACCACAACTTTTAAATATGAAATGACTTTTTTTTCAGAAAACATTAGGACAAAATATTCCAAATTGGGGCGGGAGTGCAGGAGATAAAGGAAAGGGTACTTGGTGAAGAAATAGGAATCATCTCCGAGGCCTCTGCAACTGCCCACTTGCTCCTCCATCAGGATTGTGCTGGGGCAAAATTCTTCAACGCTCAGATATGAAACGGAGCCCCTGCCACACGGGGCAGAAGACAGAGGCACGGATCTCTCTCCTGAGGTGGTCACAAAGGAGCTGCTGTTTGGTGTAGCTTCTTTGGCTAGTAACTTACCTACCCAATTTTTCTGTAATTGGAGCTAAGGCCCACACAAGCTACTCAACATTCCAAATTCTGAAGAACCCACTGTGGATTGTCTGAAGGGGAAACTAAGCACACTGGTAAGCAGGCAGCAGGGACACGCTTTGAGCGCACAGAGCTGCATGCACGTGAGCACGGGTGCGTGTGCACACGCAGCCACACAGCTATGTGGAAGATACTTTAATGTTTGAGAATGTAAAAAAACATGGAAATATGCATCATGCAAAATTACAAGACATACTGATGTCAATTTCTGATATTTTAAGAGTTAGGTTTTTGTTTTTTTTTTTTTTTTTAATTTCACAATGGGTGCATTCGTGTTTAGGGCCTTTAAACTCTTAGTCCAACCTTGGCGATACTAATTCTAGTAGAAAAGTGTTATAACATTTAACATTCAAACCACTGGATGTTCGTGTTCATGAGGCAATTACATTTATGTATTCTAAATTTCAACATGTCTCAGCCTCCAGATACATTCCTGACTCCTTCCAAGAAGCCACGAAGAGTTTTTCCCATCTCGCTTTCATCATACACCAAAATAGCTCTTCAAGTTAATTATACTTAGAGTTAGGGTTCTGTGCCAAACACCCAATGTCTAAACATTAATTATTATTTTCTAAGTATTAAGAGTGCAGTATAAGCTGTAAAGTACATGTCAAAACCTGGTCCCTGCCCCAAGGCTTACCATGCAAATTACAAAAACAAATCAATTCAGACTACATGCTACATCAAATTAAAAGCAAGGCTAAACTTGAAAGACACAAAGTTCAGGGACATTTTTGTAAATCCCTAAGTAATTACCCCTTGAGGTAAGCAAATAAATTACCACATTATTTTGTTTTAACCGGAATTTGTTGGTTTGAGGGTAGAATTTTATATTATTGTTTTAATCTTCTAATAATGTCACTGTTCCAGGAAAGAACATTTAACTTAGGAAGAGAATGCTAGCATCGTAAAATAGTTTCAGTTATTCTCTTTTGTTGTCCCAAATGAAAATATACAGCTACCTAAAATTTTTTGACATCTCCCAGATTCTCCTTAAGCATCTGAATGAACTAAAACACATCAAGTCATCATAACAGAGTCTCCAAGATAGAAGCAAACTGCAAAGAGATTTTAATACTCATTTTTTCTTTCACTGAAAAATTGTGTTGTCTGTTTAGTTCATATTGTTCGTCCTTTCTCCTTGACCTCCAGACATTGCAACTCCAAAATCACAGGAGTGCCGCTGAGTCAGGCAACATTTACACAGCTTGAAACCCACACCCTTGATTACAGTTGATTGGACCAGGAGTTGGCACCTGACTCAAACTGGACCAATCCCAGGCTCAACCCAAGAAAACTGGAATTGGAACTGAGGGATCCAACCTGTCTTTAGGTGGCTAGACCTAGAACATGGAGGTGGGGGTGAGGTGGGGGCACATGCTGCCTTCGAGGGGAAGGGTAAGAAGCGTTTTACAGAGAGTAAGTGGAGCACAAGGGCAGAGATGAGGTGGACAGGGTGTCTGTCAAGGGGCAGGTGCAGTCCCCGATTCTGTTCAACTACATCCTTTTTGGCTGTTGAACTCCTTGAGTTGATTCCTGTTGTTTTCAACCAAACATTTTCACTCAGCCTGGTCCCTCGGCATGGAACTGAGAGTTCCACGTCTATACAAAGACAGAAGAAAAGCACATGCCTCCATTACTGAAATTCTGGGTGGGTCTAAGACTTTTTGAAACACATGAAAAAAATCTCACTATGCTGAACCTTTGGGTAAAGAAGCTTTGTTCAGTAGACTTCAATAAAGGAACTATTCTTGGCAAGAATGTGGTAAATATCCTTGCCCAGCATAACATTAGTTTCAATTTCTCAAAAGCCTCAGGAAACACTGAGTTTAAAATAGTAAAAACAAAGATTTTTATTATGTTTTAAGAGTTCTACCGCTTAGTGTGTATTATACATAAAAGCAAACTGGGCCTCTCCCAGGACGCCTCCACCAGCTCGTGTTCAAACAGGTCACACAAAGCAGTGCTGTTGGTACACACTCATACAGCTCAGAAAACAAACTAGACGGAACTTGGAAAAGAACCACCTGACTATTCTGATGAGGTAAGAGAATCTCAGAAATCTCCTGGATCACCTTACAAAAATGTGGATGGTATTATCTTCTGTCATAATTTTTGTTTAGCATCCGGTGACATTTATTGAGCATCTAACCTGGGCAGGCACCACATTATTCTGTTTACTGGTATATCCTCTTCACTGAGCATTGTCTTGGATGTGAGAGGCACACAGTAAAAACTTTAGTTGAGCAAGTAAGTATGAAAAGATGAATAAGAATCAATCCATGTTATCTGGGAAGTAGAAAATAAAGTAATCTGTCCAATGACACTATGACTAAGTGATAATTTTAAAACAACTCTCTTTTGTATATGTTATACATAGAATTTCATTAAATTGATAAAATAGGAATATCATAAATATAAATGGACAGAGAATGTAAATACTTCACAGAAGAAAAATAATTCTGTTAATAAAACTAATACAAATGTTGATCACCAGTAATGATCTAAGAAAAACAAGTTGAAAAATTATTTTGCCTAACAATTAAGATTTTTTAACGCAGTGAAATATAGTTTGAGGAGGCTGTAGTGGAAGTGGTATACTCCTACAGTGCAATGGCAGAAAAAGTTAATATATTTTTATAGAAAATATCAATATTTATTTTCACGTAGTGATTAAAGTTCTGAGAAGTAATCCAAGGATGGACACCAAAAGAAGGAAAAATGATTTAGATGAAAATGTTTATCATGAAATGTTTTTAACATATGTTTAGGTGTTTAGAAAGAAAATGTTATTTATAATAATAAAAAGTCAAAATCAGCCAATGACAGGAGAATCATTAAGAAAATTATGGTACCTCATTCAATAGATAGGATGAACGTGTTTAAGAAGATAAATATGGAAAATATAGAAAATACACTATTATAAAAATATGATATAACATTAATGAAAAAGAAGTTGAAAATAAAATAATTTTACATTATGACTACAGTCAAATATTAAATATGCATCCATATACACAAGTCCTAGAGTAAAGTGAAAGAAGCTTGAGTTGTTGAAATGGTGCAGCTGCACTATTTAGAATCTAGATGTAATTGTCAGTTTATTTAGAATTATCGATATAATGTCTGACTAATGAAAATAAAAATAAAACCCTCTTTTTCCAAATAAAAAAGTGAATTTTAGGAAAAAGAACATGTGGAGTTTGGTCAACAACTTTCTTAAGTACTAAAACAATCCTAACATTTTCCACAATATATAGAATTGAAAATTCTTTGTGTAACAATAGAAAGAACTTGAAATTATTCTTTGGAGCAAAGAGAAGGATTAACAGATAGATGGATGTATAATATTTAAACAAAAGATTTCATTAAGTACTTCTTTTTTGAAATTATATTTTATTGATTGTGCTATTACTGTTTCCCCAGTTTATACCCCTTTGCACTCCTGCACACAGCACTCCACTCCTTCGGGCAGTCTTCGCACCACTGTCCATGTCCATGTCCATGGGTCATGTGTATGGGTTCTTTGGCCCCTCCAATTCCTATACTGCACTTTACATCCCTATGGCTATTCTGTGACTACCTGTTTGTACTTCTTAATCCCCCTCGCCTCTTCACTCATTCCTCCATATCCCTCTCCCATCTGGCAACCATCAAAACACTCTCTGTATCCATGATTCTGTCTCTGTTCTTGTTTGCATAGCTTGTTTTTTAGATTCAATTGTTGACAGATGTGTATTTATTGACATTTTATTGTTCATAGTTTTGATATTCTTTTTCTTTCTTTTTTTTTAAAGATGTTTTTATTTATTTATCTTCAGAGGGGAAGGGAAGGAGAGAGGGAGAGAAATATCAATGTATGGTTGCTTCCTGTGCATTCCCTGCTGGGAACTGGCCTGCAACCCAGGCATGTGCCCTGACTGGGAATCGAACCGTGACCTCTTGGTTCACAGGCCCGCGCTTAATCCACTAAGCTACACCAGCCAGGGCGATATTCTTTTTCTTAAATAAGTCCCTTTAACATTTCATACAATAATGGTTGGGTGATGATGAACTCCTTTAGTTTTTTCTTGTCTGAGAAGCTCTTTATCTGTACTTCAATTCTAAATGACAGCTTTGCTGAGTAGAGCAATCTTGGCTGTAGGTCCCTGCTTTTCATGGCTTTGAATATTTCTTGCAAATCCCTTATAGTCTACAGAGTGAGAAATCAGTGGACAGTCTTATGGGAACTCTCCTGTAGGTAACTAACTTCCTTTCTCTTGCTGCTTTTAAGATTCCCTCTTTATCTATAATCCTTGGCATTTTAATTATGATGTGTTTTGGGGTGGGCCTCTTTGCATCCATCTTGTTTGGGACTCTATGTGCTTCCTGGACTTGCATGTCTATTTCCTTCACCAAATTAGGAAATTTTCTTGCATTATTTTTAAAACAGATTTCCAATTTCTTGAATTTTTCTCATCTCCTTCTGGCACCCCTATGATGTAAATGTTAGAACACTTGATGTTGTCCCAGAGGCTATTTACACTACCCTCATTTTTTGGATTCTTTTTCTTATTGTTCTGTGTGGTTGTTTTTTGCTTCCTTATGTTCCAAATCATTAATTTGATTTTCAGCTTCATCTACTCTACTGTTGTTTCTCCGTAAATTGTGCTTTATTTCAATCAGTGAGTCCTTTGTTTCTGACTGGATCTTTTTTATGCTGCTGAGGTCCTGATTAAGTTCCTTGAGCATCCTTATAACCATTGTTTTGAACTCTGCATCTGATTGCTTATCTCCATTTTGTTTAGCTCTTTTCCTGGAGTTTTGATCTGTTTTTTCAATTGGTCCATGTTTCTTTGTCTACTTATTTTGGCAGCCTCTCTGTGTTTACTTCTATGTATCAGGTAGAGCTGCTTTGATTCTGCGTCTTGGTAGTGTGACCTAATGTAGTAGGTATCCTGTAGTGTCCAGGGGAGGGCACAGCCTCCCCTATCACCCAAGCTGGGTACTCAAGGTGCACCCTTCACATGGGCTGAATACTTCCTCCTCTTGTAGTTGAGCCTTGGTTGATGTTGGCAGGTCAATGGGAGACATTTACTCAAGCCAGTCAACTGCAAGGACTAGTTGAGACCACTGGCCACCAACCTTCACCCTCCATGGAGGATCAGCTGTGCAGGGGCAGGGTGGAGGTGCTCCATGTGGTCTGTAGCTGTCCACAGGGTGCGCAGGCTCTGAGTTTTCCCAGGTGTTTCAGGCCAAGGTCAGCCCCCACCTGTGTTATGCCTGGACCACCCTGCCTGAGCTATAAAGCAATCTGATATGGCTGCTACTTGTGTTGGGCTTGAAGACTCCCAGAAAAAGCCAAGCTGTGAATCTAGGCTGGCTGCTGCTAGTGCCAGACCTGGGATCACTAAGCAAAAGGTATGGGGTTTGGGGCCTGAGGCTGGCTGCTGTTTGTTTGAAAGGATTTAGGAAGTTGTGAAGCATAAGCCAAACCAGCCATTCATATGGAAAAGTCTCTGTTAACAGCTTGTGTGGGCCTATAAATTGGGTGGGACTGAGTCTCTGGGAATCTCCAGGATGGGGCAAACAGTGTTAGCCAGGTTGGTGGAGTCTCAGATATGGCACCAGCCTGTTGGCTCTGTGACTCTGTGGTTCTGTGGGGGAAGGGTTCAGAAAGGGACAGCAGCTTCTGCCTGCCTTTCTAAGAGAAAGCTGCCCTTAGCTCTCACCTTGATGCCAGACACTTCAGTTTCTCCCTATAATTCCACTGGTGCTTTTCAAACTGCTACCCTGGTGCTGGAGCTCAGAGGGAGTAAGTCTGAGCAAGTCCATGTGTAGGTTAAGAGGAACTGCTTGGTATCCCAGAAGTTTCTTCCACTGATTCAATCCCCATTGGTTTTTGCAGACAGAAGTTATAAGGACTTATCTTCCTGGCACTGAACCCTGGGCTGAGAGGCCTGATGTGGGGCTGGGACTCCTCACTCCTGAGATAACCCTCCTGAATTTTCATCCACTACACCTGGACGTGGGACCATCCCATTCCACATCTCTGCCCCTCCAACCAGTCTGGATGGACGTTGTTTCTCTAATTCCATGGTTGTCAGACTTCCATTCAACTCAATATCTGTCTGTTCTGAGTGAAGGCTGTTCTATATTTTAGTTGCAATTTTGATGTGGTTGTGCGAGGAGGCGAGCAGTGTTTACCTATGTCGCCATCTTGACCAGAAGTCATCATTAAGTAGTTCTTGATGAAAATGAGATAATAGACAGGCATGATATTTATTTTTTTAAATGTGTACTTTAGTAAGCATAAAGCACATAAATAATTAGGTAAGTTTGTGGAGAAGCTGACCAAGATAAATTATGAAATGTAAGCATTCATCTACATTTTCTATGTAGTTTTTTGTTTACAACATATTTATTAAAGTTGTTTAATAATATACAATTCTCAGTTGTCATTTTGGAAGTCCTTTATTGTAAAGAATATTCTTTTGTCTGATAACAAACAGAATCCAGTGTCAGTGATTATTCCGGACCTCCACGTTGGATAAATTCAGTTTCTTCTTGAGACATAGGTTTCTTTCTTATTTCTGAGGTAATGGTTTTATTATTTCTTTTTTTAAGATTTTATTTATTTACTTTTAGAGAGTGGGGAAAGGGGAGAAAGAGAGGGAGAGAAACATCAATGCGTGGCTGCCTCCCGCACACCCCATACTGGGGGTGTGGCCCGTAACCCAGGCATGTGCGCTGACTGGGAATCCAACAGGTGACCCTTCGGTTAGCAGGCCCACACTCAATCCACTGAGCAACACCATCCAGAGCTATTTTTATTATTTCTGCAGTGTCTGGTGGACCTGATGCATCAGCCATTCTGGTGATTTACTTCCCTTAAAATGCTGTGAAATTGAGGAAGTGTGAAATGGTAGTCCTGCTGATCTCAGAACTTCTGATATAATGGGTTTAGGGTGGTCTCTTCTGTTTGGGAACCTTATTAATGGAGTATGTGGCTTGACTATCTGAATGATCCTACTAGCAGACACCATCTTGCTGCCCATCATGACCCCCGAGAGGCAACAAGCAATCTTTTCAAAATGACTTAGTCTAGCCCTGGCCAGTGTGGCTCTGTTGGTTGGAGTGCCATCCTGTAAACTGCAGGGTTGTGGGTTTGATCCCCGGTCAGGGCACACACCTAGGTTGTGGGTTCGTACAGGAGGCAACTAAACAACGATTCTCTCCCTCTTTCTCTCTCTAAAACAAAGAAAAAACATCTTCTGGTGAGAATTAAAAAAAAGGATTTAGTCTGAAACCTTTAAAATTTCTCCTCCCACAAATGAGTAAATTCTAGGAAGACTATTTCAAAATGTGATAAAAATTCTGTTGCTTCAAAATGGACTATCTACAACATGGAGCAAAAGCAGCCAAGCACAGATGGGTATATCATTCTACTTACATAAAATCTAGAAACTGGCAAATTTATGGTGTGTGTACTTTACCACCTGCAAATTATACCTCAGTAATGAAGAAAAAATAGTCTGTAATCAGATAAGATCATTTCACAGAACTGAAAACCAGACACAGACATTAAGAAGATTTTACTTTCCTTAAATTGCCTATTTGGAATGTAATGAAGCTTTTCTAAGTATTTTGAATAATCTGACCTTACCGAGTTACCCTGGGTCAATGTGGTTGGTCCTGAATGGGAGATGTTTATTTAATTCGTTGTTATGACTCACGTTGGTCAGACTCAGTGTACATCTTTACGGCCATTGCTGCCATTCCTCTTCAAACGAGCAGGTGGATTCTCTTCTCTAAAGAGTTATTTATTTATATGACAGACTCCTGAAGGAATCTAATAGGGCTGTGTAAGTGGCACCCTGAAATCCAAGGCCAACACAGAGAACAGGGGGTGCACACGGCATGCAGAAGGAACAATCACAAGACCCAGGAGGATCGCACAGTGTGTCTGCCTGTAGAGGAGAACTTGACCTACTATTTTGCATCTTCATATATTGGGTAACTGTTCTCCCAAGATAAATTATTTTAGAAGCTTTTACTTGTGCGTATTTAATACAAAAACTAAGAAATTATTGATGCTGTAATATAGTGAGAGGAATTAAAGATAGAACAGAAAGAGCATGGACTAGATAGTCATAGAAATCAAGAGGCAAATTCTAGCTCTTCTACTTTCTAAATATGCGACTGTGGAAAAATGATTGAGTTTTTCCTAACTTCAGTTTCTTCATCTGTAAAATGAGGTTTGAATACCTGCCATACACTGTTATCTTAAGGATAAGAGACTATACAGAGATGAGTGCCTGGCGTACTCAGCAAACAGTGGTGGTGGTGATGGGTAAGTGCTGGGAGAACTGGATACTAGCCATTCGCAGCACTTATGGCTGAATGGCTTTGTTCAAGTCCTGTAGTTTTTTATTTATGAAAAAAGCCAAAAATATCTAACTGTTGAGGAACAGCTTCTGAGGTTAAATTAATTTGCAAGCAGTCTATTTTTGTTTTCTCTTGACCTTCTATGTGGTTCTACTGAATTAAGTACTTTTAAATTACGGGTACTAGGAAAAAAAAGGTCTGTTTATTGGATATACAACACAAAAGGGGAAAAAAGCAGACATGGCAAATAGCACCAAGCACCCAACCCCAACTTCCATCTGAGCCCCAAGGCAGAAAATTCTCCTGGTCTGGTCAGTTGCCCCGAGGGTAAATGAGGATGGCAAACAACTTATGGTTGCTGACCCCATTTGGGCCAGTGATTTCATTGCTCTAACTTTTAGATGTTCATCTTGTTCTTGGGAAGTCAAGACAGGACAAGTTTCAAGCAAAATGTGGCCTCCCATCTGCCTCGGTCTACCCTTTTCTAGTGCTCTGGCACCAGAGCATAGAAGCCTACTCCATCTCTCTCTCCCAAGAGCTGGGGTAGAAGCTAGGGTGGGGGCAGTTATCCTTCTCACAATTTATTGGCTCAAGATATCTTACTTAGGGAGGAGAAACTGGCAATACTGGAAATAAAAACGTTTGTCCAGCCAGACTGGGCCAAGCTGTACAAAATGATCTGATTCACTATATCATTTAAACTAAAACATTGTTGCTATCTGAACCCAGAATACTCTGGCCTGTATTTCTCTATTAAATAGGGAAAAGAAAATCAAAACAACTTGGCATGGGAAAATTCTCAGCACCAGGCTGACACCTGATTTTACCTTTTTTTCTTTGTACCAACCAAAATTTGATGATCACAAACAGAACTTTACCCTGCTTCCCAGGATTGTTGTGAGAATTAAATAACAAAATTACTCTGTCAAGTGCAGGATGCCAAATAAATATTAGTTAGGTTACTACGTACAAGGAGGGAACTGGTACCACTCCAAGTCTGTGCTGGAGACAGCAACAATAAACTAAACAGACAGCCGAGCAGATCTGCCAGACAGGAAGCAGTCTGACTCCTGAACACAGGCTGGATTCTCTTTCGCTGAGCTACACCTGCCAGACTGGAAGCCCCTGGTGCTTTAGTCATGAATGAGCATGTCCTGTCCAGGGCCTTCAGCTCCACCCTGCCATGGTGGCCCAGGGCCAAGTCTGGGCTAACTTCCCCTCTAGCTTGCCTGGCACTGCCTTTCCGGTGCCTCAGGCCTTCAGCCAGAGTCTCAAGTTTTGCCTGACACGAGTGGCCCAATAATGAGAACACTCCTTCCTCCATGTTAGGGAATTTCCCTTCCCTCCTCTTTCTTCTAAGTTTCCCCTCCTGTTTCCCCTCCTGTTTCTCATCTGCCCACAGCCTCCAAGTAGGGTGTGCGAGGTCAAGAAGCTGAGAAGAGAGCAGAGGGACATATTTGTCCCGTTGACCATATCTGACTCTGAACTGAGTCTCACCTGCTCCCCACTAGTGATAATTCCTTGCTAACTCCTTACTTCCAGCAGCTGGAACATAATAGGCTCTTAATAACTACTTACTGGATGAAAACAAGTATCAAATAATGAATCAGCAAACACATGTCAAACGAAGCCTCAAGCCTCTCCCGACCTCCCAACCCAGCCCGGGCCTGCTTTTGGTCTGCTCCTAAGGTCAAACAGCAGGGCAGCCTAAGCGTGGTTTTCCACATTGACTCTGATTTTAGTTCTTTATGCACAAAGGACCACTGTTGGCACCTCTATTCTTCTGTGTGAGTTTTAAGAGGAAAAAGAAACTGAAAAAGGGAAAAACCACACTTTCCATCTATTTCTCAGCAGGGATGGCATCAATGTGACTGTGTGTGTGTGTATATGTTTACGGGTGGTATGGAGAGATTGCACATTTGTGCTATTGTCTACAGAAGAGAAGAGATACCTTGTCTGGAAAGCACAGTTGCTGACAGTAGAGGCCAATTCACTCCTACAAAGTCAGAAGGTAAACAGCGCACAGATTGAGATTCCCACCACTCACTACACCAGATGCCCTGAGGGCCAGGAGGGCCAGCTTTGTCTGGTGTTCAGTGGTGGAACACATACACTAGTAGAGCACATTTAACATAAACCCCAGATGATATTAAGCAGCTAGACATACATGTAGGCCACTAGACATACGAAAAGACACTCAACATCACTACACATCAGGGGAATGCAAATTAAAACCTTAATGTGACATCTCCTCACACCTGTCAGAAAGGTGATCATCAATAAATCAACAAACAAGAAAAGGAAACCCTCTTGCACTGTTAGTGGGATTGCAAACTGATACAGGTACTTGGGAAACCAGTACAGAGTTTCCTTAAAAAAATTAAAACTAGAACTACCATGTGACCTATCAATTCCATTTCTGGGTATTTATCCGAAAAAATCCAAAACACTAACTTGAAAAGATATATCCACCTCTGTGTCCACTGCAATATTATTTACAATAGCAAGGCTATGGAAGCATCCTATGTGTTCATCAACAGACCAGCGGTCAAGTGTGGTATATACCGGACTTCCAGCCAAGATGGAGGCGTAGGTAGACACATTGTGCCTCCTCGCACAACCAAAACAAGGACGGCAACAATTTAGAAACAAGATAACAACCAGAACTGACAGAAAATTGAACTGTATGGAAGTTGGACAACCAAAGCTTTAAAATAGACACATTCATCCAGTCCAGTAGGAAGGGTGGAGTCAGGTAGCAGGGCGGAGAGGGGTCGAGGCACAAAAAGCAGTGGCATCAGGCGCGCAAGGCACCCCGGGCGCCCGAGACCGCAGTGAGCAGACCGTGGGCACGTAGGTGGCGGCTGGCAGACCCCGGGCCCAGGGTCCCAGGGTCCCAGCGCCTGGAAATAGAGCCTCGGGGCACTGATTGAAAAACACCTGTGGGGGTTGAGGCGCAGGGAGAAACTCCCAGCCTCACAGGAGAGTTCCTTGGAGAGACCCACAGGGTCCTAGAAGGTACACAAGCCCACCCACATGGAAATTAGCACCAGAAAGGCCCGGTTTGCTTGGGGGAAGCGGTGGAAGGGACTGAAATCCGACAATGGAGTAGGTGTCATTGTTCATTGTTCCCTCAGACCGAGCCCCCACATACAGCGTCACCACCCAGACTGCGTTGCCCCACCTGGTGAACACCTAAGGCCCCGCCCCTCATACATAACAGGTGCAACAAGACAAAAAAAAATGGCCCAAATGGAAGAAGAGATCAAAGTTCCACAGCAAATACAACTAAGTGACCAAGAGATAGCCAACCTATCAGATGCACAGTTCAAAGCACTGGTGATCAGGATGCTCACAGAACTGGTTGAATTTGGTCGCAAATTAGATGAAAAAAATGAAGGTTACGCTAAGTGAAATGAAGGAAAATGTACAGGGAACCAATAGTGATGGGAAGAAAACTGGGACTCAAATCAATGGAGTGGACCAGAAGGAAGAAAGAAACAATCAAACAGAGAAGAATGAAGAAATAAGAATTCAAAAAAATGAGGAGAGGCTTAGGAACCTCCAGGACATCTTGAAACGTTCCAACATCCAAATTATACAGGTACCAGAAGGGGAAGAGGAAGAGCAACAAGTGGAAAAGTTATTTGAAGAAATAATAAAGGAGAGCTTCCCCAATCTGGCAAAGGAAATAGACTTCCAGAAGTCCAGCAAGCTCTGAGAGTCCCAAAGAAGTTGCACCCAAGGAGGAACACACCAAGGAACATGATAATTACATTCACCAAGGTAAAAATGAAGGAGAGAATCCTACAAGTAGCAAGACATAAGGAGACAGTAACCTACAAAGGAGTTCCCATCAGACTGTCAGCTGATTTCTCAAAAGAGACCTTGCAGGCAAGAAGGGGCTGGAAAGAAGTATTCCAAGTCATGAAAGGCAAGGACCTACATCCCAGATTGCTCTATCCAGCAAAGCTTTCATTTAGAATGGAAGGGCAGATAAAGTGCTTCTCAGATAAGGTCAAGTGAAAGGAGTTCACCATCACCAAGCCCTTATTTTATGAAATGTTAAATGGACTTATCTAAGAAAAAGATAAAAAACATGTATAGTAAAATGATAGCAAACTCACAATTATTAACAACCACACCTAAAACAAAAACAAAAATTAAGTAAGTAAACACCTAGAACAGGAACAGAACCACAGAAATGGAGATCACATGGAGGGTTAGCAACAGGGGAGTGGGAGGGGGAGAGAGGGGGAAAAGGTACAGAGAATAAGTAGTATAGATGGTAGGTAAAAAATAGGGGAGGGCAAGAATAGTATGCGAAATGTAGAAGCTAAAGAACTTACAACACATGGACATGAACTAAATGGGGGAAATGTGGGTGGGAGAGGGTGTGCAGGGTGGAGGGGAATGAAGGGGGGTAATGAGACAACTGTAATAGCATAACCAATAAAATATATTTAAAAAATTGTATAAAGAAATAGAAAAAAAAAGAAATTGTGGTATATACAAAGTATGTCTGGAAAAAGCCCAGCCATTGTTAACATAATGAGAACAGTTTGTGTGACATTAATGTAACCTGGCAACCAAGGAGAGTGGACTGGAATGTGCATCCGTGAACAACAACAACTTCACTGTACTAGTCAGTGGGGACGTTAGATGCTGTTGAGTGACCATGTGTACTGTGTGGCTGTCACATCCAAAATGACTGAGTAGAGCAACGACTCTCCATCAAATTTTGCATTAAGCTGAAACATTCCTCCATGGAAACTATTCAGATGATTTAAAAGGTTACAGCTATGGGCAATTGGTGACTGGCAGCTTCATCATGACAATGCACCTGCTCATGCATCACATCTCATGCAGAGTTTTTTGGTGAAACAGCAAATCACTCAGGTGACTCAGCCCCACTACAGCCCAGAATTGGCACTCTGTGACTTCTGGGTTTTCCCAAAACTAAAATCACCTTCGAAAGGGAAGAGATTTCAGACTGTTGATGTGATTCAAGAAAATACAATGGGGCAGCTGATGGCAATTGGAAGAACTGTGTGAGGTCCCAAGGTGCCTACTTTGAAGGGGACTGAGGTGTCATTGTCCTATGTACAATGTTTCTTGTATCTTGTGTCTTCTTCAATAAATGTCTCTATTTTTCATATTACATGGCTAGATACCTTCTGGATAGACCTTGTGTATAATGGAATATTACTGGGGCATAAAAAAGAATGAAATCTTACCATTTATGACAGCATGGATAGACCTGGAGGGTATTACTCAGTGAAAGAAGTCAGAGGATGATAAATACCATACGATTTAACTTATATGTGGAATCTAAAAACCAAAATAAGCCAACAAACTCACTGGTATAGAGAACAAATTGATGGTTGCAGGTGGGACGGGCGCTGGGGAAATGGGTGAAAAAAGTGAAAGGGATTAAGAAATACAAATTGCCAGTTATGAAAGGAGTCATGGGGATGTAAAGAACAGCATAGGGAATACAGTTAATAGTGTCGTAATAACTATGCATGGTTTCAGTGGGTACAAGTCTTACCAGAATGATCGCTTTGTAAAGTATATAAATGTCTGATCACTATGTTGTACATCTGAAACTAATACAATATCGTATGTCAGCTGTAGTTAAAAGTAAATTTTAAAAATAAATAAAAAATAAATTTAACAAGTTTAAAAGCTAAAAAAATTACATTGTAACTGGAATGCCAGAGGAGATGAGAGAGAGAATGGGGCAGAAGTACTTAAAAAATAATCACTAAGATTTTTCTTAATTTGAAGAAAGACAAATTTAGAGATACACGATGGTAAATGAACACCAAACAGAATACAAAAAAGACCATGCTGAACCTGGCCAGGTAGCTCAGGTAATTAGAGTATCAACCTGATAAGCCAAGGGTGCAGGTTTGATCCATGGTCAGGGCACATTCAAAAATCAACCACTGAATGCATAAATAAGTGGAACAACCTAAAACTGATGTTTCTCCTTCTCTCTCCCTCTCTAAAAATCAATGTTTTAAAAAAGTACATGCTGATGTACATCATCATAGTCAAATTATTGAAAGCCAAAGATAAAGTGCAAATCTTGAGAGCAGCATGAGAAAACAACGTATTACAGAGGGCAGACTGGGTAGGAACGGGGTGAAGAAAACTAGGGGAGAATGAGAGAACAAAGGCCACGTATGGTCAGGGGCCGGGCAGGGGCCGTGCAGGGAAGGAAAGCAGACTGAAGTGAAATGCCCCCACGGTAAAGCAGGTTACCAGCAGCAGGCCTAAGAATCTAGTCCAAACTGTGGCAGAACTAGGGGAAGGGAAATGTAACGTGCCTAGTCCCCTCACTGGCCTCTCAACCGTCTCATCCTACAGTAATTTCTAATCTTCAGACTTGACAGCTATGTCTGTCTTAAGTAGGACTTGGTTCCCCCAGGTATCTGATCTCCAGTTGGGCTGGAGATTGGCAAGAAGTGGCAGACTTCGGGAAAAACTGAGAAGAGAGGTAAGTTCCCAGGTTTGCCCTATGAGAAGATGAAGTCAAAGGAGTAGGATGGTGGATGTATCACCCATGTGAATCACAGATATTGAAAGGACAGGATGGACAAACTGGCCTTAAAGTTCTGAAAGAAACCTGGAATACAGCTGCTTCAGTGCTTGGGATATCATGGCCTCCTAACTGTATACAGGGCACCAGTTTCCATCACAGGTTGTTAGCTTTGGGGTTTATTTTAGGGAGTCTTTAAAATTTTTTCTTTAGTTCTTTCCTTTAAAGGTTTTATTTACGTTTAGAGAGAGGGGAAGGAAAGGAGAAAGAGAGGGAGAGAAACATCACTGTGTGGTTGCCTCTCGTGCACCAGCTCCTGGGGACCTGGCCTGCAACCCAGGCATGTGCCCTGACTGGAAATTGAACCAGTGACCCTTTAGTTTGCAGGCCTGTGCTCACTCCACTGAGCTACACCAGCCAGGGCTTTTTCTTTATTTCTTTATAAACATTCTTAGCCACAAACTTCATTTTTGTCCCACCAATGATTTGGCATCTCCTTCAGAAAGAGGACTCAGGATGAATTGCATCAAGTCCAGAACCCAGAAACACAAATGACATTGATCAAATGATGGGAGGGAAATGGAGGCTGGCTCTTTGCCTATCACAAACAAACAAACAAACAAACAAACAAACAAAAAATAGGTTTCACCTTATAGTCCAACTCTCTGGAGCACTGTGTTGACAATTCGGAAGCTTAGATTCTTGAGTACGGGCTGTAAGAGGAAGCACCACAATTAACTGGTGATGTCTGCCGCGAGAATGAGACCACGTGCTCACAAGGGCTACCCCTAGCTTGGCTGGTTTGTTTGCAGATCGACTGGTCCCAGCAGATAAGGGACCTCCTAGACTCATACCAGGGAGTCAGGCCTCTGTGTGTCACTGAAGCTCAGGACCTGTCTGTCAGGTCTTGGTCAGGTCCTAATCGAAGAGTTAGGAAAAACGCTGAGTGCGAGAGCGGGAAAAGCCTGTTTATCGTCATTGATGTTGGCTAACATCAATGTTCCTCCCATGAGTCGACTGGCCAGTTCACACAGGCCTGGGCTTTGGAGCCGTCCCCCTCCGGCCCGCCGCGCCACCTACACCTACCTTAACAAGTGAGGGAAGGGAAGGAGGCCACGGGATCTTGTGATCTGCACCGATTTCTCCTTTACCAACCTAAGTCACCGGGATTTGAGTTTTGAACACCAGACCAGCCCCCACTCTGCCTCTAAAATCCAACAGAAATCTTGGGCCTTGGACCCCATTTGTTATGCCTGTAGGAACTCCTCCTCTAACCCCAATAACAGAAAGCCTTTCTCCTAAAGGAGCGCTGTGTCCAGGGCAAGCCCTCCGTGCAGGGAGGTGACACGAGTTGAAATGGGGTCTTTTGTGCGAGACCAGGCGCTGTCCTGCGGCCATGGGGTGGGGGAGAATGTGCGGCTACGGCAGGGCTGCAGGTAGTGGCCCGGGGGAGAGACGAAGGTGTTCCCACTGCCCAGTGTGGGGTGGGGGTTTGCTCTCCAGTGTGGACGGGGGTAAGGACGCCCCAACCTTGGTGGCCTTTTTCTGTGTATCACGGAGGCAGGCGAGGAACGCTGGATGGATGACTTGGGGCACGGTTAGCCTTCCTGGGTTACCGGGGAAGGCCCCGAGACCTGCAGCAGACCCAGGAGCTAGGGTAGGAAGGACCACCCCGCACCGCACTCCCCCACGCCCAGGGGCTCGCGCTCCCAGGTCGGCAAAGAAACCTCCGTGGGTGAGAAGGCTCCAGAGAGCGCCCCGGCCCGAGCGCAGCAGGGCCGTGCCGGATGCTCGGCCCTTCCCAAAACCTCGGGGTCTCTTGCGGCAGGAAACGCACCACCCAACCTCGACAAGTCACCTCGGGGAGGTGGAGCCAGGTGGGTCTTCGCAGCTCCGTGACGGGCTGCGGGTCCGGGCTTCCAGGGGAGAGGACCAGACCCAAGGGGTCGCGGGTGCCTGGGGGTGAAGAGCCTCGCCGCGGCCCATTTCGAGTCCGCGAGGGTGGGGAGTCGGCGCCCGGCCGCGGGCGGGCCGGCGGACTGTCAGCTGCCAGGCCCGTCGCCTACCTCCCCGCCCCCCGGCTTCCTGCGGAGGCTGCGGCCGCCATGTTGTTGTGGGGCTGAGGCGGCGCCGCGGAGCGCGAGCGGCCGTGACAGGCTGCGCAACAGGTTCGCTGGTGGCGGCCGAGCAGGGTCTCCCGACGTCCGCCCGCACCCGCGCTGCCGGTGCCGAGGGGCGCGGGGTCGCGCCGTGACGTGCTGGAGGCGCGGCGGAGGCGCCAGGTGGGTGAAGCGGCCGGCAGCCTGCGGCGCGGCGCGGAGCAGGTGCGGGCGCAGTCGCTCCGGCCGCGGAGGGCTCCACGGACGGGGCTGGGCGCGGGCGGCGCGCGGACGCGTCCGCCGGAGCCGGGGCTGCCCCCGAGCTAGGCCCCTGGCGGGTTTGGCGGCGCCGGGCGGAAACCTCCGGTTCCTGCCCTCAGATTCCTTCCCCCGCCGCGGGGCCGGGGGACGGCGAGGGGCCGGGGCCGGGCTGCCCCTTCTCGGCGCCGAGCCCCAACCGCGGCCCTTCCAGGCAGGTGCGGGCGCCGGCGAGGGCCGGGGGCGGGGCATGGCCCCCTCGTTTTTGGGGTGACGGCCGGACAGATCCCTTCGGGGCGCCCGCACGCTTGTTTGGGGACCCATTTTCTTTTTCCGGAATTAGTTTCGCTTCTTCTTGGTAATGCTTGGTGCGGAAACAGGCGAGCCGCATCCCGGTGCGTCAAAGTCGCCCGAGTCCGGAGAGGCCAGCGGGTGGATGCTCGGCGTCCGCCGCTCGCCTTAAACCAAAGTTGGGAAATGTTAAAATTTGACGTCAGCGTTATTGACTTCCAGGGTATACAGGAAGCACGGAGAGATGCAGCCTCTTAGACCACAGTAAAGTTTATTGCGAATTATTATTTTTTAAAAGACACCTGCATGTGCGTGGTGAGTGGTTAAATCGAGGCTGAAACTACAGATGGCTTTGCATTCTGTAAAAAGATGCTGTGCTTTGTCGTTGAATGATTGCTTATGGCTTCTGTGCTTCATTTGAGGCTTGTATTCATTTTGGAATAGGAACATTTTTAATAGGGGTAACCACTTGATGATAGGAATTAAGGTGAAGATAAAAAAGGACTGCTTTTCTAAATGCTGTGGTTTGTTACTAGTGTTTACTTGCTCACCCAGAAATAGGCGAGGAGCTTTTTTTAGTCAGCTTAATTTAGGGAGCGTAGACTCTGTAGGTTAAGCTCCTTAAGCCTCTTAAGAAAATCTTTTGCTTCTCTCCCTGTGCAGGTTTCCTGTATTGTTAATCAGTGATAAAACCTAAACGCGATGTAGAAACATCACCTTTACATAAATTAATAATGATGCCCCTCAATTTAAAAATAGTAGCAACTCTGTGCACATCTTTAGGTTTTTTGACTGTGCCTACGATTCCCTTGTAATTTCTTCCCCCCTACCTTTATTGAGATATGATCGACATATAGCCGTTGTAATTTAAAAAGTGTATAAGGTGGAAGTTGTTTAAAAGCTTCATTTAAGAACAAGCAGAATTTCCTGCTTTTGAAGGATGGAAAAATGTGCAGTGCTGCTGTTTTAACATAATGTTAATGAGCAGCATTAATTACTCTTTAACACGTGTAAGTATCCCTTTTGCTCACCTTTATAATGAAAGGTAGAATTGTCTGAGAAAACTTGACCTGCACTGCATTATTGAGCAGGGAGGTGCTATTGTTAGTTCAGCATATCTCAAGGCTGACATCCTGATCTCTCTTGAATCTGAGAAAATGTGTTAGGCATGCTCTGGGATTGGAATTATACTTTAAAATTTTGTATTTTCACAAAAGTGGAATAGTATAAAGAACCACTATACACCCATCACCCAAACTCAGCAGCTTTCCATGTTTTCTTTGTGCCTCTTCTTTTCCTTCTGTCTTGTCTTGACTGTTCAGTCATTTCACCCTATATACTCAGTGTTTCTTTCTTTTAAAAACTGGAAAATTTCTTACATAACCTTAGTATTTTTATTTTTAATGTATCTTTAAAATAAAGTTTCACAAATTCCCATCTCTCTAGTAAGACAGAACATTGATTGGCCATCTCCTTGAATGACTTTCTTCAGGACTGAAATACGTTTGCCACGCCTGTCATTTATTTTACATATACGTTATACGTATGTATTTAAGATCTGTTTACCATGCTTGTCACTTACCTGATACTAGTTCCTGTGCTGTTTTACGGAGTCATTGAAAGCTCAGGAGGACTGTGAGTAGTTCTTTTCCTCCCATCAAATAGATGAGTGAAATGTTACCCTGCAGGGTAACTGACTACCCAGGCCTCTGAGCCAGGTTTCAGACCAGGTCCTTCCAACTTCAGCACCTGTGCAGTTATCTCGCCCACTCATCTGAGTTCAGAAGTTTTTCTTAAAAGAACCTATTTGGGCATTCAAGAAATATTTGTTGAGTAAACGAATGAAAGTACCTATCAGTTCATCGATAGGTAATTAGCATTTTTATATACTGTATTTACTTATAAAGCATTTATACTAACAAGTTGCAGAAATTATTCAGAATAATTATATTACTAAGATGTGATATATTTATTACCATCTAACAGTGCATTTCTTATTTATTTTTATTCTGATCTTTTTAATACCTTATTTATGGAAAACTTTGTGAAATAACTGTTTTTGGAAAAAGGCTGAAAAGAAAAAGGCAGACTCTTTTAGTGTACTAATTGTCAAAGCCAGGTTCCAGGTATGAAGTAGGAAGATGCTTAGAATTATGTAAATGAATGGATCTAGAAATGAAGATGCAGGAGAAATGCTGTATTTTGTACTTGAGGTCATTTTTACTTGATACCATCCTTTATCTGCAGAGCACAGAGACTGATGTTAGAGCCCTGTTGGTCAGAGTGTGCCTGTAGGTATTCTTGAGAAGGAGGAACTGAACTGGTCTCAAGGATCTGAAGGCAGAGAGGAAGTGGGGGAGGAGGGGAGGAAATGGAGCAAAAATAGGACAGTGAATGCATCAAAAAATAATGTATTTTTACAATGCCAAGAGGACAGCATATTTCATTTGCAAATGTGTAGTAGTATTTTGAGAAATTCACTTCAAAGTAATTTCTCAGCTATATCAGGACACTGAACGATTTATTTACTTGTGGAGGTATTCAGCGGTGGTTATGGTAGACATGTAGGGATGCATTACCAGATGGTAGACATTTAACTTTTTTCATTTAAGCAACTGTTTTTATATTTTCTAGATCATTTTCTTTGCTAATGCTTATTCATTTTAGAAAAGTATACATGGTTTAATAAAAATTTTATTTATCTTCATCATTACTGTAGTAGATAAGGGTGCAGACTTTCAAGCTCCCAAATCCAACATCAAATGGTCATACAATCCTAATTTTAATTCTATATGCTTGTTTCCTCATCTGCAGAGTGGAGATGATAGTAATAGTACTTAGGTCATAGTATTGTTGTACGTAATATGAAGTGCTCAGCACAGTGACTGCTGCTTAATATATTACTTAAGAAATAATACCTATTATTATTCCAACTTGCTTCAGCGACATATTTCAAAATAAACTAGCCTACTCCTTTTTAAAAAATCTTTAACTTAGTGAAAGATAAAGAAATTAGCTTTTTTGCCCTTAAATTTTAATCTTAGCTTCAAAACAATCCATACATGAAGGCTGTAAAGAGTAGAAGGACTGACCCACAATCTTTTTTTATATTATATTTTATTGATTATGCTATTACAGTTGTCTTGACTTTTTCCCATTTGCCCCCCTCCACTCGGCAACCCCTCTCCCTCAGGCAATCCCCATACCCTTGTTCGTGTCCAAGGGTCATGCGTGTAAGTTCTTTGGCTACTCCCTTTCCTATACTGTACTTTATGTCCCCATGACTATTCTGTAACTACTTATTTGTACTTCTTACTCCCCTGTCTTTTCACCCATCTCTTTTTGACATTTTAATTATGATGTGTCTTGGGGTGGGCCTCTTTGCACCCATCTTGTTTGGGACTCTATATGCTTCCTGGACTTGCATGTCTATTTCCTTCACCAAATTAGGAAACTTTTCTTGAACTATTTTTTCAAATAGATTTCCAGTTTTTCTATCTTCTCTTCTCCTGGCACCCCTATGAAGGGAATGTTGGGTTGCTTAAAGTTGTTCCACAGGTTGCTTACACTGTCCTCGTTTTTTTGAGTTCTCTTTTCTTCTTCTTCTTCTGATTGGTTGTTTTTTGCTTCCTTATGTTCTAAATCATTGATTTGATTCTCAGCCTCATCCACTCTACTGTTGTTTCCCTGTAATCTGTTCTTTATTTCAATTAGTTTATCCTTTGCTTCTGACTGGATCTTTTTTATGTTGTTAAGATCCTCACTAAGTTCCTGGAGCATCTTTATAAACAGTTTTGAATTCTGCATCTGAGAGATTGTTTATCTCCATTTCATTTAGCCCTTTTTCTGGAGTTTTGATCTTTTCTTGCATTTGGGGCATGTTTCTTTGTCTCCTTGTTTTGGCAGCCTCCCCGTGTTTGTTTTTGTGTATTAGGCAGAGCTGCTTTGACTCCATGGCTTGGTAGTGTGGCCTAATGTCGTAGGTGTCCTGTAGGGTCCAGTGGCACAGCTTCCCCTATCACCCTAGCTGTGTACTCGAGGTGCACCCTTCATGTGGGCTGAATGCTCCCTCCTCTTGCAGTTGAGCCTTGGTTGCTGTTGGCAAATCAATGGGAGACGTTTACTCAGGCCAGTCAGCTGCAAGGATTGACTGTGATCACTGACCACCACGCTCCAACCTCTGCCTTCCATGGAGGATCAGCTGTGCAGGGGCAGGGTGGTGGTACTCCTACGTGGTCTGTAGCTGTCCACTGAGTGCGCTGGCCCTGGGGTTTCCCAGGTGTTTCAGGCCAAGATCAGACCCCACCTGTGTTTTGCCTAGGGCCATCCTGCCTAGGTTACTAGGCAACCTGAGATGGCTGCTACTTGTGTTGGAGTTGGAGATTCCCAGGGGAAGCTAAACTGTGAATCTAGGCTGGCTGCTGCTAGTGCCAGGCCTGGGGCTCACTGAGGCCAGCTGCTGCTTGTTTGAGAGGATTTAGGAAGTTATGAAGCAGGAACCAAGACTTACCATTCATATGGAAAAGCAGCTTGGGTGGGCCCATAAGTTGGATGGGGTCTCTGGGGATTTCCAAGGCAGGTCTAACAGTATTAGCCAGGTGGATGGAGTCTCAGATATGGCACCAGTCTGCAGGCTCAGTGTGGATGGAAATGGTTTCTTTAACTCCATAGTTCACAGACTTCCATTCAACTCAATTTCTCTTGGTTCTAAGTGATGGTGGTTCTATACTTCAATTGTAATTTTGTTGTGGTTGTGCAAGGCAAGCCATGTCTGCCTATGCCACCATCTTCACTGGAATTCCTTCTGACCCACATTATTATCTCTGAACAAAGAATCTGCCTTTTAATCTCGCTAAGTTGAGAGTGGAGGCACCAAAAACAGCCTAAAGAAAGAAAAGTTCTCTCTCTTAAAAAGAAACAAACAAAACCTATGGTTAGTTTTGGATGATCTCTTCAAAGTCTTAGAATAGTCCAGGTGCTTAAATAACTTCTACTTATTGGGGAGAATGCTTGCCTAGTGTGAGGTTGATAGGGGAAAGAATGGTCTGCAATGTCAAATTTCAGATCCTGCATAGGTAACGACCTAGCAGGCTCTAGTTTGGAGGACACTGATAATTGTGCTTTTATCATTTCTTCTTGGCTAAACAGGCTGGCATTGTTATTTGGACCCTTCTTACCACCCTTCTCCTCCTTCACACTTGACCACATAAATATAAGAAATTAAGTAGGTCAAGTTAATACATCTCACAACTTATGTAACATTTAGTGAGTATAAAATACTTTCAGTGAATATAACTGAGAATTCCAAGATTAATGAAATTTGCCGAGAATGACGCGGTGGGAATGTATGCGTAACATTCATTCTCTGTGTGCAGTAAGTGCTGAAAACCTAGTGGGAGAAGGGAGGCACTTTTCTCACACCGTTGGCATGTTCATCTCTTGGTTATTTCTAAGAATTTCTTACATGTTGAGAATAGTGACTCTTTGTCATATAGGGGTAAATTTTTTTCCAAGTTTGGTTTTTAGTTTTGATTACAGATTTTTGTAGTATAGGAGGTACTACATACTATGTATACTATGTATACTACATACTATGTATACCTCCTATGTATACTATTAAAATAGTATAGCACTATTTTAATTCATTATATTTGTCAACTCATTTAATTTTTAAAAATCTTTATGAAATAGGCGCTTTTTTTTAGCTCCATTTACAAAGTCCTTTGACATTGTCTTTCACATTCTCAAACAGCTTTTTCCTCTGTGTTTGTCCATTCCTGCTCCCAATTCTTGAAAACCTTTTTTCTCTTCCTAGCCCACTGGTTTGTACATGCCTTTTGTTTAGTTCTTCATTACTCAGTTTAGGAGTCATTTCCTCTGGAATTTCTCAGCTAACAACTGTCTAGTTGACTAGGGCAAAGTTAAGTGCCCATCTTTTGTCCTTGATACTTATAGCACTTATGGAATTTTGAATTTAGGTCTAACTTCTCTTCTGTATTTCCTGCTTTAATACTTTTTTTAAAAAGATACTTATTTTTTAGAGAGGGGGGAAAGGAGGGAGAGAGGGAGAGAAACATTGATGTGCGAGAGAAACATCAATCAATTGCCTCTTTCAGGCCCCCATCCGGGCACATGGCCCTCAACTCAGGCACGTACCCTGACCGGGGATTGAACCGGCGGCCCTGGCCAGCGCTCAATCCACTGAGCCACACCAGCCAGGACAGATGTTACACATCTAATGACTTGGTCCATATTTGTTGATTTGAATGAAAGGTGTGCATGGTGATATCAGGAAAATAATCAGCCTCCTAAGTATATAGTACAATAGGGACACTTATACTAAGGAAGTAACATTGGAACTGGGCTTTGAAGGCCAGTGGGGAAGGAGGGACAAAGGGAGGGTCCTAGAGACTAAAACTGAGTGAAAATAGACGTGGAAAATTCACATTCTGGGAACAGTATGTTATTTAGAGTGGTTTTGGGGATGGTTAATCTTGCCTCTGGGAAAATCCTGATGAAATAAATCCCTCTTTCTTCCCAGTGTACCTTTTCTAGTGTTCAGAAAAATCTTAATTTTCCTTCTAGATCTCTTCTTATGAAACAGGGTTCAATTTCTCATCCGACTTCCCCCTTTTCCAACATAATGGGGGAAGTTGGAGTGTCCTGATGTAATCTTGATAAGATTCTAAAATGCCCGGGGAACTTTGCTGAACTGGAAGCCTTAGGGGAAAAAATAAACCCTGAAGCTTTTGTCTTTGAAGACTTCAGGTTCTATGCACACCCATCCCTGACTGTTAACACATTTGGTTAGACCTCAACTACTTTTCTCTCCAGGCTTCATTATGTTTGTGTTTCTGTAGCTGTGATAAAAAACATCATTCTCATAATTGGCTGGTTTAATTTTGAGATATACTGATAGATTTTGAGGTATACCAGCAGGTCTTAAAGAAGAATGGGTAAGCCCTTTGTATATTAACAGTATAATTTATTTGTCATTTAAAGTATTTTTCCAAATTCTTTTGCTCTTTAACTTTCTCATTATGTAATATAATTATTTCATTATGACAATAATACACACTGATTGAAGAAACTTTATAAAATAGGAAAAAAAGAAGGAAAAAGTCATTCTAAGTCCAACAACCAATGACACACATTGGCATCTCCTACCCACGTGTCTTTTCGTTTTGTTATTACATATGAATTACTGTCCATGTTTTCCAATACAACATTATAGCTTGGAACATGGCTTTTGCTGTCCGATTAGGATTTTAGTTCCAGTTAAGCCTTATATTAGCTTTGTGAATACAACAATCTCACTAGGCTTCAGTTTTCTTTAAAAAGTAGAGATTTCGTAATAATGTTTATCCATAGGGTTGTTATGAGAATGAAGAGATAATATACAATATGTCTAATGTGACCCTTTCATAATAAATTCTCCAGAAACGTAACAGTAACAATCAGGCTTTTCTTTTGGTTGGATTATCGAGGGTGGCTGCTCTGATTGTGGGTGGAGGGAGGGGGTGGGTCAGGGCCACTGTTTCTTTCTTTTCTGAAATAATTAAAATTCAATTTCAAAACCCATTTCTGAACATTCTCAAGGGCACTGTGAACATTTGTATAGTGAGTGCTCCTTTCAAATGTTATTTGTTTTGGGCCAGCTTGGGCTTCGTAGTTGCTGAGGGGCCCTGGGCCATCCACCCTTCTGAAATGGCACTGATAATGATGAAAACAATGATAACTTGGAAAGGCCTGAGTGTAGGGCTTGGCTTTTGATAAGTATTCAGTAATTGTTGGCTGCTGTTTTTATTTTCATAATGGTAAGTACATATTTATATGTATATATTTTTTAAGATTTTATTTATTTTTATTTTTAGAGGGAAAGGGTGGGCTAAAGAGAGGGAGAGAAACATCAGTGTGCGTTTGCTTCTCATGCGCCCCACTGGGGACCTGGCCAGCAACCCAGGCATGTGCCCTGACTGGGAATCAAACCAGTGACCCTGTGGTTCTCAGGCCAGCACTTGACTGAGTGTGGTTCACTGTCGTCAGCCTCTCCCGCCCGGGCAGTACATATTTATATAAATCATACATTTTAAATTATAAAAACCAGTTTCGATGTTATTACATGGCCTAGCTGAACTTGTTGTTTTAAAAAGGTTTATTGAAGTATAATTCACATATCATATATTTAAGTGGCAGCATAATACTTGGCTCAGTTCATTCTTCCATTGTTGGACTCATTATTTCCATTTTTTAGAATAATAATTATAGTGAATATCTTTATGAATAAGGCATTTCCCATGTTTATTATTATTTCCATGTGACAGATTCCAGAAGTAAAATTATTGACTTAGAGCATATGAACATTGGTAGGATTCTATACATTTCCGAATTGCCTTCTGAAAAGCTGTACTAGTGTACCCTCCCCTGAGCTATGTCTGCAGCACTTACTTCCTCTTGCCTTTGCAGCCAAGGCTTGTTTTTTAAAAAAAATCAGTGTATAAGGAGAAACAAAATAAAGCTTCATTTGCATTTTCTTGATTATTAGTGATATTAATATTAATTAACCAGTTTTATTTCTTCTTTGGGGAAGTGTCTGTTTATTTGAGATCTTAGTGTTTTCTTTATCTATTTTAATACCTCTCTGTACATTAAAAATACTGACCATCATGTTTGTTGTGATTTTCCCCCATTTGTTTACTTTTGAATTTTGTTTTCAACAGAAGTTTAAAATATTCATTTAGTTGAATCTGTTTATTTTTTTTCCTTTGTGTTTTCTTGAATGGCTTCAGAACTTAGAAATTTATCTTTGTTTCAAAGGAATATTTTACCTGAAGGTGAAGCATCTACAGTGGAACCTTGGTTCTCAACTTAATTCATTCCAAAAAACTGATAGAGAAGTGATTTGTTTGAAAACTGAGTCTCCTTTGTTTGTTGCCTGAGAGAATGTGTGACTGATCACACAAGTATCAAAGGGTTGTCTGGTGGAGAATCGAGACCCACAGTTTTTTTTGTTAGACAACAGAGACATTTCTTTCTGAGAACCAAATTGTTTGAGAACCAAGATGTTCAAAACCGAGGTTTGATTGCATATGAAATTTTTTACTTCTGTACTTCTTATTTAAGTTAAATAAATAATTTTGCTTACTACTTAGTCTTGATATGAGACGAAAGAGAATAGGCTAAATAGCAGGTGCCCCCCACCCTTCCCTTACAACAGTGTGGGCTGACTCACAAGCTATTCTTAGGTGTTTTTCCCCTTTTGTGTGGTGAATTGTCTTGTTCAGAGCTGTTGCCTGATTCTTCTAAAATTGGTTTAATTTAAATCTTCAATATAATTGGAGTACTAACTGCTCTCTTGGTTTATTGGTTGACTCTTTGTAAGCTAAACTTAATGTTTACAAAAGTCCAAACTTATAATTTATATTTAAACATCTTAAACTGAAGCTGCAAATTTACAGAACTGGAGGAACTAAGTTTGGATAGAAGAGTTATCTTCTTTAAAGCTTTTAAGTCTTGACATGCTTCGTGAATTTGGGGCCCTAAGCCTCTAAGCAGAAATAATAGTAACCTTTTTCACAAATATTATTAAATAAAAATATGTTCTTTTTAGCAGTAATTATACAACTATAGTTTGTTGTCCCAACTTCAGTGAAATCAAGTTAACTGTTTTAGTTGAAAACAATGTTGAAATAATAGCAACGATAGCCATCATGTGAACATCTTCGAAGTGCCAGATGCTTTACATACCTGATATCTAAGTCTTAAAACAGCTTTGCATTTAGGTACAATTGTCCCCATTTATAGGTTAGGAAATTAAAGCTAAGTCATGGAAGTTCACAAGGCTAAGGAGTAATTGCACTGGGATTCGAGCTCTAGTTGGCGGATCTGTTTTCAGAGTTCACCGTCTATCAGCCTGCTTGTCCTCAGTGCAATTGAAAGAATGCTAATCTCTCAGAGTCAAAGGGTTTGTGTTTGTTAAAGGATATTTTAGTGCCTGGCTGGGCATTAGGTACATGAGAGAGACATTCACAGGACCACAGTCTAATAGAGGTGGGCAGGCATGAAAACAAATGTAACAGTACTAGGTGATAAGTAGTTTAATGGAGATAAATACACATTGAAATGGGAATGTGGCAAAGGAAGCTTTTGTAGGTAGAAGTGTCACGGAGGAGCAGGTAATCCCACAGGTTCACAGGTGGAATGATAAGATGGGGAGAAAAGGTATTCCAAAGCTGTAAAGGTAGGCAGTGGGTAGACCCTAAAACATCTTGTTTGCCATGTGAAGGATTAGATTTTTAAAATAACAACTGTATCGAAATACAATTCATGTAACATTAAATTCACCCTCTTAAAAGTTTACAATTTTACAATTTTGTGATATTGTGCACAGAATTGTATAACCATTACCATTATCTAAATTTAAAACATTTTCATCATATAAAAAGAATGCCCCCCACACACATTAGTAGCCAGTCTCTCTCCCCAAGCACCTCTAATTCTAGGCAACCACCAATCTACTTTCTGTCTCTTAATTTGCCCATTCTGGACACTTCATAGAAATGGGAACATGCAACATGTTGGTATATTTTTGTGTGTGACTGGCTTCTTTCACTTACCAGAATGTTTTTAGTGTGCATTCGTGTTGTAGCATGCATCAGTAATTCATTCCTTTTTTAAGGCCAAATAATATTGTATGGAGGTACCACATTTTTTTAGCCATTTGATGGACATTTGGGTTTCTACTTTTTCTACTATTATAAATAATACTATCGTGAGCACTTGTGTAGAAGTTTTTGCATACCTAATGGTGGTATTGTTGAATTATATGGTTAACATTTTGTTTAACATTTAACATTTTTTGGAACTGCCAAATTGTTTTCCAAAGCCACTTAACCATTTTACATTCCCACCAGCAATGTATTAGGGGTCCAGTGAAGGAGGTTATGCATTTTCTCAATTCTTAGGGGCTATTGCTATTCCATTTCCATAGTCTTCAATTTTTATGTATTGGGTTGGCCAAAAAGTCCATATGTTTTTTTCCATAAAATAAAAGACACATTTTTCATTTTCACCAATAACCTTGTTGATTTGGATATTCAAATATGTTGGCCAGCTCTTGTGTGGTATAACATTGATCTCAATTATTGTCTCTATTTGATTGTTATCAACATGAACTGGTCTACCTGACCATGGACCGTTGTCCATGAGAAATCTCCAGCATGAAATTTCGCAAAAACACTTTTGACACATTTGATCAGCTACAGCACCTCCTCTATACACTGCATAAATCTTTTTTTTGCATTTCAGTTGTGTTTTTACCTTTCTTGAAATAATAAAGCATAATATGCTGAAAATGTTGCATGTACTATCTTCAGTATTAAAATGGCTACACAAAAATTCATCAATTTTGATATATATTTTTTAAATGCATGTTGGTATGTCAGCTGTCACAATACAGTGTAACAAAATTGTTTTGAATGAAGTTAAAGACAACCAACTACTACCAGAGCCATCATATGGAAAAAACCCAATGAGCTTTTTGGCCAACCCAATATTAGTATGGGCTACTTAATGATAATCTGAGTTATTAAGGATTATTGAAATTTAGTGTTCATTATTAGCAAGTACTAACCTAAAATTAGCAAATTTCTAGAGCTCACTGAAAGCTCTGATTTAGTTTCCTTTTAAGAAATTTGTTAGATATACAGTGCTTTGGTAGATTTGAAAAATTCCTGTTCCGCATGCTCACACTCATATGGATACTATTTTCAGTGTACTATTGATGATCTTGTCTTGAGTTTGATGTGATTCCAGTTGCTGCTGTTCTAGAATTAATGCAATGATAGAATTATTGTTTAATTTTATTGATGATTTTGCTTTTGCGTAATTAGTGTTGCATTGCTATAATTCTTTATTATAGAGTTATTTTTCTACTGGAAAATAGGATTAGGTAGGGGTAGGTTGGCCCTCTGGTCCCACTTTGGCAGGCCATAGTTAGACTAGTTTGAGAATGAATGGATTACATGACTGGAATAGAGTCTTTCCCAGTCTGATATCTTACACATTTTTGAAAAAGGGAATCATGTATATTAAAGTTAAGCATCTTAAGTGTAGAAGACACGAGTCCTCTGAAAGTCCACAGATGAACTTTGGAGAAAGTTCATCTGAAACATTTGAAATTGTATACCACATTTTGTGCATTTGTATTCTTCCAAAGAGAGCAAACTGTTGGTCTGCTAGATTTTTTTTTTTAAAGAAGTCCACAACCCCTCGAAATTAAAGCATTCAGATTGGCGAAGAGAATTTGTGATTTGAAGTGCCTGGGGACTTCTCTGTGGCTAGGTGTCGCTGCTCAGTGGCCGACATTGCCCAGGTGCATTGTTGGTTTCAGTGTGGCTAATTCCATGTTAGAATATCTTTGTTCTTTCCTGGTAATTTTTCTCCCTGTCAGAACTTGGAGTTGGCTTTTAAAAATTCTCATTCCACATTTATTATTTTATATTAACTTATTCAAATGATTGGGATGTTCTACTTACGAGCATTGTTTTTTGCAGCAGTGAAAGTATGCTTTACTTCCAGTAATTGAAATGTGGAAGTTCACAGTATAAGTTCAATAGAATAGAATAGATAGAATAGAAATGGATGAGTGCTCTTCTATTTTTGGCTATTAGTTTGATTTTCTTTCCTCTTCTCTCTTGTTCTATTTGTGTTTTGGTTGGTTGAGACTGAAAATTACCAGTCACAGACGGGAGCTCTGCAGGCCCTGCTGGGGCATGGCATCAGTTTGGATGTCAGTCTGTTTAGGCCTCCATGGTGGGGAGTATGTGCAGGAGGGTACTTTTCCTCTGTAGTTTTTTTAAAAAATATTTTATTTATTTATTTTCAGAGAATGGGGAGGGGAGGGAGAGAAACATCAATGTGCCAGAGAAGCATCAGTCGGTTGCCTCTCACACGCCCCCAATTGGGGATCTTGCCCGCAACCCAGGCATGTGCCCTGACCAGGTGTCATACCGGTGACCTTTCGGTTCTCAGCCAGAGCCCTCTGTAGTTTTTATTATTGGATATAGCGTGGCAGTATGTAAGATGACATTGGTAATTTCAGTTTACTGTTTTTGGTAAAATAGACTTGTTACTTAATATTGTTCATAATAGACTAAAAAATTGACAAGGGCAAGGCTCTGGGTGATACTGGTTTTTGGGTTAAAAGAGTCTGTTTTCAGCCCTGCCCTTTGGACTGTTGTTTGGGCCCAAGGAAAAGAGAGAAAGCAGGGTTGCAAAGAAAAGGTGTACTTTCTCAACTCCTTTTTCTTCTGCTTCCAAACTTATGGATATCTTTATGCATCCTACTGCCTTTCCTGTTGTGTATTCCCAGAGCCAGAAATGTCTGTCCCTTTGTGCTCTAGAACTGTCTACTTGACTTTCTCTGGACCCTAACTGTCATTAGGTAATCTTGCCTTTTGCCATTTGGAAATTAAATCTCTTCCTCTTCTTCTAAAAATGGCCTTATAACGTTGCCTCTCTTCTGAGGCCTCTTATCTCTCCTCTCACCCTTTCTTCCCCTTCCCTTAACAACATACTTCTAGAATCACCTCCACTTCACCTTCCGCTCACTGCTTTATCTATTTCAGTTAGACTTACCTTGCCAGGTCAGTGTACTGGAACTGTATTCACAACAGACTGCAAAAACTAATGGCTTACTCTTGACTTCTGTGACATTTGGCCAAAATGACCATCATCTCCTTAAAACACTTTTCTTACCTC
Organism: Trachops cirrhosus; assembly: GCA_028533065.1. Lineage (NCBI taxonomy): Eukaryota > Metazoa > Chordata > Mammalia > Chiroptera > Phyllostomidae > Trachops > Trachops cirrhosus. Next base: position 136,525,314 of record CM052543.1, read on the forward strand.
TAGATCCTGATGTCTCTCCTTTTCCTCCACCTCTGTTCTGGTTGTTCTCTTCGTTTTCCTGCACATGCTTTCTGTGGATACTGTCATTCACTGACAGGATGACAACTATTCCCAACCCCTGATGACTAGCAAATCTGCATCTCTAGCTGAATGGAATTGGTACCTTTTTTTGAAGGTATCCACTTGGATGTTTTTGTAAGTACATCAGATTAGGTATGCTCAAAAATGAACATTTTGTTGCTCACCCTCCCAAAACTAATATCCAAATCCCTACTTTCTTAGAGCTTCTGTCTTAGACCTCTCTACAGTCACTCAATATAGAAACTGTGATTCTCTTCTTTTATCTTCTGCATTTAGCTGATCAGAAAATGGTGTCCATTTTAACTCTGAAATGCCCGTATTCTTTATTGCCCAAGTTCAAATTCTCACCACCTGGATTATGCCAGTTATTTCATAACTGGTGTCCCTGTCTCACAACACTGAAACCCAGTTCATTTCCTACACTGTCTATCAGGATTCTCTTCCTCTGCCTTTCAAAGACCAGGTTCTTGTTTTGTTTCTTACATATGCTTTTCCTGGACACTGGCAGTCTTTAACATGATGACAGCTATTCCCAATCTCTGGTGACTAACAAATCTGGATCTTCAGCTCCAGCATATTCTGTGCTTTAAATACTGGCTCTCCGTGATTTGTACAGCGAAGTTCAGAATCAATAGTATGACATTCTTTGTTTCTTAAATTGTGTGATCTTGGCAAGTTACTTCATTACTTTGGTTTCCCTTTAATTTTTTCTAACAGAGATGGAATTCAGTATGTTGTTTAACTCTTTGTTAAGTCATTAGTGAAATTATTATAAAGAAGCCTCAACATGTAAAACACAAAACAGAGCTATTCTCATTAAATTTGCTATCCCCTCCCAAACCTACATTCCTCCTCCCTACTCCACTACTCTAATGAGATACTCTCGTATCTCCTTAGAATTTCTAGAACTCCAAGGAGAGTTAAGTTCTCTTTTAACACTTAAGATTAAGTGAGTTCTTTTAAATCACATAACTCTCAAATCACACTTTTAATGGGAAAGGCTCTACTGTTATACTGGCTGTCGTACATTTCTTCTTTTTACCATAGGTTCAGGTGCTTTTCCTTTCTTTGTGACAGAGCCTGCCCACACACCTACACAATGTCTTTCACTCCAGGGACACATAGAACCCACTTATTTTGCCACTGACCTCATTTTAGACAAATCTCACACAGGTATTACCTCCTTTGTGATAGGTGCTGTACTTTGGTTTATCTGCCAGTAGTGTTCTATCTTTTGGGTTCTCCTAGCATTCTTCAGATACTTATATTATAATCACAGTTCATGTATGATGAATAAATAGGTGAATGAAAGAAAGAATAGATGGGAAACAGATAAGGGGGGTGTATTCTGTGAATTTGATCTTACTGTAGAAACTATAAAGAAGTAGGCAGTTTTACTCCAATCATTCTTTCATAGAACTGACCTTGATCTCCTTGGGAATCACATGAAGAAGGAACATTTTCCCAACTAATGAAGTTTGGAGAGTCGATCTGTGAATGTAGCATGTAGAGTGGAGGAGGGACTGGGGAAAGTTTTAAAAGGTATGCCCTCAGGAACCTGGTTATCTTGCTTTTGAATGTCAGGCCTTCAGTCAAGTTTATTTAAACTTAATCAACATTTAACCAACATGATTAGAAGTGTAATTAAAAAACCCAGTTCTTTCTCCTCCTGCCACTATAAAGCTCTCAGAATTCAGTGGGAAATAAACCTTTATCTCTAAAAGTATACTGCAAAGGAAAAGAAAAACAAATTACAGAAGGGCCATGTTGCAAAGGACAATTTGGTCTAAAATCCATGACTCGGATGCCTTCAGAGTTTCAAGGAAGAAGTTAGGAGCCTGCTTTGCTTTCTTACATTTCTTTTATTTTTCCAGTTGTTTATGCTATTACAGTTATTCCCGCCTTTCTTCTCCCTTTTCCCACCTCCGCACAGCCCCACTTTCTCCTCTCCCTCAGTTAATCCCCTGATCATTGTCAGTGTCCAAGGGTCACACATATATGTTCTTTGGTTAATCCGTTCACCATTTTACATCCATTGCCCACCCTCCCCTCGGGCAGCTGTCAGTCTGTTCCATGTATCTATGCTTCTATTTCTGTTGATACTTTGTTGGTTACTTTATTGTGTTCATTAGATTCCATGTATAAGTGAGATCATGTATTTGTCTTTCCCTGGCTTTGTTTATGGTGTTTCACTTAGCATAATATATGCCAGGTCCATCCATGCTGTCAAATGAAAACCACAGTGAAATGACACCTCACACCTGTCAGAATGGCTACCATCAATAAATCAACGGACAGCCAGTTTCTTTTTTATATATTCAATGCAACATTGCCTCTCTCCATGCTTCCCTTGCTTTGTTTACTGGGTTGTTTTCTTTTGTAACATCCCAACCATATCATCCATTTACCAAATTCATTTGTTCAGCACAAATTTGTTGAGCATTTTCTCTTGGAGATCTGGTTTAGGCACTAGGCATACAGTGGTAAATAAAAATGGTTTCTGCCCAGTACAAGTAAACAGGCAAATGTGTAAAATGTGACACTGAAGTGCACTCTGATGAAGGAAGTTATTATGGCATGAATACATGTACGGACATAGCTGGAGACAGTAACAAACTACCTGGGAGGGCAGAAGCCTTTCAAAGGAGAGGTGACATTTGAATTGGGAGTTGGAGAATGATAAGAAAGTGGTGATGTGAGGAACAGGGGAGTGAAAGAGCATCACTGTTTCAAAGATTGGTGTACTTAAGACACCTGGACCAAGGGGAGATGTCTAGATGTGAAAGTGGTAGATTGGGGTGAGGTTTTGAAGGGAGTCGTGTTTCATACTAAGAAGCTTGGCCTGTAACTTTTAATCAGTTGAGGAGTTTAAGCAGAAGAGGGATATTAGTGGGTGTTTTGGAAGAAAAAACTAATAGCTCTATGGAAGGGTCTGTTAACCAAAAAATTAAAGGCCAAAATGAAAGTCAAAACATTATTTAAGTATTTATTTGAGCTCAAAGAATAGCTTGTTCAGGAAGCATTGATGCAGGTAGAGGCCCAGATAATATTTGAATTAGAAGACAAAGGCAAGAGGTATTTATGAGGAAGCATAGGGGACCAATTACATCAATAGAAAGAGGGTATTTCTGTTGGTATAGATAAGCTAGCATAGTGGTGCTAATTCCAAACAATGTTTTTAATTTTCAGGCCCAGAGTCATCAATCTGGTAGTCAGAATATCTTCTTTCTTATCTTTTTTTTAAATTAATTTTTCTAATTACTGTTCACATACAATATTATATTAGTTTCAGGTCTATAAGATAGTGATTAGACATTTAGATAACTTACAAAGTGATCATCCCAATAACTTTATACCCATCTAACACCATACATAGTCATTACAATATTATTGGCTATATTTGCAAACAGTTCTTTGGGGCACAGTGTTGCTTGAGGCTCTCTCTGTCCGAAGGTTATTGTGCCCTGTTTTAACCTTGGTAGGTTTGGGACATATTCCTGCAAGGCAGTTCCTCTGGGATGGCAGCTGTGGCTCCACTGTAAAGTGACTCTGTTTGTATTAGTGTTTCACAGGTCTCAGAGCAGGGAGCACATTTAAGCAGGTTCGTGCCCTAATGCACATAATGATCTTCTGAGTCACAATCTTCTACTGATAAGCCTCAAAATCTGTAGAATTAGTAAACGTCCCAAGTTATATGATCAGGGAAGTTGGGGAACTTTAAAAAACAGGGCAGTGGACGTAAGAGATGAGGTTTCTAGGACCAGTTTTGCTATGACTATGTGAGCTCACACAAATTTCTTCGTTTTTACATCTTGAAAATTGAGGGCTTTTGATTAAATAATTACTGTAATTCTTATATAATTTTGTGCTTCTATACAAACAAAAAATCCAACCTTAATTAAGTTGCTTTTTACCTATAATAGCTACATTTTTTCTTTTCCTGGGTCTTACTGACCTTTTGAAGAGAAAGGATTTCCTACTCCTGTTAAAGCATTTCTGCTTCTCTCTGCCTTAGTGTGATTATATTTCCCACATTCTCCAAATTGCATTTGATTTACATTAAATCAAAGCAGTCTTCTTTGCCTTATGCCTGCTTTCTACCATACATATCTTCTTGGTTTCTAAAAGGTAACAATGCCAGTTCTCTATTAATTTACAATGTGCAGGAAAATCTTCACATAAATATTATAAACCATAGGTAATTAACATAGTGATTAAATTATATGATAGCTGCAAGCTGCTGAGATTGCCCATCTTTGCATGTTACCCCCTCCAAAGAGTAGAGAGGTATTTGTTAGATGCTGACTTCAATCACGCATGCCTAAAACAGGCATCAGGTATGTAACTCAGGAGATGCTTGCCCTTTTCCTCCCAAAAAGTTATACCTAGAAGTAAGAAATAATTAGCACTTCCTAATTTATGTGTGTGATTGATGTAGACTCAAAGGCTTGTTTTTCATTACACCTACAAATGTACCAACATTAGGTTGACCTGCTGTTTGCAGGAACCTGTGACCCACTCATCATTAATTATTATGCCCATTTAATTGAGGAAGAGGCAGATAAAGCCTGTGGCTTTAGAATTAGACAGATTTGGGATTGCATGCTGGCTTTATCACTTACTGAAGTTAGGCAAGTAATTTAACCTTTCAGTTCTTCAGCTGTGAAATGAGTCCTATATCATCTGCCTTGCTGGGATACGCAAAGTGAAATAAAGGAAAATATATAGGGAACCAACAGTGAAAGGAAGGATACCAGGACCCAAATCAACAATTTGGGACAAAAGAAAGAAACATCCAACTGAAACAGAATGAAGAAACAAGAACTCAGAAAAATGAGGAGAGGCTTAGGAACCTCTGGGACAACTTCAAATGCTCCAACATCTGAATCATAGGGGTGCTAGAAGGAGAAGAGGAAGAGCAAGAAATTGAAATTTACTTGAAAAAATAATGGAGAACTTCTCTAATCGGCAAAGGAAATAGACTTCCAGGAAGTCCAGCAAGCTCTGAGCGTCCCAAAGAAGTTGGACCCAAGGAGGAACACACCAAGGCACATCATAATTAAGTGATCCAAGATTAAAGATAAGGAGAGAATCTTAAAAGCATCAAGAGAAAAGGAGACAGTTACTTACAAAGGCATGCCCATAAGACTGTCAGATGATTTCTCAAAAGAAACCTTGCAGGCAAGAAGGGGCTGGAAAGAAGTATTCATGAAAGGCAAGGATCTACATCCAAGGTTATTCTATCCAGCAAAGCTATCATTTAGAATGGAAGGGCAGATAAAGTGCTTCCCAGATAAAGAAAAGTTAAAGGAATTCATTTTCACCAAGCCCTTATTACATGAAATGTTAAAGGGACTTATCTAAGAAACAGAAGATCAAAAACTATGAACAGTGAAATGACGACAAACTCACAATTACAAAAACAGAACCTAAAAAACAAAAACAAGAACTAAGCAAACAACTAGAACAGGAACAGAATCACAGAAATGGAGATTGGTTATCAGTGGGGATGGGGAGTGGGGCAGTTGGGGGGAAAGGTACAGAGAATAAGAAGCATAATTGGTAGGCAAAAAATAGACAGGGGGAGGTTAAGAATAGTATAGGAAATGGAGAAGCCAGAGAACTTACATGTACAACCCAAGGACATGAACTGGGGTGGTAGGGGGGAGGCTGGTGGGTGGGGGTGGTGCAGGGAGAAGGGGGATAAAGGGGAAGAAAAAATGGGGACAATTGTAATGGCATAATCAATAAAATATACATTAAAAAAATTTTAAAAACCTACAATATTAATGGACTTCCAATGACTATTGAGCATGACACATAGTAAGGACTTAGTAAATGGTAATTGTTATGATTACATAAAGTAAAACAGTTTTCTTTTTAAAAAAGTGAAATGTACTTGTTGCATTTTTCATAATTTCAATTGTTATTATTTCTCTGCAAGTAGATCAGTAGAATTGTTAAACATGAGGTATTCTTGAACAGTCCAGAGAGTTGGTGTACTCTTAACAGGTATGAAATTGTATGCTTTAAAAGCTTATTGGTTCCAACAAATTGTTACCATGGCCAGGTGTTACACCCATTCCTCCTTGTGTCCCTGTAATAATAGGGTGCCTGCATGTTATGGTACATGGGTGACTGAATCCCATGTACTAGGTGAATAAGATCTGTAATACTAGTACCCTAGCTTCACTGAAGGGATTTGCCTTCTGTGCTCATTATTTTATTTGATTCATTCTTCGGTTTTATTTCAGGATTATACCTGTGATTATTAAGCATCTGTTATGTAGCATTCTGTTGTTTACACAATACATGATGGCCAGCTAGAGGTCCTAGGTAGATAATGTAGATATCTGAGACTTTGTGACTGTGGGATCTTGTTTCTTCCTCTTCTTCTTTGAATCTTCACCTGAGGACATTCTTTAATTGCTTTTTAGAGGGAGTGGAAAAGCGTGGGGAGGGAGGGAGGGCGGGAGAAGGAGAGGGCAGGGAAGGGGAAAAGAGAGTGAGGGAGAAAGAACACTGGGGATCCAGCCTGCAACATTTCAGTATACAGGACAACACTCCAGCCAACTGAACCACATTGGCCAGGGCGAGATCCTGTTTCTTATTTGTCTTTCCTAAGTCTGTGCTTTTTCTCCAAGGGATCTTTGGTATTTTACATGCTTTTATGCAGATAATGCTTGGAGGATTTTCTCCCATATTTTAAAATTATCTCTCTGTTACAGAGACCTAATAAAATAGGAGCCCTTACTACTGCATCTTTGTAAGTAAATAGTTTCTTTGCAGGCATATAGCTTATTTTGGTTTAACGTTACTTATGATAATTTAAAATTGGGGAAGTAAAAGTGTTATGCTTGTTTGTAGAATTTCTATACTTGAGGAAGTTGTAGTCATAACTTGATTTATAAGACTTCCTTCTGTGTTCACTGTCCTTTTTATTTTTTTAAGTTGGCAAGTCACAGTTCACCTAGTCTCACAAACTACAATTCTGGGAGTCATCTCTGATTCCTTTTACTCCATAATGCCTGGATCTAAACAGTCCCTGAGTTCTACCTGTTTTAAGCCATTCATTATGGGTGGGTGGGCTGGAATGGGAATAAAGGATAGAAACTGTACTGAATAAACTAAAATAAAAAATTTTTAAAAAAGCCCTTCATTGTTTCTCCAGTTCAGTCCATCTTCTCTGTTTCTGCTGCTGCTGTTCTAGAATAGGTGCCGGACACTGTTCTCAGCTCTCCCCTAACTGATCACCCTGCTTCAGGCTTGCCCCTTTCTTCACAATGATTTTTGAGTGAAATCTGACTTCTTGTCAACCAGAGGTTCAAGTGCCTGTGGTTCAAGATTCTTAACGTTACAATTACAGCTCATTCTTACCCTTTAAATCTCAACACAATACCTCCTCAAGGAGTTCCTAACCATCCTACCATGGTTTATATTACCTTTGAGAAAAAAATAAAGAAAACCATCTTGTACATACGTGAAGTTTCCTCCTACTTCAGAAGAGTATAGGGACAGAGTATGAAGTCAAAGTGTGGAAACAGATTTAAAGTTCCATTGCAGTAAAGGTTACTAACATCTAAAGAATGAATGTGCATTTTTTTAAAACTGTATTTTATTCTTAAGATGTTATTTATTTTTAGAAAGAAAGGAAGGAAGAGAGAGAGAAAAGTGGAACATGGATGTGTGAGAGATATATCAGTCAGTTGCTTCTCACACACCCCCGTTTGGGGACCTGGCCCACCGCCCAGCCACGTGCCCTGGCGGAGAATAGAACTGGTAACCTTTCCATTCGCAGGCTGGCACTCAATCCACTGAGCCACACCAGTCAGAGCAAGAATGTATACGTTGAGAGGAGGATGATACATAGTGGTAACATACAGAAAAGCTGGGAGTCATAAAAAATTGGGAGTGCTGAAGCGTTGTTGGAGGTTTGTTCATCCCTAATGCCCAGTTCTTGCTTATCCCTGTTGTGTAGATAAATGTATCAGATTTAAACTTTCTGATAAACCTCCTTTTTATCAGAAAAAGTAGGTTTATCAGAAAAAGAAAGTTAGCCCTGGCTGGTGTAGCTTAGTGGATTGAGCGCGGGCCTATGAACCAAGAGATCACGGTTCGATTCCCAGTCAGGGCACGTGCCTGGGTTGCAGGCCAGTTCCCAGCAGGGAATACACAGGAAGCAACCACACATTGATGTTCCTCTCCCTCTCTCCTTCCCTTCCCCTCTGAAGATAAATAAATAAAATCTTTAAAAAAAAAAAGAAAAAGAAAAAGAAAGTTAAAGCTTACCCTTAAATTTTCTAATCACAATTAAGCCCCTTTGCTCAATTTAGTAGATTGTAGTTGGCTTTATAGGAAGAAAAGCTGCTGTTTGTTCTCTTGGGTTAAATTTCTCATTGTAGATTAATGAATTTTGGATTTATATACTGGGCTTTTTTTGTTGGTTTGTGACTCACTTTTGGTAGTTATACTGGTGTAGTCATATTTCTTCATGAGCACACTGAATTCATGAAGGTGTGGTGCCCTGAAAACACTTCTTGGCAGCTAATCAGCACCTGCTCTGGTATCGCCATCCACCACGATGTGCAACTCGCTATGTCTCCTTTGATCAAATAGCTGGTGCAAACATTTTTCGCTAGGCTTCTAAAAATATTAATATTTAAATGATTTGGGTAAATGGATGAGCTACTGAGTAGTCTCTTAGTATAGTAGTATTTTCCTACAATGTTATAATCCATGGTTTTAATTATTAACTACATTACTATAAATTTGCTAGGTCTTCACACTCCCTAACTTACCATAACCTCAAGTTTCAAGGAAAACATTCTGAATTTACTCATAGTAAGTTAATGAATTAGGGTTCAGAATTACATTGCGCTCTTCCTTCCTGGACACCTAGAAAGCCATATATCAAAACCTTGCTATGTGTCAGGCATTGTACTGGGTTATGTTCAATACTTTAAAAAATACTCTTGCAAAGTATTTTTGCAGATGACTGTGAGACTCAAAAAAGATTAAGTAACTCTTTCATGGTTACAACTAGGAAACTAGCATAGTTGGGATTTGAACCCAGAACTATTAAATTTCTAAATTTCCTTCTCTTCAAGTGCAGAGCACTTGCCCAGCACATTTAATTATGTTTAAACGAAACTTACATATTAAGTAATTGCTTCTAGACCATTTTTATAAACCTGTGAAACTTGATTAAATAGTTATGCTACATTTATTTTGGATGTTTTTCTTGTTTGGGTTTTTTTTTTTTAAAGAAGACTATTGAAGATTTAATTGTTATTTACATTTAACTTACAGAGTTGATTTCTCTGAAATAAATCATTGCCTAGCTATAATAACTTTCCTCTTTCCCAAATTAATTTCTACAGAATTAGTTCATGCCAAGGGTTTCTTTATTCAATATTTGCTCTTAAATGTGACTGCTTTTCTTTTAAATGGTTTATTTTTATTAAAGGCAGAACCATTACCCAGCAAAATCTCCTACCCTTCCTCAAATGTAAATTCTGCCTGTTCAGCAGCAGCAGAAGCTCTGCATTGTTTTCCGTTGGAAGTGTGAGCTGAAGGGACAGACATTCCCACTACTTGGCGGGTGCACTAAGCTGTGATCTGCCCTTGTTGTATTATTAATGGCACGATGTTTTTATGTTGCAGATGGCTGAGAGCTAGCAAGGAAAATTCAGGACCATGATGGCTCAGTTTCCCACAGCTATGAATGGTAAGCAGCTTTGTGTTTGTGGGAAGGTAAAGAGGTTATGGGATTTTGGGGGGGGGTTGTAAAATATTACTTTGTGATATTTCAGCTTATAAATGTAAAACTTAAAGTATTCTTGTTGAAAATATTTGGGCAATTTATTTTAAAACATTGCATATAGCTTCTGTTAGAATATTATGCAGTGAATCCTGCAAGTCAGTATTGGCGTGTTCTGCAGTATCGCCTGAAATGTGTGCTTGCCTTTGAGAGTTAAGAATAACTTAATGCCACATTGAGGTTGATGTATAAAACTGGAGGACAAAAAGCAGACTGCTATTAGGTGAAAATATTTAAAGTGTTTTTAGTAGCATGGGGTGATTGTAAACTCATTAAGTCAATGAAGATTCATTTAGTAGTATGTATAAAAAATTAGTTTGTTTTTCTTTTATGTAGGATTATGTATGTCAATACACACAATTGTTTGATAGAAATAATTTTAAAAGAAACTATTTAATTTTAATAATAAAGTGTTTTTAGAGCTTTTTCCCTGATTCTAGTTTTAATTCATTTCTCAAATACAAATTAACCATCTTAATAAGTATTAAGTTACTGTGTATGCCATTTAGAATTAATTGAGAACACGTATTATATTTTTAAATCACTAAGATCTAGGATGCTGAGTTGTTAATTTTGAGGTAAATTTCATTAGCTAATTATAAATACATAATATATTATTAAATATAATATTAAATATATAAATATATATTTATAGTAAATGCAATATATTTATATTAAATATATAAATATTATATAATTATATTAAATGTAAATATAATTATAAATACAAGGAAATAGTGCAGTTGATAATTCTTTAACATTAAAATTGAAAATGTTAACATTAGAAAAAAAAGAGGGAAGAATAACCAATGATTCTACCACCTTGAGAAAGCAGTTCTGTTTTTTTAATCTTCACCCAAGGAAATGTTTATTAAGTTTTAGAGGTGGGGGGAGAGAGAGAAACATCAATTGGTTGGCTCGAGTATGCTGCCAGACCAGGGATGGAATCCACAACCTACGTATGTGCCCTGACTGGGGATTGAACCCACAGCTTTTTGGTGTATAGGATGATGCTGTGCAACCCACTGACCCACCTGGCCAGGGCAGCAATTCTGTTTTAATGTCACCATGTATTTAATCAATTACATCTTATTTCAAGCATGTTCTCAATCACTATGAAAATACATGTTATATATCTAAAGTTTTAAGACTAAATTGACTTTATGAGATTTATAAGATTTTTGGAAAAATGAATAACTTGCATAAAAATAAATTCTGATGTGTGGTAGGATTCTGTCATTTAAAGATGAACTCAAGATAAGGGTTTTGTTTGTTTTCTTTTTTGCCTTTTCAGAACTCTTATTTAAGGGTTAATGTGAGCATTGCTCCTGTTGTGGAAATAGTGTGGAATTATAAAGATGGGCAGTTGTTAAAAATTAAATAATATTTCTTCTATAATGAGTGGTAAACATAGGTTTAGAACCAGGATAATAATTGTAGTAGTAATGTGTTCTACCTAAATTTGAGGATTTCTGTGCCCCTTACAAAGTAATTTGCATTAAATACAGTTAGTTATAAACTTCAACCAACATGTTAAGCGGGTTTATAAATAAAATGAACATAAAAGAAAGCAGTAGAGCAGATCCTTAAATACTGTCTTTTCATTCAACCTTACAGTGTTGATGAGAAAATGAAAATTGGCTCTGACTGGTGTGGCTCAGCAGATTTGGCGTCATCCCACAAACCGAAAGGTCTCCAGTTCCATTCCCAGTCAGGGCACACGCCTGGGTTGTGGGCCAGGCCCCCAGTTGGGGGCGTGCGAGAGGCAACTGATCCATGACTCTTTCACATCTGTGTTTCTCTCCATCTCTTGTTCCCTCCCTTCCCCTTTCTCGATGAAATAATTTTTAAAGATTTTATTTTATTTATCTTTAGAGGGAAAGGGAAGGAGAGAGGGAGAGAAATATCAATGTATGGTTGCCTCTTGTGGGTCCCCTGCTGGGAACTGGCCTGCAACCCAGGCATTTGCCCTGAATGTGATCGAACCACGATCTTTTGGTTCGCAGGCCCACGCTCAATCCACTGAGCTACACCAGCCAGGGCTCTGAAATATTTTTTTTAAAAAAGAAAAACAAAATTGATTCCCACCCAAGACCACTCTTTGTGTGGAGTTTGCATGTTCTCCCCATGTTTGCCTGGGTTTTCTCCGGGGAGTCCAATTTCCTCCCACACCCCAAAGATGTGTGTGTGAGTGAACTGGCGTGTGTAAATTGTCTGAGTGAGTGTGGATGTGTGTGTGTATAGCCCAGCGCTGGAGCGACTCCTGTCCAGGGAGTGTCCTGCCTTGTGCCCTGAGCTGCCTCTTGCCAGGAGAGGCTTCAGCTACCCAGGCCTCTGAACAGGAATAAGTGGGTTGGAGAAGAATTCTCTTGTTTTTACTCATCAGAAATGATTATTTGAAAAATTGTACCAAATGTTGAATGATTAATTTAGGAGTAGTGTATAGGAATAGAGGTAGAAATTTTTTAAAACTTCTGAAGAATTAATAGCAAATGTAGACTGTGGTAAGCCCCTACTTATTTTATAAAATAGCTAAAGATTAAACATAATCTTGTGTATATCTAATTTAAGTTCAATTTAGAGTTTTCAATTTTTTTAAAGAAGCGTCCATGTATAGCACAAAACTTTCAAAAGCAGTGTTTGCTCCTCTACTGAATCTTCAGTTACAGATTATGTAAATTTTTGAATGCCAATACTTTTGGAACTTGCCTCTGAGTACCCTAGACCAAGCTGTTTGTCAAAATGCTTCCTCAGATTTTGTCATTTCTGCTTTATCGTCCCCAAAACTAACCAGACTTTTTTAGACTTCTTCGGTTCTTACAGAGCTTCATTGTCCGTAGTAGCCACTAGCTACATGTGTCTATTTCAGTTTCAATTAAATAAAGTTTAAAGTTCAGTTCCTTAGTACATAGCACATTTTTTACCTTTATTTTTATTGTTGACACTATTACAGATGTCCCCCTTTGCACACCTCCACCCAGCCCCTTCCCTCCCTTCCTTCCCTCTGGCCATCACCACACTGCTGTCCAAGTCTGTGGGTTACATATGTACGACCTTTGGCTAATCCCTTCACCCGCTTCATCCAGCCCCCTCCTCCACCCTCCCCTCTGACAGCTCTCAGTCTGTTCCATGTATCCATGCTTCTGTTTCTATTTTGTTTGTCAGTTTATTTTGCTCATTAGATTCCACATACAAGAGAGATCATGTGGTGTTTGTCTTTTTCCGACTGGCTTATTTCAAGTGCTCAGAGCCGCACATGGCCAGCAGCTGCTGTACTGGACAGTGCAGACACGGAACCCAGCATGGGTTTTTGTTTCCTCACCTGTAAAATGAGGGCACTGGTAGCACCTGATTTATAAAGTAATGGTGGGAGTCATGAGTTACCGCATATAAAGTACCTGAAGGATCGGCAGGGCTCAAGAAAGGTGAGCCGCTTCCATCTTTGTCATCCGTTGTCATCGTCGTCACGTTGGATCATCATGATCTGTCCAGAGTCGGATAGTCCAAACCAGTCTGAAGCTACGCTACTTGCTGTCCTAGGCACAGGAATCCTGACAGGTTCATTGGTTTATTTTATAATAAACTGATAAATGAAGTAGGTTTTGTACTATGAATGCAGTATTTATTTAGAAAGTGTAGGTTTAGCTATTTTAGGTTCTTAGTTCTTTAGTACCTCTGTTTCTTTCCTTTTAAATCTAATCTTAAAACTTGTCTTTAAGAGAGGATGTTTACAGATTTTTTTAAAAATCCAGTCATTTAGGGCTAATGTGTGTATATATATATTTATGGAGTAAAATACTGGTTGATAAAGTTATATAAGTTACAGGTGTACAGTTTTATAATACATCATGTGTATATTGTATTGTGTGTTTACCACCTCAAGTCAAGTCTCCTTCTAAGTATTTGTTAAATCAAATCTATCGTAGTATTTCAAATTATAGTGGGCACCTACATTTCTGTGATATGCATTCCTGGAAACAACTTTGTAAGAGATTTTTATATAAGGTGGGCAGCAAATATATGTGAGCTTAGACACCTAAACATACTTGGTTTCTTAATGACAGAAGGGGAGTCAGCTTGAGAAGGTCAGCAGTGAAGTGTAGGTGGCCATTAGCCATGTTGAATCTATAGCGCTCTGAAGGCCTCCTCAGAGGGCCGGTGTGACCGCCTGTGCAGGGTAGGCCACGGACAGATTTGTGAGTGCCTTTTGTGTCCCCCCACGTCCTGATCTTACATCTCTTCCTGTTTTCTACTCCCTCTTTTATTCATTCACATGTTGATTCCTCAGTCACTTTTAAGTGTTTGCTCTGTGCTTCGTGCTCTGCCGGTTCTGGGGATGGAAAGTCCTGTTCCCCAAGGACTCTAGTCTGGCAGAACAGATGGACACAGAACAATTACAGCACCTTTCTAAGTGCTCTGTGGAAGCATGGAGTAGCCCCTTGAGAATCTGGAGGAGGAAGCAATTAATTTGACCTGCAGGTCTTAGTGACCTCCTAGAGGAAGTGACATCTGCCCTGGACCTTGAAAGATAAATCTGAAAGAGAAGAGGGGGTGATGGAAGGCCAATCCAAGTAAAGGGAACACAAGTCACGGGATGTGAAAGAGGATGTTATGTTTATGGGATTTGGAAGGATTTATTTGTCTGGGATAGGGATATGTTACCAGCATTCATTTTATCCTGGGTTTTTGTTTTGTATTGTTTTTCTCTTGTTAAATATTAAATAAATTTATGTTAGAGGTAGTGTCATAGTTAACATTTTTTTCACCTATTTGATATATAATCAGTGTTCAGAATTTTTTAAAGGTACGTTATTCCAAAGGAAAATTTGGTTGCTTTGACATGTAAAAGAGACCTATTTTTATATTTAAATATCAGTTTAGATGCATCTCCTTTACATTTTGTTACTTATTTTCAAATGACAAAAGTAATATCAAAGTAATCAGGGAGATAATTCGGGGTAGTAATTAACAGCATGAATTTTGAAGTTATATTCTAAAAGTACAAGAAAATTCTAGCTACAGATTAGCTGCATGGTATTAGGCAAGTTATTTAACCACCCTACACATCAGTTTTTCCATCTGTAATACATGTAAAACCTAGTCCATGGGAGTTGTGAAAATTAAATGTGGTAATACTAATATACTTAGCATGAGTGCTGGCATAAAGTACTGTATTTTCCCATGTATAATATGTACTTTTTTGCCCAAATTTTTGAGGGGAAAAGTAAGGATGTGCATTATATATGGGCAGTAAGTACCACAGATACCTTGTATCTGTTCTTGTGTTTTGTAATTTGTTACATAAAATTTCTTGTACCATAATATATTAAAAAATAAATGCTAAAATTCCTTTATAATACAAAAAAGACAAGTATCTAAATATAAATAAATAAAAATTGAATTAAATTAAAATGAAAGAATTTTTTTCTGAAAGTTTGGGTGAAAAACGTGGGTGCATATTATATACAGCAAAATACGGTAATGCTCAGTGGATAGTAGTTGCTGCTTCTACAAAGTACTACTGTTGCTCCACTAATGTTAGACTTTAAAAATCAATGATAGAGAGGGAAGGTTGTTTATCTGAGATAGCCAGTCAAGAGCTGAAAGAGCAGGAGCAGGGTGGTAAAGGGGGTTAAAAAAAAAATCTATGTTTCCATTTGAGAAAAAGTGAGTTAGGTGAGATTACCTCATTTTAACAGGGTCGAGCTGAGGGATATATGTATCATCCTTAGGAGAAAGAGAATTTCCCAGGTACTGGACCGTATGATTCACTTTGACAGCCACCATGTATTGCGTTTGGACTGCACTGTTGGCTAGCTGTCCAGAGTTAGAGTTAGCTGGGGGGGTAAAGATGGAGCAGAGTATTCTGCGGAGGGACAGAGAGAAGAGGGGGCACTGTGCAACACTGGCTTGTATAGGACTGTGGTTTTCAACTCTGCCTACACAAAAAAAATCGCCTGGAGAGCTTTTTAAAAATTAGGAAGTTTGTGCTTCATCCCCCAGAAATCCTGATTTAATTGGTCTGCTGGAATAGCTTTTTCCCCCTGAAGATCCCCAGGTGATGCAGTGGGGGGTTGAACACCCCTGGTGTAGGACATTGGCTAGTCAGGTATTGCCTGGGACTACATACACTATTCTTACTAGAGAAGGACTAAAGGATGAAAAGGGCTCAAGACCTGCCTAAGTCACCCAACTGGTAGTGTACAGACTGGAGCAGAACCTCCACTCTGTTTCTTTATTTCTTTATGCTCCGGTGTGCTGGTAACTGTCAAAGGAAGAGGGCAGAGGTGCATTTGGAGATGGTAGGAAGTTGAGAGACTGGTCTCATTTTTAGAACAAATGGAAAGGATTGTTATTGTTTGCTTGTTTTTCATGTTTGAGAGAACCTCAGAAATGCTCAGGCTTAAGCCTAACACATCCTCTGTGTTAACGCCTCTGCTAACAAGAATACCTTCAAGGCAGCTGACTCCTCTTCAGTACAGCCCCAACTTTCTGACGTGGTTGCCTTGTTCCTAATTCCTGTAAGGATAGCAAGTAACCGTATTCTGCATACCTTAAAAATACTTAAAGTTGCTACCGTGTCTTCTTTAATCTTTGATTCCTCTGGCTTAATACTTCAGATTTTTAACTGCCTCATAGAAAAATATTTCTAGACCCCTAATTCTCTTGACCACCTTTTTTTCTGGAGCTGCTTTGTTGTTCCTGGTGTTATGTTCACTCATGACAACACTAAGTCTTGTTTCAAGGTAGTGATTTAAACTCTTATTTTCTTTTTTTCTGGATCCCATTTAAGTTATCAGAGAAAACCTTTTGTCTTTAATCTGAGGTAGCTTTAGGAAATAGAAAAGGCACTGTCAGTGTACCAGTAACTTTGAAGAGTTTCCAGAAGTTAGGGAGCAGAGTAAATTGGGTTCAGTGTAGGCATAGGAGGTCTGTGTCTGGACTGATGTTTTCAGGAGAGTTCTAGAGTAAAGGAGGCTGGAGTTCAAAGTGGACCGTGGGACAGATGGCAAAGCAAAGGATTTCCTTACGCCACCAATGCAGTTGGAACAGTTTTCCAGAGAATTCAATCTTAGACTTTGTGGATGCAAACAGAGCTCTAAATAAAGTGAGGGGTTTCACAGAATGTAAAATGTGTAAAATGATTTTACAGAAATCAGTTAAAACCCTAATGAAAACCAAATAGCAGATGAGAGCTAGCATGTCAGTCTGGAATGACTGTGGGCCACAGACACGAGGGGAGTTTATACTTAACCTCAAGCTGTTTCCTTGAGGCATCCACTGGGTTCTTGCCAGAAGGACTGGGGACTGCGCCACAGACCAGAACAGGACCCTGCCTCAGTGTTGCAGGTAGCCGTAGAGGGACAGGCACAAAATGCCATGCATTCTTCTGCATCCTTCTCTTCTATTAAGCATAAGTCTTAAGCTACTGGGGGTCACTGGGAGGACATTAGCAAAGATCCCAAGGACACAGGCTGAGACACATTGCTACTGGGGTAAGGGGAGAAGAAAAAGCTCTCTACCACTGAGGAGGGGAAGGGACCTTCTTGGGCCTAAGATTCTATACTGATACCACACAGAGGTGCTGCTCCTGCTGCTGCTTGGGGGAGAAGCTGCTGGGGGCTGTATCTTCCTAAGACCAAGGAGGAGGAGACACAAGGAGGAGTTTGATGCCACAGGATGGAGGGGCAGGAACGCAGAGAAATCCACACCCCTGGGGCCCAGGTGCACAGGGCCTACTTAAGACTGAGTGTGGGTCAGGATCAAATGGAAGTCAAAGCCATCCGGTAAGGGATGGTAGGCTCAGCAGCCCATTGAATTGAAGGTGCTACCAGCAGTTTAGAAGACGCGCACCAGGACATTTTCCTTGGGGAAGAAGGCCCCAGGGTCAGTTCTGAAAGAGTACAGGTCCTTAAGGCCTCTTCCACTCATACCTCTTCGTGTCTAAGGTGCTTCCTCCTCAGCTGCCTGATTGTTGCCCTCTGCCACCACAATATCTAGGTGTCCCATTTGGCTGGAGCCTCACTGTGATACAGAAGGGTTAGATGCAAGAGGGTCAAGGATAGTTTTGTACACCAAAGCAGAGTTAACTGAATCCTCTAGGTCCCGTTTTAGCTGAGCTGCCTGGAACTGGAGGATGTTCCAACCAGGCCTCCCTGCACTTGTTATTAGGAGAAAGAAAGATGTGTCATGTCTAGGAATGGTCAAGGTGGAATCCTGAATTCTCATGACAGGTCTGCATGTCACCTATTGTCCCACCACTACCACCCTTTTAGTCTTCATTAGCATGGAAACTCTTCAGAGGTGATGGTTTTCCCTTTCTGCGAATAGCACATTCAGTGGCTGAACTGTCTTACTTTAAGAAATGTGGACCAGGAGGAGATGATGGAAGTAGAGTCAGATATCAGTGCATTGTAGAGCAGCTTTTATGATAAATGATACAATCACTGTCTTAGTGCAAATGGTTCAGAAAAGAGAAAACAAAGTACAGGTTAGTTTTAAGGGCCACAATAATGTAGGCATTGCTGACTGATTGGTAACCTGAAAAAGTGTCAACCATTTGAGGCACCACCAATAGCCTGAGAGAGGGTCAGAGATGCGATGTCCATCTGCTAAGAGCCAAAGGGGGCAATGCCCTGTGCAATGAGACCTCCCAAACCTCCCGCCCCTCCCCGTACACATTCATACTCAAACAGGAATCACAAGTGGCATCCTCTGCATCACACAGAGTAGGATTTAATCAGCAGCTTGATTTCAGTCTAAATCAGAGAATGGGCCCTTACTGGGGAGCTACATTAGTGACTCAGACCATTCAATTAGCAATTACAATTTGTTTTCAGTTTGCAGCCCCACAGAGGGTGTCTTTAATCTGTCAGTTATAATTTTCCAAGTGGCAAACCAAACAGATGGGCCATTGGCCACAGCCCAACAGTTTGAGTCTGCCCACTGAACAAAATGACTGTGTCACCTTTTGGTCCTGCATAGCTCTGAGGCTGAGCAGTCATGACAGCCCAGTGGACAGTGTAGGCTTCAGCTTCTCTGAACCATGAGTGAACTAGTCCCAGGCATTTCGGGGAACCTCACGGATTCAGTAGCTTTGTCAGACAGTGGAGTAGGAATAGTTTCTCCTTAGAGAGCTAGCCACCCCCACCCTTTTTTAAATGTAAAGCCAAGATGCGCTTGAGGCCAGGCTGTCTGTATTTTTAACTATATGATTTCTATTTGACATGCTGGGCTTTGGATTCTTTTCATCTTTTTAGTGGTGGAATTCAAGTTCACCTACTCCAAAATGGGACTTTGAAGTGGCAGAGTCACTAGGTCTCTGTGAGTCAAGCACTGAGGCCCCAACGGGCAGCTTCAGGTGGAGGCTGCTTCTCTTTAACAAAGTCTCCGGTTGGCAGAATCCTCAGTCACAAACATTGTGCTGTCTTCAGTACCCAGAGTCAGTTTCGTTGGGGTCCACCAGCTAGTCTTGCTGATGGAGGCTTTTAGTTTAGCAGAGTTAATTTATTTGTTTCGACAAAAGTACTACAGTTATGGAAATTGTTAACACAGTGGAAATAGAGTGATGGGTATATAGGGACTCCCTACTCTCTTGGCAAATTTTCTGTAAATTATTCCAAATCTAAAATTACTCCAAATTTAGAAGGTTATTTTAAAAAGTACTAGATGTTTCTCCATAACTTACAGGGTAAAAGTCAGACTCTTGAGAATGGTATTTAAGACTCCACAGTTAATTCCTCCCACCTGTGTCTTTCCACTCACATGGTGCTGTAGCTGTCAGTGTTCTCAGTGTACTTCCTTGGCTTCTCATGCTGCACCCTATTGGGTGAAATGCCCCATCCCATCTCTTCACCTGACAATTCAGATGAAGCTTCAAGGCTCTGCCTCAGTCTTACTTCTCCTATTGTCTCACTCTCGATGCTTCCAACTCAGTGTTAGCACAACTTTTATACACAGGGTGGGCAAAAGTAGGTTTACAGTTGTGAGTATGCAAGACAGTTTATTCTTGTACTATTTATTAATTACTGAATTATTTATTTGTATTACACCTGTAAACCTACGTTAGCCATTCCTGTGTATTTCTACCTAGTATGCTTCACAGTTTAACATCTAAGTAAGAGATCCTTGAGGATGGGAATAATATTTTATTCATCTTCTTATTTCCAGTGAGTAGTATTCAGTAACTTTCAATAGATGTTAATTGGATGAATGAGTGAAAAGCCTTAGGGGTATGCTGTATGGTTCATGGTAGAGCTTTACTCTTTGGAGTCACTCAGGTATTAAGTACTGTCATTTAAACAGACATTTGTGACTCATATTTACATTTTAGAGTTTTATATTTTAAGCATTTTCATACATACAGTATAATTTCTTTGGCTTCCATTTATGTTTTAGGAGGGCCAAACATGTGGGCTATTACCTCTGAAGAACGGACTAAGCATGACAAGCAATTTGATAACCTCAAGCCCGCAGGAGGTTACATAACAGGTGTGTGTTTGTATTTTGTTTGTGAATTATACTTTAATTTGTTTGCCATCATATTTGTATTATTAAATGACAGAGTCGTATCAAATGAAATATTGTCATTTGCAACAACATGGATGGATCTTGAGAGTATTATGCCATGTGAATTAAGTGAGTCAGAAAAGGACAAGAACCATATGATATCACTTACCTGCGAGTTCTAAAACAGAAGCAACAAACTAACTAATGACACAGCTGACAGCATGAGCGTTGCCATGTTTCTGTCAACCTCCCTTGTCCCCTGAGTCACACAGGGACCATGCAGAGATCCCAGAAGGATGCCACACATGCAGCAACTGTGCTGTAAGAAGGAACACTGAGCTAGAGGGAACCTACCATGTTTTAGCCCATGGTAAGCCAGCTGATTCTTTATCCCAGAGGGAAACATTACCCCGTCCCTCAAGACAGCTCACTGCAAACCCAGTTCTGAGAAACGACCAGGTAGAGAGCACTTAGTATCTTGCATTCTTGGCATGCACGGCTGGATATATAGGGTTGTGAGAGACCCGTGGGTGGCTGTCCCTCTCAACATCTGGTATTTTTTGTTTAGAACTTTTCTAGGGAATAGTGTTTTTAACTCTGAATTTCATTAAGTAGAAATATTATCAATTAAGACTTCAGTTATTATGGAAAAAATAAGATGAATAATGAAATCTTTTATCACTGATTAATTTTATAACCAGTTGCGACTTTAACACATCTAAGTCATATTAATGAAATGTAAATAATGTTATATGTGTATTTCTGTTTAATTTTTTAATGATTGAAATTAAACTTATAAATCAGTAACATAATTATTATTGCCTATTATTATTCACAGGCATTGGAGTAATTCCTTTTACTAATATGCTGCTTGATTTTTGTGTTTATTACTTTCAGGTGATCAAGCACGTACATTTTTCTTACAGTCAGGCCTGCCAGCTCCTGTTTTAGCTGAAATATGGTAAAACTGTTTTGTAGATGATCTTAAATTATTGTCTGTCTGGTTTTATTTTGTTTTTAATGCAGTTTAACATAAAATTGTTTTTACTTGCAGTCTCAAATTTTTGTTATTTTTTAGTTTTATTTATTGCATCATCTATAAGCCCAAAGTTATTCCTTCTTTCTCCTGTTCCTACCTTAAATAAATTGTGCCTTATAATACTGATAGTAACATTTGGTTTTTTTTTTATGTATTAATGGTAAATATCAGTCCCTATAACGTTTTCTTTCTATCCACTTGGAACACTCCCATGCGTGGCCAAGTGCCAGGCACATAGCAAGCATTCAATGAATATTTGAACAAATGAATATGTTTAGAAGAGTTATACTCTTAAATAATTTTTTTTTTCATTTACACTGGTGGAATTTATCGCAGAGGTCTCTAGGTTCTATGTAGAATGGCAACATTTTATTAGATGTATCTCTGGTCAGTATTTCTTAATGTGTAGGTTTCAACTTTTTGAGATGCACACATACATTTTTAAATGATGATCGACGTGTGACTACTACATCATTGTTTTTATTTTATCATCATCCCCAAACGTAACATTGACCCTACATACAGTCTACCCACCCCATTGTCCTTTTAGGGCTTTATCAGACCTCAACAAGGACGGGAAGATGGATCAGCAAGAGTTCTCCATAGCCATGAAACTCATCAAACTAAAGCTGCAGGGCCAGCAGCTGCCAGTGGTTCTCCCTCCTATTATGAAACAACCTCCTATGTTCTCTCCATTAATTTCTGCTCGTTTTGGTATGTATTTATGGATTTAATTAGCTGCCTCTGACAGTTATTTAGTGATCAAAAAAAGATATGTCAGCATAAAATGACAATTCCCAGATTCCAGGTTAATTTTCATGTCTGAAATAAGAAATATTAAACTTGCTGTCATAGCTAGGGTGTTCACATATCCTAGTTTCCAGGGACAGTTCTCATGTCTGTTGTCTTGGAATCTAGTCTGGTTAGTGTGCCCTTTCATAATTCCCAGTTAGGTGATAAATTATATGATCTCCTTTGTTATAGCTGGTCCTAAATACTGGTCTTAATTAGTTTCCTCTATACTTTGTATGAGTAACAGAAAAAATGTGAGCAATTTTAAACTCACTTGAAATAGTTTAATTTGGGGATAATTTGAAATTATACATAAGTATAATTATTTTTATAAAGAAATTTCTTTAAAGGTTAATTAGCCAGCTAAGTTTAGGGCTAAAAGTTGAAGACTTTGTGCTGATTAATTCACATATTCATCAGAGATTACCAGTTTTTCATTAATTTTCACTAGCCAATTGTTAAGGCTAATTTTCACTAGCCTTATTAATTATACATGAGAAGCACTCATTGGAGTGTCCAGTTAGACATCTCTGTGCATCTGAAACATGTCCCTGTATGCCAGATGGTACTGACCTCTTCCACTGTTACAGTAAACTTGAGAGATAAACTCAAATCATTGTGTGACTGTATCTATACAATGTACTTAGTTTTCTGCAGTTTACTTACTGAACGAATAAGAGTCGTCACTTAGTTCCTTTGAGTGAGGGCAGTTTGGCTCTGTGTGTGTGTGTATTGATTCAATAGCACTGTGTAATCCTCACACAAAATCCCACATTTGATCAGGTACTACATTCTCTCTGAGGATACTAATATTTAATTGGAAAAGGCTGCTTGATTTTGTTCATGATGCTGGAAGAGAGCTGTTGACTCCTTAGTAGGCATTCCCTTAGTTCAGACAGGTCACAGTATTGATATTAAAAGCAGTAGTTTACCTCCCTCACTGCTGGGTCTAAGCTGATTTTGTGAATTTTTTAAGACTAGTTTGCTCATAGTGTTCCTGTAAATACAGGGCGTGCTCACCGTACTGTAAACTTGTTTTCTGGCATGTGTTTATGATTGATTTACTAGCACTAGAAAACGTGGTCTGTTTTGCCTTTAGGAATGGGAAGCATGCCCAATCTATCCATTCCTCAGCCATTGCCTCCAGTCGCACCTATAGCAACAGCCTTGTCCCCTGCGACTTCAGGGACCACCCTTCCTCCCTTAATGATGCCTGCTCCCCTCGTGCCTTCCGTTAGCACTTCATCATTACCAAATGGAACTGCCAGTCTCATCCAGCCTTTATCCATTCCTTATTCTTCTTCAAGTAAGTACTGTATGTCTAATGAGTCAGCATTTCGTATGAAGAAAGAAATCGTTATGTTCATGCTCTAATAGAGGCACGTTTTCTTCATAATTTGTGATCATTGTATAACGTGAACCTTTTTCATTTTTCTTTTCTTTTTTCTTTTTTTTAGCATTGCCTCATACGTCATCTTACAGTGTGATGATGGGAGGATTTGGTGGTGCTAGTATACAGAAAGCCCAGTCTCTGATTGATTTAGGGTCCAGTAGGTATGAATACTTAAACTTCCAACTTGTGCTTTTAATAAGGAGTATTTAACAAATGACTATTTGTTTAAAGCCCTGAGCTTATCCAGGTTTTACTTTATAATGACCTGATGTAAATTTACTATTTATAAATTACATAAAATAATTTGTTTATTTTTAGAACTATTAAATGCCTGTGGTATTTTACCTTTGAAAAATGTTCCATGTATGCCCTGGACTGGTGTGGTTCAGTGGGTTGGGCATCGTCCTACAAACTGAAAGGTCACTGGTTCCATTTCTGGTCAGGACACATGCCTGGATTGTGGGCCAAGTCCCCAGTTGGGAGCGGTGTGCAAGAGGCAACCAATGGATGTTTCTCTCACACTTCAATGGACGTCTCTCTCTCTCTCTCTCTCTCTCTCTCTCTCTCTCTCTCTTCCTCTTCCTCCCTTCCCCTCTTTCTAAAAATAAATAAATAAAATCTTTTTAAAAATGGTTCATGTAAACTAAAAGTATTTTGCTATATTTTTAATCAGTTAATTTTTTTCCCGGAGCTATGTGTTTTTCCTTTAAATAATGTATGTTTCTTAAAACATCTTACAATCACTTTACATTATTAATTTCTTTCTTGAGCAAATTCTGCTGATTAAGTATCCTTTAATTTCAGAAAACATCAATGTTTACTCACCACCCCTTGTATAAATCACAGTAATACTCTTTTTACAAATTTAAAAAGAAATTCAGTTACAGGTGACATTCCGTGTTAGTTTCAGGTGTACAGCACAGTGGCCAGACATTTACACAGCTTGTGACAAGCTTCTACACAGCTCGTGACCCTCCTGACGAGTCCGGCAGCCCCGCCGCCACGCATAGTTACTGCAGTATTACTGACTGTGTCTCTGTTGCTGTACTTTGTGTCCCTTTGACCAATTTCTAACTGCCAGTTTGTGCTTCTTAACCTCTTCACCTTTTTTACCCAGCCCCCCAAACCCACCTCCCACCTGGCAACCATCAGTTTGTTCTCTGTATAATGAATTTTTTTTTTCGTTCCTTTATTCATTTTTTAGATTCTACATATAAGTAAAATCATATGGTATTTGTCTTTGTCTTATTTCACTTAGCATAATACTCTCTAGGTCCATCCATATTGTTGAAACAGTAAGATTTCATTCTTTGTTATGCCCTGGTAATATCCCATTGTTTATATATACCACACTTTTTTTATCCAGTTTTCTCACAATAATGCTCTTTAAAGCACTGACCCAGAAGAATCTTAGTATCCTAGCTTAACCACTCACATTGTAACCTTTTTTCCTCCTCAACATCACTAAGCCATAGTTCACCCATATAAAAGCTGGAACAGTAATACCTTTTAGGTTTATCAGGAGGATTAGAGGTAATTTGGTAAAGGCCCCAGCATAATAGGTTCTTGATACATGGTAGTTCTATACTTCATATGGTATTTGCTTTCCTAAGAATAAGGATAATTGCTTGAATTTTTTCAATATCAAATAGAGCAGCAGTTAATATTGTATTATTGAAGGTATGATTCTTAATTTGTCTTATAAAGTTTAACTAAATGTATTTTATTTAGTAACATAAAAATTTTAAATAAATTTTGTTACAGCTCAACTTCCTCAACTGCTTCACTCTCAGGGAACTCGCCCAAGACTGGGACCTCAGAGTGGGCAGTTCCTCAGCCTTCAAGATTAAAATATCGGCAAAAATTCAATAGTCTTGACAAAAGCATGAGTGGATACCTCTCAGGTAAGTGGTATACAGTGCTTAAGAATGTGAGAGGTGAAGTTTTTTATGTGGGCTTTTGTTGAAGAACTTTGATTTGATTTTGTACTTTGTAGCTCATCTAAAATTTTAACATCAAAAAATTTGATAGGAATTGGATAAATACAAATGTAAGTTGTATAAGAGTTCAAAGATGGATATACCATTGTTTTCTTCTAAGTTCTTGCGCTAAGTTAAGCACACAGATATACACTGAAAAGACCTCACCCTTGAGAAGATCAAACCTCATCCTCCAGTGTAGAGAGTGAGTGGAGAACCTTGCCTGGCCAGAGGCAGTGTGTGGGCTTAGCCTCAGCTCATTCCCTGAGAGTCCCCCTCCTCCTTGGGTCTTCTCTGTCTGCTCTTCCTAAAACCTCATGTGAGCATCACTCATCCTTTAATGCTTGAACCAAAATGTACCCATAAAACTTGATCTTAGATCCCCATAGAATATTTGAATCCATGCTAGAACAGACATTCAAACTTCCCTAATTGAGAATAGTGAAGAGCATGTAAAGAGGGGATAATAGGCAGGTAGAATTCCTGCCTTCTAATTTTCTCCTTTCTTTACTGAGCAATGAATTACACTTTAGGCCAAGTGAAATAAATGTTTAAAAGTAATAGAGCTTTAAAATGCTAGGGAACATAGGATGGAATATAATACTAAAGAGATCAGATAAAACAGCTTATAGGAGGGGAGTGGTTAGGATTTGGACAGCTAGAGATTGAAGATGAGGGCATTTGAGGCTGACAGAAGAATCCTTAGGAGCAAAAAGTCCATGGCATGTTTAGAGAATGAAAGGAAGTCTGTGAAATAGGAGTATAAGATCTCTAGTTGTACAGTGGGGCAAGGAAGCAATAAGGTTTTAGGAGTTGTTGGACAGGCCAAAATATGCAGCATTTTCTTTGAAGATACATACCTATGTGATGAAACCTTTTCTTTTAAGCAATGGAATATGCACACAAAAATCAGGGGAATGCAGCTTCAAAGCATTTAGTAATGATCTAGTTTTTAAGTTGGGAGTTAGGTTCTTGGGTGACTTTTATTATTCTACTTTCTAACTTACAAATACACTATTTTACATGTGTCAAACATTAATAACTAAAATTTTCTATAATTTTATGAAGTTGTATGAAGCAGGGTATACTATACTTTTAAGTAACCCTTTTAAAAAACAAAGCATTTTAACCTCTCCAAAATTAGAAGGTTCCCATCAGTGGTGTGTTAACACTGTGTCATGGTTTTATTGTCAGTGTTTTTTTCTTTCTTAGTGTTATATAAAATAATGGTGTGTCTTCTGATCAATGGCATCTTAGCTTCTGTGGAATATGGTATTCAAACATACTTGAGATTAATACAAGGTTGGGATTCTCATTCTTTGAAAAAATGAACTTGTTTGGGGCCTATTTGGCATTAAAGAAGTTTCTTTATTCAGATTAACAAAAGTAGACTAAAGTCACATCTATAAAAGTGTTCATGGCAGCTTTATTAAAAGTATCCAAAAAAGAGCCCTGGCTGGTGTGGCTCAGTGGGTTGAGCGCTGGCCTGTGAGCTGGAAGGTCGCTGGTTTGATTCCCAGTCAGGGCACACACCTGGGCTGCAGGCCAGGTCCCCAGTTTGGGGCATGCAGGAGGCAACCAGTCGATGTTATCTCTAGCATATCGACATTTCTCTCCCTCTCTTTCTCCTTCCCTTCACATCTTTCTAAAAATAAATAAATAAAGTCTTTTTTAACGTATCCAGAAAAGAAACAGTCTAAATGTCCATCAACATGAAAATGATAAATAAATTGTCATGTATTTTTATAACAATACAGCAATAAAAATGAATGAACTTCTGATACTTGCAGCAACATGGGTGCATTTCACAGATACTGTGTTGAATGAAGGAAGCCTGGCACACACAATCCACACTGTTTAATTCATTTATGTGAGTCTGCAGAACAGAAAGCCTAGTTGGTGGTGATAGAAATCAGAGTGGTGTAGTTGCTCTGTTGGGAAGGAGCCCTGCCCAGACCCCCTGGGGTGCAGGAAACGTTCTGTATCTTGATACAGGTGTTGGCTGCATGTGTGTGTACCATATAGAAACTCATCCCGCAGTACACTTGAGATTAGTACACTGTCTGTATGTGCTTCACACATATGTGTAGACAAAGGTGCATTTGTGTTGGAATATGGAGAAAATGATCTAATGTCACTTTTTTTGTATGTGGCACACTGTGTAAAGGTTGTGCAATGTTTTGTTTTTAGTGAATGTTGTTATTCTTAGATCTATCAGAGTAAAGCTGTGTATCCATAGTTAAGGGAAGGATTGGGTTTTTTTGAAAAGAGAAGTTGCTTCCGGTGTCCCCAGGTATATGAGGACAGGGCTGACCTAGCCTTGCATGTTATGCGTTGTTCAGTGAATGTTGGTGGTCTAATTTTTTCCTTTTATTGTTCTTCTCCTTCTCCTAAATCTTAATCATGATCTATTTAATTCATTGACTCAAGTATTTCTTGAGTCTCATATCTCCCATATCTCCCAAAGAAGACATGGCCCATATCTTTGAAGAGCCCATAGCAGTAGGTCACATAATCATAGAATTTGATTAGTGTCTTAAAGGTGCTGTCATTAACATAGATGAGAAAGTAACTAGCTCTGAGGATATAAAGAAGAGTTCCATGGAAGAGATGCATTTGAGCTGAATCTTAGAGGATAAATAGACTGCCAGGTAGAGAATGGAGGGCCTGGCAGCATAGGCACAGGAAACAGGGTATACAAAGGACTGGCGCACCAACGCTGTACCTGTTCAAGTGAGCTTTTCTTGGGAAAGCACTCTGCTGGCTCCCTGTAGCCCTTTCTATTGTTCAGACTTTGCCTGCACACATTTAAGCCTCCCTCCAGTGTGCTTCCATCCATTTACATTCCTTCCCTTCTTCCTCCTGTTTGCTCTGTCACCTAATGCTAAGGGATCTGCTCGGGTATCTTTGTCCAAGAGCTGAAACCTTAGTGACTGAACCCTTTCTCATGCTTGAAATAGCCTTCCGTTTCTCTATATTGGAGGAATCCTCCTTTTAACACAAAAACATCCTCAAAGCTCACTGAGGAATAATTAGTTGGGTGAGGCTCTGAGCTATCTCCAGTGTTTTTTTCCTTATGTGATTTCTAGTAAATGGCCAGATTTTTTTAAAAGAATGAAAGTTTTTAAGTGATATAATATAAACATTCACTTGCATAGTACGTGGTATATTTGTGTTTGTTCCATATAGTGTATGTAGTATGTAGTGTATGTAGTGTATTTGATTAAGCAGACCTGTGTTCAAAGCTCAGTGAAATATTGGGTTTAGTGGCACTTGTGCTACTTTTGTAGTGGGAGCTGTTGCTGAGGAAGAGTTGGCGGAAGCACTGCTTGCTCTCTTCTGTGCAGAGGTCTTTGGACCAGCCTCAACTCAGGCTGGGCCCAGAGCAGGACTGTCTGCTCCGGTGCGCACGGCTCAGTCAGCTAGGGGTGAGAGCCGCAGCAGCTGCTGCTGCACTGACTAGAGAGACAGACTGTCTTCTCTCCAGAGAAGCCACGTGATTTCATCCGTGATCAGAAAACCTTGATTAGCACACCCGGAGTGAATGCTCCTCTTGTGCAGACAGGGATTTTCTGTTCTGGAGTATTTTCATTGAAGATTAGGAAGCCTGTAACAGAAACAAAATTTTGTTTTCTCACTGATGGAGAGAAAAGTTGGACAGTTTACTGTACATAGTAAGCATCAAGTGAATGTTAACCATTATACTATTGGATGCCATCACATAAGTCCCCACTGCACCTTAGATAAACAACTTGAATTAAACTTTATTCATTACTTTAGCAAATATTTATTGAGCATCTATGTACAAGGCATAGGGCATACATTAATGAATAAAACAGTCACAGTTTTTATTGTTATAGAACTTAGCATAATAGGGGAAACAGACAAACAGGTAAATGAGCAAATGAATGTTACATTACAGATTGTGATATGAGATATGAAGAAAATGAAAAGGAAATGTTAGGGTGGACAGAGAAGGCCTTCAGAGAACATAACATTAATTTGTGACTTCACAGGCCAGAAGGGCCCAGACGCACAATGACTTAGAATTGCAAGACTTGACGCTGGGTGTGGGTGTACCGGAGAGGGAGGGCTCAAGGATGACTCTTTGATTTGTGGCTTGATCCACTCACTGAATGGACAGTGATGCCAGAGAAGGGAAGACAGGAAGAATGGTTTGGGTGAAGATGAGGAAGAGGTGTGTGGATAGGGTTTGAGAGAGTAGTTTTATACATATTTGGTTTGAGATCCTTGTGAAATACATAAGTAGATTTTTCAGTTGCACATAGAAGTCTAAACTTAGAGGAGAGGTTTGGGCTGGGGATGTACATTTGGGAATCCCCAGCCTCTAGGTGCTATTTAAAGTCATAGGAATGGATATGAATAGACAGAAAAGAATGTGCAGGACAGGTCCTTGGGGATGCCAGCATTTTCACATCGGGAGGAAGAGAAGGGAATGATCAGAGAGGTAAGAGATCTGAAAATGCTAGGGGAGCTGTGCTTCCAGTTGCAGCGGGTGTGCAAGGAGTCTCTAGAACTTGGCCTCTCAGTGCTTTCTGAACCCGTGGCTCAATCCTTCGTGTCACTGGTGTACCGTTACCTTCTGAAAGGACGGGGGAGCATTTGGCTCCACTAATTCTAGATTTTAAATTGCTTGGGGGCAGAGAATGTGTTTGTTTTGATTACGACTTTGATGTTAAAGTTCCCAGGATAGCAGCAGTGTTATTTTACAAGTACAGTTATTTAGTATTTTGCATGACTTTAAAGAGGCTAAAGAATATTCCTTTTTTAAAAATGTTTTTCCCACTCAATCAGGTTTTCAAGCTAGAAATGCCCTTCTTCAGTCAAATCTTTCTCAAACTCAGCTAGCTACTATTTGGTGAGTTTGCCTGTTAATTATGATTTTTAAACATGTATCCTCTATTATAAGAAAGGTATTGTTTCTGGAAAAGTTTGTGTCTCAAAGATGTTCCATAGAAGTAGCTATTTTGAAAGTTAACACAACTTTGGAAGCAAGTGTAATTGTGCAAAATGTTATTATTCTTGAGAATTTGGCACTTAATTATCTTACAAGTAAAACTAGTTTACTTTTATATAATGCCTTCTGTGGAGAATTAGAGACTATCTCATTTTTAATGTAGAATTAAATGTGATTTAATAGGTGAATTAACCGTGAAAAAAGACATTCTACCTTTTCAGAAGGAATAGTTTTCTTTCTATTTAAAAGTTTCTTTCCTCTGTTTTGTGATATGAAATGAGGGATAAAAATTAGCTCACTTCTCTGTATCCCTATACATTTCACTAAAATAGGTTATGGTAACTATATTACTATCATTATTTTTGTTTTTAAAATTAAAAAATTGAATTCTTTTGAAACTATTTTGCTCCAAATTGAGATTTTTCTTTCTCAGCTGTGAATTTTCACATTTTCTTTAGGACTCTGGCTGACATTGATGGTGATGGACAGCTAAAAGCTGAAGAGTTTATCCTCGCGATGCACCTCACTGACATGGCCAAAGCTGGACAGCCCTTGCCCCTGACGTTACCTCCTGAGCTGGTCCCTCCGTCCTTCCGGTGGGTGCCTCTGGAGGGGGAGGGGGATGGCCTTGATTCCTTGGCAGACATTAGTTTTACTTTGGGATTTCCACTGGTTTAGAGAGAGTTAAACATTTACATTGATATTTGATTTTGGATTTAATGAATTATGCCGAGAAGGAATAGGTATTAGAAGTAGGTATGTTTTCATTGTGTTATTGACAAGAAAACTGATGACTGAAGAGATTTAGAATAAATTTACCAAAGTACAGCAATTGGCTGAACCATGATTTGAATCCAGATCTTTCTGGTTTGACTCCATATACTGCTGTTCATTGTAATTATGTATGGACCATGCTGTGTTTTAAATATCTTTACTATTGATGCAGTATTCTGAATATTAACCTGCTCTGGTCATTAGAAGTCTATATAGTCTAGTCTAAAATTGCATGTTGCTAAATTTGTTTGTTACTTGCTTTTCTTAGGGGAGGAAAGCAAATCGATTCCATTAATGGAACTCTGCCTTCATATCAGAAAATACAAGAAGAAGAACCTCAGAAAAAATTACCAGGTAATATTGAGTGTCTAAGTTGTATATTTATAGTGAGTTGTCTTAATTTTACCTTGAAATATAAATGAATATTTGGAATTTTTACATTTTAAATATTTTACATGCTGTAAGAGAAACTGTTTCATGAATGGGATGGACTTTGACATCGATAAAATGGACAGTATGCAAGAGGAAGAGACAGTGTGTGTATATGGGAAGAATATGTGTGTTAGACATCCTAGTTAAAATGTTTCTTCTACTTTAGGAGAAAATATTAGAGCAAGCTTTGTAATGAAATGTTTAGCTTTAAAAAAAGCTTAAGTATTGGTTGAAAAAATACATGTGTAGATATTTTAAAATATTAAAAAGTTAATGGCACATATCAAATAAAACAAATACATAGCCAGCCAGCTTTGGTTGTCCTTGAAGAAAATGCTGAGAAAAATGTCGAAAAGTATTTTTATTGGCAGGAATAGTTAAAATTACTTCTCTCTTGGGTAGATTCAAACTTACAAATTTTTTTCTAAAAATGAGTATTCTAGAACAGAAATATTTTACTATTTACATTCGAGTTAAAATTCTTAGGAGAAGTATGCAAAGAGTAATAGCACTCAAATGATCAGGAGACATGAGGATGTTGAAAATGGAGTGCGGGAGGTGCGGGCTCTTCATGTGGAAGGATGCTTATAATGTCCCTCATGCAGTTACATTTGAGGACAAGCGGAAGGCCAACTATGAGCGGGGAAACATGGAGCTGGAGAAGCGACGCCAAGCCCTGCTGGAGCAGCAACAGAGGGAGGCAGAGCGTAAAGCCCAGAAAGAAAAGGAGGAGTGGGAACGAAAACAGAGAGAATTACAAGAGCAAGAATGGAAGAAGCAACTTGAGTTAGAAAAACGCTTGGAGAAGCAGAGGGAATTGGAGCGACAGCGGGAGGAAGAACGGAGAAAAGAGATAGAAAGACGAGAGGTTATCTTTAAGTTATTTCCTAAGAAAATCATTACATTTAATAAGTGGTTATGTTTCTTTCCATTAAACAAATGGTTGGTTTTGTTGTGAGTTTTCCTCTGCCTCATACATCCTGGCTTGTCTTACACAAATCTGAATCTTGGCCGTGAGGGGTTTCAGATGACATCCCAGAGGAGAGTTGACTGCGGAGCAGAGTGAGAGGACCTAGGGTTGGCACGCCAGAGGAAGGAGTCAGTTTGATCAGATCAGTAAGTGAAAGTAAGCTTAGGGCCCAGAGTTAAGTGAACAAGGAATTAGAGAGAGAGAGAGATGAGTCAAAGGTCTGGTGAGGAGTCAAGAGGCTGGGCTGGCGCAGGTCCTTGGGATAAATAGTGTTGTGAGGGGTTCTTAGGAGGGCTGCCTATGTTTAAAGGGCTGGGAATGGAGGGCCGTAAATTACAGTGACACTGAAATATTATGAATAGAAGTCGTTTTCTTCCCTGGTAACCAGAATGAAGGTGTAGGTATTCCTACTAACATAATATTTTTTAGGAAATCATCCTTTCGTTTATTAAGAGAAAAATAACTACAACAAGATGAGGGTCCTGTGAGTCACTCAGTACGTCTGATGGATGAAGTCACTTTTGTGGAAGTTCTTTTGTGGAAGTTTAGGCCCGTTGATAAAACTAGGTCTGCCCAGTGACCCATAGGCTTTCCAGTCCTGCCTCACTTTTATTATGTCATCCCATCAGTGTTTGAATGATGCAAAAGTGTTCCTTTAGAAATTAACTTTAATTCATTATTTCAGGCAGCAAAACAGGAACTTGAAAGACAGCGTCGTTTGGAGTGGGAGAGAATTCGTAGACAAGAGCTTCTCAATCAGAGGAATAGAGAACAGGAAGAAATTGTCAGGTTAAACTCTAAAAAGAAGAGTCTTCATCTCGAGTTGGAAGCACTGGTAGGGCTAAAGTTTAATAACTGAAATTTACCTGAGTGATGCTGGAATTACCTGTTGAAAAATGTCATTGTTTTTTAAATCTACCTCAAGAATACATTATGTTTTAATGTAATCTAACAGTTATATTTTCATATGTGCTTTTTAACTGGACAGTATAGTTTATTAAGAAAGGATAAGTGACTCAAAATGCTTAGAATTGTGTGGTCTCAGTTCAGATGCTGATAAACCATGCCTCTTGGGCAAGACACTTCCCTTCTCTGTGCCTCACTTTGCCCATCTGTGAAATAAAAAGCTGTGCTCTCTCAGTAATTTTCTGTTTTCACACTGGCCTCTGGAGGGCAGCCTGCGGAGGGTTGAGCTGAAGGCGGGAGCAGGAAGCCACGAAGCCAGGGCAGTGCCTGCTTTCCCCAGTTCCTCTGCACTTAGCGGCAGGGAAGCGCCACATCTATCTGCCTTACTTTTCCTGGCCTTTTATCTGAGATTTGCTTGGAAAAAAAGGGTTCTACTGCTAAAAAGAAAAAATGATTTGAAACATGTCATAAATGATCTATTACAATTCCTTCCAGTTCTGTAGGACTGGCAGTCAAGCTGATATTGGCCATTATACTTACTAATTTTTACACACCAGGTGTCAGAGGGTCAGGTTATTAAAAGACTTTGAAATGCAAGGTGAGAAGCTATAATGGGTCTAGGTAAGACATACTGTTCTACTACAACCCTATAATCCCATAAGATAAAGGGTCTGCTCTGGTTGGGTGTGGCTCAGTGGATTGAGTGCCAGCCTGCAGACCAAAGGGTCTCTGGTTCAATTCCCAGTCAGGACACATGCCTGGGTTGCGGGCCAGGTCTCCAGTATGGGGTGCATAAGAGGCAACCACACATTGATATTTCTCTCCCTCTCTCTCCTTCTCTTCCCCTCTCTCTAAAAATGAATAAATAAAATCTTTTTTTTAAAGTATTATTAAAAGAAAAAAAGATAAAAGGTCTGGGTAAGGTGTACTATTTTACTGTGACCCTAGATTCCATAAGATATAAAGGGTCTGGGTAAGGCATGCTATTCTGTGACCCTAAAATCCCATAAGGCTCATCTGATAGTATAGTAAGGTTTTGCAAAAATGCATATGTAGCTATGTGGTAGAGCCAAATTCAGGTCTTACTTAATTATTTGGTGGATGATTTGAATTACATTTTTTAAATTATAACACTATTTTTAGTTATAAGGGTACTATTTTATGCCTTCAAATGGATAGGAAAGCATACCAGAATTATTAGTCATGCCACAGTGCTACAAAATAGGCCTAAAAAACTTGAACTTCTTTGTTGCTAATTGGGTATCTGTCTAAAGTATCATCTTGTCTATATATTTTTCCTTAAAAATATAATGGGAAGAGACCTTAAGATGGACGATTTTTCCCTCAAGAACCGGAGCAATGCGCCAGGCAGTAGTGCAGACTGTTGAGCAGAGTCTGACAAGGCCCAGGGCCTGTCCGCACGCACACCTGCTGGAGAAGACAACGCGAGCTCTGGGATGGACGCAGCACGCTCCCTTTAGGTCGCATTCTCAAGTGAAATTTGGATTGTCAGTGTTCTTAAATCAGGGGTCTCATTTCTCTTCCCCTCACCGCAATAGTTTGCTAAGGCTGCCATAGCAAAATACCACAGACCAGGTGGCTTCAACAACAGATACTTATTTTCTCAGTCTGAGATCAAGGTGTTTGGTTTCCTTTGAGGCCTCTCTGCTTGCAGATGGCCACCTTTCTGCTGTGTCCTCACCTGGTCTTTCCTCTGCCTCTGCATCTCTGTTACCTCTTTTGTGTCCAAATTTTCTCTTCTTATAAGGACACCAATCAGATTGGAATAGGGCCTACTCATATGACCTCATTTAACCCTTCATTGCTTCTTTAAAGGCCCTGTCTCCAATACAATCACATTGTAAGGCACTGGAGGTTAGGATATAACATGAATTTTGGGGGACACAATTCCGCCCATAACACCTCACCCTTCTTTTTAGCCTCCACTGAGAATCTCTGATTTGGTTTTTCCCCTACTACTCAGAAATAAGCGGGGAAAGGAATGTTATTATAGGAAAAGAGAATTGTAGCCAAAAGCCCTCCTGGACATTGTTTCATTAGAGGGAATTAGATAGCAGCATTGAGGGTAGAAATAGAAGCTCAAAGAAGGTATGCTAAATGCCACATGCTGAATTTATTCCTTGTTGTTCTTTGAGATTGTCTCTATTTTAATACTATGAATTAATGCCTCAGTGGTGAACTCAGAAAAAATCATTGCATGTTGTATTTGTGCTTTCTCATCCTAATATATGGGTTCTTGTGCTCTGAAAATGCTGCATTTCTGCTAACAATTCTCTTGAGTCAAAAGATACAACTCAAAAATATATTCTACTTGGTTTTAGGTATTTATCTTAGACTGAGTATAAATGACATATAGAAATTTAAGTAAAATATTATTTTCGTCATAATATTTTTTGTTAACATTTTATCATACCATGTATTTATATGCTCTTCCTACAGAATGGCAAACATCAGCAGATCTCAGGCAGACTCCAAGACGTCAGACTCAGAAAACAAACTCAAAAGACTGAGCTGGAAGTTCTGGATAAGCAGTGTGACCTGGAAATTATGGAAATCCGACAACTCCAACAAGAGCTTCAGGTAAGTCCTGTGCTTCTGAATTATCCTTAAACATGAACAGTTATTAATAATTCTTCCTAATAGAGTGGTTTTTGTTTTGTTATCAAGAACCCCTTGAGTCTCTAATAGAATAAAACCATCTTCCCAGAAGGATGTGAATATGCACAATCTTGTATACAATTTCAGGAAGCTCGTAGACCCCTAAATCTCTGGTAGACATCCAGTTAATATTTATTCATAAGTGGACATTTATCACTTTGTGTTTTAGGTTTTAAATAAATACATATATATATACACACACACACATATTAAAACAAGGTTATTGCTACTACTCTTAGATTATTTTTTTCTTTTTCTTTTTTTCAATATTTTGTTGAGGATTTTAGTGTCTATGGTCGTCAGTGATATTGACCTGTAGATTTCTTTCTTTGTTGTGTCTTTATCTGGTTTTGGGATACTCTTAGGAAATTTTGAGATAGCATTATTCTTTTCAGAATTGTGGTGAGAATGTTGAATATGTCCCTCAGGGGCCTGGTTGTTCTTTTCTTTACTTGTGCATTTGGATCTAGTTCATGTTCTAGAGTTTGCAGGATGGGGACTCTCGAAGCATTCTGTGTCTCTAGAGTCCTCGTACCAAATTTTCTCTGTATATGAACTGGCAGTTAACCAGCTGTTTTTTCACTTTGTCACAGCAGATATAGGCAAAGGCCAAATAACATTTCCCATCCAACTTAAACCTGCTTCCTCGGTCATCCCCGAGTTTTCAGTCCCTCTTTGATTTGCACTTATTGATTCTGGAGTGCCGTGGCCTGCTTACACATGCCCCGTAGTGCAGACCCCAGAGGCACCTCTTAGCCTGGGCCCTGTTGTCCATCAGTGTGCTGAGAATTGTAAGGTTTCCAGGTGTACCCCATCAACAGAGGCTTTCTTCACCATCTTTTAATTTCAGCCAGTCATTTATAAATGGATTTATGTTTAAATATTTGTATTTTCACTCATACTTCCATTCTAGTTTATTCATAAGTTATGAGCAGTTTACAACTATATACTATTCCTATACTAAGTTTCAAGAGTGATTAAATCATGTTTTGAAGTTTGCAAAAAACGTGTAGACATTACAAAGTTAATCAGGCACTATGTTTTCTTTCTATAAGGAATATCAAAATAAGCTTATCTATTTGGTACCTGAGAAGCAATTACTAAATGAGAGAATTAAAAACATGCAGCTCAGTAATACACCTGGTAAGTCTCTAAGGTTTGTTTTGCCTTTTATTCTCTCCTGAATGACTGTCAGTCATATTCCGTTACTTTTTAAGATAGCATAATTCTATCATAAATAATGTTTTTTTGTCTTTTGTTGAACATTTCAAATTAATGTGAAAAATATCACAGATGTTAGAGCATTATATTAATAAAATTAAATGAAAAATAAGTATTGTGGTATGTCTTTCTATCTTTATAAGATTTTTATTCATATATTTCAAATATCAGTCAAATAAGATGTTAGACTACATAAACAAGATCTAGGTTTGACTCTTGCACAAGACTATTTGTGCATTTTGGCCAAACCCTGCATGAATTATAAAGAACCGTTTGGGAGTAGACATTACCGTGTGGCTAAATCTGTGGGATTCTAGGGCGATAGTGTACAGTGGTGGTAGGCCTGAGCAGAATGCTGTGCCCTTCCCAGATCTCTTATATCATCTAACTCTGACTCACATAAAGAGTTTTACCAGCCTGCCCCTCTGATACCTGTGGAGCAAAATATGCTGATTTGTGGGAATGTAACATTTTTCTTGATTCAGGTCCCAACAAGAAACAAGAAAACAAGATTTTTAAAAAATCTACAGTGAATAGAATTGCAAATAACAATGTAGCAGAAAGGTTTATTTAAAGGAAATTTAATCTTTAATCTGCAAATGTTGTGTTAGAACTAGCTACAGTATCCTAAATATCTCCCATTGAATATCTGATTGACTATCTGTCAGTCTTTCCCATCCAGGGCCCTTTATTACATTTTTGACTGTTCAGATGTTCCAGTTAATAGCATCCCTCTTTTTGCCCAAGTTCTCAACAAATTGAGAAATTAAGCAAAGGAAAAAGACATATGAGAGGCCAAAATATCGCCTCATTATTGATAAAGCTGATACAGGACAGCGTGGCTTATCTGTGAGTGGAACAGCTGCGCCTGTAAAACACTGGATGCATGAACACAGAGGAATGCAGGTTTCCCGTGGGCAGTCCAGTCTCAAGAGGGCAATGGTGTAGACTGTGTATGCCCAGTTCCCTATCTTTTTTTTTTCTTTTTAAAGATTTTATTTATTTATCTTCAGAGGGGAAGAGAAGGAGAGAGGGAGAGAAATATCAATGTATGGTTGCTTCCTGTGCATTCCCTGCTGGGAACTGGCCTGCAACCCAGGCATGTGCCCTGACTGGGAATCGAACCGTGATCTCTTGGTTCACAGGCCCGCACTTAATCCACTAAGCTACACCAGCCAGGGCCCAGTTCCCTATCTTGACTTTCCCAACTAATGAAGGGGGTGGGAAGAAGCTGGGAATAGTGTGCTAGTGAAGGGCCCTTTACTGCATGAAAGAAACACCAGGAATAGAGGAACTACTTGTGAACTACTCTTTACTGTGGCCCCCACCTTGCAGTGCTATGGTCTGTCCATGTCTCTTCTCAGACCTTCTTTCTTGCATGTGATTCGTTTCTTGGTTGTTCAAAGTGTATCTGCTCCCACCTCTCCCTCCACCCCTCCAGGGGCATTCCAGAGGCAGGGTGAGCCAGCCCTCCAGATCTGTGCAGTGGCAGAAAGCATGTCAGCACCCTCATCATTGTTGTTAGTATTTGGACTGTGAATGGGTTATAGAAGATGTCTTCTTGGTGACCTGGTAGAGCTACTCTTTCTCTGTATAGTGTGATCCAGTTCAGCTTTTTACCTGTCTGTCTGTCTGTCTATCTATCTATCTATCTATCTATCTATTATTCCTGTGCAGTTCAAAATACTAAGCTTTTGTTTGGAATGCATAGAGTGCCCTGTGTCTATTAAATTCCTCTCTCCATACAGTTACTATTTAAGGTTACCAACCATGTGCCAAGCACCATGATAGGCATTTTTCTGTACATTATTTTCTTTAATCTTTACAACAGCCCTGTGAAGTGGTTGTTATTCCCATTGTGCAGCTTGGGAACAGTGCGGATCAGAGAGATTGAATAGGTGCCCAAGAGGGTGCAGCAGTAGTTGTCAAACTCTCATCTGTCTGACTCCGAAGCCCACTGTGCTACCATGTTGTCTCTCTCTCCTCCAGTTGCCTAATACAGTGCTCATAGACACACACAGTGTTCAAATTCAGCCTTGCTGTGTCTATTAGTAGCGGTGTTCGTTTTGGGACGTGCTAAGAATGTGTATGGACTGTTACTTTTACATTGCTTATCTCTCAACTAGACTCTGAACTACTTGAGAGGATCCATGCATTAGCCTTGTCTTTTTTTTACCTGCCATTGAACATAGTGCGGTGCCTTGCATGTAGTAGAAGTGCAGTTTAATGATTAAATATTTGTTGAAATCCTGGAAAGCTATTAGAGCTATGAGAGAGTTTGACAAGGTGCCTGGATAAAAAAATTCATATAAAATTCAATAACTTTATATATCAAAAGTATTTAATTAGAAAGTATAGTGAAAAAGGTCTAATTTACATTAGCATTTTCATTATTATGAATAAAAAAGAAATGTATAGTTCTAAACATTTACTTATAAAAGATTCCTGAATAAGTAGGTACATATTATGTTCCTGAATGCACCTGTTCAGAATTATAAAGATGTAAGTTCTCTACCAATTCACCCACGTATTCAGTTCTACTCAGATTTCTTTAAACGAAACTTTCAGATAATTCACAAATTCGTCTAGCAGAGACAATGTGCAAGATTAGGCAAGACTTGAAAAGAAACATATTGGTAAGTGGAAGAGACTAACTATCAGATATCAGAACATGTTATGAAAGCTGTAGCACCAAAAATAATGTTATTGTTCGGAAATACAAACACAGAATAGTGAAACTGAATAGAGAATCGAGAAACAGGCTTATGTATATGGCAATTTAGGATAAGATAAATTTCGTGTTTAAAGTCAGTGGGAAAAGGATGGTCTTTCAATAATTACTATCATTTCAGTAAGTGATTTGGGGGACAGTTGGTTATCTGAAGGGGGTGGGAAACTCTACCTCACTCTACGTACAGAGTGAGGTACATGGACAAAATGAGAAGCTGAATGTATAAAATCTGGAAAAAAATATAAAGAGGAAAAAACAGTTGTATAATCTTGGTGTCACGAAAGTCTTCAATACATAGAGCTATCAAGGAAAATATTTACATATCTGATAACATAAAAATGAAAAACTTTTTCATGATGAAAGGCATAATAAATAGGAAAATTTTAAAATATACACTTAATTATAATGAGAATTTAGAGTTTTACAAATCAGAAATTAAGATAACCCAATAGAAAAAAAATGTGCAAAGCATGAAACAGGCAATTCAAGATGATGGCCAACAAACACATAAATAGATGAGATGTTATTAGATTTCAGTAGTTATCAAGAAAGTGCAAATTAAAGTGATATTGATTTTGCTGCCAATTAGCAAAAATGAAAAGAGGTTGATAATATCCACTGTTGATGAAGGTGTACAGAAACAGGCACTTTGGCATCATCGTATGTGGGTACAGCTTTTTGGAAGGGCAGTCGAGCAGTTTCTCAAATTTTAAAGTGTTCAAATTCTTTAACATGGCAGTTCTTTCATATCCCAGCCTTATAAAATGCTTTCACATGTGCATTAAAATATATGTACACAGACATTTATTGTAGCATTTTTACATAACAGTAGAAAATTAGAAAGGACCCGAATGCCAGTCAAAAAGGGAATAGTTGTGTAAATGACAGAATAGCCACACTGTGGCTTCCCATGGAGCAGTGTTAGAGAGCGAGCTAGATTTTTATGTCTCTCTTGGTAAGATGTGTTATTAAATTTAAAACAAATTGCTGAGCAATGTAAGCAATATGATCCGATTAAAACTAGCTGGGGGTTGAGGTGAAGGCGACTTTTTCACTTTTTACTGTATATGCTTCATTTTATTTTACATTAGCTTTTAAAAATATTTTTGTAGTTTTATACTAGATTTCTTTACTTTTAAAAATATAATAAAGTTTAAATATATACTTAGTATGATTGCTGTTTTGATTTATTGTAATATAATCTGCATTATATATTTCCATCTAGTTTCTCCATCCCTGCCTATGTGAGAAAGGGTTATACAAAATGAAGCTCTTTATTTTTACCTCCTAAAATTATATTACTAAATTATCCAGTTAGTAATATTTATTGAGTCCTTGCTGTGAATATTCTCATATTTTTGGAAGCACTAAGAATAAATAAAAAGCTACTTTAATAGTAGTTGCTGTTAACTGAATATTTACTGTCAGCTAGCCTCTGTACTAATAATGGCTTTATAGCTGTCACTTCATGAATATAGTACAGGGTTCGGCACAATAACACCCCTGTTTTTTATTACAAAATCTTAAGCATGTAATTCTGTAACATAACAATATCACACCCAAGCACACCCTGTGACATTTTAGGTGAAATGTTCAAAGTAAAACTATAAATTTTTACCCCCATGTTATTACCCTACCAACCGCACTCAAGCAGGTGTTACTTCTGCCGACCCTGTAGGTGATACGATGCCCACTGTATAGAGGCAGAACTTGAGGATCGGATCGGTGAAATGCCTCAACCCAAGTGGAGCATCACTTCACATCCTGGTACCTTTTGAGTACTAAACCAATTTACACATCTCTATATGAGGACCTTCCTGGGGTCTGATTTGTAAAGGGCAAATGACTGTTGAGTTTTTTCTCTTTAATGTGGATCAAAAGTTGATCCACATTTTGCATGTATACCCTTTGTCTTTCTCTGGTTACACCAATTGGCCAGTCAGTAAATGTCAATTGCTTATGAAGACATAGGAATTTCTACCATACGTAAACTGTCTGATGTCTGTATTTCAGATTTAGGGATCGATCTACTTCATAAAAAATCAT
Source organism: Trachops cirrhosus (assembly GCA_028533065.1). Taxonomy (NCBI): domain Eukaryota; kingdom Metazoa; phylum Chordata; class Mammalia; order Chiroptera; family Phyllostomidae; genus Trachops; species Trachops cirrhosus. The sequence goes on from CM052543.1 coordinate 136,567,664, forward strand.
TAGAAAAGGAAGAATTATGCCAAAGACTTAAGGAACAGTTAGATGCACTTGAAAAAGAAACTGCATCTAAGCTATCAGAAATGGATTCATTTAACAATCAACTAAAGGTATTTATCTTCTATTATATTCATTTTTAGTTAGCTGCCTTCTTACATTCCTTATTTTGATTTAATAGGATGAATAACTGAAGTGGTTATTTTTATAAGTAGTGCATTTTCCTAATTTATTTACTAATTTCAGCTATGCTAGAATTGCAAGGCTGTTTTTAATGTTCTGTAGATAAAAACACTGTGTTGTGTAACTAAATATCATTAACCTAGTTTTTGACTTTTGATGACTGCTTTTATTGGCGTTTATACATTTTAAGAACAATTACCTTTGTTAGTATTAGAGAACTGTTCTCAGTCAGCGTGATCTTAGGCAAAGTTCTGTAATGGGGAATATGGAAAATTTATAATAGTCCTGGTAGCAGAAGCTCTTCTAACACACTAAATTCTTTTTTCTTCTTTGCTGTAATTTAATTTAATTAGCCTTTGTGAAATAATGCAATAATCACTGAAATCTAAAACATACTCTGGCACTATAAACTTTTCATGAAAAGTAAGACCATGATCCATTATTTACTGCAGTACAGAGCAGAAATCCCAAATATATGCTGTATGCTTATCATTCTGTGCAGAATTAGTTATATACTGAAGCCATACCTATGAAAGAAGATATTAAAAGATAAAAACAGACTGATGGCACATCACTGAAATTTGGGAGTAGTCTTGTTATTCTTTTTCTAACAGCATAAAGTTTTCAGAGCATAAAGTATTACATAACTTTCCAGGCAGCTATTTAAATTTTCTCCTGCTGGCTTTTTTAGAATAACATTATACAAACTCTAGAATAAACAAAGAAAGAAAAGAGACATGTGGGTTCAGCTAAGGAGGAGAAATTTGAGGTGAATAATGTTAATAATATGTTTCACATAAGTATATATTAGGTAGAAAAAATTTTTTAACCAAGTAATTTGTCATTGGTGGACAGACAAACCAGCCAAGTTAACTTCCCTACATTATTTTTTTTTTAATTTGTACATAGTTTAATTGGCTTTTTATCTGCCTTATCTTACAGTGTGGGAATATGGATGACTCTGTTCTTCAGTGCCTTTTGTCTCTGCTAAGCTGTCTCAACAACCTCTTCCTCTTACTTAAGGTTATTTTCTAATATCTAGCTGATTTTCTTTGAGTTGCTTTACTGTTTTCTTTAAAAAAAACTAGACTATTCTTTGCATTTGTCTGAGTATCTTTGTTTGAAATAACATATACAATATAGACCTTTTTTTATTTTCTGCTTGCTTGAATATCTTTCTGCTGCCTAACTGCCTGTTTGAGTCTAATGCCAGAAATCAGGGTGGCTGCCTGACGTTCTCATGAAGATCCCAGTACACTTAGAAGCATCACCTGGTTCCCTTACATTATCTCCAAGAGTTGAGTTAACTGATTAGGTGATTACTGATTGAATTAAAAGGAAAGCTAAGAGAATATGAGATTAAATCACTTAGCCGTATCACTAAAAATCATTTTTTAAAATAAAACTTTCATTTGCTGACATCTAGGGCAAAGTTATATCATGTATATACCAGCTTGCTTCCTAGTACTGCTGTATGGGAAAATCTTAACCAGTAATGCATGGGCAACTTTGGTTCTTCAGGTTACCAGGCTTCATGCTTAGACTTGTTTGTACTTCAGATGAAAATGTTTAAATCACATGTATAAATAAATAGCTCACTTTAGCACATACAGCATACAAAGTATTTAAAACACTCAATGAATTCCTGCTTTAATATATAGCATGCCCTCAAATAAATGGTTTATTCAGGATCATTTTGTTGTAACATTGATGAGGAACTTAACTCTTGTTTATAACAATTAGCCTATAGTAAAATTGTCTTTCTTATATGTTGTTTCAATCAAACGTCAAAGACCCTGATGTTAAGTGATGACTTACTGTAGTTTAGAGAAAGGTACTTTAAATTTACCACTTGCTGACCGTGGCAAATTTTGACTGCATCCTACTCAGGACTAAAATGGTTGGCGGTAGGCAGTAGCATGCGTATGCACAGGGAAGACAGGGGTGTGATCAGTAGCGCTCATTTGTTACAGAAACAAAGATAAGGCAAATTGGAAAGATAGTGTCAACCTTAGCTTTATTGTTTTAGCATGAATGACCAGTTATCTGATTTTAGAACTTTTGCTACAGATTGCACAAAAATTTAAATCTAAGTTTCTTCATCTGTAAAATGGGGTTTGATGATGATTTGTGGAGTATACTCAAACATATAAATCTGATTCTTTCACTTAGCATTTGGTTCTCCACAGGCCAGCAGATTATTCTTTCCTCTCATTTTACTTTCTTCCTTCTGCTTCCTGCCTGCAGCCTTTCCCTGCTTATTGATACTTTCGTCAGGGACAACTAGGAAACTAAAAGGTGATGAGACACCTGTACTGTACTGCTCTGGTGTCACTGGATGTGGTGTCACAGAGAGCAAGAATAGTCTGTAATCATCATGGAAAAGTGATACTGAGCAGTCAGTTCACATAACAATGAAAAATATCTGTTGAACTGTCAACATGCAGACCTTCAGAGACCTTTCCGAAAGTGCGTTTCAGTTGAGTGGTAAGCAGAAGCTGGACTGCCGCAGATCGGGAATGGACAGGAAGGGTTGAGAGTGTGAACAACTCGTAGGAGGAGAGTGAAGACAGCATGAGGTCAAAGCAAAACTTTTGTTTTTGGAAGAAAGACTTGAAGGACAAAGGATACAAAGTCCGGTTATACCAGAAGAATAAGTTCTGGGGTCTGGTGTGCAGCATGGGGACCATAATTAGAATATTGTATTGTATCCCTGAAGTTTTCTAAGAGGATAGATCTTAAAGTTATTACCACTGAGAGAGAGAGGTACCTATGTTAGGAGATTACTGTTTTAATTAGATTGATTGTGGTGATCATTTCACAGTGAATATGTATATTATAACATCAAGTTATACACCCTAAATATATGACATCTCTCCAGAAAGTATCCAGCCATGTTATATGAAAAATAGAGACATTTATTGAACAAGATATAAGAAACATTGTACATAGGCCAATGATGCTTCAGTCCCCTTCAAAGTAGATACCTTGAGACCTCACAGTTCTCCCAGCATCTCTTCCACTGTTCAAAACACTCTGCAAAATCCTTTGTTGAAATTGCCATCAGCTGCTCTGTTGCATTTTCCTGAATTGCACTGATGGTCCAAAATCTCTTCCCTTTCAAAGGTGATTTTAGTTTTGGAAAAAGCCAGAAGTTGCAGGGCGCCAAGTCTGGGTTGTAGAGGGGCTAAGTCACCTGGGTGATTTGATGTTTTGCCAAAAACTACAGGAGAAATGATGCATGAGTGGGCAGGTTGTCATGACGAAGCTGCCAATCACCAGTTACCTATAACTGTGACCATTTTTTGTCATACTGCATCTCTCAACCGACGAAGAACATTGAGGCAGTACTTCTTACTAATTGTTTGTCCTGGAGGGGCGTACCCATGATGGATAACACCTTCCCAACTGAAAACCACAGTTACTTAAGCTGGAAATGCAAAGGCCACCCAGTGCACATGCTCATTCAGCGTCATCTACCACCTCTACTGACTAGTACGATGAAGTTGTCATTGTTCACACGTGCATTCCAGTCCACTCTCAGCTGCCAGGTTACATTGATGTCGTACAAACCATTCTCGTCATATTAACAACGGCTGGATTTTTTCCGGACAGGCCTCATATACAATATGTACTTGTCAGTTATACCTCAGTAAAGGTGGAAGTAGGGAAGCAAAACTGGATCAGCCTTGGAGGTGGTACCAGCTTTCTGTGAGGCGTATGGCCGCACGGTGAAGAGACCAGTTCTGTTAGAACAGAAGAA
>CM052543.1:136572103-136662235 GCA_028533065.1 Trachops cirrhosus
TGTACTACCATTTATCCGGTAAATACTAATTAAACGTCTCCAGTGTACCAGACCCTGTCCTGGGTGGGGGCGGCGGGGGGGGGGGGGCGACACCTTGATGAAAGACAGTCCTGTTGTCAAGAAACTCACTCTGGTGGAGGAGGCGATGGTGGATGTTTGGCTGTGATTGAGGAATGCACAGGATGCCTTGTGGAGCGCAAGGAAGCCCATCAACTCAGACCTGAAGGAGAGGGACTGAAAAAGGAAGACTTACAGCAGTGTTTTAAAGGATAAGTTGGAGGGCTAACCTTGCAGCCATGTTAAGATCAGATATTAAGTTGGCTCCTCTTTACTCTCCTTTTAATCTTACAGTCCTCCTCATTTATGATTTCAGCCAGTTATAAGCGTACGTGCCAGCGCCATCGTGGGCACTTTACCTGTATCAACCCATTCAATCCTCATGATGCTAGGAGTCGTGTCTTGTAGTTAGCCCCATGTTACAGATGAGAAAACGGTAACATAACTGTCCTGGGCTTACTCAGCTGGTCCCTGACAGAGCCTCATTCAGACTTGGCAGCCTTGTTCCAGACCCGTGCCCCCAGAGTCCATGTCACTAAACCACACTGCTTCACTGTAGCTTTCACCCACGGCATTCTGGTGTTGACAGAATCTAGCGGAAGGTGCAGCAGAGAAAACTGGACGCTGAGGTGTGCGGAGACTTTGCTGTGAATGCAGCATTTACTGGCTGGCTTAAGCTGCACGTGTTGCTCTCAGACATTTTGGACATAGTCTCGGGACACCACACTGTTAGATCAGCTCTGCCATTTCAATCAAGTTAAAAGGGTTCACCTATAAAACATTTTATTTCTGAAAAGAACAGAGTTTGGGGTTTGGTTGGGGGGCAGTTTGTTGATTGGTTAGTTGGTTGGTTATTGTGTGTAGGTAGGTGCCCAACAGTTTTTACTAAAACATTCTATCCGAATACTAAGTTCCCACCTTTGCCATGAAACTTGTTTTGATAACTTTAGGATTTGGTGGGGATTGTGTTTTTGTTTTCTTTCCCCTCTTTTTGACTATAGCCCTTTTCTACTCTCTTGTTCACGATTCTGTAGATTCCAGGTAAAAACCACTCAGTTCAAAGTAGTTAAGCTAAAGAGAGGGTTATTTAAAGAGGGCTAGGACCACTCACCAAGATAATAGCAGTGCTACTGGCACAGTTCCTAGACACTGAGGACTGAGACTGGAGATTCGTCCCTCCAGGACTCCCTCTCTCTGCACCTCTGTTCCCAATCTTCGCTTCTCCCTTTCCTGTGTTGATTTCATTTCTGTCCCTGCTGGCATCACTGGGTAGTGGCAGCTCCACTTTATCTTAATCTCAGTTTAATGAGTTTAGAGAGAAAGATTCCTTTCTCTCCTCTTCAGTAATCTGAATCCCAGGAAAGGATTTGGGCTCTTCTTGCATCATGTGCGAGTCCTTTGGACCAACATTCTGCCAGAGAGGTGTGGTGCTATGATGGAGCACTGAATTTGACAGTCATCAAAGCCACATAGAAGGGGGGATCGGTTTCCCAAACAGGAAGGATGTTGTTGAAAGAGGAGGGGAAAAAGTGCTGAACAGATCATCACAAATTTCTGCTAAAGCACTTATCTGTATCCCACATTTTGGCACTCTTCTCAACTTTGAGACTGAGAAGTCTTTAAAAGTGAAGACTGTATCTGGGAGTTAGATGGCCTTGGCTTGGATTCCTTGTGGGTCTTGATAGCACTTTGCATTGAATTAGGTGCTCGATAAGCACTTGTTTATTTCAATTCCTGTTTTGAATACTTTTCATTATTTTGACTTATTCTAGTCATGGTTTTAGGTAGATATTATCTTTACTATTTTTAATTTTTAAAATTATTTACTAATTGCTTCTGTGTTTAGTTCAAGATCTTGTTGGATTAAAGTTATGGGTACTTGATTAAACTACGTAAATGTCAAAAATACCACTAAACAAAATTCGCCTTAAAGTGTTATAGCAACCAAATTGTTTTCCCACAGTTTTAATACACTGTTTTTATATTGAAAATGAAGTACCAATTCAGAGAATTGGCTTGCAAAGATTCTGTGTTCCTTACAAATAAATTAGTACAAAAGTAGATGATTTTAACAAGTATTTGTCCTCAGTGGCTATATGGGTGAAAAAATATATATTGTATTCTATTATTTTTTAATAATTTAGATATTTTTAAAACTTTTAAAATTTTTACTCTAGTTTAAGATTTTTGTCTTTTAATGCAAATGACACATCATATCAGAAAAATACTTAAATCAATGGCATAATTGACTTATTTTTATTTTCTCCTTAGGAACTGAGAAAAAGCTACAATACACAGCAGTTAGCCCTTGAACAACTTCATAAGATCAAGCATAACAAGTTGAAGGAAATTGAAAAAAAAAGGTCAGAGCTAATACAGAAAAAGAAACTAGAAGATGAGGCTATCAGGTAATGTAACTGGTACATTTGTTATACTGCGTTGCTGTTGGAATTCTAACTTTGTTGCCTATCTCTAGTTTGACTAAGAAAATTTACCAGGAATAAAGGATAAATAAAAGGATTACCCTAAGACGCTAATTAGATTCTAAATTTTAGAAATTCAGTACTTCTTTTAGGGACTGAATTTAGAGTAGTAACCAATTTTATGTTTCATTAGTGAAAAATCTGGACTTTGGAGTCAGACCTAAAAGATGAAAAAAACTAAATACCTCATTCTGCGGAGTGATAAGACTGCGTGTAGAACTCCCTGCTGTGCAGGTCTGCTTCTGCCTCAGAGGGTGTCCGTTGCCTTTGTTTACAGCAGAGAGAAGGAGGGCAGTGTGCTGTCTGAAGCACAGAGCCATTCATTTGGAGTGGCGGTCGTCAACCTTTTTTATCTCATGACACACAAATTAAGTACTAAAATTCGGCACACCAGAAAATATAGTTTTTGCTGATCTGACCACAAAAATAAGTATAAGTTTTAATTCATTCATATTGGACAGCTATTGTTGTGCTGGCTGTTGTCATTTTTGATTTGATAATCTAAAGGAAAGAGGTCAGTCCCGCTGACTAATTAGTCAGGTATTGCATGTTTCAAAAATTCTTGCAGCACATCAGTTGAAAATTGCTGGTTTAGAGGCTTTCCATTATTATTTTTCTGCTAGCAAGAGCCTGTTCCTAATACGTTTCTGTTTCTCTCATGTTCTCTAGTGTCAAAAATTAGTATAATTAACAAATATCAATGAACCAGCATTCCTTTTCCTTGGAGTACAGGAGTAATATCCATAGAAGAGCTAATAGTTATTGGGAGGCAAGAAGGACACATTACCATATAGCAGGCCTCTTTTTCTCTCTTCTCTTCTCTTCTCGCTTCTCTTCTCTTCTCTTCTCTTCTCTTTTCTGCTCTGCTCTTTCTCTTCTCCCTCACCCAAGGACATTTTTTCATTGCTTTCAGAGACCCAGGAAGGGAGAGAGGAAGGGAGAGAAAGAAACATGGATGCAGAAGAAAAAGCATGAATTGGTTGCCCCCCATATGCACCCAAACCAGGGATCATAAGTGCCCTGACTGGGGAATGAACCCATAACCTAGGCATGTGCCCTGACCAGGAATTGAACCCTCAACCCCTAGGTTATGTGACATTGCTCCAACCAACTGAGCCACAGTGGCCAGGGCCAGGCCTCGGTCTCTTTGCGTAATGGTTTCAGAATGGCCATTCCCAACACATTTTAATTTGAGTGGGTGCTGTAGTGTGTGATACAGGTAGACTCTGGGTTACTTTTGCTCCTAGATTCTTCATACGTAATTCTAGTAGGAAATTCAGATAGCTAAACAAATAGCTATACTACTCTTCACTCCAAGACCCCTACATTTGTGGCCCCTAACAAAAGATGCTAGAATAATAGAGAAGTAGAGACAATGAGGTTCAAACTGTGAAGGCTCTTATTTGCCACTTAACTTGTGCCTTGTAATATTGCCCAAGGGAACTGTGCGGTGGCTGAGTTTTCTGTTGACACACACAAGTATCTTGTTCCCACTTCATCGCTGCTCAGTGTCTTTTAGGGCAACACACCACATTAGTAATACACGTTTTCATTTCACTCGTCATCCTCAGTCATTATCCTACTTGTAATGGAGGAAAGAAATCAGAACAGAAGCACATGTAGGATCAGTCCAGAGCTGGGTCTTAATACTACATCTTGTCTGTTTCCCTCCTGTCTCAAGCTGTTGGTAATAGTCAGGTTTTCACATTATTGATGTGACCTCTTTGACCTCTGTCCCGCTTCTGAGGCATCTTTCAGTTCTGGACAACTTTCTCATCCACTAACTCATACACAAGAAACTTTACCAAAATTTAATTTTATATTCTCCTAACTCTCTAGTGTTTTCTTTATCCCAGTAAATATGTGGCAACTACTCTGATAGTGGTGTTTATAATGCTGTGGGAATCCAAATCAAGGCTGGATTGGGTCATCCTAAGCTTGGGACAGTATCAGGGAAAGTTACTAGGAAGTAGGAAAGGGAATTTTGGTTGAAATCAAGTAAGAACTACAAGAGAAGCATGGCCCTCAAGTTATAAAAAGTGCTGGGAAGCATTTTGTGAAGTGATAGAGGGTGTAGGAGGATTTGCAATGGGTTGAGAGGAGGAAGCTTAAAGTTACAGGATAATGAACCAGGAGTATGAAGAATAAGACAGTTTGAGGATGGGGGGGAAGGGTTGGTGACTCAGTGGGTCTACAGTTTTTGGAGTTAATCCAGGATTTTTAAGTCCCTCCAGGGATTATAGGCATAGAGACATGGAATTCAGCTAGGTTTTCAATCTTGCTGGAGCGTAAAGGCCTGTAGGTCCCAGGGATGTATCTAAGTTTTCACTGCCCCGTTAGTGTGTGCTGAGACTTGGAAAAGTTTCTAAATTTAGTGGTGACAACCCTGTCTCCCAGTAATTTCATGAAAATATATGGAAGGAAGAACTATAGTGAGCATTAGTTATAATACTAAAATAACAAAGTCTGAGCACAGAGTACCTTGACCAGCTAGAAATCAAGCTGTAGGTTCATCAGAAATCATAGAAACATGTACACAAGCATGGACTTCTAGAGGGAAAATGCTCTATTATCTAACAAGTGAAAAAAACTTTGAAGTAGTAAAATAAAAAGCAGATACTTTATCTGAGTGTTTCCTATTCCAACAGCAATGACTAAATCCCAGGCACAGGGGTCAGCTGGTATGATGGGAGTAAGAGTTGGAAGGCAGTCCTCATGCAGAATCTGCAGAGAAGGGAAGGAAATTGAGATACAATTTTTAGATTTTTTTTTTTTAAAGAATTCCATTTCAATTCTTTCCCTCTTTTGGGGGGGTGTGGCTTGGGAGGGTGGCTGGCAGGAAGGAATTTGAGGGTGTGGGGAAGTTGTCGGTCATACTCCTCAGCCCATCCGTTTATCCAGGGCTCCTCAGTTCATTGGTTTTCCCTTGCACTCTGCTTCTCCGCATCCCACTACTCATATCTCCTTGCTGTGTAATAAATAATTATGTAAGATTATATATAATATGTATTACACATAAAATAACATTGTTTAAGTTTGACAGGAGCAAGATCTATTATTTTCATTTAAAAAATTTTAGGACATTGTGCAAACTCTTTCTCTTTTATATAAAGGAAAGCAAAGCAAGGAAAAGAAAATTTATGGAGAGAAAATCTTAGAAAGGAGGGAGAAGAAAAGCAAAAGCGACTCCAAGAAGAAAAGACACAAGAAAAAGTTCAAGAAGAGGAAAAGAAAACCGAGGAGAAACGATGTAAGGATAAAAATAAAAATAAAAGATTTTATTTTTCTGAGACAGGGCAACAAAAGAAAAAAAAAGATTCCGATGGGAAGCAAAAAAAGAAGAAGAAAATTAAAACAGATGATTATCTTAAAATCAGAGAAAAAACTTCTAAATGAAACCTGGAAGAGAACTGTGTAGGCTCATTAAAATAGACCGAGGGTAGAAATCTTAAAACAACATTGAGAAAAGAAAGTAATCATCACTATGAACAGACCATGGCCTGGTTTTCATAATTGAAGTAAACGGTTTTAAATATTTGTTCAGCCACTGTAACTAAACTGTTTATTTTAATGAAACAATAAAATTTTAAGTCTTTGTACATTGAAATTTTTTCAGAACATATACTTTGTTTTCGATATACCTCAGAGTCAATTCTTAAAATACTGTTCTATTTTTTAAAAAAGATTATATTTACTTTTAGAGAGAGGGGAAGGGAAATATCAGTTGATTGCCTCTCGAAGGCTCCCAACTGAGGACCTGGCCCACAACCCAGGCATGTGCCCTGACAGGGAATTGAACTGGTGACCTTTTGGTTAGCGGGACAGTGCCCAACCCAACTGAGCCACACCAGTCAGGGCTACTATTATTATTATTGTTGTTGTTGTTGTTATTATTTCTTTTTCAGATATACAAATAATTAAATCCTCAGCAGTTCAATGTGTTGAAAATTTTATAAGCTAAAGCATTTGTTGTACAAATGAACGAAGTAAAGTATTTTTAGTCTTACCAACTCTAGTGTATGTGTGAGCTCTTCTGCTGTTCTTCTGGAACCATACTGACAAATGTATAGATCCTCCTTCGGTCGACCCTGTTTGCTTGCTGATCTTCTCATGCGTGGCCTCCCTTTTCGTGCTCTTCTTCCCTGTTATATTCTTGACTTCACGAATCAAACGAAGCCCCTTGCTCCTTGGTCTCCTTTCACTTTGCAGGGCTCAGCCTCCACCACTCCCTGTGGAGATCCCTGTGCATAGTGAGCCCTGAGGTTTTCTCTGTTTTACTGCCTCCACCTTTACATCAGAGGAACGTCCTTGTTTGCTTTGATAGTGACTCTGTGACGTCAGGATGTTTAAATCCTAACAAGACTGTACAAATGGGCTTTCATCACACTGTTTGATGCTTAATTTTTTCTTTTAGGTTTTAAGTTCTTTATTGAGTCAGAGCAAAGATGTATACATGAAAATAGCAAATAATGACAATTATCTTCTCTTTAGGTGAGCCAGCTAGCGATCTAGTGAATTACAGAGCTTTATATCGCTTTGAAGCAAGGAACCATGATGAGATGAGTTTTAATTCTGGGGATATAATACAGGTAGGAAACAAAGTCTTTTTTCCCATAAGCTGAATACAGTGTAATGTCTTTGTTATCTTCAGTTTCACTTTCTGTGATTTCAGTTACCCATGGTCAACCATGGTCTAAAAATGGTAAATGGAAATTCCAGAAATAGATAATTCATAAGTTTCAGATTGCACGCCACTCTGAGCAGCATGATGAATCACACTCTGTCCCGACTGGGACGCGAAGCACCCCGTGGTCCAGCATGTCCATGTTGCATACACTGCCACCCGTTAGCCGCTGGTGACCAACTTGGTCATCAGGTCAGCTATTGCAGTGTCCTGGTGGCTATGTTCAAGTCTGCATCACTCTCCATTGTAAATGTGTGCCTTTCTCACCACTGTTAACCTTTTTGCTGTTGTTGTTTCCATAGGTTGATGAGAAAACCACAGGAGAACCTGGTTGGCTTTATGGTAGTTTCCAAGGAAATTTTGGCTGGTTTCCATGCAACTATGTAGAAAAAATGCCATCAAGTGAAAAATCTGTATCTCCTAAGAAGGCCTTACTTCCTCCTACAGTATCTTTATCTGCTACCTCACCTTCTTCTGAGTAAGTTTGTGGCTAACAGTGGAGTTTATATAGCTCTGCAGGTGCATGAATACCTTATATGTATTTATGTCAGCCTGCTACTTAATCATGTTTTAACCTGGACCAATTTTAACCTGGTTCCCATTTTAATACTGAAATTGATTAAAACACAGGTCAGTAGTTTGTTCATGAATTCTTTTTTTCCTCAAGTTGTGTTTAAATATTATGTATATTATATACAAATTGACACATTGGTAGTAGTTCATTAGATCTTAAACAGTTAAATATACTTATATCAAAGTGTTATATTTACAGATCACAGTCTTCAAATCAGCCGGCATCAGTGACTAATTATCAAAATGTATCTTTTTCAAACCTAACTGTTAACACATCATGGCAGAAAAAATCAGCTTTTACTCGCACCGTGTCCCCTGGTTCTGTGTCACCTATTCATGGACAGGTATGTGTCTTTAATTCTTGTGTGCTTTGTTCTTTGACATTGCTCCTGCTTCATGTAAAATAGAAGGAAGATTTTTGTACAAAGGCACCATTTACTCATTTAACCAGCGTTTGTAGCATTCAGTTTTGTTCTTATCATTCACATGTGACATGAAGAAATTATTATTACTTAGAGGTTTTTCAACAACTCATTCTCATAATATCAAGTTGATAGCAGCTAAGACTTCCAAGCTCAAAATAACATTTTTTACAATCAGAGTATGGTGTTCTTAATTTGTAGTTGTCATAAGTAGAGATTTGGGCTTGGAGGTTTTGGGGGTTTTTGTTCGTTTGTTTTTTTCTTAAGTCATTTGTGTGGAAACTGTGGTGTACACATTTAGCCTCTGACTTAGATGTAACCATTGCAAGCATTGTTACATTAACATTATTTTTAAGAATTGCAGACTTCATCAGTTTTCACTCAAACAATGTTTATTTCACTTTCACTCAAACAGTGTTTATTGTGTGAGTGTAGGTACCAGGCATTTTACTGTGTGGTAGAAATTTAATGGAAAAATCCCTGTCATTAAGAAGTCATAATCTCATGAGACAGACATATAAATAACGGTAAAGTATGAGAAGTATTATAACAAAGGTGTTTTACAACAAGAATTGTTTATAATATGGCTAGAGCACAGGATTCATGGAGAAAGGGTTCAGAAGTGAAGTTAGAGCTAAAGGTTGAGGTTTATTTGTGAACCATGTAATACCATACTAAGTAACTTGGCTGTGGAAAGCCCCAAAAGGTTTTTAAGAGAAGAGTTAGATGTATATTTCAGAAAGATAACTCTGGCAGTAGTCTTGAGGCCGGATTGGTGGAAGGAAATAGAGAAAAGAGATCAGGTAAGGGAGGATATTACAGTAGCTAAGTAATAATAGCTGATGTAACGAATCAATGCCATAGTAAGGGAAATGTACAGAAGAGGAGATAGATTTTTAACAGCATTAGGAATTGACATAAAATTGGCAGTCCATTCATTGAATGTGGAAAGTAAGGAAGAAGTTGGAGGTGCAGATTCCTCTTCAGGATCTTTAGTCTGAGTATCTGAAAGGGTGGGCATTATCATGCCTTCGGTAGTAGTCATTGTAGGAGAGGTGAGTGTGGTAGGTTCTCAACCTGATTGCTTTTCAGACTCGCACCGCAGGTGTCTGTATTAAGGATATCTTGGTGGGAAAGCCCAGTGGGCAGTTTGATTTCCAAGTCTGGAGCTCAGGGATAAATAAAGTTACAATTAAAATGGATTTGAGTAGTCAGAGGCATAAATGAAATTGTTTAGGGAAATCAGGTGAAACAGAAAAGGAAAGGGGCTGGACCAAAGAGGAGCCATCAGTCACCAGAGAGTGAGCCTCAGGAACTCCACGGGTTTTAGTTATGTCAGCACTGTTCAGAGACCAGAGAAAATGAGGTTCGGAAGAAGCTTTCGGCTTTGTTGTTACCAATGAATGACCTTGTCAAGAGGAGGCTCAGTAGTATAATGGGTGCAGAACCTAAGTTAGAATGGGTTGAGGGGTGAAATTGGAAAGCAAGTTCAACACTGTTCTTTCTTTTAAGAAATTTGGAAGAAGTAAGCAGTAAAGTAGAGAGATGGAAGATTCAAGACAGTGACTTCACAGTGTTACAAAATATTTTTAGAGAATGGGAGGGCATAACAGAAGATTAGAGCAGAGGCAAAGAGTTAGCCTTGTCAGCCAACCAAAACCACTGCTTCTCTGAGACAGGAGGGAAGGAAAGAAAAGAACAAATAAGGATACAGAGAGGACACAAAGCAGAAGAGTGAGGAGGCTTAGCACGACCACATCTCTATCCCTAGTCGAGTAAAGGGAGTCCCTGCAGCGAGGAGACATTGGACCCTGCAGGGGAGGAAGGGCTTGCAGCAACTCTTGCCCTTTTCATTTATTCTATCATACAGAGAGTGGCCAGTGTCACCTCCCGTACCAGTGATACTTAATGCTTCCTGGAACGGCAGGTGTTCGGTCTTTAACTTAACAGAAGGCTCCTCAGACGGTTGGTCTGTCACCTGTACTTTTCATTCATTGGATTAAGGTTATCTTAAGTCACCTTTGGTGATAAGACACCACCCCACCACACTGGTTTGCTATTTGAACAGGGAATATGTTACCTCCTGGGAAACAGAAATCATGGTTATCTATCATTGGTTTTTTAATTTTGTGGTTTTGTATTCACAGGGACAGGCTGTAGAAAACCTAAAAGCACAGGCCCTTTGTTCCTGGACTGCAAAGAAAGATAACCACTTGAACTTCTCAAAACATGATATTATTACTGTCTTGGAGCAACAAGAAAATTGGTGGTTTGGGGAGGTCCATGGAGGAAGAGGGTGGTTTCCAAAATCTTATGTCAAAATCATCCCTGGGAGTGAAGTCAAGCGGGAAGAGTAAGCATTTCTGTGTTTTCACATGAGGTGTGGATGTTGGTGTTTCCACCAGTGAGTGAGCGATTGTATGACTGGCTGTTCGGGAAAACGAGAAGTTTATGTTTGGGTTTGAACGCCAGAGAGGTCGGGCACTCCTAGAGTGGAAAAGGGCGTTCAGGTATCCGTGCCAGTTTTAGAGTATCATTTACTCCAGTTATTTCAGATTCTGGAAGTTTTCAAAGTGCTTAAAATTGTACATTTGTGGCTTTCTTTGTACCATCAGGTCACTTAGCAAGGTTACTTTTCATTTCCTTTGGAGCATTTCTCTCCTGTTTTACTTTAAATTGTCAGTATTTAAATAAACCTTTACTGAGGGCCCCCTCTTTGCCAGAGTGGGGCATTCCCGCTCTGGGCCTCCAGAGCTCCTAGAAGATCACCCCTCTTATTACTCATAACACACGGCATTGTAGTTATTTACTTACTTTCTTACATACCCCTTATTAGGTCACAAACTCCAGGAGGAAGGGTCTACATCTTTTTTAAAAAAAAATTTGTTTTATTAATTTTTCCATGACTGGTGTAATCTTTTTTATTTTTATTTTTTTTCGGTTGGAATAATTTTTAATATCTAAATACAAAAGTGAGCACTGACTAGTATAACCTTAATGCATAGTCACTGCTCAGTCCTGTCAACTCAGTGAATAAGGAGAGGAGCAAATACCCTTTCAAATGAACGAAAAGCAGAAACTAAGTAAGGTCTCTGGCCTTTAGTTCCCAGTCTGTAGGGGAGTCAGGTCATCAAATTTCTGTAATACAAAGCAGTAAGTACTCTAGGATAGCCACGGCGAACTGTCTCTTGTGTTTGATGTGGTCAGTGTAGAAAAGCAATCTGATTTAATGAAAAGGGACTGACTGGTCTATGGAAATCAAAAGGCTCTAGGTCTGATTCTGCTATTTTTGCCAGGCTTTATGGAATAACCTACTTAATCTTCAGTTTTTTTTTTTAATTAACTGAATGACAAGAATACACTAAATAATCTTCTTAAATCCTTTGCTGAGATTTCTGTGTATCAGTTTTTCGTTCAAATGCAGAAATTCACTTTTCAGACTGACGTGGAATTTTACATTTGGAAGTGCATAATAATAACAGTAAAAACAATTACACGTGTATGCCGGCCCTTTGTAGGAGTTAGCTTATTTAAATTCCATAGTGTTTTACAGAGAAGAAAACTTAAGCACAAAGACTTAAGTAGAAATTCTTTGTAAAGGGCATTTCTTCTGACTTTTCACACAGTTACTGACCTTGTCTAACAGATAGGGCATGTAACTTGAAAACCTACAGTAATGGTGAGTTAGCACTAAAAAGGAAATCCATTCAGTTGTCACCGTGAGTTACAGTAAGTAAGGTCCTCTCTGCCCGGAAAACGGCCTCCGTGTATAATCCACTCGAGTCCTGGGCAGCCTCGGTGCATCCTGCAGATGTCTGGTTCTTAAACTCAGCAGTTTTGCCAGTTTTCAGAACAGCTTCCTGGGTTAAATTAGAAATTTAGTGCTGCTACTTTTTTATTGTCTGATGTTGCCCAGTAATATAACATAACACAACATAACAAACATAATATAAGTTTTCTGATGTGGTATGCTCTGAACAAATCGTAAAATTTCTGTTTTACCCCTGTTTTTCCTTACACTGAGCTGCATGTGCTTTACCAAGTAACTGCCACTTACGCATTTATGTCAAGTTCCTTTAGAAAGGCAGAATAATTGCGCATTTGAAAGACTATTGATAGTCATGTTGAAATTGCTTTAATCTATTAAAAAATTTAGAAGTTTGATATTGGGCAGTCCTTAATCCAGTAAGATTTTGTGTATGAGAATATTTATAGCCTGTGTATTGAGACAGTATTGAGACTAATTTTAGAAAGAATGAGCTGCTAAACACCTGCTGTATTCATCAAATACCTTTTTGTTTTTTGATTGTTGATGTCCTTTTTTGTTTCATCGTTGTTTTTTTAAACCTGTTTGTGTGTTTATTTGGCAGGCCAGAAGCTTTGTATGCAGCCGTAAACAAGAAACCTACCTCTGCAGCCTATTCAGTTGGAGAGGGTGAGCTTTTAACGATTTGTAAATTAGGTGGGAGTCAGATTAGCTGCTGACCAATTATCTGACTTCCCACAGTTGTCATTCCCCTGCTTCTGTGTCTTCCGAGGTAAAGTGAGGTTAGGAGAACCTGCCCCTTGCCTGTTTCACACAAATATTGAGGATATAGAAAAGATATGACTGAATGTACTTGGCACTTTTCAAAAATAAGTACTGTAAAAATTCACCATACACTGCCTTGATAAATAAAATCAGAAATAAAAAGTATTTCAATAAGATAACACAAAGGTTTTTGTTTTTCTATTATATATCTAGATTGTAGATGTTTAGGATATGATTTTAATACATTTAGTTAATTACCAATCGAATTTTAATTACAGTGTACCATATAAATCATTGAATAGGATTTGAAAGCAAAATACACTTTATCATAAATATTACAAAGAAAAATATTTATAGCCCTTAGGGTTGTTTGACTAATAAATTATTTTGATCTTGTTAATGTGCGGAAAAAAATGAAAGATTGTCTACCTTCTTGGCAGACATTTTTTTCATTAATAGTTACATACAGGGTGGGGCAGAAGTAGGCTTACAGTTGTGAGTTTGTGAAACAGTTTATTTTGTATTATTATTTATTAATTATTGTGTTTTTTCCATACAAAGAACTGTAAACTACTTTTGCCCCACCCTGTAGGCTTATAAGTGAATTATATATGTTCAGTATATAATTAGTTAATAGTTGAAGTATGTTTTATGTTTATATTGATGAAGAAATCAGTTTAAAGCTAAATGAAACCATTTATTCAGTATCTACTACAGTTAGAGATTCCATGCTACAGCCTCAGATATTCAGGGACGAATAAAACACAGCCTCCAAGCTCACAGAGCAATGGGGAAAATGGGAATAAATGCAAATAAATTCGGTAGTGGGTGAACAAAACACAATTTTGGGTAGGACACACGAACCCACAGAGGCGGCAGTGTTGAATCCTGTTAAACAATGAGTAGGGTCTTGCGCGGTGACAGAGGAAGAAGCAGCTCTGTGGACACGGGATGGCATGAGCCCAGGCCGCGTGGCTGTGAAAGGCCCGGAGCTCCGAGTCGCCAGCGCGGCTGGAGCCCCGCCTTGGCTGTGGCTTGAGGGTTGTGAGGGAAGAAGCTAGGACGGCAGTGAGGAAGGAGCGTTTCGGAAAGGGCCTTGCTTGTCGCAGCAGACCTCACCCTTGTAATCATTTTTATTTGGTTAAGTCAGTGAAACTGAGTGATACTGGAAATGCGAGTAATGAATAGGTTCTAGATAGTGTTTCTGGTCATCTCCTGGTTATGATACACGGATCAATTTCCATGCTGACACATTAAAACTCAAAAGAAAGAGAAAGGTCCCTAAAACCTGGGCATTGACTGCCTCTCCTAAAGTACAATCACAGGAACCCGACCCAAAGCCAGTATTAAAACACAGACATTTCAGTTGAGGTCAGTCATTATGAAATGTTTATGGAGCATCTGCTCAATGCCACACACTGGGCTAGGAGCGGGCTCCTCGTGATGGAATTTGGCCTCTAATACTGATGCTAGATGAATATTGGGTGTTTTGATAACTGTGTATATAAAAGAATTAAAGAGAAAACAACTAATTAAAATACATTTTGTGTAAGAGGTTGAAAACCTTTTTTGTATTTTGACTATAAAGTGGAGATACTGATAAGTTTATAGTTTCTGGGTTATTCTCTCTGATATGATGATGATAAAATTTTTTAAAAATCTCACAATTAAACTTTATGTGAAATCAAATAATCTTTTTCTAAGAAATTAATAATTGCTTCACTCTTTTTTCTATTTACATATCTCTTTATATTAAGTTGCCATAAATCATAAGATCTTTTTACACTGAATTTACTCAGGATCTTAGAAATTAACATAATTTTTTTTTGCCTTCTTGAATCTTACAACCAAAATTGGTTCCTTTTTGTTTTGTTTCTTACAGAGTATATTGCACTTTATCCGTATTCGAGTGTAGAACCTGGAGATCTGACCTTCTCAGAAGGTGAAGAAATACTGGTGACACAGAAAGATGGAGAATGGTGGACAGGAAGTATTGGAGATAGGACTGGAATTTTTCCGTCAAATTATGTCAAACCCAAAGACCAAGAGGTAGAGTTACTTTGGTATAGAAACAGAACCATTCCATTCTTGTTTGTCAAGGTTCATACCTAAAACAGAGCTCCAGTAAAGTAGAATTTATGAGGGATCCTGTTAAAGAGATCAGGGAGAAGGATTTCATGAAATTCTGAAAACAAGAGCCATAGGGCAGGGCTGGGCCTCAGAACTGAAATTAGGGGAGGGCTCCAGACTCAGGGAGGCTAGCAGGGAACCACCTTGAAGGAGTCTGTAAATCTTTTAAGGCTCTGCCGTTCATGTGACTCAGCCTGCATTCTGAGTTCCCGCTGCTCTTTGTCCCACCGGCAGTGTGGATTACTGCAGCAGTTCTCAAGCTCTTCGGTTTCAGGAACTTTTTACATTCCTAAAAACTACCGGGGACTCCAAGGGGTTTTTTGTGGGGTGGGGACTGTGTCAAGTGATATTTTCTGTACTAGAAATTAAAATTCTAAAAATATTCTTAATTTATTTTAAAATAGCAAAATTAAACTCATTCCATGGTAACTTAAATAACTTGCTTTCCATGAAAAAATTACTATCTTTTTTCAAAAAAAAAAAACATTTTGTAAAGAGAGTGGCATTGTTTTATGTTTTTGAAAACCACTTTAATGCTTGGCTTAATTGAAGACAGCTAGATTTTCATATCTGTTTCAGTATTTAGTCTGTTGTGATACATTCTTTCTGTTGAAATATATGAAGAAAATTCAACCTCATATATAGTAAAACAGAGAAGCATATTAAAAACATTTTCAGATAACTGAGGATATTATTCCCTGATATTCCTACAGTAAAACTTGCCAAGTGTTGAGTTGTTGTTATAGGTTTGTTGCAACATGGAATCTTAAGGCTCATCAGTGAACATTTCTTATTGTTACATTAAAATTCACCGGATTTTAATGCATTGACTGGATCTTTTCCCTTGCATTGTGTAGTAACAGCATTCATTGGGCGTTTAGGAAATATTGAATCACTGAGTTATACAAATGGTCCCTGCACTGACACATTTCATTATATAATATTAAAAAACATCACATTTGTCAACATCACCACTGATGTCATGGAAAAATCGTTTTTAAGTCAAGCTCATGGTGGTAGATAGAAGTTTTCCAAAATTTTAGTTTGCCCTTCAGAGCTTGAATTTTATCATTGGCAAAAATCCATCAGTTGCTTTTCTTAAAGTTAGCAAGCTTATTACTTTATTTTTGAGGTCTGCTAAATCCCAAGTCTGAATAATTTGTCATTCATTCTTTTTTTTCAAATAAAAATGTTGTTCCATGAAAAAGCTAGTTTAGCTCATAATTTAATTACACATATGCTTTTCTTTAAGTCAACCTTCATACTTCAGTAAGCAGCAGAAATGCTTTAAGCGCACTTCATTTAGTCACAGAATTTTTAGCAGATGTGTACTTAAGGATTAAGATTTAATAAATCTTTTACTGCTAGATCAAGGAGACTCTTAAGTGCAACTGGCTTGCTTTGTTTTGCTCCAAGCACACGGCTGTGAAGAATACTATGATACCAGTGCAATTTGGCATCACTGCCATGATTCCTGCTAAGGAGTCAGCGAATAATGTCTTAGTATATTGTGAAAACAGCTTGTGTCTCCCAGATCCCTGAAGTGGGGCTCCAGGACTGGCCCCAGGGGTCCACAAACCACACGAACCTCAGTGGAAAGCCGCTGAGACTCTGGGTTGACTTCTGGCTGTACCACTCAGAGGCCAGGTGCCTTAGACAGGTTACTGCACCTTCCCGTGCCTGATTTCTTCTTTGTAAAATGGGGATCATTGTAATTATGTAGTAGTGTTTATTGTGAAAATTCTCAAAGTGAATTTAAACATATAACACTCTTACAGCAGTGCCTATTACATAGTAAGTGCTCAAAAAATGTTCGCTCTTGACTACCATCAACTCTGCTTCAGTGCTGTTACTACAGCTGCGTCCACGAACAGAAAAAATGTTAACTCTTCCCATTTCTTATTCACATTTCTAAAAAGAGGAAATGTGTTTGGCCCAGCTTAGCCCGTAAAATCAAACAGGTCATAGTTGCTGGAGTAAGGATTTTTTTTTCTCAGGTCAGGTTTGGGGGAAACATCACACACACACACAAAAAAAAAAAAATTAAAAAGAAAAACTGCCTCCTGTGCAGCAAAACACAAATGCCTTAACACAGGTTGTATGTGGTGCTGACCCCATCGATAAATGGGGTTTATTTGGCCCTGATAGTGCCGTTTAATGTTCAGGAGAGATTCAGAAATGAGCTCTCCTGCTGAGTCGGCGGGTGCCGACCTCAGTCACTGGTGTCTGTTGTACTCTGTGAGCAGACCAGGTCTCTCTACAAGCATTGGATTCCTAGCTTTTTGGTTAATATAAGGCTAATTGTCATTTTGCTCTTCATTTAAAGAAACAAGAATCATGGAAATTAGATATTTCTAATTCCTAGTAACCTTTGTACTTCTACATCTGGGTTTTTGGAAGATGATAAAACAGTGTATCTTTTCCTTACAGAGTTTTGGGAGTGCCAGCAAATCAGGAACATCAAACAAGAAACCTGGTATGTATAGTAATGAAGTAAGGAATTTACTGAAGTGTTTAATAGTCTTGAATTCATAGTTTCTTCTTCTCTTTTCTTTTCAGAGATTGCTCAAGTAACTTCAGCATATGTGGCTTCTGGTTCTGAACAACTTAGCCTTGCACCAGGGCAGTTAATACTAATTTTAAAGAAAAATACAAGTGGGTGGTGGCAAGGGGAGTTGCAGGTAATGATCTTGAAATAACATCTATCAATTTTTTAAAGTATTGCATGCACATTAAAAATAAAACTAATAAAAATTTCAGATCACCTATAATCATACCACATGGAGGTAATCTGTATTAACATTTTAGTGTGTAATGTTTCTCGCTAGTTTTTTCACTGTTCATTTGGAGCACAGTTGAAATGATATTAGTAACCATATGAAGAATGACTCTAAAGACATAACTGTTTTTCAATAATACCTGCTGTAGTAACCACAGACACCTCCTTAAAGGGAAGCGTAGTGTCTTCTTCACCTGGGACGACCCCAGACTCACAGCATACGTAGCCTCTGGGAGAAGACAACACACTCCAGGCTGTGCACTCAGGAAATGCTGCCCGTTGTGCTGTCCGACGTGGTCTGTGTGTTTGCAACATCAGTGCAAGGAAAGGAAGTGCAAGCAGACGGGAGGCCGGTTTGGGTCCCTGAAGTGTTAACAGAGACAGTTATTGCAAATGTTTTGATTC
The DNA here is from genome assembly GCA_028533065.1 of Trachops cirrhosus. Classification (NCBI taxonomy): domain Eukaryota; kingdom Metazoa; phylum Chordata; class Mammalia; order Chiroptera; family Phyllostomidae; genus Trachops; species Trachops cirrhosus. The sequence continues at coordinate 136,590,168 of CM052543.1, forward strand.
CAGTTTTTTCTCTCTACTAAGATTTCTTTGCTGATTAAAACTAAGCAGCATTTTAGGATTAAAAGACGTTGAGAGGGGCCCTGACCGGGTGGCTCGGTTGCTGGAGCATCACCCTGTACACCAAAAGTTGCGGGTTCGATTCCTGGTTAGGGCACATACGTAGGCTGTAGGTTTGACCCCCCCCAGTCAGAGCGTGTACAGAAGGCAACTGATTGAGGTTTCTCTCTCACGTCGGTGTTTCTCTCTCTCTGACTCTCCCCCTCCCTTCCTCTCTCTCTGAAATCAGTGAACATATCCTCAGTCAAGGATTTAAAAAAAAAAAAGATGAGGAGAGGTACAATAGCTGTATTTTTATGTAAGATTGATGATATGTGATTGTAATGAGGAGGGTAAATATAGCTTCATTCTTGCAAATCAGTCTTAAAATTCCTAAAGAACAGTAGATGTTCAAAACTCAGTATCTTCTTGAATAACCCCCTGAAATTGCACCTTCTCATCTGCTCTGGAGACCGACCCACCGAGGCGGGAAATGCGGCTCTCTGCGGGTTTTATCGGTGGCCTCCTGGTCAACGCACAAAGCCCCAGGAGGTGTTTACGGTGCCAGTTAAGTGTTGACCTGAGCTTATTAGAAGAACTCTTAAAAAAAAAAGAACTCTAGAAAAGTCTTTTCAGTTTATAAATATTATTTGTGTAAAATATGTAGGTAACTCTGAGCCTGAAGATCTCCAAATAGATTTCTACAGATAGTGTTTTCAGCCGCATTTTGAGACACGCATTGAGTCTTCTAGTTTGACCTGGAAGGCCAGTGCAGAATTGAGGGGTCCCCAAGACCAGCCATTCTGACACCAATGGAAAGTTTGGAGGTCCCCAGGACCACTCTCAAGTTCAGCAGTTTGCTAGAAGGACTCACAGGACTTGCTGAAAGCTAGAGTAGTCCCTCCTTACCCGAGGGCGATATGTTCTGAGACCCCCAGTGGGTGCCTGAAACCGCAGATAGTACTGAACCCTGCATATACTATTTTTCCCTCTACATGTATGTCTGTGATAGTGTTTAATTTATAAATTAGGCATAGGAAGAGATTAACAACAATTACTACATAATAGTAAAATAGAACAAGTATAGCAGTATGCTGTAATAAAAGTTATGTGAATGTGGCCTCTGTCAGAATGTCTTACTGTGATGCACTCACCCTTCTCACTTAAAGGAAGCACTTTACAGTTTCTCTTCGGTGTAGCTGAGTTGCCTGCCTCACTGCTCTTGTGCGTTGCAGCCCTCGTGAAGTCAGATAAGGGCATTTGAACACAAACACTGAGATGGCATGGCAGTGAATGTGGTAGCCTGGGTGGCTACTAACCCACAGGCAGGTGGTGTAGGCAGTGTGGATGCACTGGACGAGGGGGTGACTCACGTCTGGCTGTGACAGTGGGGACACTGTGAGGTTTCGTCGTGCTCTCAGAACAGTGTGCAACCTAAAACTTAGGAATTGTTCATTTCTGCAGTTTTTTATTGAATGTTTTCAGACTGCAATTGACTGTGGGTAACAAACTAGAAAAAGAAATTGTGGATTAAGGGGGACTGCTCTGTGATGTTCGTGGTTACAATTTAAGACAGCAAAAGAATTTAAATCCACACCAGCCAACAGACAAGATGGGTGGGCAGGATCGGGGGCTCCAAACACAGCGCTGCCAGCTGTCCTCTCCCGGTGGGGCCGTGAGCGGCACTAGCCTCAGCAGCATCACCCACAGAGGATCGCCAGGCAAAGGAGCTCACTTGACCTTGGGGTCCAGCGTTTTGTTGGGGCTCTATCACATAGTCACGGTTGGCTGCTTGTATGGCTGAACGCAGTCTCCAGTCTCTCCAGCAGTTCAGTTCATGCTACGTGACCCAGAGCACCCACCGTAAATCACATTGTTAGCCTGTCTGCCATGGTCAAGGCCCCCGAGTAAACTAAGGCACTCACCAGTCACAACATTCCAGAGGTTCAGAGATGACCTCCCAGGAGCCAAAGACAAAAACCAGATCTTTCCTGAGCAAGATTAAATTCCCTACTACCCAGGGTTTTTCTCATTTTTAGTGTAGGTCTCAGTAATTGCTTTTAATCTGATCTTTCATACTGGTTTTGCTAATTTTACAGGCCAGAGGCAAGAAAAGACAGAAAGGATGGTTCCCTGCCAGCCACGTTAAACTTCTGGGCCCGAGCAGTGAAAGAACGACGCCCGCCTTCCACCCTGGTATGGAGTGGGTTACCTGGTGATTCCTCACGGGGCGTTTTCCTTAGCATCCACGACTTTCCAGATTGGCTGACTCTGAGAAATAGTAAATGCTGCTGCCTGGAAGTGTGCTGTAATGAGAGCTTCTCTACTAAAGCGTTCTGTGTAGGAACAGCAGCTATCCAGGGATACGTGAACCTCTTTAGTCCTTAAAATTTGTCAACGTGAAATTACTATACCGTCAGACCTAAAGCGTAGCAGTTCACTTAGATTTTCAACTGTAGTTTGGAAATTCTAGTTTTTGTAAAATGGAATGGGAGAAGGAGGGTGAGAGAGAGCAGATGGAAAGAAAACTTCAGGCTAATTTTAACATTTAATATTAGAGTAATTTAAATTTGGGGGGAATTTTGACATGTGACCCTTGTAGGAATAAGTAGTTTGTTAAATGTTACTTTCTTCTTTTTCTTGTAGTGTGTCAGGTGATTGCTATGTACGACTATGTAGCAAATAATGAGGATGAGCTAAACTTCTCCAAGGGACAAGTCATCAGTGTTTTGAACAAGGACGATCCTGACTGGTGGCAGGGAGAAATCAATGGGGTGACCGGTCTCTTCCCTTCGAACTATGTTAAGATGACGACAGACTCAGATCCAAGCCAACAGTGTGAGTAACGCGACACTCTCTGCCTCTCAACTAGTGCCCACGCTTTAGCGCGCTGCCCTGCGTTTATTCCCGTTCTGGGCCAGGCACTGAGCCCCGCACTCTTAGCAAAGGTGTGCCAGTGTTTAAAGTACGAAAACGCAGAAGGTAACTTTTTACAAGTTCAAAAATTATATGGCTTTATTTTAAATAATTTTTTCGTAGCTTCAGATCTTACTATTAGACTTTATCTGAATTTTTTTTATTCTTTTATGGATTCTTCAGTATAACAGCAGTCTGTACTGCAATTTCCCTTTGCCACAGTCCTTGTCAGAGTGCAGGGGTGTTTTTTAGCTCAATAAAGAGTGCATAGGAAGTATCCTATTTACCTATTAAAAATTACCCTTTTAGTGTATAAGTGCTATTAATTTTGCCACCTCTTCATTTATTTCCCACATATTCACACATCATCCAGGTAACAATAAAATTGAACAACTGTTTAAATTGTTTTTTTTTAACTCTTATTAGGTGATTATTTAGATGGATACCTCATGCCACAAGAGATGTATGAATCGAGATCTGTGTCACTGTTTTTAGAATGAGGATCCAGATCTCTAAGTGGGATATCTGGTATTACAAAAAATTATCTCTTGGTAGTTACCTAGCCTTTGCATTAATAGTCACTGTTTCCCACCCTTTTGATTTTTTTTTTTACAAAAATACATCATAATTTATATTTTTATCATTTTTATGAAATTATCTAATAGATTTAGCCTTTCATTTTAATTTAGTTTTTGAGAACATATAAATGGTAACCCAAAGTTTAGGCTAACTTTATGCTTATGATTCAGTGGAAGTATTGTGAATTTATCTTATACTATAGTTTTGAAATATTTGTGCATTATTTTTACTTTGGAGCTTGTGAAGATAGTTCCCACCCCGGGAGAAGACTGTCCTTTAGATAACACAACTAAATTTCCAAATTTGGGGGTGGGAGGGGTCCAGTTTTTTATGGTTTGAACATTTCCAAATATCGCAGGGTCTCAGGAGAAATGGTAAAGAAAATTGTAACAACCTGGGTTACCTAAAAGAGTGACCATTTAGAGCTCTGCTGGTGGTTTGGCAGTTTTTAGTTCTTGCCAGTTTACCTGATTAATTAGGAATACCTGAGGCGCCTTTCCTGAATCAGAGGGGAAGACCCTTCTCAGACCTACCGGGTCTGGGAGATCTTCAGCTGGCGCCCCCTGGAGGCACTCGGCGTGTCAGTGCATTTGGCTTTCATCGCGTCTGTGATGAATAGCAGTGGTTTTCCAGATTTTTTGTTGTTGTTTATCTTGTTTTTCTGTGGTGGAGCACTTTCTCCAATTAAGCCTTCTCTAAGAAATAAAGAACAAATTTTAAAAAGCTGTTCTAAAGGGAGAACAGCTAGGCGGGCATGGGTCAGTAAAAACTGGTTAAATTTTAGGTCGCCATTTGTGTTTCGTGGGCCCTTGTAAGTACTATTTTCATTTTCTTATGTAATCAGGGTACAGTCATGCGCCGCATAGTGACGCCTGGGTCGAAAACAGACCCGCACGTGGTGGTGGTGCGCAGGATCACTGCACTGGGCGGTAGACTGCCCCGGCTCGGTTTGCGTCAGCGCGCCCGCATCCGCTCGCTCGGCCAGACCACGCCACGTTGCTGGTGCTTCTCAGGACTGAGCCCCACCAGTGCGCGGCGCATGACTGTATTTTTCACAGGTCGAGAAGGGTAATAGTTCGAATTTGTTTAGTTGATGTTGCATGTTATCAGTTAAATTTTTTCTCACCCACTTAATTTGCTTTATGTTCATTTTATTCCTCGTTTTTCTTTTCGTAGGACCCAGTGTTGCCTTCCAGTGGGAAAGCACCCCAGAGACCCACTATCCACGTCTGACTAGCGTGCGGGCGGGCAGGCAGCCCTGGTCAGACGCCTCCTGCCCCGCTCATTAACTTCGCTCGATGCTCGAGCCCCTTGTGGTCACTCCCTCGTGTTTCTCATTCGCAGTTAAAATCTGTTTGTACCAAGTTACAGGATAGTGGGTCTTTGTGTGGCTTTCCCTGCTGCTCACTCTGGCATCCTTTAGCATTTTTCTTCTTTTTTAATTTGGTTAATTGTAGGTCATTAGCATGCACCTTGAGTTTTTCCTCACATGGTGGGAATTCAAACACACAAAGACCCACTATTTGCACAAACTGTTCTCCCTGGGGTGGAATGGGCTGTCGTGCTTTCTGATATTGCTGCAACTTGTGTACTGATCGCAGAATTCAGATGAAATTTGCTAATGTTTTGCTCTAATGTTTGATCTAATCCTAATCACGGTGAGCTCTTAATTGGTTCAATGTGTGATTTACCCCCAACTATGTACTGTTACTCTGTTACTTTCCAATATGCCACTCTTCAGTATTTAAATTTAAGGCCAAGAACTGGAAATAACCTTTTATCTATTTTCTGTGTATTTTGGGGTAGGAGCAATAACACTTCTGGGGAGCTTTTCTTGGCTGGTAGGGGAGGAGAGGGACGAGCCCCATCAGTGTGTGCAGAGTGGGGTGCGTTCCGTCTGCCTGGGCCGCCCGGGAGTGCACGCTGCGCCGTGGTGGTTCTCGGCACCTTCGTGTCCTCTGGGCCCACGGAGGTGCCGCACCATGTCCTGCAGCGGGCAGCTGTTACTTTTTCAGTGATGGCCCAAAAATCGTTTACTTTGGGGGAATGGAGGGCTCCCATCATTGACCACAAGATACCAAACCTTCCCTAGTTTAGGCAGAGCCTTTATATCTGCAGTACACTTTTAGGTCAGAATTCATGTTATCCATTTTAAGTAGGTGGCCACATATCCCAAGTCACAAAAGGACAGTGGTTGACATTCTTCTTAGTGTGTCTAGTAAAGATCGTAAGGGATCCTTGAAGAGTTTAAATGCCCCTGAAGCAGGCACACAGGCTCTATCTGGTCAGGAATGAACTTGAGCGAAGGAGAGACGCGTGAGTTCGTGTTCCTCCCTGTCCATAAAGCTGCCGGGGGCTAGAAGACTGCCTTTACCACCCAGAATTCTCTGGCTGCTATCTGTTCTTCAACCACATGGCTGCTTTGGCATAGGATTTTACTCTTTCTTAGATGGAAACACTTTAAAATGGTAAACATTATTGAAAACTAATAAATGTGAGATTACTTAGCTGAAACAAAAAGGAGTTTTAGTGGGCAGTGTTAAACTGTTTTGGAAAATCAATGAGAAGTTTATGCAATTTAAAATGTTTACAAATCGCAGTGCAATCTACTGTTGATGAATGTCAGAGTGTTACCAGGAAGAGCGTGCGCATGGTCAGCCTTACTTCCTCACGGAGTTCTCTGAGAAGAGTGAAACATGTTTCTGTATCTTTGAGTTTAAGTTAAAAGCATATTTGTGCAATATTTATGTTAACGTGCCTATACATTATGAGTGGTTCCAGTCATACATTGCCTAAATCATGACTTTACAACACTTGAGAAAGAATCAACAGTTTAGTTAGAACCTCACCAGGTTCGCATGTCTGTCTGTGTTCCAGAGTCCTGCACGTTACTGGGGCGTGTGGTGACGTGTCTGCGTGCTCCCCGGGGTAGGGATCTGTAGTTATCAGGCCACCACAGTTGTTAGCCTTTGGCATCATTATGAAACTTTTATAAAGTGACATTAATTGGAAAGCAATAATATCACTGTATAGGTGGAGTAACAGACTTGCCTGCGTCACCAAAGGAGACAGTGCAAATATTGGGTCCTGGTGAACCCAGCTGATCCCCCACGCTGTACAGATTACTTGGCCTTGCCTTGTCCCATTCTGAACTTTCTGCTTTGCACCCATTAGTTGGGTTGAGATTAAGGACAGTTCCTTTAAGTCCATTATAAACCATGAAGTTAGAAGTCAGAGCACTGCTAATTGGCCACATGATTTGGTGTAACACTTTCTCTTTATAATTACTTTTTTTGCATTTCGACTTGCTAATATACTGATAAGTTATTTCAATATTTCAAAGGTATTTTATAGTACAAATCATCACTTTTACACTGACACAGATTATTAAGAATGACATTCAGGTAGAGTTTAGCCTCTGTACTCAGTTTGAAAAGAGTATACTCATCAGGTGCCTATGGACTAAATCTCATGACACGTCTTAGCCGAATGTCCGTCTGGAAAACATATTTACTGTATTTATGGAAATACCTCTTCTTGTGTAGGTATTTTGTTACATACTCAAGAGAAAGCTGAAGATAGGATGACATATAATAACCTGACCTTCTTAAAAGTGCATGCAGTCCTTCGCGGCACCTCATACTCAGCCATGTATGTCCTCGTTCAGTACGAGGCAGCTTCCAGTTTGCTTAGAAAGCAACGTCAAAGGGAGAGAGTTTAGAAGGAACACAGAATTTTAAAATGGGAGCACCGCTGAATAAACCTGGGCCCTGTAGGAGGTAAAGTTTATTTAAGAATTGTAAGATCTGATAGTCCTTTTTAAAGTATGTGATTAAATCTGATGGGTTTTCCAGCAGTGAAAAAAATCAATTCTAAAACCAAAGCTCATCTTTTAGAAAATTTGAAAATTTAAATCAACCCTACCCATTGTAGAGGTTCCTCCAAAACTTTATCTTAGAGTCATTTTAAAATAACAGAACTATTAAAACATCGTAACTGCTATTTTAGTGTTTTAAAAGGCAATGTGAGTACTGATAGTTTGAAAAAAGTGCGGGGAGGAAAAGTAGAGAAAGAAATGCCAATTCCAGTCAAAGCTTTATTTGCCAAATTTCTTAGAATGAATTTTACCAAGTTACAAATTCTTGTAAATAGAATCTGTAATGGAAATTCTGAGAGACTTTTGCCTAACGTGGCATTGTTGGATGCTGCTGTGATGCTACTGTAATGTAATAAATTATTAAATTGTTGCAAAGTGCTGTTTTTGCCTTAAAATTTTATTTTGTGTGTCTTGAAAACTATAGTATTAAAGGTATTGAGATTTGTGCAAATGCTGGGCACGCTTGGCATGAGGTAATCTGTTTTTATTTTTACAAAATTGTAATATAACTATGCAAGTGTGTTTATTAAAAGGACACAAACGACATGATTTGTATTGTGTATTTCTTTGGAAGCATCCTTTAAAACTTATTTTTGATTGTTTATATGTAGTCATGATTGAATTTCTTTGGGATTTCTCTTTTTCCTTAATGTAGTCTCTGGGTACAGGCCAGCAAACTGTTTTATATCACAGGGGGCAAAAGAAATTCTTAAGAGGTCAAGATCGAAATTGTTTGATCCTAGATCATCATAATGTGTTTCAAAACCAAAAGGAATTTTGATTGGAAAGTAAAGGAAAATATGATTTAAGATCATAATAAGACTGTTCTGTTACTTATAATTTTACTCCAACTTTTTGGAGTAAAGAACTTACAGGTTCATAGTCATTGCAAATGTAATTAAGACATTTTTAGTACAAAGTTCAAGTCTATGCAAAAGAAATTGCAGTGCGTGCATACAGGCACCAGAGGCAAACAGAGTGTTCACCCAAGTGATTGAGTTGCTGGCTTCATTCACCTCTAGTAAAAAAGTACAGCTCAAAGTCAACCCACCCATTGATGTCTGGCACAAATAATCCCTTCCATAGAAACCCTCTCGGAGCTCCGGAAAGCCGTTCCACTAATGTGTGTGGGGCCTTTGCGTGAGGCTGAGACTGGGACTGTGTGCCGAGAGGACGAGCGAGTGTCAGACGGCGGGCCTAGCCTCAGGGAGTGCCTAGCGCTGTGAGGGGGTCAGGCACCTAAGCAGATAATTATAAAACACGCTAAGCACAGTGACAGATATTAACCAAGAGCATACAGGAAAAATGCCTAATTCCACCTTAGATTGTGACTTAGGAAGACTTCTGGGAGCACGCGACTCCCAGCTCCCCACGTAGGAGTAAGCCAGGTTGGAGGCTGGGATGGTGGGGAGTTTGACAAGACAAACAGCAGCGTAGGAGGAGGGAGGGGCGATCACAGCAGTTATCGCTGGAGCGGAAGTGCAAAGCCAGGAACAGAGAAAGCGGAGGCTCGGCGATTCTGTGGTTTGGCTGCTCAGTGTCATCACCTGGGGAACTTAAGAAAGTACCAATGCCTGAGTCTTGATTTAAATGGCTGAACGTGTGTCCCAGGCATGGGAAATTTTTTTTTAGCGCTCTTTGCCCATTTTGAAATTGAGTAATTTGACTTCATAATCACTTTTTTTCTTTAAATAAGAACAAATTATGAAAGATGTGCTTAAGAGAGATGCCTTAATGCTGTTGTCAAAAGGGAAAATCACTTCAAGAGACTGATAAAACCAAAGAGCGTAGTAAAGTGAGTGTAGTGCGAGGGCTGCTTTGAATCCTGGCTTTACAAACTCCCGCTCTGAGCCTCAGCTTCATCTGTGTGATAAGGATAGTGATACATACATTGCAGATGAGACTTAGGGACCTTTTGAAGCACTAGTTCAGTGTGTAATATGTAGATACTAGAAATAACAGCTAACAATTACTAAGCATTGGCTGGGCACCAAGCTGAGACTCAGCACTCGAGGTGTGATTCTGGGTTAGTAATCCGTGGAATCTGGATGCAACCCCAAAGCTTGTGCTCTTAGCCAGCCGTCCCCCATGCTGCCTTCCATGCACCAGGAGCCGCTGTTACCCCAGATCACAAAAGCAGCACAATCACCCCTTAAATCCAAGATAAGGGTGAGGAGAGAATGAAGAGAATTAACTGCTTAAAATGAATCCAGGCTGCTCAAGTTACATTTCAAGGTATGGGGAAGACCTGTGTCTCCAGCGATCACGTCAGCCACTGCAAAATCCAAGTCAGGCAATGCTATAGAGTCAGTCTGTCCTGAACTCAGCAGTTTGGGGCAAAGTGTCTAATTATGTAGTCATAAACAAGTTGAAAATATGAGCTGTATGATGAAACCATTAGGGAAAATTGGGGATGGAGCAGGCTGTTTGGTAATACAGAGAAAATATATATATATATGAAAAACTCCTGTTGCCCCAGTGTACTGTAGTGACAGGTGCACCGATGCACAGCGCCGAAGTATACAGAACAGCAGATTCGAAATTGGCTGTTAGATACAAGCTACTGACCACATGTCAGACAGAGGAGAGGGGCCTGTAAGGGGCCAGTTAGGTAACTTAGACACAAGAAGAGTTAAAGGAGGGTAAGGGCCCTTTTGGCTTTTCCAGAGCCGTTGGGCTGTTTGGCATTCCGAGTATCAATACTAAACCCTTATTTCCTTTACAATTCAGTTGAAGCAAGCATAAGACCGTTAAGTTTGGACATGTTACTGCCCATGTTTCGCCTCCAATAGGATTACAATATAAGCACCATTTGAAATAGCCTGACATTTCAAAGTGTAAGTCTTGTCTCAAGAGACGTAGATTTAGGGATTTAGTAATGCTATATTCTATAGTAAGTCACGTCACCACCAATTTTCAGATTCTCCATGAGTTTATACAATAACCCCAAAGTTGTATCAGTTCTTCAGAGGATCGATCAAAGGTTGTACATTGTCACAGGTACGTTGGCAGCAGTTACGTTTATTGTTAGAACTGAAAGTTCTGCATTGGGCGACCATGAAGAAACTACTCTTTCGTGACGTCTCTTTGCAATACTCTGTATTCTGAATACTCTGACTAGCACGTGAATTCCCCCAGCTGAGTCAGTGGTTGAACTCTGGCAGACAAGCAGAAGGCGCACATACCATCTTGAACTGTTTTCTGAGGCCAAGCCTTCACTTTTGTCTACCAATGGGAGGTCTTCGCTATATTTTAGGCTAATGATGTTTCACCATAGATTTAAAAACAAAAATAAAACCAATGAAATGTTTTTTTATCCACTTGCATTTATCAGCAGAGTTGCTTTTGGAAGTTGTAGAATACTTGTATATTCTGATGGCCACATACGTGCTTTCTGTTGATCCACAGCATTAGACTACAATATGAACTTCCTCCCTTTTTATGCGTAAACAAGCAACCTAACACTTGACAATGGGGAACTTGACAGGCATCACAAAGACACAAGAGTTTAAAAAAGTTGTTCAAGAATTATTTAATATTTCCAAAACAAAATCACAAATACCTATGGCTTCGTGGTGGCAGCATGCTACCTGGTACGTACTTAGCATTCAGCAAATATTTGCCACGTGGATAAAAGGCTATTCTTCCATAAAATAAGATGGCCAGTAATTTTCTAGTGCCTTGATAAAACTTCGGTATTAAAGGCAACCTTCAGAAAATGCAGTTTAGTCATTGGGATTTACTACTCAAATATCGTCTTTTCCCTGATCTTAAAAGCAGTGAGACTGAAAACCACGGTGCGATCATCCGGCCACTGGGGTTGGGGCACACGGAGAACAGCGTCACCTAGTGGCAGTGCACTGCGCTGGGCGGGCCAGGGCTTGCCGGGGCTTTCCCACACCATCGGAACAAGCCCCGTTTGTGCTAGTCGCCACAAATTGTCTGTTGTCCTTTCCCTTTGGGGATCTTTGCAGACCTCTCTCCTTTCTTACGCGTTCCGCCCGCCTCTTGTTCTGCTTGCACTGTGCTCCAGAACAGTTACTCCCACCGACAGTGGGACAGGTTTTCACAACCATTGTACCTTATTCATAATTTGTCTCTCCGTCTCCACATGCTAACACCAGTGCTGGGGTCTTGTGGCCCAGCCCACCACTACTTATTTTTCTGGAACTTTGACCTGTAATGCCCATGATCTCCCATTTTTCTTACTTTCCCATTCTTCCTGTCTACCAGAAAGAACTTAACCAGGAAGTTCTCATTATTCTCACTGCCTATAGTTAATATCACATTCTATAAATACTTGTTGGAGACCTATCATGTGTCAGACATGGGGATACGACGGACTATAAAATAGACTGAAGTTTCTGCCCTCTTAGAGCTGACAGTTGAGTAGGGTAAGACAGAAAACAAACAGAAGAATGAGTATGTAGGGTCTTAAAAAATTCAAGTTAGGGAGTGCTGGGATGGGTCCAGAAGGATTTCAGTTTTAAACAGGCTGCTCAGATAAAGCCTCTTTGAAAGGGTGACGTGTGAGCACAGACGTGAAGGACCCGAAATCTACCTGGAGAAAGCCAGGTGTGTATCTGGAAGGTCATTCTGGGCAGAGGAAGTAGCACATGCAGAGGCCTCAAGCAGAAGCAAGCCTGACATGCTTGAGAACAGCCCGGAGGCCTGAGTGGCTAGAACAGAAGGAAAGGCAGGAGGAGGAGGAACCGAGAACAGAAGGGTAACCAGGGAGATGGCGGAGCCTGTTTAGGTTCTCGTGGGCTGATTGTAAGAACGTGGGCTTTTGCTTGGAGTAAGAAGAACCCGTTAAAGGTTTTGATCAAAGCAGTGACGTGATCTGATGTTTCAGCAGGATAGCTCCGGCTTGCTAAATTAAAGGGGGAAAGAGTCAAAGGAAGGTGACCCATTAATTGGCCAATTCACTAATCCAGGTTAAAGATGGTGGCAGCTTGGATCAGAATGATGGTGGTAGACGTGGCAGAAAGTGGTCAGATTATGGGTGTATTCTGAAGACAGAGCCAACAATTGGATCGAGTGTGGGTATGAGAAGAGGAAAAGTATCGAGATGTCTCCAAAGATCTTACTCTGAGCAGTCAGAGAGATGGATTGCCATCAACTGAGATGGAACATAACCAAAGAGGAGCAGGCTGGGGGATGTGATTAGGGCTTTGGTTTTGGATACTTGACCTTCAACCACCTTTCAGACACCCACCTGGGGATCCTGAGTAGGTAGTGTTCAGAAGACGCAGTGGAGTTCAAAGGAGATAGTCCGGCCAGAGTGTACATTTGGGAGTTTATCAGCAGATAGAGGGTACGTAGTAACACCGTGAGACTGGACGAGAACACCAGGGCTGTGAGTTGGAAGAAGAGTTCCCAGGACTGAACCTTGGGGTTCACCGTTACATCTGGGAGAGGAAGGAGAACCAGAAAAGGAGACTGGAAAGGACTGACCGGTGAGGTGGGGGGGGTATGAGGCCAGGTGGCGACCTAGAAGCCGGGGCAGAAGGGTTGTGAAGAGCAGGGAGTGATCGGCTGTCGCAGGTGGTGGTGATAGGTCAGGTCAGATGGGGTGCCTTCTGCCGAGGGAGGACGCTACCTGGGGCTTTTAGGAAGCTCTTCTTTAAAATATTGGAAAGTAATTTTAATGCATAATTTTCCAGACAATAAATATTTTTACATAATAATATTGATTCTTTGGTATTTGTTGAAATTAATCCTATGGGTATTGAAAATATATATTATCTTGTATATGTGTGCATTGTATTAGGCCTGTTAAAGGTGTTCAAATCTTTCACATTCTTACTAATCGTCATTGAGAGAGATATATTAAAATCCACCACTTTAATTTTAGGCTTTTCAGTTTTTCTTTTGTTCTTTTTTTTCTCATTTTTGGGGAGATAATTCTGCCAGTTTTTTATTTTACACGTTGAGACTCTCCTGTTGGCTGCAAACAAGACTAGAATTATTCTAACTTTCTGAATTATTTATATCATCTTATATGAAAGCCTATTTTGTCTTTTGCTAATAAAGCCTCTTCTGCTGCTCTTTTATATTTTGTATTTGTATAGCTTTTCCTAGCCTCTGTAACTTTTCTATAACTTTATATATTAGGTGTCTTTGTAAACAACATCTAGCTGAAATTTTTTTGTCCAATTTAGAATCTCTCTTTTAACTGATAGATTTAAGCTAGTTATATTTATTAAAACTATTCAATACTTTTATTTATATCTACCATATTGTATATTTTGTTTACCATGCATTTTCTTTGCTTCTTTTTAAACAATTACCTTTGAATTTATACCCATCAACCTAGTCATTCTTATTGTTACTTTATACTGTTAGTAATTGTTTTGATTTTTTCTATATTTGCTAGTTTTTTTGCTCACCATTCTTTTTTCTTTCTTTTTTTACCACTCCTTACATCTCTTTTTTCCTTATTCAATTTCCCAAAATCCATCTCTTAATAATTCCTTTATTCAGATCATGGGTAAGTGCTCTCAAACGTTGCCTGAAAATGTCTTTATGAATCCCTCACCCTTGATAGTATAATTAGGATTCTAGTTTGATGGTTATTTTTTCCCAATACCTCCTATTGTTGGCTTGAGTTATGTGCATCCAGTCTGATTGCTGTTCTGTGTAGTTATTCTGCTTTTTCTTTCTGTTTTAATTATTTTTTTTTCTCCTTGGTGCTTTGCAGTCTAGGTAAGAATTTCTCCTCCGACTTGGGAGTCATTGAATCTATGGAGTTCTGTCTTTTACCGGTTCTAGAAAGTTCTCAACCATCGCAATTCAGTATTATCTCTTCCCATTCTTTCTAGCCTCCACTCCTAGATTCCCATTAGATTTTGTCGTGCCTTGTTACTCTGCCTTTCATATCTTTCAACCTCCATTGTATATTTTCTATCTTTTTGTCCTTCTGGGATGCAGCCTAAGTAATTTCTTCAGCTCTGCTTTCAGATTTTCTAATTCTTCAGATGTTTGATCTGCGGTTTAATCTATTAATTTATTATTTCCATAATATTTGCCATTTTTACTCACTTCTTTTTCAAATCTGCCTATTCTTTTTATGAACTTTACTTAGGGTTTCAAGTCCTTCATATATGTCTTACATTATTTTGGACCCATATATTTTATATCTTTTGTTCTATTTTTTGTTCTATATCATATGTTCTTGGGGTCCTAATCCTCATTTTTTATTTATGGTGGATTGTTTATTTATTTATTTTTGTAATTTTGCACCTTAACTCACTTTCAGTGAGACTTGGTTTTCTGTGGAAATCCTGTGGGACCAAGACTATGGGAGTGACCCTCCAAGAGCAATTGTATATTTTCTTTGGCCAAGTACCAAAGGGTATCACCAGTCAGGGACCAATTTTTGTGTGTGAGCAAAAATCCCCAATCTGAGGTGTGAAAAGAGGAGAAACTTTGCTTGGGTGAACAGTTTGCAAACTGGGGAAATGCAGCCTCCAGTAGAAACTGAAACTGCACTTCACCAAGATGAAGTGGAATCTGCTTTTTGTAAAGAAAATTCCCTTCCTAGTTCCTGATTGGCCCATGTTTATGCAAATAAGGAATCCAAATACCACAGTTCTGATAGGTCCAAATAGCATGGTTCTGATTGGTTGGAATTGTGCATTCTGATTGGTCATTATGTAGTAGCTCTGATTGGTCAGTATAGATGCAAATGAGGATATAGCCACACAGTTCCCATTGGAAAGGGAAGGTCTCAGCTCACTGGTTAAAAGAAGATACCGGGAACTTCTGTAGAACAGTTGATTCAGACGGCAAGAACAGAGTGCAGGAAGCTGAAGGTTCAGTCTGTAGCTTATTCCTGAAATGCAGTGTGGGTAAGTGGCCTCTGTGGTGCCCAGTTAACCACAAGCTGTCCTTGGAAGATAACATTTCTTCTTGAGGTCCGCATGTGCTAATTCATCAGTAAAGGAATTCTCAAATTCCAGACTTGTGTGAGATGCATGCCCAGCATTTCTATTTTTTACCTAGCAGAGACTGAAAGTTTTCTTATCATCCCACTGTCCTGGCGAGAGAATTTTTTTCCCAGTCTGCCCTGTAGTCTCAAGTCTCCTTCCAGAGCCCCCTGTCATTGGCCAAACACAAGCAGACACCAACTAAACTAGGAGCTCACAAAAGCAGCCTGCAGCTGGCCTTCTTGCAGGAGCAGAGCCGGGAAAGGGGAGAAGTGGGTCTGGGGACAACGCAACCGTCTACCGCTTGACAAATATTTCCTGACCTCTGTGATGAAAACACTGCCAAGTTTGATAAAATAGAACTATGTCAGACACAGTCCCTACTCCAGTGGGAAAGACGGGCATGCTAGCTAGATGCAGATGAACTATGTAATGCAAGTTACATTATGTGAAGTGTTAAAATACCGATGCAAACCAGTGCCATGGCAACACAGAGGCGAGGCAGTCTGGGGGTAAGTGGGACAGAGGAGGAGAACAGTTTCCCAAAGGAGGGTCACATGAGCCACACTGCGAAAGGTTAGTCAGATGGCTGAGTGCAGAGCAGAGGACCAAGGACCGTGCAGCGTATCGCGAGGCTGGGCTGGGGCTGGGGTGGCTGACAGGTGGGCTGCAGTGTCGGGATGACGGAGACTCTGCTGCTCAGCGGGGGCTTCATCCTGCAACTGACAGAAGCCACTGCGCATTCTGTTAGGCGTGAGCATAATAAAACAATAAAATATGTAGCAGTTGTCTGGAGTTGTTCAATAGAAATATAATTTAAGTCATACATGCAGCCTCAAATGTAATTTAAAATTTTCCAGCAGCAACACTAAAAAAGGTAAAAAGAAATATTAATAAAATTAATGATTTTTTCTTAACCCAGTATTATCCAAAATATTAGCATTTCTTTTTTAAATTTTTTAAAAAATTTTTATTTGTATTTTCTTTTTTATTATTTTCTAAATTACAGTTTATATTTAGTATTATTTTGTATTAGTTTCAAGTATACAGCATAGTGGTTAGACAATCATATACCTTATGAAGTGGTCCCCCTGATATCTCCCGTGCCCGCCTGGTACCGTGTGTGGTTATTACAATGTTATTAACTGTATTTTCTGTGCCGTACTTTACATCCCTGTGACTATTTTGTAGCTGCCAATCTGTGCTTCTCAAGCCCATGTTAGCATTTCAATATGCAATCAATAGGATTATTAATACGTTATCTTACATTCTGGGTGGTATTTTTGGTGCTAGATCTTTGCACTCAGTTTTTGTACTAGGTGTGTTACACTCACGGCACTTTGCTGTGTCAACAGCCGCAGTTCAAATACTCGGTAGTCACATGTTGCTGTGGCCGCCACATTGGGCAAAGGGTGTGTTCTACCCACCCGCCCTGATTCCTCAGTTCTTGAAAGATGCTCTTCCCTCCCCTCCAGAAAGAGAGTTCTGTGCTCAAAGAAGTGGTGGGAACTCTGGGTTTATCAGATTAAACGTTTCTTTAGAGCAGAATTTCTTGGAGCCTAATATGCTAATGTGCATTGTGACCCTCCAAGAGACATACACAGTCTGCAGCATTGTCCCAGTTCACGTGACCTCACAGGTCAGAAATCCAGGAACACATTGTAGTGTTTGCTGGCGTAGGGGCAGCAAGAAGCCTGGAGGCAGGCTGAGGGGGAACTGTGAAGGGAAACACCAGGGTGACGAGCGTCACAAAAGCTGGGACAGGAGACTCCTCACGGGGTCAGTGCTGTGGGCAAGTGGAGGAGGACGTGGGTTTCGAAGGGGCCACCGGGTTTGGCAATGCCAAGGTCATCGTTACCTTCACTAGAGCAATATCAGTGGAGCTGCCCACAGAAGCCAAAATACCCTAAGTTGGTGACGTGACAGGGAGAGGTAGGGGACTGACCACGAGTGCAGACCCTCTGGTGACATTTGGCAGTGAGACCAGAGAAGAGGGTGCTGGAGGAAGGAGGAGGACTGGAGGAAGGGTGCTTGTTTGTTTTAAACCGTGGGGTGGGACGGACCCTGAGCCATGTGTCTAGGCTGTTGTAAGGACGGGGGAGGGCCCTGCAGGGGAGGGCCGGTTCCAGATGCTGGCTTTAGGAAGAAGTAGACACAGTCTCATCCCTGGTCACTGTCTGGGTGGGCGAGCAAGGAGGTAAAGGGCAGAAGTGAAAGGGGCATTTCCCCCGACATCAGAGGTAAGAATATCTCAAAGTGAAGGTAGAAGATCAGGATAGAAATGAGCAGAGAATGAGAGTTTACAAACCTTTATAATGAAATGCAAAAGGGTCAGCAGGGGTGAGCTACAAGGGTTGTCCCCACATTCATCCTGATAAAGCTAATGTCACATATGTTCCAGCCTTAGAAATGATAAACTACCGGAGACGTTTCCTATTATTCCAAGATACAGAGCAGATAGAGAAGCCGACGCTTGCGGGTTTTAATGTGTCATTGTTTCCCAAAGCGTGACACAGGTGCCCAGGTGGTACCCAGTGCAGTGGCATGCAAAACAGTCCCCAAGAAGATTCACTTTATTTTAGTGGTTATTTATCTCAGTGACCCACTGGTAGCTCGTGACCTGTGGTTTCGAAAACACGGTCTCAAGCATGGGATCCTTTCACCATTTCAATTTTTTTGAAAGCGTCTTGAGGTGGGGAGACTAGCAGAGATTCCTCACAAACTCAGCAGAGCTCTGATCTCTCTGAGACCATTTTGTAAAACTGTTAATTCTGTCATAACTATTTGGAAAGGAAATTGGGACCCCACTGACGTGTCCCAGGCGTGGCTAGCTCACTGCTTTGGAGCATCGAGCGGTCACTGAGCCAGCTGTCCACAGGCGGCGCCGTCCACGGAAGTCCCAGGGCTCCACACGGAGCTGGGTGGCTCTTTCAGGGCAGCATCTGGAAACCCAGCGCCTCTGCCTACAGATGTCTGTTTTCTCCAAAGGAGACTCAAATAATCTTCTGAAACTCTGCCCTGTTTTTCCATAGGGTGTGCTGATCTCCAGACCCTGGACACCATGCAGCCAATGGAGAGGAAGAGGCAGGGCTACATCCACGAGCTGATTCAGACGGAAGAGCGGTACCTGGACGATCTGCAGCTCGTCGTGGAGGTGAGAGGGCCCGCTCACCCCCGGCCCCAGGCGTGCAGGGTGTTGGGGCCTCCCAGTGCGGTCTCACCTCGATGTGTGACTTCACAAGGACTGACAAGAGTGCTCACCCTCTTGAACTGCGCTCTCTGCCCTCGGAGAGGGGAGAGGGCTGGAAGCCGGGAGATCCGAGGTCAGCTCCTTTTCCCGATTAGGTAACTCAGGGTGAGGGGAGAGGGAACAAGGGGACCTCGAGTGCCTCCGTCGGAAGTGGTAGGGGCCCCGTCTAAGGAAGGACAAGGGTGCAGAGTAGGTGGGCAGACACGAAAGCAAACCCTTCCACTTCTCATTGTTGCCTACCTTTATTTACACTGCCGTTTTGACACCTGACATCTTCATAAACTTTGATGTTTTTGAAGGAATTATTAAGCAGGGGAGTGTTCACCTAACATTTGTATCAGTTTGGAGAACCCACTAGGACCATATTGTTGAATATTCCCCAGCTATCATCTATGTACCGGTCATGTTTGTGCCTGGTGACGTCACCAGTGACCTCTGAGCTGGTAACAGCCGTGGGGATGGTTCTGGTTCTGTGAGATCATCTGAGTCTGAGTGAACGGAATTAGGCTTTCTGAAGTTCTGTCATACCTGTGTTTCCGTGGCTCTCAGTTCCCACTGTGTGTGTTGGGGCCTCAGATGAGAAGCCCAGTCAAGTAAACCACCTGAGGAGAACAGGTGACCCCCACATAGGCCCAACAGGTGCAACGGATACCTGGCCATGACCTTGATAGCAGCAGGGAGCAAGGCTGCATCCTCCGGCATCTGCCCCCCAGCAAGGCCTGCCCTCCAGTCACTCTGTGCCCCGATTGACAATGTCTGTCTGCCCCGGGGCTGTGAGCGCAACTGTGCCCTTCCTTCTGCATCCCCAGCACTTGGCCTGGCCTCTGCAGGCAGCCCTCCCATCAGAGCGGAAGGAGTTTGGTGCGGGTGCGGCTGCTCTGCTTTGACCGGGAAAGACCGCCTGCAGGAGCAGCCCATCTTTTTGCTCACCCCTTCAAGGAGCGGCCCTGCCGCCTGTCAGATTGCAGTCCTGCGGGGCCGTACGTGGGCCTGCAGGCGCCCCTCTGGTGCTGGCACCGAAGGGGAGCAGGGCCAGGTGACCGCCCCAGCTCAGGCCTTGGTTACTCCCGCCCTGCCCACCTCACGTATGCTTTGAGGGGCAAGGGGTCAGGTTGGGGTCAGGGATTTGGGGTGAAAAGCACTGTTCGCGGGCAGAGCCTTCCCGTCCCTGTTCCCGTGGAGGTTCCCAGGGGCCCGACCTTCCTACCCGCTCCGCTTATTTCCTCTGCACAAAGCAGGCCCACGGGCCGGACAAGCAGAATAGGAGCTAACCGGTGGGCGAGGGCACCGAGACCCCAGGTGCGCTCCCTGCCCTCCGGGAGCTGCCCCAGGGCAGGTGGACCGCCGTCCAGGGCTGCTTGGGAGGCTGTCCCGACCTCTTCAGTCTGACTCGGAGCTGCAGTGGTTTCGAAGGTGCGGTTCATAGCACTTCGACCTCGACTCTGACTCCTGTCCGGCTCAGTTCAGTCGAGATTAACTGAAAACCGATGTGAAGCGCTGTGCTCGACAACAGACAGAATGCTCCTGCCCTCCAGCAGTTCATGGCCAGGTGGCTAGACTGACAGGCAGTTACGGAACACTGTGGTGAGGGTTGGGAGAGGGGTGAACTCAGGTGCTTCGGGAGCTGAGAGGAAGGGGACCCCCAGGGCCAGGAACGAGAGGACAGGAAGGACTTTCCCGGGTAGACGTCAGCTGAGACCTGAAGGACAAGGACGAGTTGTCTGTGCCAAGAAGAAGAAATAGAAGTGGGAAGGCATGTGCAGAGGGAGTTAGGGTCCTGCAAGTCCAGTGTGGCTGGAGCGTCCCCTACTGGAGGGCCAGGCTGGTGAGGTTGGCAGGGGCAGATCACACAGGCCTCGGGAACCTCGAGAAGGAGGTTTCATCTTCCCGTGTGGCCAGTGATGGTTTCGGTAGCGAGTACTGAGCCGTTTGTATTTCGGAAAGATCAGGCAGGAGAGGAGTTGTCTGCGTTACTTTACTTCACCATCTCCTGAGTCATGCTCTGGTTATTTAGTGGGAACTGGGCCTGAGCATCCAGAAGAGTTGAGCTTTAGTTCTCGTTCTTCCAGTTTGCGGTTTGTGACCTTGAGCAGATCCCTGTCTCAGCCTTTACTTCTTCGTGGGTCCACTGGGAATGGACTCAGCTTGACGCGCACCATCTGTGAAGTTCACTGAGACCCTCCCAACGTGCGCACACATGCATGGGCACACGCAGCACATGTGTGCACGCCAGGCTTTGTCAGTCCATTAAGTGCTGTGAAATACCACTGGGGGGTGCTGTGATTTCCCTTCCAGCCGGCCAGCCTCTGAAATCCACACCCACTTGGCTCGCAGTCTTGGGGGTAACATAATGGTCGCTGCTTCTTTTGCTGAACTTCCCGCATGCTGCTTCCAGAACCCTGGGGCGCTCTGCCTGACAGCAGCCATGTCCCCCCAGTTCTGCAAGCTCTTCCGGAGTGCAGGCGCTTTGGCCCGGCCTCCACCACACCCCACCACACCCCAGGGTGTAGTTCGACACTCCCCTGTCCTTGATGCGACCCCTGGGTTCTAGCCTTAGGATCAGCCTTGCTAGGAGCCCAAAGAGCAACAAGTAGGGGAGTCACTCAATTAAATCACTCAAGTAAATATGTTTATTTAAAAAACCGTGATCCTTATTAGTTTCAGTGTCTTTAGACCACAGGGGCTGCATATTCATACTTGAGCTAACTTACTTCTTTTGTGGTTCGAATTTAGGTTTTTCAGAAGCGGATGGCCGAGTCAGGCTCTCTCACTGAAGGAGAAATGGCCTTGATCTTTGTGAACTGGAAGGAGCTCATCATGTCTAACACGAAGCTGCTGAAGTGAGTGGAGAACCTCGCCTGTCCTTGCAGCGCGCCCCCCCCCCGCCCCCCACTCCACCCCACCCACCCCCGCCGCACAGCCCCCACTCACTGAGGCTTTCACACGTAACTCCCCGCAGCGCTCCTCCGCAAAGGAACCCTCCACTGTTTTCTGCTGCCTCTGGCTTTTCATTTTATTATATACTGTATGAAATGCCCTGTGACTGTAAAATACCTAATCACTGAAGAAATATAACAGAGACAGTACTTAGATTAAACAAAGGAATTCCATCATTAAGCAAACACTGTATCAACACGTACTTGACTCTGTACTTGGGAGAGTCAGAGAGGAGAGGCAGCTGCTGACCCAGACGTAACTGGCCAGTGTGGCGGCCAGCCTCCTCGCAGGCCCTGTGAAATTCTGTGCCCTGGGGTGATTTTCCATCCCCTGGCTCAGGGGCAGGCTGCTGGGAGGAGGCATCCCCAGTTGCGGCTCTGCCCTCCTCCCTCCCGGGGGCTGGCAGCTCTCCTGGGCGGAGGCTCCTGCCACCTCAAGCCTGGCCCCGGTGGGCTCCACTCCCTTTTCCCCTCCTCAGTGTGGAAATTTTCTTTCTTCTTGGTTCATCTGAGAACAAGGCAGAATTTGTCAAGAGAAACTTTGCTAAGAAGCCAAGCTGAAACCAAGACAGTTCCAAAGGTGTAGAAATTAACTAGAAGAAACACCCCTGTGTACCAGCCACATTTTCTTATCCTTCTCTGTTAACATTTCACGCAGGCTGGCTTGGCCGGGAGAGCCTTGTGGCCAGGCCGCCTCCCCCTTCTGACTGTTCTCTCAGAGGCGCCAGCGGTCCTTACATAACTGACTCGCAGGTTATCACTAGCATTAGGCCCCACAGGACATCCCCTTAGAAACAGAAAGTGAGCGAGTGTGTTGGCCGCAGGGCCTTGCGCGTGCGGAAGAAGACCGGGGGCGAGAAGATGCCGGTGCAGATGATCGGGGACATCCTGGCTGCGGAGCTGTCCCACATGCAGGCTTACATCCGGTTCTGCAGCTGCCAGCTCAACGGAGCGACGCTGCTACAGCAGAAGACGGACGAAGACGCGGACTTCAAAGAATTTTTGAAGGTAACTCCACTCTGGGATCCCAGGCCGGCCAGCCTCATTCCGAGCCTGAAGGCAGAGGCTTTGAGGTGGGGGCTGAGATGACCCAGCGGGCTCTCCCCATCACTTTCCAAAGGAAACACAAATATGGCAAAGAAAGCAGTTTTTCTGACTGCTTTGTGTTGCCTTTCGTGTTGATTTTTCTTGGCACTGGGACCATGGTTTTGCTCATCTTAATACAGCAGAATGTTTTTTTAAGGTTGATTAAATCAGCTGCTTTATACTCCCCCCCCAAAAAAATCCAGAATGTCACTTTCTTAATTTTGTAAACCATATTTATTTCATACCCATCATATTCCAGAAAGAATGTAAAATGGCTTACTGAAGTACATCACATGTAACAATATAAAATAAAACCTAAAAAGAGGGGTCGAATAAAATGAGGCAGAAGGAAGTGAGGGCAGGAGGAAACGGTGGCATGAGGAATTAGGAGACACCTACAGGGTGCCTTCCTGAGCCTCTGCGCGTGCTGGAAGTGTACGCAGGTGTCAGTGACCCCCAGAAGGAAAGGCGCGCGTCCTCGGGAAGCCGGCGGCGTGCAGCTCCGTGAAGCACTGACATCCATAGAGCCTGCAGCGGGGAGCTTCCTGCAACGGGTCGGGTCGTAAGCAGAAGGTCGCGCTTTGAAAAGTCCTCTTTGCTGGTGTTGCTTAGTAATAGAAATGTGTTAAAATGGTGAGGGAGCTGAAAGTAAATCTGTTTTCTTGCTTTTTTTACATCTCTTCTTGGTTTTTTCAGTGCGCGAACTACTGCGTATTGGAATCTGTTATATAGCCACAGCTGTACCTTGTAGAAGAATGTCTAATTTTAATATTTTTATTATCACAAAAGAACAGAAAAATAATTACGTGTAAAATAGAAGATGTATAGACTGAGGATAAAAATTCCAAAAGGAGCCCTGGCTGGTGTGGCTCAGTGAATTAAGTGCTGGCCTGCGAACCAAAGGGTCGCCGGTGTGACTCCCAGTCAGGGCACAGGCCTGGGTTGCAGGCCAGGTCCCCAGTAGGGGGCGCGCAAGAGGCAACCACACATTGATGGATGCTTCTCTCCCTCTCTTTCTCCCTCCCTTTCCCTCTCTCTGGAAATAAATAACATAAAATCTTTTTTTAAAAATTCCAAAAGGAAAACAGAGGAAGTGATAAAGGTAAAAGCAGAAAAGATATCAGTATAGCCAAGAACAGGTATGTTGAAAAGCACAACTTAGGTAAATCTAGTTGAAAAAGAGTAAAAACAACAGATATAAAGGCATTTTTTTAAGTATAACGGTATATGATTCAAAAATGTATGCTAATACTGAAAACATTAACAGAATTTGTAGTTTTCTATTAAAATTTGAAAACTGGTTCAATAAGAATAGAAAATCTGAAGATACTGTTAACCAAGGAAAAAAACTGAGTAACTTACCCCAAAAGAGGAGCTGAAGTCACTTAAAGGATTTAGTGGTGAACTCTTTCCAACTATAAAGGAATAGGTAATTCCACATTATATAAACTGTTACAGATCACAGACAAAATAGAAAACCTACCTGATTCATTGTATAAGACAAAAGTGTCCCGGACCCAAGGCCTGCTTTTCTATTTGTATTTAATTACAAACATGAAAAAAAGTCATAACTCAATATCTCTTACAAATATAGTTGTTAAAATATTTTTTAAGATTTTATTTATTTTTAGAGAGAGGGGGAGGGAGGGTGAAAGAGGCAGAAACATCAGTCGATTGCCTCTCATAGGCCCCCATCCAGGGACCTGGCCCGCAGCCCAGGCCTGTGCCCTGACCCGGAATCGAGCGGTGACCTTCCGGTTCCTGGGATGGCGCTCAGCCCACAGCCTCACACCAGTGAGGGCTAGCTATTCGAATCTTAATTAAAATATCAGTGAATAAAATTAAGCATTATGTGAAAAGAAGAGCCTATCACAACCAAACAGGTTCATCCCAAGAGGCAAGATAGCAAGACAGCGTCACGCTTAGAACAAGGCAGGCGTCAGGATCCGCGTGGGTTGGAATCCCAGCGCCACCCACTGTCCAGCGTGTGACCAGGGCCAGTTGTGCACATTTGGTGCCTTCAGCCCCTTCATCTGTGACCAGGAGGTGGTCAGATAATACTTTTAAAGTACACTAGCACAGAGACTAGCATACAGTGAGCATTCAATAAGTCATATATATATATATATATATATATATAATGTATAAATACACACACACACACACGGCACTGAGGAGAGAACTCTCCAGTCAGTGATATGGGATTGCCTAGAAATGAACTAGAAGAAACAAACCAAGATCATGGAAACAAGCATTGATCAGATTAGATAAATGTAGAATTGGGAGTGCAGGTGAATATTTTAAAATGATCAACAGTAAAATTAAAAATAGGACATTCACCTTCGAAAGCTCAGCAAAAGACTAAAACTCTTTTTCAAACAGCAGCAACAGTCGCAGTGTAACTAGGACGTCAGCGGAATCACCAGGGTCAGAGTAGCTAAACCAAATGAACAGTTTATAGTCTCATATTGAACTGAGGAGTACTGGTCACATTAAAAAGCAAAATGTGACCACAAGCTGTGTTCTAAAATGTGACTTCTTAAAAAGACCCAGAAAATACAGAAATAAAAACCATGAAGATCCTGGTTTTAGCACCATTTACAGATACATCTCAAAATGAAAGGAGGGAGCAGTTTTAATATCTCAGAGTGGGAAGCGATCAGAGAAATTCTAGCGCAGTCGTTTGTCAGCCATTAAAATCGGTCACGCTGCTGCAGTCGTGGCTCCTCCGCTCAGGCTAGTCCAGCACCAGGCGGAGACGCACGTGAGGTGTCGTGCATGGCCTCCTGGGGCTAACGGGCTGGGGGCGGGGCATGGAGACGCCTCAACCGCGATGCCTCTGCCCCTGTGAGCCCCGTCCAGGTGAGGCGTTCTGATGGAGGTAGCCACGGGTCATTACGGGGGCTCCAGAAGGATCTCTGACAGGCAGCGAAGGGGAGAGCCTGGACAGGAGAAAGCATAATCTGAGTCTTCAGCGATAACTATGAATTAGCCAAAGAGCAGGAGACAGAAGGGCCAGAACTAGCAAAGGTTAACACATTCATTACCTGACACATAGTAGGTGCTCAATAAATGGTAGCACTTGTTACTAACAAGGTAGGGACAATGGGCAGGCAGAGGTTGGGGCGATCAACACCCACTTAGAAGACAGATGGACGTCAGTGGTGACCCCCAGGTGTGGGGGGAAGGCGAGGGGGTGCACAATGGTGCAACCAACTCCGACAGGCATCGAGGTAGACAGGGAGGCTTTTGTGAGAGGAAACGACTTCATTTCGGGGTATGTTGGGGTGTTGAGGTGTCTTTGGGACATCAGGGGAGAGGGAGAGTAATGTGGTAAGAGCAGAGCTGCAGGGAGGGTCTGGCCCACAGGCTGGGCCTCAGCAGCCGGGCACCTGGGGCAGCACCAGCAGCTGAGAGCGAGCGGAGGAGGAGCACGGGGCGCAGACTGAGAGGCCAGGCCTGGGGAGACCGGGAGAGTGGCTCTGGAGGCAGAGGAGGGAGTGGCTGCGGTCGCACAGGCTGTGCGGCGCCTGCTAGAAAGGACGGAGACGAATCGCTGGGCTTGGCTCCTGAGCTGAGTGCGATAGTCCCACTGCTAATCCTAACGTCGTATCATTTTGGATCCTGGGTTTTAAAAAGAAATTAGAAATCCAAAAGGTCAGGCGTGCAGTGCAGCCAGCATTTCCTGTTTTCACTGCGGCTGTGACTTCCTCGCGGGCCTCTCCGTTATTTTGCAGAAGCTGGCGTCTGACCCTCGCTGCAAAGGCATGCCCCTCTCCAGCTTCCTGCTGAAGCCCATGCAGAGGATCACCCGCTACCCCCTGCTCATCCGAAGTGTGAGTGCCCCACTGGGACGGTGGAGCGGGCCCCTGTCAGGTCCACGGAGGCTGAGAGCCCGCGAGCCTCCGAGTGGCCCAGCCGCCCTGCCCCGTGGTCCGACTCCACAGTGTGATGGGCCAGGGTCCAGGTGTGATGCTTGTTTTGAGCGCAGAGTCCACCATTGGCACAACCTGGGGCTCCAGTCTTTCTGCTGCGACCTAAATTTGTTTGCCAGTGGAACACCTTTACTAGATGTCTCAGGAGTGTCCGGCCCAGCCCGTCCTAAACGGAGCTGTCTTCCTCTCCCCACCCCGACATGCTGACTAAGCAGCCCTTCTAAACTCTGCCCATCTGTCTGACGGAAGCAGCGTGGGCCTCCTGAGCCAGCACAGCGGCTCAGGAGAGGGCGCGCGTCACAACGGGTCCTTGCACAGTCATTGGTGTGACGTTACTCATCTGGCAGAGAAAACCAGCACAGATAGCAAGACCGTTGTTTTCCCTGGCCCCTTGACCACTGACTGCGCTTCAAGCCTTGTTACCTCACCACAGGCCCTACCAGGTTGCAGAGCTCACGTCACAGTCCCGAGACCACACTGACGCAGCACACGCGAATCCACGCACAGCCCTCCCCCGAACTGCTTGGGGCCCATGGAGTTTCCGAACTCAGGGTGTTGTGCAAACACTGCATGCTGCATGACACCCCAGAAAAGCCCAGGCAGCACCTATGGCCAAGCACGTTAGTACTCCCACAGCGAACGTGTGAATCATCATTATTATAAGTAGAATGAATAAATGTATCTCTTCAGCTAAGGCCAGGTTTTGCCACCAAGTGAGTATTGGGAAAAGCCTTTAGCCACTCAGGGCCTTTCCACACTTGGAATTCTGAGAAAGAACCGTGGACTCACGTGACGACAGAGTCCCCACGGGTGTCATCTGTCAGGGGCCCGCTCGCTCCCGGCCTCTGCTCTTCTCCGTTTGTAACTTTAGTTTGAAGTCACTTCGGACTGGACTGAAGGTGTTTTTCTGCACGCTGACCACATAACTTTGTTGTCATCTTCCCATATATAGCAGGGGATCTGTTTGTATCAGATTTGTCAAAAGGTTCAATGACCCCCAAAAAGGGACGAACCCTTTCTGTTCAGCAAACTCACACATTTTTGAAAGTTGCAGCCAGTTTATACTGGAGGGTTCACCCTAAAGGCACGTGGCTTCAGTTACTGGGGGGGAAGCGGGGGTGCCCTTTAACTTACAGCCTGTTACCAAGGCCCAGCAGGAGAGCCACCCAAGACCCACAGATCTGAGGGCACACGATCCACACAGCATGTGGCACTCTCTGGTAACTGTGTCACTGTCTCCCCAAGAACTCGTGGGACTGTGACCTTCTCCGGGGCAAACGGGTTGACTTGCTCACTGTGGAGTTTCCAGTGCCCCGCATGGCGCCCAGCCCACCTAGGCAGCCACGGGGCCCCTGGGTGGGCGGGTGGCAGACACAACACACCCCGCGTGACCCGGGCTCTCTTTTCCAGATCCTGGAGAACACCCCCGAGAATCACGTAGACCATTCCTCCTTGAAACTGGCCCTGGAGCGGGCAGAGGAGCTGTGCTCTCAGGTTAACGAAGGGGTTCGGGAGAAGGAAAACTCGGACCGGCTGGAGTGGATCCAGGCGCACGTCCAGTGCGAAGGCCTCGCAGAGGTGAGGCCCGCGGCGCTGAGCTGGCCCGGGCACCGGGTGCAGGCCTGCCCTCGTGTGGGCTGTTCTCACCTGGGCTCAGCCGCGCCGCACCCCCCCCGCCCCGCCCCCATGCACGCCCCGCCCCACCCCTCCTCGGGCTGCCATCTTCCTTTCCTATAAAGAGAGATTCGATATTTATGTTTGGAGGCCTTTGAATTAGCTGATAGAATCAGTGCTCCGTGGGTGCGAGTAATCACTTTCCTTCTGCCAGCTCGAACTTCAAAGGGGGGGGAATTGGGTAAAGGTGTGGACCACGTCCACACCCAGCTGGAAAATTCCGGCACAGTTCGCTCAGGTCCTCGGCCTGTCGGGGCGCCGGGGTGGTTGGCGCCGGGACCTGCAAACTGACGGTTCCTTTCTCTTCAAGCAACTCATTTTCAACTCGCTCACCAACTGCCTGGGGCCCCGGAAGCTGCTGCACAGTGGGAAACTGTACAAGGCCAAGAGCAACAAGGAGCTGCACGGGTTCCTCTTCAACGACTTCCTGCTCCTCACCCACATGGTCAAGCAGTTCGCGGTCTCCTCGGGCTCCGAGAAGCTCTTCAGCTCCAAGTCCCACGCTCAGTTCAAAATGTACAAGATGGTGAGAGTCGCGCTCCTGACCGCGGCCCCGGCAGGGCCTCCTTCCCGGCCCGAGCCCGGCCCGTCCCCGTGGGCCCTGCTCCCCTTTCCAGATGGCTCACGCTCCCTGCATCACTCCCCCGGGAAGAAGCACTGTGTGTGTGTGTGTGTGTGGCTGGGCCTGGCTGCCCCTGGGACAGCCACCAGGGACTCCAGCTTCAGAGTCCGGCGTCCACGCAGGCACACATGCCACGTGGTCCCCGTGATGAGTGCTAGGTGTCAGCGTGTGTGGGGAGAGCCTGTCCTGTGAGCAGCCAGGGCTGCTCGGAGCTCGTCCTCCGTCCAGAGACACCCAGTCTGCCCCAGACGTCTGCCTCCACAAAATGGAGGCAGATTCTTTTTCCCCAAATAAAAGACTCTGGAGGTGACACCCCTGTGTCCCTGTCGCCACCACGCCCTTCAGAACAGATCTCTCGGGTGTGGGCCGGGCGGGCGTCCTGCCCCGTCTCACAGCCTAGGCCTCGGCCCTGACTCTTTCAGCCCATTTTCCTGAATGAAGTCTTGGTGAAACTGCCCACAGACCCCTCCAGCGATGAGCCCGTCTTCCACATTTCCCACATCGACCGGGTCTACACCCTCCGGACGGACAACATTAACGAGAGGTCAGTCCTGGCCCCGTGTGGCCTGCGCTGAAGTGGAGGAGAAAGGCTGGGTGGCGCCCTCTGCCGTAAGGCCGTCTCCGGGCCGAGCCCAGGCCCTGCTCACTCTGCACCCTCCCGTAGGTAGCCAGCCCCCGTCATCAGGTTAAACAGGCGGGGTGACTGCAGCGGCCTCCTCACCTGGCCCCCACTTCCTGGCCCTCCTCTGGACCTCCACACGGGGCAGACCCCACACCGCACCCCCACCGGAGGCAACGACCCCTGCTCCCCTGGGCTCGGAGGCCCTCCTTGTGCCTTCCCGACACAGTCCCATCCCCTCACCCCCAGGACCCGCCGGGCGCCTGCCTCCCCGACCCCCTCGGCATGCCCCTCTGTCCTCCCCGTCTCCGCCTGGCCAGCCAGTGTCCTGTGGGGTGTGGCCCAGGCCGCAGGTCTGCGATGGCAGGTGGGGCTGCTCCTCCTGTGCGCTCAGCCAGGCGTGCGGCGCAGCCTGTTACTCTGCTCAGCTGCTGCTGGCGCGGCCAGCTGCACCCGCCCTCTCGTGCTGGCTCCTGGCCAGTGCCTGCTGTCTTCTAGGCGGTCGAGAGCCATCTAGAAGTTCTCAGCTCAGCCCTCAATTAACACACGAATCTCGGAGTTGAGCGAATGTTAAGTCTGTGATAGGAAACGCGTTCGGGCCACACGCAGTTAGCCACAGGGAGAAGAGCGAGCGCAGAGCCTTGGGCCCCGTTGAACCTGTGAGGGGTGGGGACCAGCTGCCAAGGGCTGTGCTCTGCTTCTCCTCCAGGACTGCCTGGGTCCAGAAGATCAAGGCCACCTCTGAGCAGTACATCGACACGGAGAAGAAGAAACGGGAGAAGGCCTATCAAGGTAGTCAGCCATGCCCTGGGCAGTGGGAACCAGCCACCAGGGGGCCCTGGGGAGCAGGGGCCAGGCTTGGGTCTTACCTTCAGGACCTGGGCCGCTGCTGCTGTGCCTGCAGTGAGGCGTGGGTGGGCAGTAAGAGACCAGACTGCTGTGGGTCAGACAACACAGCTCAGCTGCTGCTGCCTCCACCGCCCCCGAAGCTGCTCCAAACCTGAGGCTCTCCCAGAGCCCCTCACCCCCACCGATGTTCAAGCAGGGGATCACCCAGTGGGAGCTGGACCTCCCTTCTCTGTGGCGGAGTCTGTCCCTTCTCCCCCGACATTTTCTTCACTGCTGTTTCCAGGCAGGGGAGTCCTTCTAATGCACAACCACCCCACCTCTGTGCGGTCCCTTTCCTCCATTGAGCCTCGCCTCTGTGGCCTGTTCTCCCTTCAGCTCATCAACAGTCGGCTCCTCCTCTCCCACCCCAGCCTCACGCTGTCCCCCTGCAGACCCTCCCACCCCTCCCATGACACCAGGTCCTGCACCTTAAGTCCCCGCCAGCTCCTCCTCCTCACCAGCCTGTCACTCGGCTTGCTGTCCCCATCAGTCTGTGCAAAAGGCTCACTCACACAACACCCGTGCCCCAGCCAACAGCTTGGCTCCCTTCCCTCCACGAGCTCCCTGCACCTGATGACAGGAAGTGGAGGGTCCTCCCTGGCTCTGGCCCCCACGATACCCCTGAGGGTCCTCCTACCACCAGACCTTCTGTCCTCTTCCTCACCCTCCTTCTTCCTGGTACAGCCAGAGTGCTGCTCTCCCCCCTGCCCCTCCCACCTCCTCGCATCCCAGTCCCACTGGCCTCGGCTGGGCCGACCTCTCCGAGCCCACGCTGTGCACACCCGTCTGCTCCACTTCTCCTGGGTGTCTGCGGGCGTCACGAAGTGGCATCCGCATGGGCTGCATGAGCCTCCCTGCGGAAGTAGGTCCTCCCGAGAGTCTCCGCGAGGGGCTGTGCCGTCCTCAGCCGCCTGCACTGGAAACACGCTCTCTGCCCGCCCCTTGCGCTCCCTCCATCATTCTCTCTCCCCTCCTTTCCCAGTGGCGCAGCGCCATGAAGGCCCAGGAGTTCCCCACCCAGGCCATGGCAGGACAACCCCCGTGGCCCCGTCACTCATCCCCTTCGTTTCCGGAGTCTTCTTTTTACAGGGCTGCTCTCAGCACCTCTGTCCCTCCTTGGACATCTTCCTTCCCTGTTGCCTCCCAAATTAAGCACAAAGTTCTTACCCCCGACGCACGGCCCTCGCCACTGCCCACTTGAACCGCTGCCCCGGAAACCCCACCCCCCACCCCAGGCGGCTGTCCCTACCCCGCCCTCCCATGCGTCTGTGTGTTCCTGGCTGCTGTGGTTGCAGCTCTTTACGTGTTTTCTCATTCAGGTTTCCCTTATATTGTTATATGCTCCTGAAAGGTATGTGTGACTCCGCTTTCGCTAATTAAATCCTGTTTTAATGGTATGTTAAAGGCTTGCTGTTGGAAAATCAATGATTGAATCATTTACGAAGCATACAGTGATCTCTTAATTGGTCAAAGATGTAATCAGAGTTTTTCCACGTCAGTTTTGCATAACATCGGTATCTGTGCTGCGCGTTTCCGTGTGTTTAATTCTGTAGACATTGATTGGCTACTTACTCTGTGCAGGGCGGTGCTAGCCTCAGCCAGGCCTGCAAAGCGGAACAGGGCCCCGCCCTGCCCGCCCTGGACAGGTGGGCGCCGAGGAGAGGCCCAGGGGGAAAGTCCTACCTGCGCTGAGCTTTGAAAACCCAGTAGCTCACCAAGCGGCCTTTTTACTAGTTTTCAAACCCCTAAGGGCAAAACCTGCTTAACTCACTTCATATTTACCAAGATAATCGTGAGTTCACTGACTCGTGTCTCTCCGTATTAAAAGCATCCCTGAGTAACTCCTCAAATAAATACAGTCCAAGTGAAGCTGCTCTGTGAGGTGCGGTGTTCGCACACACTTGGAAATAGGGTCAGTGCTTAAGAGAATACACTTTGGTGTCCGAGGATGGAGTTTTGACCCCACCACTTAGCAGCTCCATGACGTGAGCTTGCGTCAGCCCTGCTAAGCCTCAGCTTTCTCCTGCACGGAGACAACAGTTAGAAAGAGGTGCCTTGTAGGGTAGCCGCGCGGCTTAAATAACACAGGTAAAGGTCTAGCACACGTCTGGCACAAAGTAAGTGTCCAATAAATGTTCGCGAGTGTCCAATACGTGCTGAGTGAATATAACGGATTGTAATTTTGTTAATGTTACTGTGTGCCAGGCAGCCGAGGCGTGGATGCACGGGTGAATAAACAGGCTGTGCTCTCCGAGGGCTCCCCCTAGCGGAGGAGACGGCACAGCACAGAACGTCAGGCCCAGCGGGCGGCGGGATGCTCGGAAGCCCAGGATGATGGCTGCGTGGAGGAGGGGAGGGGTCTGGGAGGCGAGGTCCGATGCTGACAGGCAGGGAAGCAGGGGGCACGGCCTGGGCAAAGACAGAGCAGCCGGACGCTGGTCATTGGGGCCCCAGGCAGTGGCAGATGAGGCTGGGCGGTGTCCAGGTGGGCCGGACAGATGCGGTGTGAGTAGGGACAGCTCAGCGTCGTCACTGCGCTAGCCGTCTGCGTCTCAGAGGAGAAACTAACATGACTCGTCCTCCTGTTTTGTAGCTC
The DNA here is from genome assembly GCA_028533065.1 of Trachops cirrhosus. Taxonomy (NCBI): domain Eukaryota; kingdom Metazoa; phylum Chordata; class Mammalia; order Chiroptera; family Phyllostomidae; genus Trachops; species Trachops cirrhosus. Next base: position 136,623,113 of record CM052543.1, read on the forward strand.
GCTCTCAGAAGACATCAGGCATCGGGCGTCTGATGGTGCATGTCATTGAAGCCACAGAATTAAAAGCCTGTAAACCAAACGGTAAACGTTTCCTTCATTCAGCCGGTGTGGTGACAGCCCGCTGTTGGCTGACTCCTCTTCTGAGCACTGAACAATGGGATGCTTTAAAAAGTCGTGTTTCCCATGCCACTAAAGTGGTTGTTGGACCAATATTACTCTCGCTGTTTTCCCACTGAGCACCCTTGGCTTCTCGCAGTGCTTCTGAGTGGGGAAGCCGCACCGACCTGTGCCCCGGCTCTGGGGCGGCAGTCGGGGCGCTGGCGCCCACCTGGTTGCTCCCTGGCTCACGTGTGCTTGGCCCCGGGCCATGGCACCCACAGGCAGATGTGGGCCCTCAGGCAGCGGGCCCCGCTGTGTGGTCTGTAGCGAGGCATCAGTGTGGATCCTGCCTGGGCTCAAGGAAGGCCCTGTTGTCACTCGTCTCACCCCCACGTCCCACGCGTGTCCTTGGTTTGTTTTCGTTCAGGGAAGAGCAACCCGTACTGCGAGGTCAGCATGGGCTCCCAGAGCTATACCACCAGAACACTCCCGGACACACTGAACCCCAAGTGGAATTTCAACTGCCAGTTCGTCGTGAAGGATCTTTACCAAGACGTGCTGTGTCTCACCATGTTCGACCGAGACCAGTTTTCGCCAGACGGTAAAGTATGACGCGTCCCGACCTGCGCTTCCCCAGCGCTGCAGAGGCCGGGTCGAGATGCCGGGTGCTCGGCCCCCTTTCCGCCCCACAGCGCCTGAGGGAAGTGACACAGGCCCCAGGTCACCACAGCTCCCACCGGCAGCTGGTGGGGAGGGGACAGCCTCGGGCGCGTTCTGGTGTCTGACCCCTGCCACTGCCCACCTAGGTCACAGAAACACTGTGCTCCAGGGGCGAGATGTCCCTTGGCCAGAGCCGCGGACTCCAAATAGGCAGTCGCCCCCACTCAAACCTGCTGTCACACATGCCCCTCCGTTCAGCGTCCGCCAGCCGTTAACCGAAAGGAGTCACTTGGTTTGGATTTGAGCAGTTTTATGAAGGAGACGACTTTTGACTCTCCCGTTTATTCTCCAGATTTCCTGGGTCGTACTGAAATTCCCGTGGCAAAAATTCGAACAGAGCAGGAAAGCAAAGGCCCCATGACCCGCCGACTCCTGCTGCACGAGGCGCCCACCGGCGAGGTCTGGGTCCGCTTCGACCTGCAGCTCTTTGAGCAAAAAACTCTCCTGTAGGGGCCTCAGCCCCTGTCCACCAGCTGCGGCTGGAGACGGCGGCTGAAGGAGCGGCCTCACCTTCGCCGCTCACAAGGCCGCGCACGCCAGGCCCTCCGTTTCACTGCGCACTAACTCAACCGCTAGCGATCTATGCAGACGTGACCTTTCCTATAAATAAACCAAACCCCGTAGCACAGTGCCTTGGATTAGTGTTAACACGCTCACCTGTGTTTAGATGCCAAGGTTTCCATTTTCAGGGCTATACAAAGTATTATGTGGAAATGAGGCATCGGACCACCAGACATGACCGCTTGGTTGAATGTGTCCAGTGTGGGTGGCTTTGGTGATGCTGTAACCATTCCACACCCTGTGACCTCTGCTGGGTCACAGCCTCTCAGGATGTAAGGATTGGGGAGCCATGCTGCAGCCCCAGCGCGGGAACAGCCCAGCACCGAGATAGCGTCTCCTCATGCACTGAATGAAAACCAGAAACTTGATCGTTATATTCCCGGTTAGATTCCACCGTTCTCTGCTTAGACGATGTAGTTTGAAATCTAAGGGAGAAAGCTTAATTTACTTTAAATACTGTGAACTCTAATGATGTGGGAAATATTTTTCAACTTTAATTTTCTGAAATATAAATTATTTATGTAAATTCCTTGTTTTTGCATATTTCATAGGACATGCATCTTTAAGCTTTATCATTGCCAATATGTACAGAAAGAATAAAAATAAAAGTTTATGAATGTAACTTCCCTCAGAACTCGACTGATTTACTTTCTTCGTGAAAGGTTGCTTATAATGGAACCAAACGTCCTTCCTGTGGACAGCGGGAGAACCAAGGACAGGGCGGGCGGGGGAGTGCTCAGGAGGCCCTGAGCCTCGTCTGGGCTCAGCCACTGACCTGCTCTGCAACTCTGGGACCTCCACCCACTGTGCCTGGGGCCCAGTTCCTTTGATGGCTACGCCGGACGACCCCACTCCTGCCAGCCTCGCGGAGTAGGAACCTCAGGGGTGACTTAGGAGCGAAGAAGATGCGCAGGTGTTAAACAGCAGGCAGGCCTCTCCAGCTGCAGAGGCACCTGCTCCCCCCTACCCGCCCCCAGGTGGCCTGACCCTCACCTGTCGGAGCTACTTGCTCAGCCTCAATTTTTAAAATCCTCCCTTGAGGATGTGTTTTTATTGATTGAAGGGAGAGGGAGAGAGAGAAACATCGATCGCTTGCCTCCCATGTCTCGCCCCAACTGGGGATCGAACCTGCTCTGCCTTTTGGTGGGTGGGACGGCACTCCAGCCAGCCAAGCCACCTGGCCAGGGCTCAGCCTCAGTTTTGAAGTATGACATTTGTTTTAAACGTTGGATACGATAAGGCCAAATACACTAAATCCCTGGGTCAGTGGGTTCCACTGGGGAAATATCTGCCTCTGGAAATAATCAGGCTGCAGGGGCCTGATTTCTCAAGGAGCTGGACGGACAGGACCATAACCACTGGGCAAAGAGCTGGAAAACGTAGCTCAGAATGTTCAAATGTTTAAAACCCATCCCTTCATCACTCCAGGTGTTGACCCTAGGCACTGCTGGTTAAAATGTAGACAGAAAAGAAATGTGCCCCAATGTCGAAGGAAGGGACACCACTCAATATCTGAACCCAAAGCAAGTAAATACACTGCCTAAGTAAGGGCGCGTTTGGCTGGTCAGGCACAGCCCCGCTGAGCAAAGTGCACTGCTGATGTGCAGGGTCTGGGGAAGCCAGCTTCGTGTTGGTTTTGGAGGCAGGGGTGGGTTGGCATGTAGGTAAGGGAGAGGGAAGTGGGGTTGGCTCCCGTCACCAGGAAGGTCCCGGGCATGAACTAAACCTCTGCACCAGTTAAGGCTTCAGTTTTAGAAGAAACTTAAGTCTGGTGGTTACAATCCCCACAGGAGCGCAGCCCTGCCCTCTAGTGGCCACCCGGTGCAGTGCCATTGGGGAAAGCTTTGACAACAATTCAGGGAAAAAAAAATTTCGTTATACAAGTTGCCTGGCTACATTGTAGACAAATGTGAAAACATAAAATAAAAGGAAAAAAGTGCTCACATCACCTGAATACCTGGACACTACTCGTGCTTCCAGTCTTGGGACTGTGCGACGCCTGACGCATCGACTCAGTCACGTTTCTGCAGAGCCCACCGTGTCCCAGGCACTGTCCTGGGTGCTAGGGGGCTGCGATGGAAACAGGTAAAAATCACGGTGTTCATGCCACTTACCTCTGGCTGTCGGCACTCTGTATTCATCCTGATAGCTTCGCTTTTATCATGACCTATGTCGCCACATACTTGTCATAAAAGTCACTGCGATTTTTTACTGTCTCCACGTCCTCGGCCACGGACGCCTGAGCGCTCCAGGCCTGCAAAGCCAGGACGCATGGCTTCTACCCAAATACGGCGCCTCCTTCACTCAACAGCGACCACCTGCGGGCCTTACAGTCCGGCAACCGGGGAGGCAGCAGCGAGAGGCAGGCGGAGCCTCCTGTGGGAAGGCAGCGTGAGACACGTCATCACAAAAATCATTCTAATTCCGTCGTCATACACGGAAGTATGGAGCAAGCGCCCCGACCACCCGACTTCACCGAGGGGCCCACTTCCCCAGGGAGGTCTCCTTTAAACTCAGAACTCAAGGAGTGATCAGACCGGGCCGGCAAGGGGAAGGAGGGTGCGGGTCCTGGAGCCCAGGCCGCAGGGGACTCTGCAGGCCGGTTAGGAGTTCGGGCTTATTTCAGGGCAACTGGAAGCCCTGCATGGGGTGGACCGTTGGAGCGAGACTGGCCTTTTAGAAAGATCCCCTGTAACAAACATACCCCGGAAGAAGAGCCCATTCATAATAAGAGTAACACAAGGAGCGAACTAATTGAAAGCCACTTATCAAAAAATATATAATATGTATCTAAAGAAAAGCTGTAAACTTTACCGAGAGTCAGAAGACTCGAATAAAAGGAGACATTTTGTCTTGAATGAAAATGTGTTGTGAAAATGTGAAGCTTCCTTGTATTTATCTATATGTTTGTCACATACATATGATAAAGTCTTCTGGATTGTGGGGCCCCTGTTTTACACTGTCCTGACTCCCAGTACCCCCCTCCCACCCCCATAACACAGAGAGTGTGAGTAAGTTAATTCTGAGCCCTGATCTGTGTGACTCAGCTGACTGGGCATCATTCTGCAAAATGAGAGGCCCCAGGTTCGATTCCTGGTCAGGGCACATGCCTGGGTTGCAGGTTTGGTCCCACCGATTTTTGTTCTCTCGCACATCAATGTTTCTCTCCCCCTCTGTCTCCTTCCCTTTCACTCTCTCTAAAAATAAATAGATAAAATATTTTTGTAATTATTTCTGTAATTACGTGTGTTCAGGCCGCTTACCCCACTACACTGATAAGAAAACACTACATTCATCTGTAATATAAATCGATCCATTTATTTGGCAAAGTAGATACTTACACTTGGACAAACATCTCGGGAAATCACAGTATTTTAGCCATTCTATTAACGTTATCAGCAAATGTTATGTATATACTACCGGCCGTGTGCCCATATTTTCAAACCAACTTTTGTTCGTTTCATGAAACAGTTTTTGCCTTCGAGAGTTCCTTCTTCGTGACGTTGCCAGAAAAGACGGGAAAGACGCTCACGAGTCCAGCAGCACGTTGGAAATCCACAGCTCTCTGTGCAGCACGTGCGAACACCGTGTCTCCCGACAAAGGGGCAAAACGAAGCGCCCGGAGCGCTTCTGACCGCGGCCGAGCTCAGCGTCCTGGGAACCGGCGCGACGCTCTTCACGAGGAAACGCGCGCGGCGCCAGCCCCGCCGCGTGGGGACCCACCCGCGGCCCAGCCCCGCTCGTGCTGCGCGGGGGCCGCGCTCCCGGCCAAACTCGGCCCGGCCGCTCCCGCGCAGCGACGCCTCCGGGCGGGCGCCGCGTCGGTGCCGGGCGGGCCGTTCCGGTCCCCACGACGGTGCGGAGGGCCGGGTCGTTCCTCGTCCTCAGGGTTCGCGTCCCACCGCCCAGGCGCCCCCGACGCCGCGGCGTCCCCCGCCCGGACGCGGCTCGGGCCCGGGCGTTCCTTTCCGTTTTCTGGCCCGAACGTTCATCAGAGCTCGACGTTTCCGTGGCCGCCAGAGGCACCCGCACCCCTGGGGGCACGGAGCCCACTGAGGAGGCTCAGAACGGAGGTGGCCGCTGGGCGGCGGTGCCTCGGAGTCCGCTGGGCGGGACCTGGACGCCACCCGGTCCTGGCAGCGCGAGCCGGGCTCCTGCGTCCCGGGCCTCCGCCGACGGGCTGTCCCGGGCCGGCCGCGCCCAGCTCGAGGCCCCGGGGCGGCGTCGGGGCGCAGGAACCATGGTGGTCCCGCCGGAAGCCCCTGGGCGGCGGCGGAGAGGGGGACGGGGAGCGTCCTTTTAAAAACACAACGAAGCGCTGCGCGCCCGCGAGGCCTGTCCCCTCCACCCCGCGCCCTGATCTCCTGCGCCCGCGCGCGCGGGGCCTTCAGCCGCGCAATCCAGCACCGCCCTAGGTTTTCTCTAAATAAATGGAGGTCCTGTGAACTAACACTGAACGGAGTTTACTGTTTATCTGTAAGACCTGGGGCCACAGCGAGAGGTGAGGGATGGTTTTCAGCGCGGAGAGCAAAGCGCGGCCCTCGCACCTCCAGGACCTGTCGCGTCCTCCTGGGCGGATCCGAACTCAGCAGGAGCCGGAGGGCGATGCTCAGAATCAGGATCAGGATCAGCAGCTGGGGGGTCGCACCCGAAAGGAATGTCTGCATTCTCTGAAGTCTGCAGGGAGATCCCGGGGAGAACGCGTGGGTGCGGGTGGTAAGGCTGCCCGACCGAAGGGAGCAGGCCTAAAATCCGGGAGGACCCAATGGACGGAGAGGGCGCTCAGCGGGGCAGCTGCGGACGTTTTCCCCGCATCGTGGCCTCCGGGGGAAACGCATGTTCAGTAGCCGCGGGCGCGTGGCCTTGCGGTCTCTTCATTATCACACAGACGCGGAACTCGGAAAGTAGGTGGGGTTTATTGCGGACGCTTTTCCCAGATACAGAACAATCCTGGGTGCGTCCTTGGCCCTCACGCTGAACGACTCCAGCGGGCAGACGGCTTCCTCCAAAGCGGCCTTCCTCGGCGTCCTCGTCACCCGGCGAGGGCCAGGGTGCGTGCCCTCGGCTGCCAAAGCCTCTTGAGGGCTGACGGAAGAGCAGAGGTCAGTGAGGCACAGGCCCGAGGGGCGCAGAGAGCAGAAGGCGTCCCTGGGCTGAGCCGAGCTGGCGCCCCGAAGCGCAGGCCTCCCACGGAGCCGAGTGGCTCCCCCAGCAGGCAGGGCCCCGCCTACCCCTGCCTCCGCCGCTCCTTCCTCTGCCTGGAGCCAGACCCCTGCGGAGACGCGGGCGCTCCCACCGGCCCTGCCTTCGGAGGGCAGTGTCTGCGGGCTGATTTTCCCTAGGACTGTGGTGATTTAGAAAATACTAGATTCCTTTCTTCCCTTCTCTTTTCAAACCTCTAAATCTCTGTTGACCGCCTGATGGATGACCCCCTCACTCCACTGAGAAAATGAGGTGAACAATCTCCCTGCACCAAATTCACCGGGCCCGCGTCACCCCCCGTCCGTGTACCGCACCTGCCGTCCCCCCGCAGTGGGTGGTTGTCCTGCCCTCCACTCCAGTCCTGCAATCCCACCTCTTCATTGGTGAAGGGGGTCCGGGGAGCGGGAGCGGGGGTGGGGGGGACAGATGAGAAGTCAGAGAAGGCTTCTCTGAATTGATGTGTGTGCAGAGGCCTGAGTGAGCTGAGGGACTGAGACGTGGGGAGTGTGGGGAAGAGTGTTCCAGGCAGATGGACTGGCAGATGCAATGCCTGAGGTGGGAGTCAGGTCGATGGGTTCAGAAAGCAAGAAAAAGTGGGCAAAGCTGGAGCACAGTGAGGAGGAGAGAAAGGCAGGTGATGGAGCTGGAGGGACAGGTGCCCAGTCGTGCAAAGGGATAGAAACCTAGGAGATGAATTGCTGCTTCTCGTGGTACTTTAATACTGAACCTTTTGAGAAACTGCCAAACTGTTTTCCAAAGTTACTGCATTATTTTACATTCCCTCCAGCAATGCCTGGGGACCCCATACCTTCCATCAGACTGTTAACAGGCTCTGTGACTACAGAGAGAAACCTACTGTTAACTCCACAACCGTGTCTGGAGATGATCCCCCACCTCCCACGCGGAGGGGTGCTGTGCCACCTCTCCACTAGGGGGGCAGCACTGGGACAGCTGATATCTGCCCCCCAGGGGACTAGTCCAGCATTACGTTTCTACTGCCCCGGTTCAATGAAGATCACTTGTAACTTAGAAGAGTTGCTAATGACTTTTTTCTGTGTCTGTTCTCACTATTTCCGAATGTGTTAGCTACTGTTCTTTAACAGCAGAAAGAGCTGAAGAAAGTTGCCCGCCCCAACCCAGACACAGTGGAGGGAGAAGGCGGGTGGCATGCCATAGGCGCCTGGCGTGTGCCCCGGCTCTGACGCCAGCAGCTTAAAGGGCTGGCAACGCGTGGAAACACAGCCACGCATCTTAAGGACAAGAAGGGCAAAGGTGTGGAGTAACAGGCTTACTTGCAAATAGCAGCTTTTTCTTCTTCCTAGGATTCCAGAAGTTGAGGTGGTTTGGCCGAGGGCTTCGAGTCAAAGCTACTAACGTTAAAATTCACTTTCACTTTCAACCTTTTAACAAGATAACACGTGTGAGGATGTTTGGAAACAAGACTAGGTTATGTATGCTGTTTCAGACATTATCGTTATACTCTGCCGGGTCTACTGTCTAAGGCACCGTTACTTCCAACTGCTGTGAACTCTTGGCATGAGACCGCTGCCGAAACCGCGATGGAGGCTGGCTTGCTGTTTCCTGAAAACCTAGACTCAGCAGGGTAACGTTCAAGGCACCCCCTCTCCACGGCAGTGTGCGCGCTGGTGTTAAAAGTAGCCACGGAGATTGTGCCATTTACAAGCATCAATAAAAAACGTGTTTCCGAAAGAGAACCCAAACACTCCATTTCCCAGTCTGCCTTGCTGGCAGGTGGCAGACAAGTGCCTCAGAGCCCACTCAGGCGTAGACCGGACCAGTGACACTGGGCCTCCGAAGGACGTCCAGGCCCGCAGAGCCCGCGTGGTTCCCAGGCCGCCCACTGGAGTGGCGCCTGCCTGAGTCCGCAGCGTCTGGGTCGTGGCTCGAGCAGTGCGCCCTCTGCCCGCGATTTTGAGTATCGCTCCTGAAACTGAGCTCTGTTTCCTGAGACCTCCCAATGACGGGGAGCAGTCGAAACCCTCAAAAAATGGACCGTTTTCCAGGGCTTTCTCGAAACCGAGAGCCCTGGCACTCTTCTAGCTAACAGCCTCAGTACACCTGGCATGCAATCGGTCACACACAAAAATTCATGAAAGGATCAGTCTGATCTGGCTTAATCAAAATGAGTTTTCCTAGAAAATGTGGGTTTCAAAATGTGTTTTGAGTGAAAGAAAAGAAATTACCTGGGCCCACCCCTATAGACTCACCACCAATAAATCGGACCATGAAAGAAAGAAAAAAAGAAAGAAAGAAAGAAAGAAAGAAAGAAAGAAAGAAAGAAAGAAAGAAAGATCTAGATTAGTGTATAAAGCATAATTAGTGAAAAAGGCTTTCCTGTGTTAATATGTCGAGAAAGCAGTCAATCAAAAATTACAAGACATGCAAGAAAAGCCAAAGGTAAGATAAAGTAACCCACTGTCTAGAGATAAAGCAATCAATAGAACCAGATTCGGACATGACCCTAATGTTGGAACTAACAAGGAATTTAAAATAACTATGAATAATGTGTTAACCCAGCAGAAAGGTGAATGACATGTATGTACAGATGGGAAATTTCAGGGAAAAAGAAAACTATATAAGAAAGCAAGTGGAAATCCTAGAAATAAAAATCATCACACAGGAAAAATTCCTCTGACAGGTTCTTTGGTGTATGGGACACAGCTGAGGGGAGACTCCGTGAACTTAATCATAGTCGGTACAAACTGTCTCATTGAAACACTGGGGGAAAACAGAGTAGCTAAGAACTATGTAGCTACGGGACAACATCCGATGGTCTAACATTATTGCAATCTCAGAAGAAACAAGAATAGGATATAAGAAACATTTGAAGTGATAATGGGCTAGAGTTTTTAAAAAAATGAATGAAAGACATCAAACCACAGATACAAGAACCTCAGAGCGCCCTAAGTGGGACAAATGGAGAAAGGGGAGCAGAACTCCTAGACACACCAGCGTGGCGGTAGTGAAAGGCAAAGACAGAGAAAAAGGAGACATCACATACAGAGAAACAGAGACAGGAACTACAGTAGCGTTCTCATCGAAAACTGAAATTTAAAAAATGACAACTATGGCGAAATTTACATCACTGTCTCAAGAAAAATTTCCCAATTCCAATGGGTTCCATAATTTCTACAGTATTAAGCATTACCTGCTCCTTTTACAAAATTCACTTTCTATGTAGTTTGTAGACAGTCTAATCCACTCGTTTGGAGTCATGAAGCACCTTGAATTAGAAATTCTTGGGAATCTGGAATGCAGTTTGGCCTTCTCAACCTCTTTAAATTCTTTCATTGTATGCATTTTGCCTGCGAGAAGATTGATAACACAAATCAGCATGGTCGAATGCAACTCCCATTGCTCTTGGGTCATGGAATCGTGTAACAATTAGAAACGAAGTACCTCTGAGTGCCGGCCTGAGAACCAAAGGGTCCCTGGTTCGATTCCCAGTCAGGGCACAGGCCTGGGTTGCAGGCCAGGTCCCCAGTGGGGGCCACGTGAGAGGCAACCACACAATGATGTTTTTCCCCCTGTCTTCCTCCCTCCCTTCTCCTCTCTCTAAAAATAAAATAGATAAAATCTTTAAAAAATAAAAAAAAGTGAAGTACCGGTCTCGCACTGAAGGAGAGTTCTTTGTTCCTCATCTTTGTCACACTGTGCCTTTTTCAAAGGGTCACAAAACGGTGGGATGGTGACCTACAAAGAAAGCATTTCTTTAAGGACTGGGTTTCTGGTCTGTTTCAGTCTGTCCTGAACATCCATTTGTGGCTCTTCTGCCAGAAGAATCAAGACCACAGGATCTACAAGCTGAGGGCAGTCTAACCGTTACGCTATTCAACAGGCAATGAAGGGATGGGCACTCCGCCACTTCCCTTAGCGAGCCTTCCAGCCCTGTTAGCTCTTGTTGTAACAGCCCCTTCAGATCCTGCGGTGGGTCTTGGGTACCACACCCCAACCCAGCAAGCAGTAGTTTCTTCAGGATTAGTTATGATGTGGGATCTGAAACCACACCAGTCAACTATTCGAACTCTGCTACATTAAAACCCCTTGGTGTGTCCTGAACTCTGAATGGATCGTCGTGAATCAGTTGTTTGGAAAAAATCAGACCTGAGTCGTGTGAGGTCTTCCGAATGTTAATGCACCTCATTACACAGTAACCACATCTATTGGACCATCACCAGTCTCATCAGCCACGTCTTTGAGCATTGGAACGCTGTCCCACTCAATACGATTTTTCCAAAATTCAAATTTTTGCCGAAAAGCTCACATTTTATCATTGGTGACAAACAGTCTGTCGTTCTTAAAGTGGCAGACTCACTCGGATAGCTTTCCAGAAAAAGCCTGCCGAACACCCAGGATTTACTAACCACGGCTGTGCCGTCATTCTTTCCTGTGACAAGGGCGTTCCCTGAAACCCAGCCGGGCCAGCGCACGGCGCGAACGATCACACGGGATCTCAGACGCGGCAGAAGTGCTCTGGGCAGGCTTCCCGTTCATCACACGACGTTAAAAAGACGTGTACTCAAGGACCAGGGTTCGGTACAATTAAAATTTTTTACCGTTTGGTCACGGATATTCTTAGGGAAATAGAGTCTTGCTCTCGCTGCGAGCGCCTGGCCACGGAGGCGGGGACGCGCAGCAGCAGCGCGGCTGGCAGCGCGGACCGAGGCCGTCGGAGCGCGTGTCAGCACGATGCGAGCGGCTAACACCACTGGGCACGGTCGTGAAAACCCATGGCCTCATGGACCCCCCAAAACGTGTCGGCGCTCTCAAAGGTCTATGTACTTCACCTTGAGAACGGCTGCTCTAACCTCAAAGCGCTCAGCTCACCCCTAGAGGCCGCCCATCTGCCCCAGTTAGAAAGCAGCCTGGCAAAAGAACAGCGTGGAATTTCGCTAGCAGAAAGAGCTGGTTTCATGCCCTGGCTGGTGTGGCTCAGTGGACTGAGCTCCCGCCTGTGAACGGAGAGGTCGCCGGTTTGACTCCCAGTCAGGGCACATGCCTGGGTTGCAGGCCACATCCCCAAGCGAGAGGCAACAGATCAATGTTTCTCTTGCACATTGCTGTCTCTCTTCCTCTCTTCCTCCCTCCCTTCCCTTCTCTCTAAAAGTAAATAAATAAAGTCTTTAAAAAAAGATCTGGTTTCAAACCCACTACTTCCCCTTTATATCTGTGTTACTAGTTAATACATCTAAGGCTGTTAGTCTAAACTCCTGGTGAGTTTAACTCTCACTGATACAAACAGGAACAATAGCACATACACACACATACACCCCAGCTTGGGAGGAGGAAAAAAGGACCTATTTGGCATGCAAATGCCAGCAGCTTATTACGTTTAATATATTTTATTGATTACGCTATTACGGTTGTCCCAATTTTTCCCCTTTGCATGCATTGTGGGTTCCACCCGGTACCCCCATTTCCTCCAGCATTATTCCACCCTTAGTTCACGTCCATGGGTCATATACATAAGTCCTTTGGCTACTCCATTACCTATACTATTCTTAAAAACCTCCTGTCTATTTTGTGCCTACCAGTTATGCTTCTTAATCTCTGCACTTTTTCCCCCATTTGCTTCCTTCCCCTTCTCAACTGATAGTCCCCAAATGATCTCCATATCTATGATTCTTTTCCAGTTCTGCCTGTTTGCTTAGTTTGTTATTTGGATTCAGTTATTGATAGTTGCGAATTTATTGCCACTTCAATGCTCATCATTGTGATCTTGTTTTTCTTCAGTAAGTCCCTTTAGCATGTCATGTAATAATGGTTTGGTGATGATGAACTCCTTTAGCTTTACCTTGTCTGGGAAGCCCTTTATCTGCCCTCACATTCTAAAAGATAGCTTTGCTGGATAGAGTAATCTAGGTTGTAGGTCCTTGCTTTTCATCACTTTGAATATTTCTTGCCAGTTCCTTCTAGCCTGAAAAGTTTCTGTTGAGAAATCAGCTGACAATCATATGGGAACTCCTTTGTAGGTAATTGTCTGCTTTTCTCTTGCTGCTTTTAAAATTTACTCTTTTCTTTAACCCTTGGCATTTTAATTACGATGTGTGTTGGTGTGGTCCTCTTTGGGTCCAACTTGTTTGGGACTTTCTGTGCTTCCTGGACATGTATGTCTATTTCTTTCACCAAGTTTTCTTTCATTATTTTTTCAAATAAGTTTTCAATTTCTTGCTCTTCCTCTTCTCCTTCTGGCACCCCTATGATTCAGACATTGGTACATTTAAAGCTGTCCCAGAGGTTCCTAAGCCTCTCCTCGTTTTTCTGAATTCTTGTTTCTTCCTGCTGTTCTGATTGAACGCTTTTTCCTTCCTTGTGTTCCAAATCATTGATTTGATTCTCGGCTTCATCCCTTCCACTGTTGGTTCCCTGTAGATTTTTCTTTATTTCACTCAGTGTAACCTTCATTTCTGCCTGGGTCTTTTTTATGCCATTGAAGTACCCAATGAGTTCATGGAGCATCCTGATGACCAGTGTTTTGAACTGTGCATCTGAAAGATTGCTTATCTCCATTTCATTTAGCTCTTTTTCTGGAGTTTCATTCTGTTCCTTCATTTGGGCCATATTTCTTTGTCTCCTCATTTTGGCAGCCTCCCTGTGTTTGTTTCTGTGTATTATGTAGAGCTGCTTTGACTCCGTCTTAACGTACCTCTTAAGGTTTTAGGGGGCAGAGTTTGGGTAATCACCAGGATGGGGCAACCTGTGTCACTGCTCTGTTGCTCTGTGAGGGGGAGGGCTCACAGAGGGGACAGTGATGCTGCCTGGCCTCTGGAGTTTCTCTTGGGAGGAAGCTGTCTCCTCACTCGCACTTCGCTTTCTCCCCGTATGCCACTGGTGTCCTTCCAGCGGTTGCCCTGGCGCTGAGTCCCAGAGGGTGGGTCTGTGTGAGTCCTAAGACCAATACCAGCCCTTTAAGAGGATGCAGTTTCTTCCGCCACCCCAACCCCCACTGGTTTTTACAGCCAGAAGGTATGTGGACTTATCTTCCTGGCACTGGGGCCCTGGGCTGGGTGGTCTGGACTAGGGCTGGGCTCCCTCACTCCCCAGGTGTCCCTCCTGTTTTTTATCCACCACACGTGGAACTGCTCTGTTCCTGTTGCCGCCCCTCCAACCCGCCTGAATGAACGTGTCTTCTTTAATCCTTGGTTGCGGACCTCCACACAGCTCGATTTTCTGACTGTTCTGAGTGATACTTGTCTTGTAGTGTAGCTGTATTTTTGCTGTAGTTGTGCACGGAGGTGAGGCGTGTTTACCTATGGCTCCATCTTGACCAGCCAAATGCCAGCAGTTTAAAATGTCTACGCCCAAGGTAGGTTTTTTGTTTTATTTTGTTTAATAATATCCACTATTAGCAAAAGTATGGAAAATGGGCTCTGGTGGAGGGTGCGGATTTATACATTTGGGGGAACAATTTGGTAATATGAATCCAAATCATGTATAACCTTTAACTCAGCAATCCTATCAACTTACTGAAAAAATAAGAAATAAATAATTACAGCGATGCTCATCACAATGTCATGTATAACAGCAATAGGCCAAAAACAATCTAAGTGATCAAAATGGAATATGCCAAAAAAAATGGTTTAGCAAGATACCATATATAGTTAGAAACACATCTGTTCTCTGCTATTTGCAGCTGTGTGACCTTGGACAGGTGACTTAACCTATCTGTGCCTCACTTGCCTTGTCTGTAAATTACCTGACATGGCATCAGGGAAGATGAAATAAAATGGAAAAAAAAGTCCTAACAGCTGGTTAACCCCTCAGTGCAAGTTAGCTGCTACTGATAACAGAACACTATGCCATTATTAGAATTACACTGACGTTTGTTGGCAAAGACAGAAGCAAATCACAAACTATTAAGGGAAAAAAGCAGACGATAAAACCTAATGTATGGCATAAACCCATCCTTACAAAATACAAATGTGTATTTATACCTACATATAGAAAGTCTTGAAGGATATAAAGAAAAATGTTCATGAGTTCATCTTGGGCAATGGATTTGAGTGGTTTTTAAGTTACTTATCAATGATTTTATCATGAAAATGTATTATTTTTGTAACAAATTTAAAAGTCTATGAAAATTAAATATAAACATTACCTATTACCCAATATTTTCAAATTTTACAGAGGTTTAATTTAATGTGGTCTTTGGCTTTCTTGCTCCTCTCTAAGACATGGAGAGAGAGAACTATTCTTATTACGCTGTTACTACATTCTTAGGACATTACTAGAGGACAACTCACATAGTAGGACTGCTCAAACAAATCAACTGCAAAATACCAAAGTTAAAATGAGAAATCTACCCTACCTTCAGAAAATCCGGGTCCTCTTTGCTCATGTAAAAAGGATCGTACTCTTTCGGATCATAATGCTCTAAAAACACGTTTCCCTGTTGAAGGAAACAGGCCACACGTAAGAACCGGAGGCTCGGTCAGCGCTGCGCATGGCAGGACTTCAGAGTCAGACACGCAGCCCGTCCCCACACTGCTGCTACATGGCGTCAGGAACATGTGCGGGAGGCAGGGAGACCACGTCTGAAATTGAGTTTCATGTATCCGAGTAACAAATATGGTAGTGATAGAAAAAGTCTGCTTAAAATTTGCAAGATTTCGCCCTGGCTGGTGTGGCTCGATGGATTAAGTGCCAGCCTGCGAACCAAAGGGTCGCTAGTTCAATTCCCAGTCAGGGCACATGCCTGGGTTGCGGGCCAGGTTCCCAGTTGGGGGCATGTGAGAAGCAACCACACACTGATGTTTCTCTCCCTCTCTTTCTCCCTCCCACTCTCTCTAAAAAGAAATAAATAAAATCTTAAAAATAAGATAAAATTTGCAAGGTTTCTGTAAAAAATGTGGGAACATAAAAGATTTGGGAATTGGTTTTCAAACATCTCACATCTTTTAAACATGCCAAGAGATAGCTTTGTAAATAATTGAGTTCCAGAGCTTACACACACACACACAACCTGATCCTAGAGTCCAGCATTTAAAATTGGTGTATAAAAGTAATAATTACGTGGGAACAACAAAGAAAACTGATTCTGATGTACACATTTACCTCCAGAACCAGCCTCCTCCCTCCACCGTCCCCTCACCCTGATCCCACTCATCCTGATCCCACCGCCCTGGATTTAAGAGTGGTGTGTGCTGCCCAGAGGAGAGACCACCCAGGTCTGGAGCAGGGAGGGGCCGGCTGCCTGGGTGATTACAGAGAGCCACAACCAGAGTTTCAAACCAACCGAAACGAGTCAGATGATCTCTCAGTACCTTTTGATTTACATATTTTAAAAAACTGTCTAATTCCTCTTGTCTCCTTTTCTTAATCTTCTTATTCGAACAAACTTTTTCTATAATTTTCTTCTGCAGAGGATCTGCCACAAGGTCAACCCATCTTTTATGTAACAGCTCTTTTCTTCTCTCATTCAAGAAGTTGTGTTGGTGCAAACACTTATCCAGTTCCTAGGAAACAGTGATAGAAAAGACACACATGTTATCTGGAATCTTTCTTCCTCTGAAATTTCAACTTCATGTATACTCCTGAGGATAACCCACAGGGTCATTCCTCAATGCAGCCATTTATGGGCTTCTGCTGTGTGACGTACACTAAGCTGGGGAAAAGGGACCCGTGGGTCAACTAGGCAAATGCCTGCCCTCCCGGGGAGACAGACTAGGAAACAAGTATGTATGATGAGAAGCAGGGACTCAGACAGATGCTGGTGCACCGACAATCGCTGTAGCATTGTTCACAACAGCCGCTACGTGGAACAGAAGCAACCCGAGTGTCCGCCAACAGGCGGATGCATAAACAGGAGGTGGCACACACATGCAAGGGAATAATACGCAGCTGTGAAAAAGGAGTGGGGTTCTGACACCTGCCACCACATGGCACCTTGAGAGCAATACGCTACGTGAAGTAAGCCAGAAAAGGGCCAGTATCATGGGATTCCACTTACATGGTAGAGATAGAAAGTGAATTAGAGGTTACCAGAGACTTGGGGAGGGAGGAAAGGGGAGTTATTACTTAACGAGTACAAAGGTTCAGTTAGGGAGATGACAAGGTTTGGGAAATAGCGATGGTTGTACAACACGTAAGTGTAATTAAAGTCACTGAATTGTACAATTAAAATGGTTAAAAATAGCAAATTTTATGTTCTATGTATTTTACCTCAATGGAAAAGACGATCACATTTTTACAGAAATAGTCCCAAAGCGGGAGACATTTGAGATAGGCCTTACACAATGAAGCGCCGTCTAGGAGAGGACAGATGACGGACGACGTGGAAGAAGAACATTTTGTGGGAGAAAAGAGACAAAAGCAAAGGGACAGAAGCGCAGCCCGACCCAGCCCAGGGGCCAGCGGAGAAAACGCCGGGTTAGGCTGTGAGCCAAGTCGTTCTCACCAGAGCTTCTTATCAGCCTTTCCCCTAGCAGGTGAAATCATGCAATTCTCGGGATCAACGACATAAAATTCAAAATGAAAAAAAGGACCCCTAAAACTCCCTGCTTTGTGGGGATTATACCTCCATAACTTCAGATCTCAGCACACTTCAACCTTTCTCAGCGCACAGTTCCTTTCCTTTTTAAACAACAGTAAAGCCTTAGAAACAAAAGAAGGTTAAGACCTGGCCAGGAGCTCTGTTGGTTGGAGCACCATCCCAAACACGAAAAGGTTGCGGGTTTGATCCCCAGTCGGGGCACGTATGGGAAGGCAACCAATTGATGTTTCTCTCTCTCCTTCTTTCTCTCTCTCTAAAATCACTGATCACATCTTCAGACGAGAATTTAAAAAAACAAACAAACGGGTAACCTACTCCAGCGTTCAGTGCACGTCACAGGGAAATGCACCTTGTCTTACGATTAAACCCGTCCTGCCGTAATTAAAGCCTTGTTCTTCCCTAGATGCGCTTGAGGACTAGTCGGTCCCTATGTTCCAGTCGGAGCTCTTAAAGCTCTTAACACTGCACAGCAACTCCATCAGAACCCCACTAAGATGAAGGAACAAGTGAGAAAGGAAAAGCTCACGAGGTGTCTGTGAAAGAATCCCCACAAAGGACAGGAGAACAGGAAGTCCACTAAAGCAACCTTAAGCTAGAGACCTCTTAAGCTTAATCCTACGGGTGAATGAGGCTCTTAAATTCTACTTTCTATATTTTCTAAAATTGTTATAATGATGAACTACATGTAAAATGACAAAAAATTAATTGAAACACATTGTATAGTCCACTCTTACCTTAATTATATAATTTTCTCTATATAATATTGATTGAATAGCTGCATTATTATCTTCTCTAGCCAATGCCTAAAATAACAGAATGAAATTTTGAGCAAGTCAAATCTTAAAAATCAAACTATTAATACTATCTGGACTTATATTTTATGTGACAGACATGTCTCTGGAAAATTCTGTGTAAATCCAGTTTTTATACCTATTGAAAGAGTATGTGAACCTTTTTGCTTTGAATTAAGCTCATTCCAGGGCAAAAAATAACTCACAGTAGACATTTCGAGTCCTGACAAGGTCAAATGACTTTCCCAGAGCCACGCGGTAGGCATACCCCAACTTTTTTCACATCCTACAACATGTTTTTCCCTTTATGAGTTAGAATACAATCAGGCCTCTGTGGTGCGAATTCAGTTAGTCATTGGTAAATTCTGTTTGAACTCATTGTCACTGTAGCTAAATATTAACAATAAACATTTTCATATACAAGTCACATTTTCAGATTTTAAAGCAATACAATCTTCAGGATATAATTCATAATTTTATTTTTCCATTTTCATAACAAATTTTCCACAATTAAATATCTAACAAAATACAAGAGGTTGATTTCTAGGACACATGTGAATGTAGTTAATGTCATTGAGTTGTACGCTTAAAAATGCTTAAAAATAGCAAATGTTATGAGACAATATATGTGTGTGTATATATATATTATCTATTATATGTTATATATAATATATATATTTTTTACCACAATGGAAAAATGATTTTTTAAAAAAGAGTTCCAAAATGGGAGACATTTGGGATGGGCCTTTGAAATCCTCTCACAGTTACACAAAAATAAAATATTCTCAAACTCACTGTCATTGGAAGTAGCCTCAATCCCACTACCTTGTTTCCAGAACAGATGAGCATAACCTCAGAACCCAAGGCTGAAACCTTCCCTGTTAATACTGAAGAGAATTCAGGCTCACGGGAGTTAAACAACAACCAGAAGCCTAGAAAATCCTGCATGAAGCCAGAATTTAAACTCGAATGTGTCGAACTCTGAATCCATTTTCTTTGCTCTTTCTGCCTCACAGAGTCGCTATTCCTGGCAAACACGTTGCTCTCAAAACCAAGATGGCTACTGCATTAACACCCTGCACAAAACTATAAAAACCAACAATCTGGAGACACCGGAGACTGACCACAGGCAGGGAGAAACGGGAGGGGTGGTCAGCACTGTGGGACAAGAACAGCCCTGGGTGAGTTTTCAGTTTGGTGTGGACTGCTGCCCAAGAGCCAGCTGCAAGCAGGGCCACAGGGGCTGGCTCAAACTCAGAGACACGCTCCGTCTTACAGGCTCAAGAATCAGAAGACAGTCCAGGGCAAGCACAGCAGCTGGAAAGTGAGAGGAGAAATGCCGGACAGAAGAAAGCCATGGAGGGGATGCCACGAATAGTGGGGATAAAATCTGACCAAGCCTCTGTTAGGTCCTTGAACTATGTATGTACCAGGCAGACTCCACACAGACCACCTGCAGCTAAGAAAGACTGAACGGTGGTTTTCATCTGCTGTCAACTGCAGGAAAGACAAAGTTTGTGGGCTGAGGTCGGCCAAGTTAACTGCTGCTCAAACAGAAGCTCAATATTCTTCAGAGAAATCTAACAGAAGCCAGACTCTTTACAATGCATCATGTAGAATGTCTAAAATATAGTCTAGCCCTGGCTGCTGTGGCTCAGTGGATTGAACATCAGCCTGTGAACCAAAGGGTCGCTGGTTCAATTCCCAGTCAGGGCACATGCCTGGGTTGCAGGCCAGATCCCTAGTCAAGGGCACGCAAGAGGCAACCACATATTGACGTTTCTCTCCCTCTCTTTCTCCCTCCCTTCCCCTCTCTAAAAATAAATAAATAAAATCTTTAAAAAATATGTAGTCTAGAATTACTACTCACACACACACACACACACACACACA
The DNA here is from genome assembly GCA_028533065.1 of Trachops cirrhosus. Lineage (NCBI taxonomy): Eukaryota > Metazoa > Chordata > Mammalia > Chiroptera > Phyllostomidae > Trachops > Trachops cirrhosus. Next base: position 136,642,892 of record CM052543.1, read on the forward strand.
CACACACAACAAAAAATGTGGCCCATACTTTAGAAGAAGGCAACCAACAGAGACCAACTCCGAGACGTCCCATGTGTTGAAATTAGCAGACAAGGACTTTAGGTCAACGATTACAGCTATGCTTGAGAAGTTAGAGGAACTGTCCTCATAATGAATGGATAGAAAATCTGAGCAAAGAAATATAGACTATAAAAAAAACCAAGTGGAAAATACAATTCTTAAATTTAATAAACTTCAATGGGCTTAATAGCAGATTGGAACTGACATAAGAAGGGTCCGTGAACTTTAACATAGATCACCAGAAATTACCGAATCTGAAAAACAGAGAAAAAAGACTGGAAAGTAACGAAAGTAGCTGCAGCAACGCCTTTTGAGACCATGGCAACAGGTTCAACAAGTGGGAGACTGGATCCCTGAGTGACCAGTGAATGGATGGAGCAGAAAACCTGAAGAAACGGCTGGGATGAGAACTTCCACTTTCAGACAAGATAGGACAACGAAGAACTTCATCTTTAAAAAAATAACCGAAACGACCGTTTTCAAGATGTCAGACACGGGGCCATGAGGGACAGTGGCCCCTGAGAAACAGAAGACAAAGCAAGCCCTGCAATAGCTCAGTTTTTGTCCTGGAAGGAACTTCCCGACGGGCGCAGAGAGGTGGGGATCAGGTGGAACCCGCCACCTCCCTGAAATGGGAGGAAAGCCAGGAGCCTGGCGGAGGCCAGGGCAGCTACAGTTCATAGGGCTGAGTGCCCAAGGGGGGGAAGTTACACGGAGAAAGGGCTTTGGGGATCTGCAGAGGGTCCCCCTGGATTCTTCAGCCGAATCCTGAACCCCAGGTGCATGTGGAGAAACTACCCAATGAAACGCTCCCCCAAGAAGCCCCTGGAAGGAGTAGGGGAAACAGTCCCTAGGGGTCACACAGCCCCAGGAGTTATTCCTTCCACACCGGCCAGAGTGAAAAGCCTCGTGGTCTGCGGAGCGTGGAGTTGAGTACCTGGAGGGGTTTCATGTAAGCAGTGGAGCGAAATGGGCCACGCACCAGATGCCACCGTGGTCCTGCCTACAAGGCGTGGAGGCAGGGCCTGCAAGAATCGGGGTGTGTCCAAGCGACGGAGCCTCAGCCCAGCCCAAGCTCAGGAACATTTATGGGAAATCAAAGGTATCCAACACTCAACAGGTAAAATTCACAATGCCTGGCATCCGATAAAAAAGATCACCAGCATACAAAGAATCAGAAAAATCTGGCCAATCATAAAGAGGAAGACCAATCAAACCGGCCCCAGAAATAACACAGATGATATGTGTATTAGACCCGGACACTAACATAATCCTTACACCTGCCGTTCATAAGTTCAGGAAGCTAGAGGGAACAGTGGACATTTTGAGACAGGGAAGATAGAAGAAATGACCCAAATAGAGTCTGTAGTGAAGAGAATCACGATGACTCAGATGAAAAATTCTCCAGACAGGCTCATCAGCAGATCAGTGTTACAGAAGTAGTGAACTTAAAATCATAGCAGTCGAAGCTGCCCAAGGGGGAAAGTCTGCAAAAGATGAACAGTGTCAGCGGGCTATGGGACGATTTCGAGCAGGCCAGGACGCACACAATTGTATTTGTCAAAAAACGGGAGGGAACAGAAAAACATTTGAGAAAAGAATGGTTGCAATGTTTTCCAAGTGTGTTGGGAACCGTAAGCCCACAGAGGAGGGAGGGATTACCAGGGCTCAAGGCGGAGGCGTGGGGAGAAGGGACTGCGTTCATTGCCTTGATTGTGGTGGCGGCTTCACGTGTGAATGCGTGGCATGATTCATCAGACTGTGCACTTTAAGAGTACTCAGTTTGTTGTGCGTATAACAATTACACCTTAATAACAACGTGTAGAAAAAGACAAATTGCAATCTTTAAAAATACACGATGCGTATAAATCTGGGTGATGCAGCTGATTCCACTTTAAGAAGCTAGAAAAAGAGGAGCAAACACAAAGCTAATAGAAAGAAAGGAATAATAACGAGAGAATGAAACAAAACATTTAAAAAGTGCCTGTTTCACACGAGGCAGTTCCGCCTCGCACCGAGCGCGCACCTGGGACCCCGCACCCCCGTTGGCACCTGCATGAGGCAGAGCGGCTGCGGCTCCAGCCACTCCTTCGAGCTCTTGAGCCTGGGAAGCTTGGCGGTCACACTATCGTCTGAGTTTTCCATTGTGGATCCCAGTAACAGAGCCCCTGGGAAAACTAAAAATGTGGCTTCTTTAGTAGTGCGGAGTCACTGCCGTGTTCTCCTGTGTTGGTTAGGAAACCATCCTTGTGACCGTGGACCGACGCGGCACGTTCTGATCCTCAGCGGGTCGAGGTGAGCGGCCCCGCAGGCCGGGCAGGGAGGCGCCGCCGCACCGGCCCGCAGCCCCCTCCCTAGACGGGCAGGGCCTCCCGCGGCCCGCCGTGCGGGCCGACCCCACAGCCCAGGGCCCCCAGGCGTCGGCTGCGGCTGGGGCTGAGCCGGCTCCACGGTGGCCTCAGAAGGTGAGAACCTTTCGCGTCCCGTGTCTCCCGGGCGCCCGGGCAACGACGAGTCCACGCGGCGCGGAAGCGGATGGAGGACCCCGTGGAAGTGCGGCCTCGGGTGGGCAGGTCCCAGCTCGCGGACCGAGGGGGGGCTTCTCGGTGACCGGCAGCTGTCGCAGCCAATCGCTGGCACGTCTCCTTCCCGCGTCCACGGACGGGCGGTTGCTCCGCACCCCCTGGCCCTGCCGCCTCCCCAAGTGCCCTGCGCTCCCCCCGCCCCCCCGCCCCCGCCACGACTGCGGCTTTCTCTGCTGTGAGCCCCCCTCCGTCGCCCCCACCCCGCTCCGGGGAACCCCACCGCCCCTAGCCCACCCGTGGGCCGCACTTCCACGGTTCGTGGGCCGAGCCGCAACGGAGTGGCGGGAAAGGGACCGTGTTTGTGGAGGTCGGCGACGAGGACCGGGAAGACTTGCGGACGTGGGCAGAGAATGTCTGTTCAAGCAGCTTAAAAAAGTGCGCTGCGTCCCCCGGCAGCGCCGGGAGTCCCGGTGCCGCCCACGGGAAGGGACCGTGAGGACCCACGGCCCGTGACCCGTTCGTCCTTGTTCACTCGGTCCGCCGGTTCTCCATCCCGGCAGAAGCTGGTTCTTGTTTTGTTTTGTTTTTCTTTGTTAATCCCGCAGACCCCTGATGCAAACGGCCTACACAGCTAGAAGATGACGCACTGTGCTCGTCCAAACTCACTGCACACCTGCTCTGTGCGAGCTGGGGTTCCTGAAGCTTTTATTCTCGTCTTTGAGTTTTGGTGGACGCTGGGCGACGGACCGCCACTCCTACTGTCCACCTTTTCAGAGAACGCACGCTCATACTAAAACTGTCCAGCGTCTCGTAGGGACATCTGTGCCCGCAGGCCTTTAGGAAGCTTGCCAGAGCGGACCCTCTGCGCCGCAGCCTCGCTCCGAGCCGAGGCAGCTCGGCCGCTGCAGAGCTCGGCGTCCACTCGCTCCTGGGCGTCCACCGCTCCTGGGCACCCAGCAGCGGACGGTGCAGCCCGTGTGTCGTCACCAGGGTTCAGTGTAGGAAAAATACGTTTGGGCACAGAGTTCTAAATTTCACAAACAAGTCTGTGCGCAAGAGTTTTAAACAAACTTTGCTTCTGTAATGAGCCATAGTAAGCACTTTCGGTTTCCAGGCCATAGGAAAGCAGCCGTAGACAATGCAATGGAAGACTGGGCATGATATATTCCAATGAAACTTTATTTATGGACACTGAAATTTTAATCTCATGAAGTTTTTACACATCTCACAATATTATTCTTTTGATTCCCCCCCCACACACACACACACGTAAAAATGTGAAAACCATTCTTAGTCGCAGGCATACAAAAACTGGTAGTGGACAGAGGTGGCCAGCCTGCCACGGTTTGCTGGCTCCGGGTCTACTTAACCCCTGCGGGAAATGCCCAGTGACAACGGGACACTTGTGAACGGATCCACCAAGAATGCTTTGCAAGGCCAGAGAGAAGGACTGTGTTTCACCGAGAAGGACTACGAATGTGTCCTGGCGGACATTGTTAATGCTAAGAATGTAAGTACTGAAGATTTGAAGACAGCTGGGTAAAGACCCTAAGAAAAGAATTTGACTTCAATTTTCTGAGTCTCTCCCGATCCTATCTGTAAAACAGACTAAGCCCGTTATTGCACCAGCAACGTTTGAGACAGCGGCCTCCTGCCAGGAGAGCATGTGCAAACATAAAGTACTAACAGAGAGCCTGGTTTTGAGAAATCTTTGTTCCAGAATCTATGAGCTGAACCTTGCCTGTCTCTCCACTACAGTCCATCCTTCATAGTCTACATCCTCCTTAAAAAAAAAAGGCAATGAGGGATCGAGCAAAAAGAAAGAACTGCTGAACGTGGACAACAGTGTGGTGATTGCTAGAGGGTGGGGAGGACAGTGGAGGTGGAAGAGGGTATAGGTGGGATAAATGGTCATGGAAAAATACAATAAAATTTTTTTAAAAAAGAAAAAAAGTGATATTACCCCATGTCTAAAACTTCTCTTGACCTTCTGTTGCCGATATGAAATTAAGGACATGAAATCACATTTACTGGAAGCCCTATGTTATCGGTGAGGCACAGTTTATCCACATTATAAACTAAGTAGCCCCATATTACAGATGAGGAAACTGAGGCTAAGTGAGGTTAAATAACTCTTCCATAGTCACGCAGCAGAAAACAGATGTGCTGGGGTCCATCCCAGAGCTGTTCAGTTCCAAAGTGCATTGCCCTTCTCATTGGGATAGGGGTATATTACAATCAACTGGGGAACTTCTTCAAAATACCCATACTGTTATCACAACAGTCTGGACATTTTTGAGCACAGACAACTAATTTAGTGGAACAGAGTGGAGAGTCCAAAAGCAAATGTATGGAAAAAACAGGAATCAGGAAATGGTGGAAAATATGGCTGGAGCGTAACTGCTAGTCCTTGATGAGAACCAAGAGAAAGGCATTCAGTTTTATTCTTATCTGGGAAGACACTGGCACGATTGTTGTGAGGACCCACCTGTACCTTCTGGTGGCAGCTCACACTGAGGGCGTGTATCCTCGTGCCTGTGTGGAGGCCACAGAGAGACTGGGCAAGTTTGTCTCCCAGTGCCTGTCCTGTTCCCTGTGGTGGTTGAGTCTTCTGACTGCAAGTGGCAGAGACCCCATCAGCTAGGACGGAAAGTGGGAACTGATTGGAGGGATACTGAGGATTCTTTCAGAATCACTGGAAGGTGGAGCCACAAGGAAAATGATTGCAGGGACTGGAAGTCTGCGGGAACTTTTCTCTGGTCTCTCCTTCTAAGAGGGCCGGGTTTGTTCTGTCCCACTGAGACCTGCCTCCTTTCCTGGCTGGTATTGTGGCCAAGACTCCCATTCTACCTCTTAATTTCTCTTAAGACTCTGATTTGACCAGTGTTGGATCATAACCTTATATCATTTGGCTGGGTTGGGGAGGATGAGGGAGGCAACAGGTTAAAAAAGCAAGAGATGTGCCCTGGCTGGTGTGGCTCAGTGGATTGAGTGTCGGTCTGTGAACTGAAGGGCCACCAGTTCAATTCCCAGTCAGGGCGCATGTCTGGGTTGCAGGCCAGGTCCCCAGTTGGGTGCATGCGAGAGGCAACTGGTCGATGTTATCTCTCACACATCAATGTTTCTTTCCTCTCTCTCCCTCCCTTCCCCCTCTCTAAAAATAAATAAATAAATGAAATCTTTTTTAAAAAAGAAAAGGAAAAAAGTAAGAGATGTAGCTACTCGGGACCACCCTGTATAAAGAGACCGTTTGTTTACAGAAAAAGAAATTATTGTCAGCCAGGTAGCCAGCTTACTGGCATCTCCTGCAATCTCCTTCCGTGTCTATACATTTTTGAATAAAGCTCTAATATAGAACCAGGGAGCTGAGCTTAATAACATATAAATTGTGCTTGTGTTTAGATTTTTATTCTAAATTGAAATTTTCTAAAAAAAAATTTGGGGTTGCTTGAACACTCTTTTGAAATAGTAGAAGCCTCTACTTTTGCTAGTAAGGTAGCAGCAATCCTTCATTCTTTCGTCAAAAACTCAGCGGTGACCTACAGTGTGCGCTACACTGTCCTAATAAACTAGGAAACCACAGTGGTCAAGCTACCTTCTCTGCCTTCCATGTCTCTATACATGCTGCCCGATCTTCCTGAATGCCTTCCTTTTCTGTTCCTGCCCCTTCACATCCAGCTGGCAAATTCCTAAAAGCTACGGAAGACCCCAGTCAGATCTTAAGCACCTCTCCACTGTGCTGTGTATTTTATGCGTGTCTTTGCTATTACTGCCATTACAGTTCTCTGTTCACCTAGATGGGGAGCCCCTAGAAGTCACGGAGTGTGTTGTAATCATTCTCCTTTCCCCAGTGCCTGAGATAGTGTCGAATTCCGAGTAGGCAATTCCCACATGTTTGATGAACAAATAAATGAATGACCCTTGCCTACCAGAATCAGGGAAGGCTCCAGAAAGCTGAATCTCAAAGGATTCATTGAGAAACTAGGTACTCACAGAAGTTATATATTCTTTTTTAGGGTCTCACATTTTATTACTCTCATTGTCCTATTGTGTAAGCACATCACAAAAAAAAGGGCAGTCAGGGCACTGAGAGCCCTAACTGGTGTAGCTTAGTGGACTGGGTATCATCCTGCAAACGGAAAGGTCACTGGTTTGATTCCCCATCAGGGCACATGCCTGGGTTGTCTAGGTCCCCAGTTGGGTGTGTGTGACAGGCAGCCAATCAATGTTTCTCTTGCACATCAATGTTTCTCTTTCTCCTTCCCTCCTCCTCTCCCTAAAAATAAATAAATACATCTTTTCAAAAATGGCATTGAGAAGTCACCCCAAATAATATATGGAACAAATGTACTGTACCTGTGAGGCTTCAGGAAGAGTTCTGGGACATGCAATAATGTTGCATCACTAACAAAGCATGAAGTGAACATACTTCAAGGCTATCACGTTAAAACTACTGGAAGAATCAAAATTCAATGGTCTAACGCAAAACATTGGGATCAATTCTAAAGAAGATATATTTTGCAGGGTGAGGTTCTTTTTTAAAATTTTATTAGAGATTATATATTCTTGCTTAGAGCCACAAAAGACTTCAAAGAATGTGCACAGTGAGAAGACAGTGACATGGTGCTGCTGAGGCCCACCGCCCGGGGGACGGGTGGGCTCTCCCGGCAGCGGCTGGATGCTCCTGAGCATGGGCGAGGAAGCGCATACCCACTCAGGAGCCAGTTACATGTCTCCTGACTTCTAGTTCCTTCACATTTTTAAGTTATATTTTTATCTATCAAAAAATTATACATAATTATAGAAAATTTTGGAAGTAAATAGTTATGGCTATTAAAAATGTTATTATGCCCTGGCCAGGTAGCTCAGTTGGGCAGTGCATTTCCGAATACCCCAAGGTTGTGGGTTCAGTCCCGGGTCAGCTCATATACAAGAATCGACCAATTAATGCACAAATAAGTGGAACAACAAATCGATGTTTCTCTCTCCTTTTCTCTCTCTCTAAAATCAATCAATAAATAAGAACTTATTTTAAAATTTTATTATGAGAGGTTCTAAGAACATACTCGATGTTTTCTATCTCCCTCTCCCCTGCTAGACAAGGAGCTCCTTGAGGGCAGGGCCTGGGTCCTAACTGCCGGGGTCCAGCCTCGGGGGGTCTCAGGGTCCCCGAAGGAGGAACGGCTCAGGTGAAGGAAGCGGAGTGAGACACCAGCTGGGGTGCTGGAGGACAGCCAGGCTCTCTAGGCCTGACTGACTCCCCGAGAAGAATCAATCTTTATTTATAGGGGAGGTTATACAACACTCAATGGAGCAGGTGCACAGTGTGATTATTAAAACAGAAACAGTTACCATAGAAATAACTTCAAAAAGTACAGAAGGTTTTACAGATCAATCACGTTAAACAAAGAAACAACTTTGAAAAGCACAGAAGGTTTTACAGATCAATCATGTTAAACAAAGGTTATTTTGACCAAGAGGGTTATCAATCAGATAGCCAACGAAGCTATACGGGCACAAACTTTCAGGTGCCAATTAGTAACTAAATGTCTACTAAGGTTCTACAGATTGGTCTAAATTAAAAGGCTGCAAGGGGTGATTTAAAAGTCAGCTATTGTTTATTAAGGTTAGATTGTCTAAGTTAGATAAATGGTCTTTTGCCCAGGTCTATTGACTTATACATCTTGGGGGGGATGTTTTGTATTTATTTCCATGTATTGAGATTATTATATTAAAACTCCTTCGTCCTTTACCCACCTGGTCCCATCAATAAACTTTCCTGTCCAGGGTATGGGAGGGGTAGTGGCTCTAATAAATTTTGAGCTTTTAAGTAGTGACTCCTTAAGGGACATTCCTAGCAACAGCTTCCTTCAGCATTCTGGCAGCTGGTCTGCCCATAGTTTAATTTTGTCCTTAACTTCCCAGGTGGGGGAAGTAGGCAGCATTAGGGTTGTTAGGGACTTCTGGTCTGTGGTCAACAAGTCATTTCACACAGAATCAGAGGCATCATGCAGATTTTTTGTTATAACGCACAGGTGTCCAAAAATCCCACCACCTATTGCTAGCAGGGACAGGCATACAGGAAGAGACAGACAGGAGATCCGGCCATAATCGCCTCTGCTGTGCAGATGCATCTCATCCGTCCCGACTGTCAAGGGTCGGCTGTTGGTCGGCTCTCGACACCTAACTATCCATCACCCTCGCAGCTTCAGTCCCCAGCACTAGGCCTTGCACCTGGTGGTCACTCACCAGTGTTTATGGATAAACAAGTAAATGAATGAATCATATTGTGGTGATAATTTGCTGCTCATGAATAATAACCATGTTCTGTTTCTTTTAGAAGAATAAAAAGGAAAGGAAATTAAGTCATCAGAAGACCATGAAAGACAGCTTTTATTATTTTAGATAAAAAGTATAGACCCCAAAGAAAAAGTTCTGCCTACTTCTGTTGCTGAAGAACACTAGGCAGAAGATACTGAAAATGAAGAATGAGTTAATGGAGCAATTTTTCTCATTTCAAGAGATCTTCTTTATCAAATAATTGGAATTATCTGATCAACTTTTCTCTCTAGGTGTTGGTTATTGACGTGAGTGTGAGAACACTGCTGGTTTCACAGGGCATATCTGTTGGGAGCAATTATACTATTGTCTCTACTTTTATATGGCTTTTTACACGTTCTTCCTTGTAAAATATACCTAATATAAAATTTACCATCTGAACCACGTTAAGTATCCAGGTCAGTGGCATGAAGTACATTCCCGTTGCTGTGCAAACGTCACCAGCCATTCATCTCCAGAACTCTTCCTCTTGCAAAACTGAAGCTCTGTCCCCATCCAACAGCAGCTCCCCTCCCCCTTCTCCCTCCAGCCCCTGGCAACCAACCTGCCCCTCTGCCTCTGTCAGTCTGACTACTCTGGGTACCGCACATAACTGAAATCATACCGTAGTTGTCCCTTTGTGCCTGGTGATTCACTTAGCATAATGTATTCGTGGTTTATTCACGTTCTGCTTGTGTCAACATTTTCTTTCTTTTTAAGGCTGAATAATATTCCATTGTGCATATAACACATTTCGGTTGCCCATTCATCTGCCAGTGGACACTTGGATGGTTTCTGCCTTTGGCTGCTGTGAATAAGACTGCTACGGACATGGTGTACGGATATCTGTTTGAATCTCTGCTTTTAATTATTTTGGGTATATGCCCGGAACTGGAATAACTAGATCATTGAGTTTTGTTGTTTGGTTTTTTTTTTTGAGGAACTGCCATACTATTTTCCAAAGCAACTGCCCCATTTTATATTTCTACCAGCAGTGCAGAGAGATTCCAGTTTCTCCACATTCTTGCTAACACTTGCTATTTTCTGGTTTTTGATCATTGCCATCCTAATGGATATGATGAATGGTATCTCATTGTGGTTTTGATTTGCATTCCTCTGATTACTGGTGTTGAGCATCTTTTCATGTGATTATTGGCCATTTGGGTATCTTCTTTGGAAAAATGTCTATTCAAGTCCTTTGCCCATTTTTTTTATTTTTCCAAATGTTTTTATTTAGAACACCCAGTGTTTGTGTGTAAAGTTAGAAGGGAACTGATAATCAAAGATTGTGTGTTCAATAATTTAAAAACCAAGACCTGTTGGGTATGTGCAGAGTTTTTAAGTGTTCTACAATGCAAACATCCTGCTTTCTAATCTTTTTTTCCCTTTTTTAATTGATGTTCGAATAGCTTTGCCCATTTTTTTAATTGGAGGGTTTGGGGTTTTGTTGTTGTTGAGTTGTAGAAGTTCTTGATATAGTTTGGATATTAACCCTTTATCATATACATTGTTTGCAAATATTTTCTCCCATTCTAATGCTTGACTTTTTACAAAGCTTGTTCTTTCATGCATATTTTATTATTGATATCATCCAATTTACCTATTTTTTTTGGTGCCTGTGCTTTTGGTGTCATATTCAAGAAATCGTTGCCAAGTTTAACGTTATAAAGCTTTTCTTCTTTTCTTCTAAAGAGTTTTATAATTTTAGCTCTTATACTTAGGTCTTTGGTTCATTTTGAGTTAATTTTTGCACATCATGTAACGTAAGGATTCATCTTCATTCTTTTCCACTTTGAAGTTTCACAAAATTTCCTTAAATTTATTAAAAAGTGCCTTCTCTATCTGTACTGCCCTACCTCCCACACCTCCTCACGTTATCCTATTGCCTAGCACAATGCTTGTCATACAGTGGGCGTGCAACTATTATCTGTGAATGAACTTGATGAATATTTAAAGTAAAGGAGGAAGGAAGAAGGGGGGAAGACGGAAGGAAGGAAGAGGAAGAGATGGGAGAGGGTGTGAGTGTTCTGGTCCGTGCTAATGGACCGAGCAGGTCTGGCCCGAGAACACCCGTCTCCCGGGCAGTGCCCACACCTGCACCGGCCCAACTCTGTTCTCGGTAGCCTGCACACCCCTCTTCAGATTTGCGAATCATTTTGGGATCATAAAGTAAATCATTCTTGGGTCACCATAAAAGGGCTGAGTGAAGCAGGCCTGCCTGGCCTGCACAAAGGAGGGGGGGAATAGAGCAGGATGCAGCTGCCCCCGCCTCTCCCATGCATGTTCCCTTATTAAAATGTGGTGTTTCCCTCCCTGGCCTCTGTCAATGGCTCAGACTCTGCAATATCCCATTTAAATGTGTGACCATTCATTTGGTCAACAAACCTCAACTGACAAGCACGGGGGTTACTGAGATTCTGAGATTACTGGGATACTCTAGGAATCCAGGCCGGTGCAGAAGAAGGCAGATAATAAAGTGTCGTGGGTATTGTAAGAGAGGTGTTAGGGTGGGACAGAGGGGAGGGAGCCTCTTCTTGGGCAGCTTCCCTGTCACTTACCTGTTGCTACATAACAAACCACCCCCACCTGTTAGTGGCTCAAAACAACAACCACTTAATTCCAACCGAGTTTGCCGGTCAGTGATTGGCTCTGGGATCAGTTGCTCTCTCCTCAGGCCAGTCATGTGGTTGCACTCAGCTGCCAGATCACCTGTTTATTTGGGCTTATTTTTGGTTGCTTTTCTCCTTTCTTAAATATCTGAAATATCTTTCATTTTCTCGGGTTTCTGCTTTAGTAGTGAACACATTTAAGGTTATTCTCCCTTTGTTTATTTCTACATAGTTTGTAATTCTCCCACCTTTTAATTTCCTTTTGAACATGCACTTTGATCCAAGGGTTATCCCAGAATGTGTTTCTTCGAAAGAGTTCATGGGTTTTGGGGGAGGTCAAGGGATCTTTATTTGACATGTGATTAAGGAAATGTGGCCTGTAAAATCCTTGCTTTTTAAAATCTGTCAAGGTTTTTCTTTGGTGACAAGTACTTGGTTAATCTTGTGAATGTTCCATGGACCTAAAATTATATGTTCCATTTGCAAAGTTTATTCTATCAGGTTTATCAGTTGCATTACTGGGTTCCTCTGTGTTCTCATTATTTTTTTAAATTACTCTATCACTCATTCTGGGAGAGAAGTACTGAAATCTTCCACTGTGACTACATTTTTATCTATTTATCTTTCATTTTCTAATTTAGCTGCTTTGTTGTTTTATGCATTCAGGCTCATAATTATATTTCTTTCATGGAGCCTATCACTTTAACATCATCTGGCAATCTCTGGGTTTTAATAGAATTTATCTGTTTAAATTTATTGTCATAACTAATATTTGATTTTATTCTTTCATTTTATTAATACACATTTTTGTTTCCTCTTTTTCCCTTTTATTTCCTTTGTTGGTTTTATTAAGTGGTCAATTTTTATTTTTTCCCTTGTTAATTTGGAAGTTCTCTTGCTCAAAATCAGATACATTTCTACAAATATAACCTATTTGCCATAGGATGGTGTCCCCTCCTCCCCTGCTTGTTTTCCCCACCGAGTAACTCACCAGTAAAGTCAGAACTTAAGTACCTTCAACTCCTCATTTTGCAGAGATAGTTTAGTATATCTAGGGCTTGATTACTACTTAGAATTTTCCTCAAAGTCATTCCTTTAAAGTTCTTATTTAACACTTAACATTATACATTTCCTACCTATTCATATCCATTCAGATTTAATACAACCGTTTTTAATTCTATATTTTGCAAAATTTGTTGTTTACAACAGTTTCCTCTCCATGTGCCTCTGTTCTAGGATGTTTGCTATTTGGTTAGAGCCTTTCCTCAAGTGTCGATGGGTGTGTCTGGGCTACGTGTCTCGGGATTCTTGCATAGCCTCAAATGTGTGTGTGTGTGTGTGTGTGTGTATAAATTTTTTTAAACATTTTATTTATTTATTTTTAGAGAGGGGAAGGGAGGGAGAAGGAGAGAGAGAGAAACATCAATGTGTGGTTGCCTCTCATGTGGTTCCCACTGGGGACCTGGCCCGCAACCCAGGCATGTGCCTTGACTGGGAATTGAACCTGCGATGTTTTGGTTCGCAGCCGGCGCTCAATCCACTGAGCTACACCAGCCAGGGCTATATATATAAATTTTTATTTCAATTGTTGTTCAAGTACAGTTTTCTGCCTTTTCCCCATCCCAGTCCACCCCCAAACCTCCCCACCTCCCTCCTGTTTCCACCCCCTTTGTTTTTGTCCATGTGTCCTTTATACTTGTTTCTGTAAACCCTTCCCCCTTTTCCCCTGAAATCTGAATGTATAGTTTTTGCACTGCCAATGCAGAAATGTATCTGCTTTAGTTGGGCGTGAGCTAAATGGGTTGCAGTCCTTTCCTTTAGTCATTAGATGCTAGTCTACTCTCTTCTAACTTCGAAACTGCAGATAGAAACAGTGCCATTCTGAGTTTTTTAACCTTGTGTAGATCCCATTGTTCCACCTGTAAATTTGTTAGAACTAGGAATTGTACCAAATATACATACGTACTTTTTTCCCATCATTCCATCTTGTAACACAATGAACCGTTTCGATTTGAAGAATCTGATACAGCTTAGGAAAATTTTATTCTATCATTTGTTTACCTACTGGGTCTTCTTTATCCATTCCTCCTCCTCCTTTTAAAACTCCTGTTGTTCTCATAGCAGGGTCTCCTGGATAAGTTGGGCAAGTCTCTTACCCTTTTATGAATTTCTGCCTCTTGAGGTTTTTGATCTGTTGCCTGAGATATTTCTTGACCTCAGTCTTCTTAGCCACTAATTTGAGTCTCAACAGTGACTATCTCATTCAATGCACCTACTAAATTATTTAATTGGGATTTTTTTAAAATTCTAGTATTTTTGTGATAGTCCTGATTCTTTTCGATGGCTTTTTTATTTTTAATTCAAGTTTTCATGTTAAACAGTTACTCCGTTTTGCTGGGCATATATTCTATTCATTCTGACATATCTGGACTCAGGCTGCTAGCTCTCAGTAGTTATTTTCTGATTATTGAAACACCTTAAATTACTACAGCAGCCCGCGGATGGTGAGCGGGGAGGTGGCTGGGGGTGTATAAGGTGTAACAAGAGGACTCCCTGCTGTTTCAGGAGCAGGGAGGGCTGAGCCCACCCATTAAGCCCATCGGTGCTTCTCGTGAGCTATGAACCCGGCATACTCCCAGAGATATTGACCTTCCTGTACATCTCTACAAGTCTAGCTTTTCCCCGGGATCCATGGTTCTCCATTCCTTTCCCAGAAACTCTGGTGTTGTTCTTCAGAAGCTTACCTCCACCAGAGGTGAGAGTGAGTGACAAGGCACCCTCCGAACCCTGGAAGGGATGCATAACTGGGCACTGAGGATGAGGAGGTTTTCTCCAGAGAGGAGAGAGAGTGACCTAAGTGCCAGGTCACTGAGCTGGGGTCTCTAACTACCGGGGAGCCAGCAGCAGGTTTTTGTCCTTCCTGGGACGTGGTCCCTCTGAGACACGAGTCTACCCACAGAAGCAGCAGGACCACCCGCCGTACAGGTTCCAGGAAAGGCCTCACGTGGACCTTCTCTCTGAACGCGCTTGCTCCCTCCACTCCTCTCCTGGAGAGGATGGCTTTGGTCTAGACAGCAAGGGGAGGCAGGGTGGCAGACAGGCATCCCTGTAAAACAGAGAGCTTTATAAAAACACCCAATAACCTGGGTAACCTGGCCGGAGATGTGCTCGGCAGAGGGGTGTAGAGAGAGAAAAGGGGCTTTGCAGTTGATAGGAGAGAGCATTGTGCAAGGCAGCCCGTTACAGTAGAAAGAGCCCTGGACCAGGACCCAGGAGGCACATCTGATTCCTGGCTCTGACGCTCACTACGTATGTGCCCCTTGAAGTCAATCTGTAGCTCAGCTCCTTTTTAGCTAAGTGTTATGATGATCAAACAAGAAAATGCATGTCAAGAGGTGGTAAATTATACAGCGCTACAAAAGCAGTAAGGCACACACCTGTGTGTAGTCTTCTAGCCCAGTGGTTCTTAGCCCCCGGGGCCATTTTGCACCCCTCCCCAGCGCCCCCTGCCCCCCCGGGCCCAGGGATATCTGGGGATGTCTGGAGACATTTCATATTGTCACCCCTGGATGAAGATGCTCTCGGTACGATAGCTAGTGGATGGAGACCAGGGATGCTGCTGAACATCCCACGGTGCACAGGGCAGCCTTTCCCAACCAAGCATCATCAGTCCAAAGAGTCAATAATGCCGAGGCTGAGAAACCCTGAGGCAGTCTGTTGGTACAGCTTTCAACCTGTCCGCACGATCTCACCAGGCAGGGCCTGCCAGGGGCCGCTTCCTCATCCCCAGGAAAGTGAGGAGGAAAGTCACACTGAGCTTCTCTCTGGGAGCCCCCGTACAGCGGAGGGGCCGTTCAGTCGACTCTTATCCCTCCCCAACCCCACTGAGGCTAGCCAGGACATCACGTGAGGGAGCCTAAGAAGACTCCTTACGGAGCTCAGAGTAATGGGGAAGACAAAGCATTCACAAAAATTAGACAACCATAAAGTTCAGAAGGGTGTGGGCAAAGGTGGTCAGAGAAGGCTTTCTGGAAGAGAAGGACTTGAAGCAGAGTCGAGTCATCACGGATGGACGGCAGGCACGGTGGTCTAAGACAGTGTCTTTTTCTCCCTTGGTGAGGGAGAAAGGTGAGTTTGGCTGCTCCGCTCAGAAGTGAAGGTGGCAATTATCACTTTTCACAATGGGGCTGGGACTGGACACCCTGTCCAGTGGTCGCCCTGAACTGCAGGCTGTGTGGACTTGATGCAAAAGCCCATCAAGAGCCACATTACATTTTGGGGACAAAGTGACATAATGAACACTCCGTTTTAGAAGGAGGAGCCCGGCGGCTGGTGTGTGCCCGGATTGGTGAAATGGGCTGGAGGCCAGGTTCAGACTGCAGAGGGACTGGCTTCTGGCGGTGATGGTGGGAATGCTGGTTATTCTTACTTAGCAGGTTCAGGTCAGAGATGGGCATTTTGGTGTTATTTCACAGATAACACAGAGATTACGGATGCGGCTGCTAATAACTTTCAAAAAATGTTTTCCCACTTTGACCGGAGGCAATAAGACAAAAAAGAACTACCAACGTGTTCTCTAAAGTGAGCGAGAAACGTGGCCTTCGGTGGTCCCAGAGCCAGGCCATCAGGACAGAATGTGCCCATGTGGACAATGTGTAGCAGCTGCAAAGTAAAGAGTGGTTCCTATACTTTCTGTCACAGGAAATGTTCAGGCCGGAGACTCTGTGCTGAGACCTAGGGACAAAACGGTGAGTGACGAGTGAAAAGAAAACTGTTCCCCAGAGAAGTGTGACGCATTTCCATGACCCCAAAGGATGGAAGGAATGCCACATCCTAAGTGAGGAAGCCTGAGCTGAAACCTGCCTCTCGGTGGATGAACAGTTAACCCCGGTTCACAGAGCTCATTCCGATTGGTCAACAGGAGCCTCGGCATCTAGGAAGGAGGGCAGCTAACACTCCACGAACGAGACCCGGGGAGTCTTGCTAATAGAACGAACAAAGCCTTGACCATATTGGGAAGTACTTTTAATAGTTCCAAGACTTTGTTTTAAAAGGCACGACTCTTTTCCGGAGGCTAAGAAAGCCTCTTAGGTGAGGAAGCCTCTACCTGCAACCTGAAATCTCTGGGTCAGCTTCGGGAATGTTTCCCAACATAAGGTTTCACACTAACCGGGAAAGCGGAGCTTAAACATGCCTTTTGAACTGAGCCTGTCCACGGCCTGTCTGTGGCTGCCTCCTGCTTGAACCCTTTATTTAAAAAACACTCCTTAGGCAGTCAGTAACACTAATATTTTACTCCAGGCTTCAGCCTTTATCTGGTACAGAAGAGAGGTTACACATTTGGGGGCATGCACATACACGTTGGTGGTGAAGGGGTGAGGTACCCCTGTGTGCTTTTTCAGATGGGTACACATTTCAGAGAGAGCACGACAGGCAGTGGCAAGGTAAGGCCTCCGTCCCGGCTGACGGTCTCCTTTTCCTTATCTCAGTACAAGCGAATGCTGGTGAAGGCTTTTACGGAACAAGTTGTGCCCCACTTCTGCACGGAGAGTACCCATCGTCTTCGGTCGGTTGCGGACCGAGCCTACCCCGTGGCTGAAATCCAAGAGGCCCGTAAGTACATGGAGAGTAATCAGAACGCGGGCAAAATCGTCCTGGAGCTGCCCCAGTGAAGGAGCACAGTACCGGGAACGTGTACCTCAGGCCTGCCCAGAGCAAGCTCGATGAAAATTCACTGTGTGCAGACCAGAGGCCAGCTGCTCCCCCAGGCCCACATGTGACCCTCTGGGCCTCGTCAATCGATCCGTGTAACGCTGTTCTAAGGAAATAAACAGAGTGTACTCCAAGGGCAGCCGGCTCACGATGGGCGGTCCCAGCGCGCGGGCTGAGGCCACCTGGGCGGGGATGAGGTGGGAGACGGGACGGGCAACGCGGTGGGCACTACAGGCGAGGCCGGGTCAGCCGACACTCGATCTTCAGGGCTGCGCCAGGGTCCCACGTACGGAATTACAACGACCCTATAGAACCCCCTTCGCGCACCACCGAGGGTCCGAGCCCACCTATGCATGTCCGCACCCGCAGCGCCTGCTCAGCAACCAAGGGACTCACGCCAAGCCCCGCCCCTTCCGGAACTCACCTGAGTAGCCCCACCTCTAGCCGCTCTCCTCAGGCCCCGCCCCCACCAGCCAGCTTCCTCTTCTGAGGGCGGTCCAGGCAGAAACACCTTCCTTTCTTAAATCTAGGCCCCGCCCCCCCCGGCCCGCGCCCGGAAGCGTCTTGGTCCGTCGCCTTTCAATCTTCCGGCCTCAGAGCTAATTCGGGCTCGTTTTGTCCCGGACTCTTTTCGGACGGGGATGCTGCGTCAAAGCGTCTCCACGAGAGAAGGAGGTGTTCCGGCGTGTTGTATAACAGCTTCCGGCAGAGCCTGGATGTTGATTTCCTGCGTTTGTCGCTGTATTGGGCTCAAAGCTGAGCGAGCTCAGGAGGAGTGAGGGGGAATTCTAGTATTTACTGCGGTAACCTGATCAACCCGCCAAGATGGCGATGCAAGCGGCTAAAAGAGCGAATGTGAGTATTGGAGGCTTCTGCCGATGAGGGGAGGACTTCGCTGCTGGGCTTTCTCGGCGGTGGGGGTCACAGCATTCTTGGGCCTGATCCGTTCCCTGGGCCAGGAAACCGGAAGTTACTATGCTGTCGGAGAGGGTTTCAGCTTGGCCCGGTTTTTAAAGATGTTCTTGAGTCACCTTTCAGCTCCCACCCCTTTTGAGAGTTCCTACAGCGTGTTAATGATAGTATTAACACTACAGCCTTTGTTGCTTCGCCCGTACCTAGAACCTAGCGTAAGGATCTCGGCTTAAACGGCAATAGCGCAGATGATTCCACAATAAATAACTTAGTGGTCAACAGGCAATTGGAACCTGGAAGTCTCCTCATCAGGGAGCTTTTTGGGTCCTTCATGTTTTAATTCAACAATATTTTTGAGTACCTACAATGTACCAGACTTGCACATATAGAAACGCCTCACTTGCATATATAGAAAGGCGCACAATGCTCTCTCCTATCAATTGCAGATTCTTTGGTGCACAATGTACCAGGGGAAACAATTCATCAGTTATATTCATTTAACAGCTACTACGTGCCCGGCATTAGTCTGGGTATTGGAGCTACAGCAGTGAATAAAACAAAAGCCCTACTGCTTACATTCTTATGTTAGAGAGTGAGGCGTTCTGGAAACCTTAAAAAATGTCTCAAAAAAGAGAGTGTTTAACTCTAAGATGCTGAGAAGTAGAAGATGAAGACGGATATTGGACATGGTGAGGTGGAGCGGTTTGGTGACCTGGATGATTTGCATCTCAGTGGAGGAAACTTAGTTGTGGTGGGACGAAAGGAGGGTGGAGGTTGAGAAAGTGGAGACAGTTCTTCGCCCAAGTTTTCATGTAAATAGGAAGGAGAGAAATCGGATGATAACTTTTTTCTTTTTTAAGATACGCAATATAAGGTGTATTTGTATGCCAGTGGGAATGATCTAGTAAGTGGGTGAAACTGATGATGCCGGAGAAAAGTGGATTAAGCTCGGGAGTGGCTTGGAGTAGATGCGGGGTTGGCATAGTACCGAGAGGAAAGCGGGGGCATATGGGTGGATGCAGATTGGCAGGTGTAGTGATATGAATACAGGGCCCTTACCATTTGGTCATATTTATTTTTTCAGTAAGCAAGAGCTAAGGTCGTTCTCCTAGTATGGGCAGGGTGGAGAGGGAATGGCAGTGGTCAGGTGTGAGGAGAGAAAGTGTGATAGAGTGTTCTTGTGGCGTGAGAAAGCAGGTTTACTGGTG
>CM052543.1:136669702-136722963 GCA_028533065.1 Trachops cirrhosus
TCAGGGACATTGCACCTCCCACCACCCCAGCACTCCGTGCCTGTCCTGTCCCCTTCCCAGAAAGCGCAAGCTCTGCCTGGGGCCCAAGACAGTCGTCTCATCCTAGATCAAACCTAGGCAGGTGTCTCCCCTTCCCCAGGCCCGCTCCCTTTCCTTCACCCTGGGCGGGACTGTGGCAGACCACAGTCTTAAACCCTGTGTCACAGCTGCACTGGGTGGCTGGCACACAGGTGGAGGCAAGGGGTCCATCTCTACCACTCCGCGGAGCATCGCTGAGTCGGGTCTCTGCCCACCGTCCCCACTGACAAGCACATGGCCATCTGCTGCCTGCAGTTGGTTGCTCCGCACACTTCCCTCCCCGCTCCCCTGGTAGAACCTGGTGAGTTGAGGGGAAGAGTTGAACAGCAGCCCCGTATCTGTGAGCAGGGTCCAGCTTCCACTCCCAGCAGCCGTTCAGCATGCTGCCCTGGCTCGCCGGTGACCCGGCCCACAGGCACGCTTCCACCCCAGTCTCTGCAGAAGCCCAGCCCTTTCCCCCAGCCAGGGGGAGGTTTTAATGCATGACAGGGCAGACTGTAGTAAAAATGAATGTATGAGGAAGGAGCTGACTGTATTGCATTTTAAAAGGCAAAGACTTTTAAGAAAAGTGGGAGAAACTACAGTAACTCTCTCTACATAGGAAGACCTGCCTTTCTGGCCATAAAGGATGATGGTTGATTGTTTTCTTACATATATCTCATTTAGAATTTTACCATCTAGATGTAGGGGCTTCCTCTTCGCCCCTACTCCCACAAAACAGGCTTTATTTTTATGGATTTAATAAACCTTACTGAATTATTTCCCAGAAACGTGTTTCTGGCGTTGAGGAGACCATCTTATCTTTAAGAATTGAAACTAAAATTGGGGGGAGATCTAAATCTTTAGGGACAAGGTACTAGTTTCCAGGTGGTAGTGTGGTGAGCAGAGTGTTGGTTCTGTTGTGTAAATGCGCAGTAAGAAAAGCCCCAATCCAACGTTGCTGACTAATAGGAGCATCGCTCTCAGTACTTATTCTCAGTGTGAGACAAAAATAATTGGTTATTGGTATGAGACGAAGGAAAGACTGGAACGTGAAGACCATGACAAAGTTTCAAGCTAGTTCTTTGTCATTACTGCTTTAGTAGCTCTATGAGTGTTCTTGCTGTACAAGTAAGTCTAACCTGTAGCAATTTTACGTAAAAACAAAAATTACCTGAATCGAGCAATCCCAGGGTTACCCAGCGTACCTATCCGTAACGTTTGTTTCCGCTGATGGTTTCCAGGTAAATGTGTATGAATTGTCTGATTCACTTCTGCAGGGGGAACACACCTGAAACTAGAGGGACGGCGTATGTAGTCTATGAAGACATCTTTGACGCCAAGAATGCATGTGATCACCTGTCAGGATTCAATGTTTGTAACAGATACCTTGTGGTTTTGTACTATAATGCCAACAGGGTAAGTGTAGCCGCGGTTCCTGTCGGGGGGTCGGGGGGAAGCCCATGTAGAACCGGGGCTGAACCGCACCGGGAGGGGAGGTGGTGCTGTTAGTGCAGTTCGTTTCACTGGAGATTGGTGACTCTTAACGCTGGTGCTTACCCCACTTTCAGGCATTTCAGAAGATGGACACGAAGAAGAAGGAAGAACAGTTGAAGCTTCTCAAGGAGAAATATGGCATCAACACAGATCCACCAAAGTGAACGTTTTCTGCATTTCCATGTTGGACTGAAACCCCATGAATCACCACCACTACTCTTTTTGGTTTTTAATTAATACAGATCTTGTAATTTCTTATTTGAGGTTCCAAATGACCTGCCTGAAACTTTGATACATGTTAGAAGATGTTGTTAGTAAACTTGTAGCTTTTTGTAAAACATGCCATTGTTTTCTGTTCAACTTTCTCCTGTTTGATTCCAGGGGGAGGAAAACAGCAGTTGAACCAATCAAGAAGTATTTGGTGGGAGGTGGTCGTAGAGGCTGGGCCTCGAGGCAGTGGGAACGTCTTTGTGTCTCGAATGCCCTCGGTGCACAGCCCAGGGCTGGGCCATCTGGGAGTGTGCCCGAGGGCTGTCGTTTGTCGGCTGTTACTGAAGAAGTCTCCATACGACCCACTGCAGGAAGACGGCTCCACCTTGCAGATAGGGGGCTCAAGCTCCTTGTGTTGGTTCAGTAAACAAAGTGCTTACGTGAAAAGTTGCTGTGGCATCAACCAGTCACTGACCATGCCAGTGCATTTGAATAGTGCTTGCTTCACAGTTAACGAAACCCCTTTGTCACTGTGGGTGCCCTTGTGCTTGGAACAGAGGTCTGTTCTAGAAATGGCCATTCGGGTGACAGGCAGCACATGGGTAGAGATTTGAGAGCAAGCAGCTTGGGGAGTGTTGGTGGTTTTTCATGTCTAAGATTGTATTAATGTCATCTTTACATTTAGTTGATAAGTGTCGTGTATATTTTGGATCTGTATTCATAGTAAATCTGTGCTATAACAAATTACATGGTGCTTATTCTTAAAATCATGCGCTCCATGGCATGGCAATAACACAGTTATTACCACCTTTATAAGAGCTTGGCAGCTTGGAGGGGTAGCTATAATTGTCCTTTCATAGTTTAGGCATGGGACAAATAGAAAATCAGAGACTAGTTTTATTTCTATATACATACATAAAACTATAACCCAAAACTTGAAGGGTATAAGGACTGAATCAATGAAATGGACAAAGAACATCTATTCTACTTTTAAATACAGTTAGCTTTGAAATCTGTCATTGCTTTAAGAAAATAGGCTATTTTATACTTTTGTACTGTCTTCTCAAAGCCTTCTATTGAAAATGAAATAATTGTCTCATTTATTGTGTCTGAGTGCTTTCTGAGAGCACCGTAGAAGAGTCATTTCTAAGAAGGGCAGGCAGGTGACAGAGGAGCCACAGCTGTAATTTTCTTACGAATGCTGTTGTGAATTCCATATTAATTTTTGTAATGCATGATCTGCTTTAGGTATTTACACAGGTAAAAAGAAATTTCTAAAAGACTTCTTTGTACGGGGAAAACAAATGACATTTACTAATAGTGTGACGTGTCTAAGGAGTTTTTAAAAATTCCCTCTAACTGTCTGGCAGTTTTGTTGCCTGTCCCAGTTAGGATAAAAGAGGTTTAATTTAATGGACAAAGACTGAGGAGCTACTTGCGCCAGGTCTGTGTGTGCTGAGATGCTGAGTCTACAGCTGCAGTCGGCCGTCTGCCCCAGACATGCAAGGCTTAGTTTTCCAAACTGCTTTTAGGGTTCAAGGGAAGATTGTGCCCATGCAGGTGTACGTGCACACACGTGTGCCAGAGCACCTTTACATCTTCCAGGGTAAGTTTTGAGTCTCTAAGATTTTGTATGACCGGAGAATGTATTGAGCAGAAGTTTGAAAATGGCTGATATGACGGCTATCACTGTCCTGCTTAGCAGCTTTCAGTGGCCGTCACAGGACAGTGTCCAGACTTGCTAGCACACTGCCCCGTAATTCTCTGCGTCATCTTTTAAGAGTGGCAGTGAAGCAGGGCTGCATAGCCGAGCGTATCCTCTCCAGGCGCTAGCCAGTAGGTATTTGCATTTTTTTATTTGTGCTGGTTCTTAGTGGGTGTCTCCTTTTACCAGGTGGGCTATACATACTCCAGACTGAGAGCTCCTGTAAGACTCCATAATGGTCACCTGCAGTGGCCCTTGGTGCCATTTTTAGTTGTCCTATTGGTGTCACAGCAGAACACACGAGAAGACAGGCTGGGTGCTAAGAAATTATCACAGACATTTGTGTCCTGGAAGAAAGCGGGGAGCTGAGGCACCCTGAAGGAAACAGCCCGGAAAGGAATGAATGCAGCGCCCCGCGGCGGGTCTAGGTCCATGGTGGCAGTGAGCCCGAGGACTGGGTGACCAAAAGCCAGGCAGCCCTTTCTCATTTCATCCTCTCCGTGGTGGAGCACTGCCCCTTTTAACTCCTCCGGCCTCGGCAGAGGAGTGCAGCCAGGACTTCTGGAGACAAAAGGGGCAGACGAAGTAGCCAAGGTGATGGGGCCCCATGTCATGTATGACGTCATGAGTCTGGGAAGGAAACTGCACCTGTTCCCAGCCCCTCCTCAATCTTAACACGCGCGGGCGAGTCACCACTGACAGAATGAGCCGCACTGTGGGTGGAAGATGTGCCGGCTGGGGAGTCTCAGCCACACTGCCCAGGCTCCTTTGATGAGTGCGCCAGTAAGTGGGCTGATTTTAAAACCTAATGGGATTTCCATGAGTTGCAGTAAATGCTGATTAAATTAAGCAATATAAGTGGAAACAATACAAATCATACATTATTCTCTGAAGTAATTCCCCAATGTAAGTTAGAGCGAATCTCGATGCAACTAAGCAGTTAATGTGAAGACAAGCTCAGAATCACAGACTTTTCAAAAGTAACTTCCCAATGTGCACTAGCCTTTGGTTCTCAGGCCACCACACCTTCGTTTGTTACAGACCCACTGAGCTCCTTCCTTGCCGTCGGGGTGAGGGCGGCTCACCCCTGTAAGTCCAGACAGGTACAGGTCATGAGACCACAGCGGGCTGAAACCCACCCTTCGTCATCTGGAGAAGACTTGACCCTGTGAGATGAGTGGCAAATAACACCCACTCCATAGGCTACTTAGACGACTGGTGGTAATTTTATTTTAAAAACGACAAGGCCCAGCATGCACAGTACTCACATTGCAATTACTGTATTTATTATCACTCTCCTGGCGGCTATGAAGGCTCCTGTCCCCTCCTTTTTCCCAAGGGTGACCGGCTTACGTGGTCCTTAAAGCACTTCCTACCTACAGCAAGGATGGACAGGAACTCATCAAGCACAGAGCCTTTATTTTACGTGTCATTTCCAAAGAGGACATTTCGTAAGTCAGCAGCCAACGGTTTCCGAGAGAGGAAGTGACAGCAAAGGTAACTGGCCCGAGGCCCCCGTGCACACCTCGTGCGTACGTCTCGTTTCTGAGCACCTCGTGTGTGTGGCTTCAGTGAAGGTAAGGCAGTGTCGATTGTGCGAACAAGAAATCTGTGTTCGGCGATCGGGAATGGCTACTACATACATGCACACGCAAGATGCACAACCCGAAATGTTTTGATCGCGACCGAAGTGTCCTTGAGCGAAGATGCACGTGAACAGTGACCAACACAGAGAGAGCTGGGCAGAGAGAATGAACGGTGTCGTGGGGCGGTGAGGGGAGCGCACTGATCAAGAGCCCCGAGCGGGCGGAGCCGTCCCAGTGGCAGAGCAGGCTAGGAGGGGAGCAGCCGCCATCTCCAGCCGCCTCCAGTTCCTGCCTTCACTCTAGGTTGAGCAGCTCCACATCAAAGATGAGGGTGGCATTGGGAGGGATGACACCGGGGTGGCCCGTGGCTCCGTATGCCACATCAGGGGTGCAGGTCAGCTTCGCCCTCTGCCCCAAGCTCATCTAGCAGGGATGGGGGCAGATGGGGAGAGGAGAAAGAGGACCCAGCTTGATTTAAAAGAAAAAGGTAAGGTAACTATGGCATTTCCTTAAACCATCCTCGTGACAACCCTGCCAGCCCGAGGTGAACTGTATACCTGGCACACTGAGGTTGTGCTGAGAGCTGTGACCGGTGCGGATTCTGCCTCAGACCGGCAGAAACCTGACTGGGGCAGTTACTTCCACAAAGCAGTCTCAAGTTCGTGCACCCATGCAACGAACACTGCTGCCCGTTCAGTTGTCATGTGGCCCAAACACTTCTACTCGTTCACAATCGCTCGCCCTCTTCCTCGCCCTCTTCCAAACAACCGGAGGAGGGTGTCTGAAGAGCTCGTGCACGTGCTGCACACGATCCAGTAGGTGACAGGGCAGCTCATTAGGGGAGCACGTTAGAGACCAGAGCCACAGCAAGGTGGTGAGGGCCAGAAGGACCACTAGATGGAGCGCCTTGACTTCCGGGACCAAGGGGGCTCACCCTGGCCTTCACGGAGAACTGGCCTGGCCTTTGTGAGACTGGGGGCAGAGGAGAGGGGAACTGGAATAAATGATTTTTCAATTTTGAATATCTGACTCAAAAATGTAAATGGATCGGTTAATAGTATTGTATCTATGTTAACGTCCTGGCATTTATCATTGTACTATGATTATGTAAAATGTTAACATTTGGAGAAGCTGGGTAAAGAACATATGGGAACTCTACTATTCCTGCCATATTTTTGCAAGTCAAATTATTTTTTTTTTAAGTTGCAAAGAAACCCCACCTTGGCCTACCCTGCCCCAACACTTCTGCTGCCTCAGTCAGGGACAGCTGGCTGCTCCCCAGCCTCCCCAGCTAGTGCTGAGCAAACCTGGGGAGATGAACTTGGGACGGGAACCCCAGTGACAAAGGAGTCAAGCTGGCAACAAAAGGGGCAGGGACACAGAGCCAGGCCTGAGACTAGATGGCATGGCCATGCCCCGGCAGCAGAGTCAAAGCAGCAGTGGTCTGTGACTGGGTGGGGGGCAGGGTGTGGCACCCAGACCCCCAGCTCCTCAGATCCCCCATAACAAGGACTTCATCCTACCTGGGCTGCACCCTCTTCGAAACCCTTGATGACTTCCTGTTTGCCAATTCTGAACTTGAAAGGTTTGTTTCTGTCTCTGGATGAATCGAATTTCTTCCCATTCTGGAGCATTCCTGTGGAAGCAAGAATAAGGTGGGAAAGGGCTGTGGTCGTGCGTCCACTCCCAATCCAGGGTCGGCACATCTCAAACGGAGTTCCTCTTCCACACAAACTCCTTTTCCAGTCTTCCCCATCTTCAGACCTGCTGCCCATGAAAACGTGGACTCTTCCCTCTGTATGTGGACCCCCACATACAGCCTGTCAGCAAGGCCTACGTATCTTCAGACTCACCGATCTCCCTTTCGGTCCCTACCATCCTGGGGCCTCACCAAGCCGCCACCAATGTCTCCAGTGTGAGACGAACAACCTCTAACTGCTCTCTGCTCCACTCTTACTCCCGTCCTTTCTCCACACTGCACTGCAAATGATTGTCTTTAAAACACATTTGATCACAGCACTCCCTTGCTTCAAACACTTCAGTAGCTCCCGGTGGAAGAATCCGAAGTTCCGCATGGCATAGAGGCACTTCAAGATCTGGCTGTTGCCTGCCTGATAGCCCTCTCTCTGCTCTTCCCTGCCTTCCCTTCCCTCCCCACCCCCTCCCTGCCCCCCCTGCCCATCATGTCCTACTCAGGTCACACCTTTCTCAAGTACCTCTGGACTTTACAAGTTCGGGGGGCCACTTTCTCATCCTGAACATGTTTTTGCAGGCATTTCCCCTCAGGTCGAATCCTCACCTAGTTTTTCCAAGGTTCCCCCAACACGCAAAACCCAAAGGTCACAGTGAAGAGTATAAGGTGACCCAGCCAATCAGTGGTGGCCTCCAGAACCTAACAAATAGGACTTTTTGACCCTGACCACCCCAGATGCTGTCCTCAGCAGTTTGGAGCATCCATCCCTCCAGCTGCACCTGCCTTGTTATCCCTGGTACACATCTCAATCCAGCTGCTGAAGGCCCGAGAGCCACTTTTCTATTGTCACTGGTGACAGACTCAAAGATCAGACCTTCTGCAAATGCTGGTGATATAAGAAAGACTTCCTCCTGCAGCCCCTGGATCACCACAAAAGGCATCAGAGGACCAAAGAAAGACCTGTCCTGTACGCACAGAGACTAGATTAGGACTTCACCCTGGCACTAACTCTGTGTGAAGTTACTGCCTTTCTCATGGTCTCAGCTTTGCCATGTTTAACATAAGAGGTCCGGCCCAGCTTAGTATCTCAGCATCTAGGATTCCTCTTCCTAATTCCTACAGCTGTACACAAGGGACAGTCTTACTACCTACTTTCTGTGCAGAATAAATTGGGCCCTTGCCTTGGGTACTAAATCAGACAAGGAGGAAGACACCTATGGCTACATAGATGGACACTAAAGAGATCAAATACAAGTTCATGATGCACAGGTAGCTACGGTGTTCAGATACACAGAGATAAGATATACTCATGCGTGTATGCACACGCACTCAGAAGAAAACTCCTGATGGCCAAGCAGATGGTAAGAAAATATTTACATACACAGATCTATATATATTCACATGGACACACACTTGGACAAATGCATATATGTGAGCGAGAATACACATATTGATCGGTTGCTTCTCATGTGCACCCTGCAGTGGGACCAAACCCACAACCCAGGCACGTGCCCTGGCTGGAGTTGAGCTGGAGACCTTTCACTTTGAGGAATGACACCCAGCCAGGCTGGTCAGGGAGAAAGGGTGATTTTTTAACAAAATTAATGTTGCTGTATTAACTGTAAATCCATATGGGGGGGATAAACATTGACACCTACTTCCTCACACAAAAATCAATTCCAGATGAATCAGACCTGAATATGAAAGATAAAATAATAAAGCATCTACCACATAATAAGTAGAAGAATATCTCCATGACCTAGGGGTAGACAAAGATTTCTGAACACAAAAAGGACTAACTATAAAGGAAAAGATTGACATGGAGGACTTCATGAAAATTAAGACGTTCTGTTAAAAATATGACGACAACAAAGTAAAATGACAAGCCATAGCCTGGGAGGGGTTTGAAGTAGGTATAACCAACAAAGGGAATATCTAGAATACATTAAAATTCCTGCAAGTCAAAAGACAACCGATTCTTTTAACGGGCAGAATTTGAGCAGACTGAAGAGGATATTCAAACGCCCAATAAGTACATGAAAAGCTACTCAAGTTCATGAGTCTTCAGGACAATGCAATTCAAAACCACAATGAGGTACCACTGGACACCCAGAGTGGACTAAAAACAAAACAGAGCTTGATGAAACCAAGCGTTGATGAGGATGTAGCCGAACCGGAACTCACACCCCAGGTGGAAGTGGAACTTGGCACGGCTACTTTGGAAGGTATTTGCAGTTTCTGGTGAAGCTGAGCAGGTATAACCCTGGGCCTTAACAATTCCACTTCCGGGTACATCCCCTGCTGAAATGGGTACAGACGTGCACCAGAAGACACCTAAGAGACTCTTCAACTCAAGGTGACTCATGATAACCCAAAACATAAACGACCCGAACGGTCATCAACTGTAGAAAGGATGACCTGTAGTATATTCATAGAATGAACTGTATAAGAAGGAAAAAGAACAACCACTCTGGATAAATCTCACAGACCTAACATTGAGTGAGATAAGCCAAGCATAGATGAGTACACGCTCTGTGATGCTGTTTACATGAGGTTCAAAACCAGGCAAAATCAATCCATGGGACGGAAGTCAGAACACTGGTGACCTTCAGGGAGGTGTGACAACTGGAGGAAGCGGAGGGAGACTTCTGGGGGTGCAGGAAATGCATATGTTCTTCTGGGTGGTGGGTACCTAAGCGTGACCACTGTGAAAAATTTCATGGCGCTGTTTGTCTTAGATGTATGTTCTCCGCTGTATTTATAGTTAATAAAAAAGTTTACCCAAAAGTCCCATATAATCTTCTGCTGCGTTTGATGAGACAGTCCCTCTGCAAACCAGAGCCGCTCATGATGTTAGCGTTTGAGGCATGTGGCCTGCTCTCTGTATGTATTGTGAAAAGTCTTTTCAGAAGGATGTCGTGGTTTCAGTAACTTGATAAGTACAGATCTGTCTGCAACATGTAGAGCAGATAAATCAATTACACAGGTCAGAGGCCCCAGAAGACTCATGGTAATTAGGCCACATCACCGGGAGATAAAGCACAGCTCCAGCCCGCTGACGTCAGCGACCAGCAACCCAGCCGCTGAGAAAAATACCCACACGATCTGCCTAGAATTAACCTGGCACTTCACACTGGTCCAGAGAACGCTAAAAATGGCCCGTCTCAATAGGTCCTAGGAATTAATTTGGCCTTGCTGCCTGCTAGGTGGCTGTCAGCGGGTTTGCCACATTGGGAAGCAGGTCACAAGGCAGAGCACTCACCCCCCTTGGAACAAACACCTGCTTGTGATATTCCTGCCAGCAGTCCTCAGGAACTGCATCGAGAATGATCCTCTGCCCACCTGTCCTTCCTTCCAATACAGCTCATCCAAGAGAGGTGGGCAGAGACGCAGCACCCTCCCAGGCTCCCGTCACCCGCCCCTCACACTGCGCCAGAGCCTCCGGACGACTTGTCTGCCCTCTCCCACCCACCCCTCACATCCCCAAAGAAGTGGGAATTCTCCCTTTTCATCCCTGTGCCCCAGCGCCCCACACAATAGGAGCTCAATCACTGTAGGCTGGACTGAACAGCCGATTCCTGAAAAAAGAAAGGAAGTTCCGAGGAAGCCGCCTCCTCTTCTCTAATAACACCGTAGGGCGAAAATGGGGTCTGCCAGCACAGTCAGGACTCTCCGAGCTGTGAGAAGGGATTTCCAAATACCGGCCAGAACCCAGGCTGCAGGGCTCCACTCTGCCCACGCAGAGGTGAGAGCCATGGAGCGGCCTGGCTCCATCAGAGGCTGGCACCACAGATGACTCTTGCTGGTGTTAGTGGGGAGGGGTTAACCTTGCAGCCCCTTCCTCATGCCCGCAAGGCTGGCTGGGAGAAGTGGGGGATGGCTGGTCAGAGGCGGATCTGGCTGCCTTGGGCTTTGGGCCTGATGCAGGGGAGCAATGTCTCTGGAGAGGAGTGTCAGGGGAGAGACCTACCTTGGGAGGGGCAGGTCTGATGAGGGCTGGGGGGGCGAGGCCTACCTGTGTAGTGCACCACACACGTCTGGCCCTTCTTGGGGAATGTCCTTCCTGCAAGGAGACATGAGGGCAGATGAACAAATAAGGTATTAGAAAGTCACCTGGGGCAGTCAGGTGTGAGTGGCCCACCTTGCCCTCCATGCTGGGAAGATGCCCGCGGCTCTGGTTCTGGCTGTGTGCCTTGTATAAGCCAGATTAGTTCCTTCACCTCTCTGGTTTGACTTTATTTCCTTGGGTTCCTCAACTCCACTCTCTCCTGGTTCTTTTCCTTTCTTTGACTGCTCCTTTTAGTCTCCCTAATCCATTCCCCAAACATCCACTGACAGCCTCCTATGTGCCAGGCCTGGACTGGATTACAGGAACACAGAGCAACACGTAAATAATAGATTCTAACGTAGGGTGATGCTGTGATGAGAGATGAATAAACACAGTCATTCACAAATATTCATTGAACACCTACTGTGTGTGAGGCCTGGGCCTGGTTTGGGGGATACAGCAGAGACCACACAGGCAAGATGCCACTCTTTTGGAGTTTACGTTCTAATGGAGGGAGACAAACAACCCGCGAATAAACAAGGTAATGATCGTTGTGATAAGTTCCCCAAAGATGAATTAAAGAGAGGCTCAGTGGGCAGGCTGTTTTAGACAGGGTGGCCCAGGATGGCCTCTCAGAGCTGAGACCTGTGAAGGAAGAGGGGTCAGCAAGGGCACAAACCGTGAGGCAGGAAAGGATCGGTGCAGGTACAACGTAGAACACAGGCCTGGAGACGGGAAAGAAGGGCGGGAGGAAGAGACGGGCCAGAAGGAGCCGGACCGAGCCAGGCCCTGCAGAGCTGGATTTAATTCTAAGTGCAACAGGAAGCCACTGGAAGGTTTTAAGCAGGAATGACTTAATCTGAATTAAGATTTTATAAGATCACTCTGACTGCTGTGTATAGGGTAGACGGTTGGGCGCCTGTTGCAGTAATCCAGACAGGAAATCAATGAGGGCTTGAATTAACTTGGTGGCAGGAGAGGAGAGAGCCAAAGAGATGGGAGATATATTCTGGAAGCGGAGCTGACAGGGCATGCTGATGGCGTGGAGATGGGGTCCAGGAGGAGGGATGGTGGAGTGAATTCCTGAGATGGGGAAGACAGGGAGGAGAGATTTGTGCGGGTGGCAATCTTAAGATGCCTATTAGACATTTGAGTTTATATTGCAAGTAGGCAGATGGAGAGTCTGCACTCGAGGTATCGATTTGGGTGGAATTTAAAGCCTCGGGGCCGGATAACAGTGCCTTGGGAGGGCTAACTGCAAGTCAACATTTAGAGGATTCTACTGAAACCCACAGAGGGGAGCAACCGACTGTGGGTGTCAGGCAACACATCGGAGGGAGATCACGGTTAAACTGCAGTCTTCAAAGATGCGTAGTTTGCCAGAGGAAGTAAAGGGAGATAATTTGGAAACGGTGAAAAACACAATCAAAGGCCTCGAGTCAAGTGTAGCAGGAGCCCCACGGTCTGCTTCACTGCTGTAATCCCAGGGCCCAGCGCACAGTACATATTCAATAAATATTTGCTGAATGACTGGTGTGTTTAACAACTCTCAGGCAGCTTGCTAAAACTGGGGGAAAAGTTGGTAGTGGGGGTAGGGACTGATAGTGAGAGATGAGACTCTAGTGTGGAAGGTAAGAATAGGTTATCTCACCATCTGTCTGGAGAAGGAGCTGGAAGATGCACTAAACTATTTTATGCCCAGGGGCAGGGGCATGGTTCAAAAGGCATTTTAAAGAGTCCTCAGGCTGTGGTATAAAAACTGAATAGGAGTGAGGTGGGAGGCCAGACAGAGGGCAGGGAGATAGGACCGGAGGTGGGAAGACCAGTTTAGAGACTGTGCAGAAATCCAGGTGAGAGGTGATGGTGGCCTGAACCAAGGCAGGGGACAGAGCCGAGATATCAGCAGGAGGACCTGACAGAACTTGGTGTGGGGCTTAACCAAGATAGGCATCCCCGGCACCGCATCATATGTGCTGAAATACCGATTGGCATATGCCCCTCCTAGGTTCTGGCATTGGCGGTCTGGCCCATTTGTGCTTCCTTGAGTCAGGGTTTTAAACTGGGCTAGAAGCAGAAGGCCAGGGCTCCTCCAGGTTTTCCCTACAATTCTAATTCTCCTCGGAGAAAATGCCCCTCATCCCTGGCCAGAGATAGAGGATGAGGACAGAAAACTCTAAAGGCGTCTTTGAGCCAGGGAGGGGAGACAGCTCTCCAGCCCCCTGGCAGAGCTCTAGGGCAGTGCCCTGGAGGTAGGTGACAAGGCCTTAGGGACATGCTTCAGGGAGCCAGCACCAGGGTTCTCATCGTGGGCAGAGCAGCTGCAGCCACAGGCAAACCTGGGTAAAGCTGGGGATTTTAGGGACCACTGTCTTTCAATAGGGAGATGACCTAGAATGAAGAGGCCCTCCAATCTCCTCACCAGGGAGAGCCATGGTGGGGTCAGGGGTCAGTAATGTCTGACATAAAGTTTGCCTGCCAAATCCTGTGGAAGTGGGGGTGCCAGTCTGAATTAAGGGGTGTGTGTGTGTTAAGAAATAGAGATAGCTAGCTACTCCTTGCACATCCAGGGCCAGCTACGCAAGGGCCACGCCTGGGATGCCTGGCTTGGGAAAGGAGTGGCGCTAACTCAAGAGGCAGGGAACAAGGAACACAGAGGGGAGCAAGTTCTGTTTTGGACTTGTGGGCTTTGGGGTGTTGGCGTCCAGGCAGGGGTTTAACCACAGCTGGATAAATGGACCACCTGGAACTCAGATCGGAGGTCTGGGCTGGAGGCTTAAGTTTGAAGGCCATCGGTTTGCAGACGATACTGAGAGCCAGGGGAGCGGACGGGATGGCCAGAGAGGTTGAGTGGGGCGAGGAGGATAAAGCGAGATGCAGGGCTGGGGAGGACAGATCCCTGCCCAGACTGGCTGGGTCCCTACAGCGCCTCACCGCCCAGCGGGCACCGGGCGGGGGCCGCGTTAGAAGGGGGTTGCCTGGGCAGAAGAGCCCCCCCCCCCCAAGTACGTCCTTTCCCCTCTTTCCAGGGCTCGCCCAGCAGGGCAGGAAAAGCGGGGTAAAACCTGGCCCTAGGAAATCAGTAATAGCGGATAACCGAGCGGTTCCAGGCACGGCAGCCAGCGGCCTCCGGGGCGAAGGAGGGCCGCAGACCCCCGCCTCCCGGCCGCCGCCTGCGCTCCTGTAGGTGAGCCGGCGTGGAACCGACAGCAAGGATCGTCTCTTAGACCTCCAGCGATTTAGTCTGGGGTCTCCTCCGTGCCTCCAGCCTAGGCCCTCCCTGCCACCCCCGAATCAGACCCCCACCCGCCCAGCTCCGCCTCGGGACCCGTCCTCGTCCCCCAGCTCCGCGCCCGGTACCGTCTCCCGGGGAGATGGTCTCGATCTCCACGCCCATCGCGATCCCACTGGCCCCGCCTCCGAGGGTCCCCGCTGCTGCCCAGACCCCGGCTCGGCTTCAGCCCCGGCTCGGATGGCGCTCCGACTCGCCTCCCCGCCGCCACTGCAGAGCCGGAGGAGGTGCGGCGGCGGCCGGGACCTGCGCGGGGAGGGGCCGCGGGGAAGGGGGCGGCGGGGCGGAGCGGCGCGGAAAGGTGGGGTCGGCCGGGGCGGAGCTCAGGGGAAGGGAGCCGGACCGCCGGAGCCGGCCAGCGAGCAGGGACCCGCCGGCTGGGGAGGATGCTGAGGGAGGCGTGCAGTCTTCCCCGCATCCACCCACTCATCCGTCCATCCATAACCTCCGTCCAACACACGTTTAACTGCTCCGGGGAATCCACTCGAGCCCAAAGACCGGGGGAAGGCCAGCAACTACAGCAGCGCTTTAACTAGACGCGCTCTTTGATTGACAGGAGGCTCAGAATGTCTGGAAGCGCCAGAGACCGGGCTGGGCTGCCCGGATCTGCAGAAGCAAGCGGGGGGCGGGGAAGGGGCGGCAAGGTTCATTGCCGACCCTTCTGCACCCACTCTAAGCCCCTACTCACCATCCCAGGTCGCTCTGCCCCACGCGCAGGTGGATTCCCACCTTCAAGGCAGTAACATCAAGGAAAACGATTGAGTGAAGACAGAGTCGCTGCCTTCGAGGAAGTAAATCTGGGGTGTAAAACCCACAGCTACTGCGTGGAGGGGTTCGTGCTGTGGGGTGAATGCGTGAGTTCGGCCTTGTGTTCCTCCGTCACCCAACAGAGATCCAGGAATCTAGTAAGGTTTTCCAAAGAAGTAACATTTGCTTGAAGAATGAGTGGGACTTGCATTTCTTCCTTAAATTTTGTTTCTCACTCTTCCCTGCATTGTTCCAAAAATCGCGCGAAGGTATGATTCTAACAAGTGGCGCTGGAAGATAGGCGTGGGGACAAAAGCGCGAGCAAAGGTGTCCGGAGTGGGCCCTGAGGATGTCCTTCCTTATGCTCCCAGGTGACCACGTGGGAGACTTCAGGCCACCGGCAGCGCTGCAGGAGGGCTGGCTGTGCGGTCCAGAAAGATGCTGACCAGCTGTACTGTGAGGGTCCGGGTCTGAAATTCCCCACTGGCCGCGGCAGGGGGTGACCCTGAGCCTCCCAGGAGTGTAACTGGGTCTACAGAAGCGTAGCGATCCACTGCTAGTCCATGGGCTGTGGCCGCGGGCAGACATTTTTGGGGTACGTGTAGAACAGAGGTGTGTAACTGGAACAGATCAATGGAGTGGGTTCAGTGGAATGCACAATATTTTGCATTTTTCTGAGAAAATGTTATCATATTTTAAAGAGGTCCTCGACTCCTTCCCCTCCCTGACTCCATCCCCCCCGAAAGTTAAGAAACTGTGTTGATTCTTGGGCTCCTGGACTTCTTAGACTAGGAGAACGGATAAGAAAAGGAGGAAGGCGCTAAACCTCTTACGAGAGGGAGAACTTGTGCGTTGCTCACGGTCGGGAGTGTCACTGAAACTACAACTCCCAGAGATCTGTGCGGCAAAGCCCGAGCTCATTAGCCGGTGGGAAGGACACTCTCTTAACGTGAC
Organism: Trachops cirrhosus; assembly: GCA_028533065.1. Taxonomy (NCBI): domain Eukaryota; kingdom Metazoa; phylum Chordata; class Mammalia; order Chiroptera; family Phyllostomidae; genus Trachops; species Trachops cirrhosus. The sequence goes on from CM052543.1 coordinate 136,685,489, forward strand.
ACACGCAGAAACCAATAGACAGACAGTATTGCTGAGCTTTCCTGCCCATCGCTCACCTATCAGAGGCCTTGGAATCGAAACTTCCGGTATCCGCTCCGGACTTCGAATCGGCAGTAGGTGAGTTGGGGCGGCTTCGAGAATATCGATTTTCTGTGGGACAGTGAGTGCAAAGGTGTTTTGTCTCTATTGTTGCCCAGGCTGGTGGGTGTAGGAAGTCTGTGGGTGGGTGTGGGGGGAGGCGGAGGAGCCGGCCCTTGGGGGGAGGGTGGAAGACGAACAGGTGTGCGGCCAGCGTGGGATGAACGGTGGGGGGCCCGCGGGCGCTGTTTAGCGGATGCGGACGATCCGGAATGGGTTTAAGCAAGAGTATGTTCCCTGTGACTCAGGAGTGACACTTCTGGAAATATGTCCGAACGAAGCTATCCAAAATGAAGAAAACGCTTTGTGCATAAAGACCGTTATAACGGCGTTATTTGTAATAGGATAAAGTTGGCTACAACCAGGTGTCTCAGCAGTAAGGAAAATTAGGCAGTTCCACAGCGTGAATATTAAGTGGTCTATAAAAATCACTTACAAAACTTTTAAATACTATGGGGAAACGCTAATATATAATGTTAAGTGAAAAAATGTTGATACGAAATCGTATGGTATGATTGAAAAAGTATAACCAAAACTGCATGGGAAAAAAGTGTTTAGAGGTATGTAATCATAATTTTCTTTGGATGGATTTTTTTGGCGTGAATTTACCTTTTGTATATGCTGATTTATTTTTTCAAATACAAGCGAAAGTTTATTTAGAAAGTCACAGAGGTAGAAAACGTGAGGCAGCGGGGCTGCGTGGGCTCAGGAGACAAGAGCAGGTCCCTCGGAGCTTGAGAGAGAGAGAGAGAAACAGAGACAGTGGGAGAGAGCAAAGGTATGTGCCTTGAGGGAAGAAGAGGGGAAGGTGCAGGATGTGCGGAAGAAAGGCATGTTAATTTTTAAAAAATAACTTATTTTAAAGTGGAAACACAATAAACTTAGAAAAACAAGTTGGGGGGGTACATCTGTTTAAACTACCGAAGTGCTCCCATTCACCCAAGCCCTTTGATTCTCACCAGGAATTGTCTTTAAAGAAGATTAAAAACAGAAGAAATAAGTATTCATAGAGTGAGCACCAGGTGTTCTGAGCACCTCGCCCCTGACGAATAGAGTGTGCTTTTCTCGTCCTAAAACACCCGGGGCTCCTGATTTCGGTTATCTTATAGTCTGAAGGGTTGAGAAGCCAGCAGGTATACATTATTTTAAGCAAAATAAATATTTTAAAAGATACCAAGTAATTGGTGACCTCCTGAAAGTCACTTCAGCCTTTGTCCTCTGGGCTCTTTGATCTTTCACAGTGAGGCTGTTCACTGCTTTGGCTTTAACTTCCAAATTCTTCACCTCTGACTGCATGAGGGACATTGCTACCCTATAAATATCTTAAATGACGCACAGCTAATGCAAAATTTATTGCACTCTAAACAGCCTTTTTTAAAAAATTGATTTTAGAGAGAGAGAGAGAAACATTGATTTGTTCCACTTACTTATGCATTCATTGGTTGCTTCTTGTATGTGCCCTGACTGAGAATCAAACCCACAACCTTGCTGTATCAGGACAGCACTGACCAACCACGCTACCCAGCCAGGGCCTACCCACTCTTCTTAACCTTTGAGGCATGCGCTGCGTTCTGTATCTCTGATTAATAGTTTAACAATTTCCCAGGCAAAAACTTTGGGTTATCCTTAGTTCTTTCTTTTTCACCATACATATCCTACCTGATGTCATTATCGATTCCATCGCCCTTAGAAATGTCTCTCGAATTTGGCCCTCTTTCTCTACCAAAGTAGCTACAAACTTGGCTCACTCTTGCATTGTGACATTCAGATGATTTCATGGTGCCTTATTGAACTTGTCACCTTTCTTCTTAAGTCCATCCTGCACATTGTCACATTAATGTATACTGATTCCTCCAAATTCCTCAGCAGGCTCTTTATGGTCAGGAAATAAGGTTGGTAAAGGTATGTCAATATCAGATAATATAAGGCCTTAAATGCCTTGCTTAAGACATTTGAAATAACATATATGTAGCCTGTGGAGACTCATCGAAGGTATTTGAGCAGAAGTATAGAATGACCGGAACTGTGATTTATTTTCAGAGATAGTTCTGTCCAACCACACAGAGTATCCAGGTTCTGTGGGAAAGGACAGACTGGTGTCAGAAGACCTCTCATCCTGCCCTTCCAAAAAGGAAGAGGTGGTCAGGATGTGGACCAGCAGTGGGGTAGAAAGCACTGGAGTGGCGTTTTGTAATTGTCATTAGGTTTTTGAGAATGGTATGCCAAACTTCCTCTTGTTGCTACAGATGAAAATAGTGAAATTAATTCTTCTTTAAAAACTTTAGTAACCTTGTGTTTTTTTCCTTATTCACAAATACTTAACCTGTGCTACCCCTGGCCATATATAGCCTCAATGACGTTAGCCTCACTTGGGTGGCTTAAAACATGACCATATAAATTGCCTTTGATATAATTGGTCCACTAGGAATATTCTCTGCCTGGGAAAATATACCATGCATTATTATCAATTAGGGTCTTTTAAAAGTACCTACATAGATATTAGGGGACAACATATTAATTAAGACCAGTGAGTTAGAGGTGGCAGTTTTTGTCATTGATAATGACAGGGAACTTATTTCTGTATTTAGCAAGCCACTGCAGAACCACTTAATCTGACAGCATATGCAGAAACATAACAAACAGACCGTTCTTTGTAGAAGAAGACTCTTAAGAGCAGGAACAAAGCTTGCAAAGAGGTAGGTCAAGTTTGAAATGAATGTGGGCAGGGCTAATATCAGCCATAATGTAAAGCTCATACATATTTGAATAGTACTGTAGCTCAGCAGAGAAGCCAGGAGAAGAGATGCAAATCTGAGAGTAATAAATGTAGATGATAATTTAAAACATAACAGTAGGTAACATTGGAAGGAAGGGAAAGAGGGAAAAGCGATAACTGAGTACTAAACTTTTTGGCTCTATCCACAATCAGACAAAAATTGGAAACAAGCTGAATTCCCATCTGTAGGGGAGCCATTGAATACATTATGGTCCATACAAACTGTGGAATACCTTGCTGCTACTAATGCAGCTATGTAAAATATTGAGGCAGGTCTGTTTTACCGACTTGGGAAGGTACCTATGCTGTAAAATTAATTAGTGAATAATATGAGGATACGATCCCTGTGGTAATCGGGTGTTTTTTAAAAATCCCTTCGTAAATTGGGAAGAACCTCCCTTTGTGTGAGTCTTGGTGGGAGGCATAGCCCATCCCCTATTACAGAAGCCTTTGTGGGGAAACCGTCTCCCTGTCCTGGCTGCCAGCACGAAGGGTATGTGGACTTAGCTCAGCCAGTGGGAGGCTTCCCCCCATTCTGAATCTTAAGCAATTGCTGTCACGTGGAGGGGCAGGGACTTTCGATTCTCGCCTGTTTGGAAAGAGTGGCAGCTGTGTTTTATGGCGCCCGGCCTCATTTGGTCCCCGCTTGTTTTCTGAGCCTGGTTCTTGAGCCTTTTTTTCCCCTTTAAGTTCACCTGAGTAGTTTCTACTGTTAATAACCAGGAACTCTGACTTATTCCCCATTTTTTGTCTAAAAGAGAAAACTTAGCACATATGAATTATATATATAATATATTATATATAATATAATACAGGGTTCTTTTATATATATAATATATTATATATAATATAATGTAGGTTCTTTAACAGTTTCAAAGGCTCTACATCAAACTGTGAACAGAGCTTTTATCAAGGACTTAATATTTGGGGGGCAGTGCTGGCCTGCGAACTGAGGGGTTGCTAGTTCAATTCCCCATCAGGGCACATGCCTGGGTTGCGGGCTGGTCCCCCAGCTGGGGGCTTGCGCCACGCAGCAGATCAATGTATCTCTCACACGTCAGTGTTTCTCTCCCCCTTTCTCCCTCCCTCCCCCCTCTCTAAAAATAAGTAAATAAAATATTGTTTAAAAAGATTTGGGGTGGTGGTGGTAAAGAGGAGTTGGCGTGGGGTAGGAGGAAACATTTTGTTTCACTTTAGACACCTGGTTTGTTTGAATTTTATTGCAGTAAACATATACCTAGTAATCTAAATGTCTGGAAAAAAAACTTAAGAATAACAAAATTGAAAGTAATATTTGTATAACCTAGTTTACATTTTTGTGAAAGATTGTTGCAAGGAGAAAGTACAGTAGGAAATGTGAAAATATTCTGCAAATTAAGTGCTATTTGAGTATGATGAAGTAGAAATAGCAATAGTGACTTGAGTGTTGTTTCAGTTTAGAAGTAAAGGCTATTTTTAAGGGAGTTGAGGAAATGAGTGCTAATAAAGTCAGAGTTGTGAATATCAGTTATTCATCAGTTTGGCAGTGAAAGGAAAATAGAAATTAGATGGTGAAGAAGACTCTCAGCTTTTTAATTTGAAAATTTTCTAGCTTAAAAGTTGAAAGGCCCGTAAATACTGCCATAGCCTCAATCTGGATTCAGCAATTACTAACATTTTGCTACATATGTTTTAGCTCTCTGCATATATATACATTTAAAATATAGATACAGTATATATACACATAACATTTTGTAGGTCGGTGTATTTGTTTTCTAAGACATTTGAAGGCAAGTTGCAGGTGTTAGGACACTTTGTCCCCAATCACTTTGACATGCCCATTTCAACAGTAGGGACATGTCCATAACCACGGTACCACAGTCACACATATGAAAGTGATCGACTCTACAGTGTCTTTTAATATCCATTCCATATTCTAATTCCCCAGTTCTACAAATTTTTTTTTGCTAGAAAATTTTATTTCCTCCATTTAAGACCCAAAGTGTCCACGTTGCATTTGCTTATCGTGGCTCAGTTGTCCCTTCAAACCCACCAAGTCCCCCTGTCCTTTCGTCCCTTACAGCGTTGGCCTGTGAACGGTGTCGGCCAGTTACCTTGTCCTACATTCTGGATTCGTCTGATTATGCTCTCAGGGTGTATGTAGCTTTTCTTCTTAATTATTTCAGATAACCTTCATCAGAAAGGATGGAGTTGGGAAAAGGAAGGCTTCTCAGGACTGGGCTGAATGCATTGTATCAAGCAGTACACCCAGTTCACGGCCTTGTCTGGACCAACGGGGATCAGGTAGTCCTGACTGATGTGCAGCTTCAGAGTGGAGAGGCCAAGTTTGGGGACTCAGAGGTCATCGGACAGTTTGAACATGTGTATGGGGTGTCCTGGGCCCCACCCGGTGCGGCTGACATACCCCCTCTGCTTGCTGTCCAGCACATGCAGCATGTCACCGTGTGGCAGCTGTGCCCCAGTAATGTGGGGACCAGCAAGTGGCTGATGTCAGAGACCTGTGAAATTAGGGAGTCACTCCCTGTCCTTCCCCAAGGCTGTGTGTGGCACCCACAGAGCGCTGTCCTGACTGTGCTGACCGCACAGGATGTCTCCGTTTTCCATAATGTCCACTGCGACAGTTCCCGAGTGAGAGCGGACAGCAGCACCCAGGGCCTTGTTCACTGTGCGTGTTGGACCCAGGACGGCCAGAGGCTGGTGGTGGCCGCGGGCAGCAGCCTGCATTCTTACATTTGGGACAGTGCTCAGAAGACTCTTCGCAGGTGCTCCTCCTGCTCGGTGTTGGCTGTGGACAGCTCCGTGCGCTCCATTGGAGCCACCGGGGACTCCCAGGTCGCCGTAGCCACTGAACTGCCGCTGGGTCAGATTTGTGGCCTCAATGCATCTGAAGCACTCGACGGTCCACCTCGTAGTGAAGACGCTTGTCCGATTGATGACACCGTTATTGACGACGTGTTCTCTGTGGATAAGGGGGCCATCCGTTCTGAAACAAATTTGGACACATCAGCGTCTCCCTTTTCTTCTTCTTTGTCAGCTCCTCTGGATCTAACTCATATAATTTTCAATAGATCGAAATCTGAAGGTAACGCCCTGATTTGTTTAAGAAAAAAGGACTACTTGACAGGAACTGGCCTGGATTCTTCCCATTTGGTCCTTGTGACTTTTGAGAAAGAGGTTACCCAGACCAGAAGAGTCCCCATTCCAGGCATTCTGGCTCCCGATCTAATCGCATTTAATCTTAAAGCGCAGGTTGTGGCGGTGGCTTCCAATACTTGTAATGTAATCTTTATCTATTCTGTCACTCCATCGTTTATGCCAAACATCCAGCAAATTCAGTTAGAGAGTAGTGAAAGGCCAAAAGGCATATGTTTCTTGACAGATAAATTGTTACTAATTTTGGTAGGAAAACAAAAATCCGCTGATCCGACATTCCCTCCTCTTTCAAAGTCTGATGAGTATGTCATTCGCTTGATTGTTAGAGAAGTAATGTTGGAAGAGAAACTTCCTGTAACACCAAGTGAAAACCAGAGTGGCTACTCCACTTTCAGTACTCTGTTAAATAAAGCGGAGGGGGAAAAGCTAATGGAAAGTCTTTCCCCAGATAGTCATCCCCCAAACAGAGGGCTCTTGTTAACAGCTGATAGCCATAGTCAAGGTGGAAGGCCCAGGAGTGCCCTTATTGAAGAAATCAGAAGTCCTCCGTCCAGTGCTGGCGATGACTCCCTAGCCCTGGGAACTCCAGGTACCCGGCCTGCCCACCAGTCCTTGACCCTGCCCAGACCCGGCAACGCACCAGACCACACCAGCACCCCAGCGCCTCTGAATTTTCCCCAAAGAAAGAACCTACAGCGGGAAGAGGAAACTTACCAGCCATCTAAGGAACTGGAAATTCTGTCTAGGAAACTGGTTGAAGTACAGCAATGTCTTTCTGAACTCACACACTTCCTGCATAATGGAAAGAAATCCTCGCCAGTGTATCCACTCTCTCGGGATCTGCCTTATGTCCACATCTTTTACCAGGTAATTTCTCCTTGAGGGGCTAGCACTGTACATAAAAACTCCTACAGCTAGTGTTACTGCCAGAAAAATTAGTTGATGAGAAAGATGGTGTTCTAATTGAACTGGGCATGTTATATTACAGGCAGGTTGTTACTCCTTTACAGGTTGGTTGCCTGCCAATCATATAGATACACATACCAGTGTACACTGATTTGTATCATGTGCATATGCGAAATACACAAATCGTTATGCTTGTTCTGCTAACATATTTAGAAAAAAATATTTTTAATTGCGCTACTTCATTGCAAAACTTTTTTCTTACGCACTGCAAACCCTCTTCCATTTGTAAGAAGGGTTATATTTATTTAATTTTTAAAAAGATTTTATTTACTTTTTAGAGAGAGGGGAAGGGAGTGAGAAAGAGAGGGAGAGAAATATCAGTGTGTGAGAGATACGGTTGCCTCTCACCCACCCCGCACTGGGGACCTGGCCTGCAACCCAGGCATGTGCCCTGGCTGGGAATCCAACTGGTGACCTTTTGGTTCGCAGGCTGGCATTCAGTCTGCTGAGCCACACCAGCCAGGGTTATTTAAATTTTTTTAATGCATCTGTTTATGTGTGCATATGCAAACACAGCATTGCATAAATAGCATCATATCATTTTATCATGAGCATTTTCCTTCCCGATCGAGCAGAGCTCTGCCCCTCCCTATAATTAGCAGCTTAATGTGGGCCCTCCTTTAGTGCACTTCACACTCTTACAACCTTGCACAGGTCTTTATGCATGTAGACATTGGTTTGGACAAAAAGTGTTACATCTTTTCCATAAAATAAAGCACATTTTTTTAATTTTCACCAATAACTTTATTGATTTGGATATTTTGAGTATGTCACTATTCCAATAGAAACTGCCACTGGTTTCTGGTGGGTAGAGGCCAGGGGTGCTGCTAAACATCTTCCAATACATAAGAGAGCCCACAGCAAAGAATTCTTTTGCTAAAATGTCAGTAGTACCAAGAAACTTCACAAACCACATCTTTGTTAAAGAATTTATTTATTTATTTTTGGAGAGAGGAAGGGAGGGAGAAAGTGAGGGAGAGAAACATCAGTGAGTGGTTGCTTCTTGCACACTCCCAACTGGGGACCTGGCCTGAAACCCAGGCGCGTGTCCTGACTGGGAATTGAACCGGCAACCCTTTGGTTCACAGGCCGGCATTCAGCCCACTGCGCCACACCAGCCAGGGCACAAACCACTTTTGACACATTCGATCAGTCACTGCACCTTCTCCATACACTGCACAAATCTGTTTTTGCATTTTATTGCACATTTACCTTTCTTGAAATAATAAAGCATAATACACCAAAAAAAGTTGTGTATTTTCTTCCATCTTCTATATTAAAATGGCTGCGTGGAACAAAATTGTTTCAACTGAAGTTGAAGACAACTAAACACTACTAAAGCCTTCTTATGGAAAAAATGTAATGGACTCTATGGCCAACCCAGTATATAGGTACAAGATACATAGAGGTTCAGAGGTGGTTATTGTCTTACAAAGATAGGGTCGTGGTGCGCCCTCGACTTCATGCGAGAGTGTGCTGTTTATTCTGGCGTTCCCTTGGTGAATGGACGTTCACTTTGTTTCCAGCTCTTGCCCACTCCACGTAGTGCTGCAGTAGTATTCTTGTATGTATCCATTTGTATTTGCACTTCTATTTCTGTTGGGTTGGTTCCCAGAAGCAGAAGTACAATTTGAATATATATGTTTCTCCTTTTAAGGATTTGCCAGATTGCCTTTCAAAGATTTGTCCTTAACAATGTATCATCACAGGCTCATCAGCAGCCTTTTCCTCACATCCTCATGAATCTGGTAAATGTGAAGTGGTATTTCACTTTTATTAATTTATTTCTCCTTTTCTATTAGTAAATTTGAGTACATATGTCTTCATGTTTTGGGTCCAGTAAATAAATTGCCTATTGCTCATTTTTTCCTATTGATTACCAGCCTACAAGAAGTTTTTTATATTGTAGAAATTAATACTCATGTAATAGTCTAGATTTTCTTGCTATATTTTATTTTCTTTTACATTTTTCTTGATTTTAGAGAGCATGCAGAACTTTCCCTCCCCCTAATTACAAAGGTAATATATGCTTATTGAGGGGGAAAATATAACCAATACAGGAATAATTAATGTTGAAAGTAAAAATTCTCCATAATCCAAACCTTAGAGAAAATCACAGAGTTAGTTGTAAGTACATCCATATTTTTTCTTTCAAATAATAACATATCTTTTTCTTTTGTACCCAATTGTAAATGTGAAATTATGCACTTTTTAAGTAAAAGAAATGTGGGATTTTTTGCCTTTTCAATTCCTCAGTTCCTCAGTTCATAATGAACTGAACCAACCAAGCAGTTACCCGTAATCACCCCTGGAGGGCAAACCGTGGGGCACTGTACTTTCTGCGTTACAAGGTTGCGTTTGACTCTTTCACATTGAGCATGGATTCCTTTGTAATGAGAAACGTAAAAGAAAAAAGGTAATCAGACGCAAGGAAGGGTTTCCCCTGTGATTTCTGAAACAACATTTCATAGAGTTCCAGTAAATGATTAGCCGCTTTGTGCCATTTTAAAGTGTTAGTAGCACGCGTGCTCTTTGAGTTGTGCATCCTTCCACGAGTGTGCGGTTCATCTTTCTTCACCGAAATTATGCTTCTCAGCAGTCAGAAAATGAGTAGTGACGATTTCAACTCCAAAACAAGCCAGACACATAACTCACTAATAAATCTCTTCTTCAGATGCTTACATGAAGGTATTGTTTCAAATAGTATATAATTAGAGAAGTTACATTTTTTATTCTCTGTTCTATGGTTATATCTTTGGACTCTTAATATATCTTAAATTAGAGCTGTATTTTATATTTCCTTTCTCTAGGGATATTTGAAACCATTTTCAAAGATGAGTTAGTGTTTACTAAGACTTTTTAAAATTCAAAAATCACTTTTCTTTGTCCTTTTTCTAAGGTAAGCGAATTTTGACCAGTTTACTGGTGCACACCCTCTGCTCCCCTGCCACTGAGGGTAGTCCTTCTTGGCCTTTTCCCCCACTAAAGAAGGCATGACGTTTCTTACTCATACCCAGAATAGCCACGCACCTGTTCCTCACCGTCGATTGTGCCTCTTAGGCTGCCGTTCACCACCCTACAGTGTTATTAGTCATGTCCTAGGACAGCCAGTTCCAGGTGGTAGAGACGTAACCCTCTGGAAAACGGGCTGTGCTTTGTTCTGACCTTTAGTTGTGTTAAGTAACACAGCAAAAAGCTCCTTATATAAAACTCAAGTCTAACTGATAGTGGTAATAGATAAGGATTTAAAACAACTATTTGCACTTTCTATTCTTAAGAAATGTTAACTCCATTGCTTCTGCAGTTGGCCTAACAACTTTTGTTCTTGTGTTTGAAGAAACCTCACTGTGTAGGTCCCGCTGTTGAAACAAGAGACATGCTTCTCTGCAGTGGCAAACTGAGGCTCAGTACCATTCAGCAGACTTTTGGCCTCTCTCTAATTGAAATGCTGCATGGTAGGTAAAATTGAGAAATTAACCCTACCCAACAACTCCTCCTTCCACTGTGTATTTTGTACAATAACTTTCACTGACGATGAAAGAAAATGACGGGTACTGCCCTGGCTGGTGTGGCTCAGTGGGTTCGGTGCTGGCCTGCGAACCGAAAGGTTGCTGGTTACATGTGCGTGTGCCTGGGTTGCCAGCCAGCCAGGTCATGCGAAAGGCAACCAATTGATGGTTCTCTGTCACATGGATGTTTCTCATTCTCTTTCTCCCTCCCTTACCCTCTCTCTAAAAATAAAAAATAAAATCTTTTAAAAAAGCAAAAGAGCCTTGGCTGGCCTGGCTCAGTGGATTGAGTGCCAGACTGGGAATCAAAGGGTTGCAGGTTCATTCCCAGTCTGGGCACGTGCCTGCGTTTCAGGCCAGGTCCCCAGTAGGGGGCGTGGGAGAGGCGGCTGATCCCTATTTCTGTTGTTTCTCTCCCTCTCTCCCCTTCCCCTCTCTCTAAAAATAAATAAATGAAATCTAAAAAATAAAAAAAGTTAAGACACAGCACACCTGAGCCCTGGCCAGGTGGTTCTCTGGGTGGAAGCGTTACCCTGCACACCAGAAATGCTGCAGGATCTATGCCCCATCAGGGCACGTACCTGGGTTGCTGATTCAGTCCCCGGTCAGGGAGTGTCCAGGAGGCAACCGGTCGATATTTTCCTCTCTCACGTTGATGTTTCGCTCGTGCAGGCACTTTTCTCCCCCCTTCCTTCCTCCCTCCCACTTCTCTCTAAAAAAATCAATAAACATATCCTCAGGTGAAGATTTAAAAAAAAGGTTAAGACACGATAGACTGGAAAGAACCAGAGAAGGCCCAGGCATGTGTGATGCCAGTGGCCCTCGGTCACCCTGGAAGAAGCCATTCGGATCGTTTATCTGGGCCGTTCTAGTCTAGCCCCAGCCCCTCAGCCTCCTTGGGTGTGTAGAGGTCGGAATGGGTCTGAAGAATAAAGGAGGTTCTTCCGTAGGAGTGGCTGTTCCCAGCTTCACGTATTTTCTGGAGAAACTGGTCGAGGACTTGTAGGGAAGGTGGGGGCACTCGCACCCGACCCCTGCTGCGTGTGCGGACCGGTGCTCGCCCAGAGGCGCAGCGCTGAGTGATAACTGCTGAGCCCCAGTGCAAATGCGTGCTCCTGGACTGCGGGCATCAACCCTTCCTGCCGCACCACCAGCCCTCTGTCACACTCGTCCCTCCATCCCCCATTCCCTGCTAAGTCGTGTGATGATCGGGTCTCGTGTTAGCAGCTGCTCAGTTCTTCCCCTCACGAGGTGGCACTTGCTTTTCCTTAGCGAGGGGATGAAGCACCCTAAACTGCCTGTGTGGTTATTTTGCTCGGCAGGCTCCCGCTGGATCCTTCTCTGTGCCGACAGCGAAGGCTTCGTCCCGCTGACCTTCACAGCCGCACAGGAGGTCATCATACGCGACGGCAGCTCCAGGTCAAACATCTTCAGAGACTCCCTGTCTCAGAGTCCTGATTCTGGCCCTTGTCTTGACGTCTGTAGGGATCTCCGAGCCCAAAGTTTGGATTCCACCGGCTATTCTGACCGTTTGGGCAGTACGGCCTGACACTCGTTTATTATAGAGTATTCGCTGCGCAGCTTCTCGGATGAGACCTTTAGAGACCCGTGTCCACTGTGGACTCTCCCCGGCCGGGATTCGCGCCCTGCTCTGAGATGAAGCACTCGCCCTGGTGGGCTGGCCCCCCCAGCCCCCAGGCTCCCTGTGGCAGGGCAGATGGCTCACAAGTGCTTGTTTACGTTTCACTATTCACGTATTCACGACTGGGTTTGTCTGAAGGCACAGTTCCCAGAACAAGACAGTACAACTACGACGGTGCCATACGGGTTGTGTTTTATGGTTCCTTGGAGGCTTTCTGTCTTGCCCAGAGCTGGGTTCAAGCTGTCTCAGAAGCACTTAAAAGGCGCCGCAGCACTGTTGCAGATCTTCCTCCTGGCTCCTGGGTGAGGGTGAGGGTGAGGGTGCTGGAGCGCAGAGCCCCCAGCGTGTCCGCCTCACCCCGGACCAGCAGGAGTCACCAGGGCTCCCTGGGGCAGGAGCTAGTTGTGATGCTGGCTGGACCTCCCACTATTTAAACGGAGTAGCCTTCTTGCTTCTTTAGAAAATTCTGGCTGACTGAGGTCCAGATACTCCTAAAAACTGGCCCTGGGCAAATTTCCAGTGACCCATCAAGCCCCACTCGAGCGCGTGCTGATGTTGCTAGTGCAGTGCCAAGCACGGGGGAGGTCGGAGGCGTGATTTTGTGTTCTTGCCGCTTCTGATTTTCTCCATGAGGGTTTTTTTTTTTCCAGTTTTGGGATTATAAAAGTATCCTATATTCCCCTCGTAATCAATTCTTAAATTGTCACTTTAATTTTGGTATTTTTCTTTCATTCAAGTCTTAGCATAGAGTCTGTGAGAGAAAGTAGTTCAGACAGTTGGAAATTTCACTGAATCTGAGGTAGGTCTAGACGGTGCTAGTTATTATTACGGCCGAAGGGCCAGCTTAGGATAGTGGAGAGAGTCCTGACCTTGACCTCAGACAGACAGGGCTGCTCACCGCCTCCAGGCATGGCTACAGGTGTGGTTTACTGCAGCCCAGCAAACTGGCTGGTGTGTGGCCAGAGCTCGTTGGCAGATCAGTTGTTTTGGCCACATTGCTACATTAGCACACAGGCATTTTTTCCATTTCCTTTAAAATTATCTGGAAAGAAATATTTTGTGCCTTTGGGGACCCCTGTCTGTCTGTTGCAGTTGATGAAGATGGAGCTGGGCTAGGACAGAAACAACGGCCCATTTTGTGGTTCAAGTGCATTAGAGAGCTGCTGGGATAATGGAAGTGGAGGCCACTTGTCTGGGATCGGTTGCCCGAGAGCGGTGGCCGAGACCAGTCTGAGGCCTGGCTCCCTTTTCCCGGCGGGATGAAAGCGCACTTCTCTGAAGCCTAAAGCGGGGGCTGGGGACCCTGAAGTAACGAGGTCAAGGCGGGTGCCTCAAGGTGTAGTAGTCAGCGTTTCACTGGTCAGAGTCCTGTGAATGTATTCAATAAAATCCCTCATGGCTGATGCAGCTGTTGTGAATGTTATTAAACATCTTATTGTTATTCTATCACAGTTGTCCCCGTTTCCTCCCCTTTGTCCTCCGCCAGCCCACCCTGCTGTGTTTGGTGGTATCTCCTGTGTGATCATTGCTGGTCTACAGAAACGCCCTTGGTTTGGTGTGTGTGTGTGTGTGTGGTCTCTGTATCTCTTCTCCCGGTGGACCTGTCACCGGAAAGGTTAGCCTGGAGTGGGTCTGCCTTGGGCGGCTGGTCGGGTGTGGGTGCTTGACTTCATGCAGGACTCCGGGGATTTGGGGAGGATGTTTGCTAAAGCTGGGACGGTGAACAAAGGGAGGGCCAAGGGTGGAAGCCGCCACAGGAGAGAGCCTGGCAGTGCTCTGCTTTGGCTCTAGAAACGTTGTAGGGAGGACGTGGGCCGTGCTGGGCTGCCGGGACTCACTGAGGAGTAGAAGTCACAGTGACTCCTTAGCTGCCGCTGTCCATTGTTCCCTTGGGTGCAGGTCTCACTGGGACCCTAGAGCTTAGGACAGAAGAAGCAAGTACACACCCGAGGAAAGGGCCTGCGGGCGTGCTCAAAGAAGAGCGCACCCACGTTTGTTAAATCAGCAGTCTGCTGGGTACTTAAGGGGAGCCATCGTGGAGCTCCCAGGTTTTCTCTCTGTGCAGCTCACTCTGCAGTATCCTGTCCCGCAAACTGAAGTGTTTTGGTCTCCAAACTCAACTCAGGGAGCCCTCCGTGCCCCAAATAGTCTCTCCCCTGTCACCCGGGAACTCGCAAGGCAGTAGCTAGGGCAGTCATGAGATTCGCCTCATTCGTGTCCCCTCTGTCCAATGACTGCTTCGTTGCCTGATGCCCAGGGTCTTGACAATGGTTTCTTCATGTATTTTGTCCAGTTTTTCTTACTACAGTCAAGAGGCTAGGTCTGGTCTTTGCCACTTCGGCATGTCCAAAAGCAGAAGTCTCTCCACATCTTGTTTATTTATGTCTAGATGCTTTGTATTTTTTGTTGCTACTGTTAATGATATGTTTTAAAAATTATATTTTATAACCATTGCTGGCATATTAAAATGCAGTTCATTCTTGTTCATTTTATATCAACTACCTTGCTATGCTCTTATTAATTCTAATGATTTATCTGGAGATTCTTTTGGAATGTCTGTAGGCAGTCATCACTTACAAATAATGACAACTTTGTTTTTTTTTCTTTCTTACACTATTGTCTTGCTATACTGGCTAGATCCCCTGACAAAGTATTGAGAAGAAGCAGTGATAGTGGGTATCCTTCCTACATTCCTGACTTTAAAGGGGCTGGTTCACTGTTAAGAAAGATGCTTGCTAGTAGATTTTTAGTAGACATCCTTTCTCAGGTTTAAAATTTTTCTATTCTATAAGTACCTTTATTATTCAATGGATATGAGACTTTCATCAAATTATTCTTTCTGTATGAAGATTATACTTTTTTCCTTCTTTAATCTGTGGTAAATCTCGATAGATTTTTCTAATGGTAAACCTTGCATTCTTGGAATAAACCTACTGTGTTCATGGTGTATTTATTTTTTAGACATTGTTAGACTCAGTTCACTGATGTTTTGTTTAGGATTCTTGCCTTTATGTTCATGAGTGAGATCAGCCTGTGAATTTCCTTTCTTCTTTGCCGTACTTGTCTGGTTTTGGTATCAAGCTTATTCTGGCCTGATATAAGGAGTTGCAAAGTGTGTCTTTTTCTCTTTTTTTTTTTTTTTTGAGGTGACTTTTTTTATTCCCTGGAAGAGTTTGCATAAGATAGGAATGATCCTTGTTTGAAAGTTTGATAGAACTTGGTAAAAACCCCTTGGATCTGGTGTTTTCTTTGTAGGAATTTTAAAACATATTTATAATATTTGTGGGACCATGAAGGATTTCTGTGTATTTACACTCACACACATCTACACTCCATTCTGTTATGCTTGTTTTGAAAAAACAGATTTGTTCCAATACAATCACTATATGAGGGGACAGTCAGAGCCTAACATGAATTTCCTGTTGCTTGTGCCCCTGTTTCGTCCTTAAGTGACACTCGGCAGACACAGTAGGCAGCGCGCAGCGAGCTGAGGCCGTAGTCACACACAGACACGCGTGCACGTCCCAGCCGCGCAGCCAACAGCGCGGTCCGGTCACAGGGTGTGTTTGAGCCACACCCATTCATATCTGCTCTAAACTTGCTGTCCAGTGTCAGCTGACTTCTGCCCTTGGATAATAACCTGCAAGCTGCAGCCCTTTCTTTCTGTTGCTTAATCCACAGTCAGTGTGTATGGGGATGGGCGGTGGAGGGAACAGAGAGAGAGAAAACTAAGACCACGGTTTTGGTTTTGGTGACTGGATCGATGCTGACGCAATTGACCAGAAGTGCAGGAGGCAGACCAAGGGTGGGGATGTGCTGATGAGTTCGCTGTGGACGTAGGATGCCGCCCGAATGACACACAGATGGGCACCCGGTCTCGCCTCAGTGGGTCTGAAGGTCAACAGATTGCTCCAGGCTAGAAACTGAGAGGCGTATAGGTGGTGATGGTGAATGAGACCCCAGGGCCCTGGGGAGCCTGAGCCCGCTGCAGAGCAACAGAGGAAAAGACAGGAAGGGCCTGGTCAGGTGGTGCAGGAGAGCCTGGAGCGTCAGGGCCTGCAGGCCAAGAGAGGAGCTTTGGAAAGGAGTGGTCACCGTTCACGAGTACCAGTCAGGGAGGGTTTTCTTGGTCACATATTATCTCACTTAATACTCAAAGCCATCCCGAGGTGTAGGCATTTGTTCAAAAAAGAAATGGAGGCTCAGATTTATTGACTCAGTTGACCAATCACACGTGTAAAAGACGAAAGCAACATACAAACTCCCATCTCCCTGTCTCTGATGCTGCAGTTCCCCTGCCGGGCCGCGCCGTCCCCTGGGTGGGGAGGCAGAGACCGAACGATGGGTGAGGAGAGAATGGCAGGGGAGGATGGGATGGCAGGTGAGGGGGAGGGGACCACACTATGGTGGCTGGAGGGTAGGGGGAGAGTAGTGCAGATTATTTGGAGGGGAGAAAGCTAAGGGAGTAGGGAAGGCTGTTTTGTCTGAGATTGAGGACAATACAAACACTTGTTCATTCAGCAAATGTTAGTTCATATTGAACATTTACTTCTGGACACTGAGGACATAGCAGTAAAAACCAAAGTCCCTGCCCTCATAAAGTTTGCATTTTAATGGATATGTCAAGCAATAAACAAGTCACTGATAAACATACTTGCACGTGGAGGGAGGTCCTACTGAGTACAAACAAAGCGGGCAGAGCTTAGTGCTGGGGGAGGAGGGAGGGCTTGGCTGTGAGCCAACAGGAAAGCAGGGAAGGCTTCTCTGAGGAGGTGATGGTTTAGCAGCCATGCAATTTTGTGAGGCCTTGAGGCCTGGTAGGGGAATTCCATGGCTGGGACCTCAGTCGGAGGCGGGGATGCTGGCAGTTGAGTGTCTTGAGGAAGTGGAACGCATGCTCTCCTGCATGGAGGTGGAGAAGGAAAGGTGGTGGAGAGGAAAGGGGCCAGGGGGGATCCTACCCTTGGCCAGCGATAGGCTTTGGGTTAGGCCTTGGTGACAAGGAGAGATCCCTTCCTATGAAAACGAGGGACAGGCTCTGAGGGTGGGTGTCAGCAGAGGGGCGTGGACATGGGCAAGGGAACCGAAGGTCCCAGAGTAGAGCGAGGGGCGTTACTGAGGAATCGGAGCAGAGCCAGGCAGGGGTGCTGGCGATCGGTTGCATGACACGTGCTTTAAGCACCAGCTCCCTCCACAAGCTTTGGAGTCAGGCTGACTGAGGTTCCAGACCATTTCTGCCACCAACTGACCTTAGGCAAGTTGCTTAAACTCTCTAAGCCTGTTTCCTCGCCTGAAAATGAAATGATAGTGCCCACTTCGTGGAGTGGCTGTCGGGGAGAAATGGTGTTACCAGGTGGCGCCTGGCCCTGAGCGGGTCTGCCCGGGCCAGCTGCAGGGTGTGGGTTCTTTGTGTGGGAAAGATGTCACAACACGAGTCCAGGTGACTCCGAGGATCTGTTTATTAAAGCTGGGGACAGTGAAACAAGGAAGGGCTCAGCATAGAGGAAGCAACAGGAGAGCCTGGGCTGGGCTGCCTCAGCTCACTTGGAAGTCAGAGGAGAGGGGGCCTTGGGGACAGGGTCAGGGGATTGGCCTGGGACAAGCTGTCAGCTGCCTATTGCCTTAGAGTTTAGGAGACGCATGCCTGAGGGGAAAAAAGTAGGGAGAGACAGGAGTGGCTGCGCCCCAGAGGGAGAGCTTGTGTGCTGGGTCCTTTGTCTTGAGGCTTCTCTCTCTCTCTCCCTCCCTCCCTCTCTCCCTCTCTCTCTCATCTCTCTCTCTCTCATCTCTCATCTCTCATATCTCTCATCTCTCTCTCATCTCATATCTCTCACCTCTCTCTCGCAGGCGGGAACCTCGGGAGAAGTCTCAAGGAGGGTTTCAGTAGAATATCCGTCAGTTCTGCAGGTGCACCCTTTCAGGGGCGTGGTCTCCTCTGACTGGTCAGAGGCAGGGCAGTTGGTTCTGGCATCACCCACTCGGTTTTGCTGCTTCTCTAGGCCTGGAGCTGAAACACAACTGAGGCCTAGATATTGTCTCCAGGGAGAAGAGCCTAGGGGAGGAGAGGTTACCCTGGGGGCCAGGTCCTTGTTTTCCCAGTTTTGCCACCAACCAGACACTTCCCTCCACCCTGGGGACCATCTGCATCTGGCTGTAAATTGCTCAGCCAGTTTGTTCAGCTCTCTCTGTTTTTCTATTCCACTTGCCAAGGAATTTTCCTAGCTTCTTACTGTCCTGTCTCAGTAGATACCTTTTGGCCAGCCCATGGTGGTCCCCACCCCTGAGATCTACCCCCTGGCCTCAGAGGCCCCTGCTGCTGTCTGTACTGTACAGCTCTGCACCCCTGGGGAATACAGGTGACATAAAGTTTGGCGCGAGCTTCTGATCCTCCCTGCATGGCCCAGGTTTCCAAAGCGCGTGTAACCTGACATGGTAGAGACTTGACCCTGCCTTGTCTCACCAGGTATTGTCCCCACACGGCCAGTGTGATTTACCAGCGTTAGAAACTGCTGTGTGTGTGTACCCGTGCATGGCAGGGGGTGGGCAGAGAGGGACAACGAAGAGAAGCTGAGCCCAGCTCTTTCTCTGGTGCCCTGTGACCTCAAGGATGAGAAACCCATGTCAGTGTCACAAGGGCCCGAGAGGTCAGGCATCGGAAAGGCCAGGTCACGTTCTGCACTCTCACTGGGAGGTCAGTTCCCTCTCGTGCCACAACGTTTGCTCAGGAAACCAGAGGCTTTAAGCTCTGAGGCACATGTCCTTTCTGCTCGTGGGTGTGAGCTCTGGCAGTCTTGGGGGGTGTCTTACACCCAAGGGGCAGCCAGAGGCCCAAAGAGGAAGTGGAAAGGAGCCTAGCCCTGGGTGGGCTCAGGAGAGCGGACCCCGTGGAGGGGACAGGGCTGGGGCTGGGAAGACATTCAGGGCACAAGGCTGCGGCTCCTGCTCTCCCCTTTAGGTGCCCTGACTTCTGGAGGAGGAGTTGCTGGGACATCAGGGTCCCCGCAGGTTCCCAACCCCTCCGTAAGCGCCAGCCCACAAGAGCCACTGTGGCCTGCTAGAGTCTCAGCTTTCTGTCTCCTCCAAAGCAAAGAAGGAACCCTCTCCCACATTTCCTCCCTCCGGTCGGAGGAAATTTGGAGTCGGGCACAGCCAGGTTCAGTGGTGTCAGGCACCCTCTCCTTCCCTCTTTGGGGCGAGAGTTTCCCAGCAGGTAGGATGATCGTGGGCTGGCCTCTGTCACATTTTATAGACTCAATAGAAGATAAATCCTTTGGGTTTTTTTAATGTTTTATTTATTTTGAGAGTGGGGAGTGAGGGAAAGAGGGAGAGAAACATCGATGTGCAAGAGAAACATTGGCTGCCTCCTGCATGCCCCCATGTGGGGACCTGGCCCGCAACCCAGGCATGTGCCCTGACTGGGAATCGAACCGGTGACCTTTTGGTCCACAGGCCAGCGCTCAATCCACTGAGCCACACCAGCCAGGGCTAATTTGTTTTGAAAAGAATTTAAACCTCAGTGGATCTTTCTTCCCTAAAGGTACAGCTTCTAGAAGGCTGTGGTTCCTATACTTCTTATAAAAGTCCAGAAAAATCGTTCCAGAAAAATCGTTCCAAAAAAATAACTATTCATAAAAATGATTGGTCTTTGGTGGCTCGATATGAGTCTGCCCACCTCCAGAGACTGTGTCATCAACCCGTCTGAACACGGAAGGCGCTCAGCCTCCTCCCCCCACTGCTGTCCCCATCTGCACTCCCGGGTCTGCTGGTCTACAGTGTCTGTCTGTGTCTCTCCTGACCGAACATCCCCAGCATGTCCATCTGTCCCCACGCTGCTCATTCATGTGGTGTCTGTCACTCTCTGTCACAGGGCCACTGGAGCATGGGGGGAACAAGAGGTCTTTGTGTCTGTCCTGTCAGGTCAGCAGGTCGCTGCACCAGGTGTCCCCATGGGGAGTCTGCAGGCCAGGCCGGCGGGGGCTTCCTTCCTGCAGGACGAGCTGCTGTTGGGATGCTTTGCAGGTCAGACGTTGCCCTGAGCTGTGTAGTCAGGGGCACAGGTTTGTCTGAAGTGGTCTGTGGTCAACGGGCAAGAAATGACAGGTGGGACCCAGGCCAGTCCCTTCTGGAGAGGTCACTGGAGACCCCATGTCCCAGGGAAAAGGTCCTGTGTAGGCTGCGAAGTAGGGGTTACAAACGGCCGAGAAAAAGGGGCGGCTTGAGCCTGGGGATGCTGGCTCCTGTTGTTCCGGCTCGTGGAAGTCTGGAGCTTCACGCCAGGCTGTAACTGGTCCTCCTGTGGGAAGGGAAGGAAGCCAGAGGATGAGGGAGCAGTGGGGTCTCTGTCCTGCCACAGACCCCTCTGGGAGGGTCAGTGGCTGTTCCCTGCCTTCCTGGCCACTCCTCCCCTCCGTCACCCCTGTGAATACGACCACAAGCCTGTTTCCCAGCGTCCCACCAAGCAGTCCTCCACCCGGGTGTCACTCCCTGAGTGCAATGCATGACATCAGGCTACTTGGCTGGAGTGTGAGACCAGCCACACTGAGCAGTGAGGGACCGGTGATGATGCCACTTTTGCCCCCACTGTGTGGTCCTCTGTATGTACATGTGCTCATGTATGTTAAGTGCATGAGCATCTGCAAAACATGGACACGTGAAAGTCTGCGGGATCGTGTTGATACCGCTGATCTGCTTGCCCTCGGGCTGTGCTGGGCCCTAGGGACATAAAATGAGTAAACACAGCTGCAGCCTTCCGGGTCCCCACCGTGTGCTGGGAAAGCCAGACAGTGAGCAGATCGTCCCTGCAGTGGACACAGTGCTGTGGAAGGAGGAAGGACAAGGCTCAGGGAGCTCTCAGCACAGCCTGTGGGGTGGGGTGCAGCGGGGAGGGGAAGATGATCGATCCCCAGAGTCTGGCCCTCAGGCTGGAGGATGGTGGAGCTGGTTGGGACAAGGAGATGAATTCCATTCGGGGCCCACTAAGACCGACTGCCATGGTCGTGGGGTGCCAGGTTCAAATGTCCAAGTGAGAGCCAGCTGTGTCGATCTGGAACTTGAAGGAAGTGTGGGGGGAAGTGGGGTTGGGAGGGGATGGCTATGGGAGTCACCAAGCCCCAGAGGTTCTCGAGGTCAGACATGCAGATGAGGTGCCTGGGATTACGGAGAGCACAGGGAACAGGGCCCTCCCCACCGCCATCCTGCAGATTATCGAAGGAAGGGGACTGAGCGAGGACGACCAGAGTAGCAGAGGAAAGTCCAGAAGATGGCATCACTGCAGCCAAGGAAAGAGCTTCCAAAGGCAGGACTGTCTGGTGGTGTAAAGACCGCCATGCGACCTCAGGACTGGTTGGCCTCACGTCGGCACACAGGCGTGCGCCTCCCTGGGTGTGGGTAGCCCTGCCGTGTGTCCCCGTGCGCATGGGGTGCCCACCTCCGGAGGCTCAGCCGGCGGGAGGTGTCCTGGCTTGGCACCTTTGGAGTGGGGCTGACCATGAGGATGCAAAGACCGGTGAGGATCATGCAGGTGGGCACGGCACCGATGAGGACCTTGAGGGTCACCACCACCTGCTCTGTCTGCTTGCAGGCTCCGGCCTCATACCCCGCAAACCTGGAGAAACAGCCCATATGCAACCAGCTCACATCCTCCCAAGCCTGGCTCCTGGGAGAGGGGTCCCAGATCCCCCACCTCTGCACCACCCTGAAACTTGAATCCATTCCCTGGCCAGACCAGCCTCAACATCGTGGATAGGACAGCTGAGAGAGTGGGCTGGCCAGGGAGGAGGTGAGAGAACTGAGAATGCGGGGGGCTGAGGCTTCAGATGGGGTGCAGCCCTCAAGAAAGGCCCCTTTCAGTCCCATTCACAGTGAAACCTGGGGCAGGTGATTCCCCCACACTCTCCAAAGAGCAGAGCTTGGTCCCCTGGCTGGCTGGCTGGGGTGGGGGACTCGGCCCTTTTCCCACCCCACTAGTCTTGTGCCTCAGGCACAGCCCCCCTCTGGGACTCACTCCAGACTGAGCGTGGAGATGCCCAGGGCCCCTGCGCCTGACAGCTTAGTGAAGAAGACATAGGAGGAGTAGAAGATGGTCTCCATGCCTGGGCCATGCTGGTGCTGCTGCTGGAAGTCGTCTACCACGTCTGGGAGCATGGACCTGGGGACGGGGGCTGCAGAGTTATCCCACTGAACCCTTGGCAGTCACCAACCTGTGAACTCTCTGGGTACAGAGACCAAGTCAGAGTCGTCCCTGAGGCCCCGTTGCCCAGGACCAGAACTGGCCCACAGGGAGCCAGACAATATGCTCTACGTGTACCTGTTCCACTCCCCACCCCCACCTGCTGGCTGTCCCCCATTCTTGCTGTCTGGTGCTCTTCAGGGAGGGCACCCAGGATGGAGGAGCCGGTGACCTCCATCCCCTGCGAGGGGGTGAGCGGCTCCTGAGCACAGGCTGGTCACCAGGGACCTGGGACAACAGGCTGACATGCAGGAGGGTAGACCCCTGAGGAAGGACGTGAAGCTCCCGCATTTCCTTCCCCTCGCCCAGCCTACCAGGGCAGCAGCAGGGACACAGCGATGCTCACACCAGATACCAAGGCCACAACGTATGCCACAGGTGCTGTGGGCACAATAGCCAACAGGATTGCAAAAGGCACCATCACCTGGGGAGACAGACACACTGGCTGCTCCCTCTACCTGCTCCCCCTCCCCACCTTGCTCTTTCCTGCACGCACTCCCCAGTGTTTATTAATGACCCCGTGCCTGGTCCTGTGCTGGGGACCGAGGACCCAAGTGATTACAGATCTGCCCTGCTGGCCCCCAGGAGGCTCAGGCCCCAAGGTCAACTTTCACCAACCCACCTCCAAGCCTTGCTTCCTGCCCCACTCACACAGATCCCGATGGCTGACATCCTCTTCCCAAATCGCTGTAGAACCCACTCCCACAGTGGGGTGCTCAGTACAGCCGAGACCTGTGAGCAGACGGGACCATCAGAGCCCAGCCGAGCTGCCAGTGCCGCTGCCCAGATTCACAAAGCCCCGGCTGTTAGGTGGGATGTCCCACCTCGACTTTGACCCCTGGTTAGAACCAGAGGCCATGAACTTCATGAACCTGGCCCCAATTCCACCCGCTGCTGGAATGCAGGTGACCTAGGCCACAGCTGAGTCCAGCATGTTGACCACCAGAACTCTGACCACACATGTCATGTCAAGGGCCACACGTCCCCAACTCAGGCTCCTGAGTATCCTTGGCTCTGTCACCCCAGGTCCTCTCACCAGGATGGTGAGCACCAGGCTCTGGATGTGGTCATGTAGCCGGGAGGCGTGTGTGCAGAACAGGACCAGGTAGCTCTGCTCCACCTAAGGAGGTTGACAGGAAGTGGGCGTGTACAGGGACTGGCTGGACCGAGAGCAAGGGCTGGGTCTCGATTCTGGCCCCCCTTTGGGACCTTGGGTTGCTGTCACCATTATGCAGTTCCTGCCCCCTACAAAAGATGCTTATCCCTGACACAGGTGTAAACACTCTTCCTAGTCCACCCTTCCCCTTGCACGACTAAGATTGGGTGGACTTCACCACCCCAGACTCTTTTTTCCTGGTGCCTGGACCCTGACCGTCCTCAATCCCACAAGCTCGATCTAGATCTCTCTCCTCCCAGTACCAGGCCCTCTGAGCCACACGCCAGCCACTGGTTAAAACTCAAGCCTCGTCCCCACCAGGGGATGAGAGGCTGAACCTGAACCTATGCAGGTTCAGCATGGATGGAGGCAAGCCAGTGGGGACTGGCCTGGCCACAGGTACCTGAACAGCTGCTGAGATGAACAGGAAGGAGATCACCAGCTTCAGGTAGGGCGGGTGCCGGACAGTGAGGCCCAGCCCAGCCAGGAAGCTCACCTCCTGGCTGGAGGCTGCGGCAGAGGGGTCTGCAACACAGGAAGGCGACATCGGCTTGGCAGAGTTCCAAACCAAAACCCATTCCCAAGAGGAGCCCTGCCCCCAGCTTTTCTGCTTCCCGAATTCTGCCTGCACCTCTGTACCTGGTCGCTCCTTCACCCCCAAGTGGAGGAAACCAATGCACACAGGATAAGTCACAGCAACCGCAGCGGCTGCAACGGAGTAGAGACAAGCCTGTGGAACAGGACAGAACTCGGGTGGGGGTGATGTCTCCAGCCCACGGGGGTGTGATCCCCCAGGGAGCAGACAGACCCTTAGCCCAGAATGCTGGGTACTCCTCCCAATCAGCCCAGCAGAAGGAGGGCCAAGCGCCCATGATGGTCCTTCTGTGCCTCCTGCATGCATCCATGCCACCACAGGTCTGAGGGTCTGAGTTCTCTCTCTCTGCCCTCCAGCCTCCCCGTCTCATTTAATAAAACATTCAGCCCTGGCTGGTGTGGCTCAGTGGATTGAGTGCCAGCCTGTGAACCAAAGGGTTGCCTGTTCGATTCCCAGTCCAGCACATGCCTGGGTTGCAGGCCAGGTCCCCAGTAGGGGGCGTGTGAGAGGCAACCACACATTGATGTTTCCCTCTCTCTCTTTCTCCCTCCCCTTCTCATTAAAAATAAATAAATAAAATCTTTTAAAGAAAGAAGTTCATTGTTGCTGATTTCTATATGCTGGACCCTGAGGTTAAGAAGACAGATCCAGGAACAGAAAGTTACTGTGTGTCCACGATGGCCCAGATAAATGTAAAAAAAAAAGAGAGAGAGAGAGCTACCTATCCTATAAAGACATGCATGGGAGTGACAGTCGCGCATTTCCAGATGGAGGTTGCCTCTGGGGAGGGAGGAAAGAGGGAGATGGGCAGGGCCTCACGGGTGTGGGTCCCGCACAAGTGCACGCGCCCCACATTCAGGGCCTTGCACTTGGTATTAATGCTCTGCTGTCGCTGTCTTGAAATTCTTGGTGATTTTATCTATGAATTTGTGTTTTGTAAGGGAAGTCAATGGAACTTCGAAGAGGCACCTTTGTTGAACCTTTGGGGGTGGGTTCTCGGCTTTCCGCTCCCCACTCTGGGCACCCCAGGCCCTGCCTGGTCTCCTCTGCCCCCATTCAAGGCCACTGCCATGCTCAGTTCCACCCTCACCCAGACAGTGGAGGGAAGGGGCTTGTGCAGGGCGAGGCCAGGCCAGGCAGTGCACGCAAAAGGGTTTCGTCCTGAAACACGGACAGGACTCGGAATAGGATGGAGTAGACAGCTGAGAGAAAGGAAGGAGTAAAGGATGACTCCTAGGGTCCTCGGGGATGGTGACATCATTTGCCTAAGGGGAAAATAGATGACCTTGATGACTGAAATAGATGCATGCCCCAATGGGTGAAGAGGGACCTGCTTTGAAGGGACCCGTGTCACTGTGTTTCCCTTCTCCTTTCACAAGGGGGTGGGGTGGGGCGTGATTAGGGCCGGATGGGAGGGGTCACAGGAGGGGCTTTATCCAGAGCTCTGCACCGACATCAAAACCTCCTGCCACCTTTCCCCACCCCTACTCTGGGGTCTGCCTCCTTCCCTCCAGATGGCCTACTGGGGTGCTATGTGTTTATGTTTAGAAGGCACCCAGGTGGAGGAGAAGCAGGTCTGACGGGAGAGTGGGATGCGTCCGCGTGGGCACTCACTGCGCCAGGGGAGATGGCGACCGGCCCCGGGAGCTCGAGGTCCATGTCCTCGCACCTGTGGGGACTGTGGGCGCCGGACACGATGAGTCCGTGGACTGCGGCTCCCATCAGCGTCCCCGCCATCTCCATGGTTATCCCTGGGACACAGTGAGCGCTAAGGTGACCAAGCTCACGCCCCGCCCCCCGCCCCTGGCCGCACCACCCCCCACTCCCACCCCACGAAGGCAGGCACTCACGGTATGCGGTGGCCGAGTCCCGCTCCCTGGGGCTGGGGGTCAGGATCATGGTGAGTGCTGTGTAGGGCACCTGTAAGAACTGAGGGGTGGAGTTTAGATGGCCGCCCTCAGCCCACACCACCAAAGTGGACGACCTGTCCCAGCCCACCCCATGCCAGGCTGGCAGTCCCCACAGATGCCCTCAAGCCAGGAGTCAAGGGTTGAGGGGCAGGAGGTGGGAGGAACTAAAGGTAAGGGCCAGGCACTGGTGAGCAGGCACCGGCGATGGGACCCTCCTGAACACCCATCCCTGACACACACACTTCAGAGTGGCCACTGGCCAGTGATTGGGTTCCAGGGTCCAGGCCCAGGAAGGGGGGCCACCTGCTTACCGTGGCCAGGGCCTGGAATAGGCAGTAGAAGGTCATGTACCAAAGGCCTCGAAGGTTGGTGAAGGGGGGCAGGAACCAGGAGAAGAAGTAAGCCACGGTAATGAAGGGCGTGCAGCCCAGCACCCTGTGGGGACACAGTGGAGATAGAATGGCTACTGCCCCAGGAGTGGGGACTTGAAAGGGCAGGCCTGGGGCAACCTCACCCCTCTGCCCCTGGACTAGCCCTGGACTGAGACTCTGGGTGGGAGGCACGGACGTGAAGGGCTAATGGGACATGGAGGGCTAATGGGACATGGAGGAAGCCGGGAGTCAGGGCTGGGACTCTGGTTAGGACCCTTGAGTGCTTGGTGGTACCATTCCATGCATCAAGGATCCTGGAGCACAGGAGTTGTGCCTACTCTGCGAGAACTTCCAGAGCCTGCAGCCCACCCGGGCCACACTTAGACCTCTGGGCCAGGCCCGGGAGTCTTGGAGGCTTTGTCCAGCCCTGAGCCAGATGGCGAGGGAAAGTCTCCAAGAATGTCTCTGAACTGCATGACTCGGTCTGTCCCAGTCTGGTGCTGTCACCTACTGTCAGTCCCATCACCTGCTATCTTGTCTTGTCCTCTAATCATCCATAGGGTTTTCTACTAAGAAGCAGGGCTGTGACAGACACAGTGCCCTCAGGCTGTGGGCGGGTGCCAGACCTGAAGGACCAGGGGGCTGCTCACCAGGGCATGAGTCGTCCAGACCCTGTCCTCCTGCTTCTGTTGATGAGGAACCCAGCCAAGGGGTCAGCAGCTGCCCCAGACACCTTCCCTCCAAACAGCACAAGTGACACCTGGGCGGCAGGGACCTGAGACGGACAGGGGAGGAGAGAGCCAAGGACTGGCAGAGTGGGAGAGGCCGTCCAGGCCTGCCCATGCGCCAGGCCGGTGAGCTGGCAACCTGGCTGGGGCCAGAGGCACAGTGACGTCTCTCCGGCCTCCTGGCCAGGATGCTACCCTCGAAGGCTCCCAGGGCACATCTGCACTGGTGAAGAGAGGGGCGAGGGAGGGAGCTGACGGCCACATGTCGGCACGCTGCCATTGTTAGTCATGCCCAATCCCTCTGGGGAAGACACGAGGGACCCTCACCTGAGGTGGCCCAGTGCAAGAAGGGTGCACCCAGGGTGACAGTCTAGACTTTTTGTCTCATAATGAAAATGTTTTATTGATTTTCTGGTTACATAAATGATACACTCACTATAAAAACATTCAAGCAGTACAGAAAAATGCTGAGCAAAGCTCATCTGAAATCCCACCATCCTGAGACAACTTCCAGATGCATTTTGATGATCATCCTTTCATGCATTTATGTACATTTGCAACTTCTAATCTTATATAAATGCAACCATATCAGTGTCATATAAAAAAGTCATTAATACCTCATTAAAAATTCCTTTTTAGCTTACTCTCTATCCTCCACCATTGATTGCCTCGTATAGCCAACATTAACAGCCTGGAGTGATTTTCTGTACACTTTCTCCATGCTCATTTTTAATCATGTACTGACTCATATGCACACACTACACTCATGTACACACATGTATGGGGCATGTCTGTTTTACTAACATGGGATCATTTTACATACTCTCCTCTAAAACTAACTCTTCTCACTTGGCAGTGCATCATGGAAATCCCTCCAAATCAACTGCTATAGATCTACCACATTCTTTAAATGGCTACATAATTGTCCATTCTATGGAGATAGTACAAGCTATGTATTGTTGGGGTTCACATTGTCTCCCATTTTCCACTACAAACAGGCTGCAATGAACACCCTTGAGGAGGTTGCCCTCCACAGCTTAGGTTGAAAGTGCTATCTGGGAAGGGTGGTGGGGGTGGAAGGACCAGAGGCCACGGAAGATGGGAATAGGGGGTCCTGGGCTGATGCCCGCACTTACCTGTGCCACATCTAGCAGGAAGAGCTGCAGGTAAAAGGCTGTGGCACTGGAGGCCACCTGGTTGGGGACCCCGCCAATGCCATAGCACACCTTCGTACAGAATGAGAGACGACCAGCTCTGCTATCCTGGGGGAGACAGAGGAGCTAAGCCCCGCCCTCACAGACACACAGCAGCTCCCACACGCCCCTGGCTTCCAGAAGCATCCTGAGTCCCCAGGTCTCCAGGGCTTTTCCTGCAACCTCTCAGTCCTAGTTTGCCCCCAAATCATCTTAAAGGGAAGTGAGACAGAAAAAAGAAAAAAAGAAATCCTGAAACATGACCTCTAAACTTTTCCAGGGGGAAGTTCTTCCCTATATTTCCCCCTCGGTGCTTCCTGCTTTAGGGTTTTCTGAGTCAGCAAGCCTGAGTGAACGAGGGGTCAGGGGGCCCCCAACTTCGCCACCAGGTCCCTGCGTGACCTTGAACAAAACCACTTTCTCTCTCTTAGTCTTCGAATGGAAAAGTCCTGCCAACTTCACAGGGTTCGTTTTTCTTTTTTTTTTTTAAGATGTTTTGTTTTTAGAGAGAGAGAAAGGTGCATTGATGGGTCGCCTCTGGTAAGCGCCCCGCGGGGAATGGAACAGAGGACCGTGTGCTTCGTGGGCTGACGCCCGGGCAACTGAGCCCACCGGCCAGGGCTGCACAGGGCTGCTTCCACAGGCAGGGGCGGAGCTGGTTCTGGGAGCAGATTGTTACATGTTCAGGCCTTTTGCAGCCAGGCGTTGAACGACTAGCAGCCTGAAACCAGCCGCGGTGAGAGTATTTACACCCCTGAAATCAGCAAACATTACAAATCAGAGCCCCTGCCCCCCAGACTGTTTACCAGCCTACTGCTGAAACGAAATGTTTATGATCCCAAATGTGTGTGTGTGTGCATGTATCACACGTCCTAAGCTACTCAGTGGACCCCAGACTCAAATACACGACTGCCTCCGCACACCCCTATGGGGTTGACTAACGTGTTTCATCTCTGCACAGTCGGACACACAGCTTGATTCCCATCCCATTGTTTCAACGGACTCCTCACCCTGTTGTCCCCATTGCATTAAGGGACCCCAATGTCCACTCAGCGGCTCAGGCCACAGACCCGGGAGTCCCCCTCGCTTCCCCTTTCCAGAGCCCCCTGTCTAATCTGTCCGTGAGAGCCTCCTTAGTGGCTCCGCTGCTGCTGCTCTCGGCCCCTACCATCCACTCCCCGTCCAGCAGCCAAAGTGATCTTTTCCTAACAGTTAGGTTGTGTCTCCTCTCTGCCTAAAAACCCTCCCACAGCTTGCCAGCAAACTCGGAGGAAAACTCCAAGTCCTGCCCTGGCTGGTAGCTTGGTTGGTTAGAGCATCGTCCTGGTGCACCAAGGTTGCAGGTTTGATACCCAGTCCAGGCACACATGAGAATCAACCAACAACTGCACAAATGGAACAGCAAATCAGTGGGTTCCTCTCTCCTCACCCCTCGCTTTTCTCTAAAAGTCAAAAACAAACAAACAAAAAACCCTCCAAGTCCTCACCATATAGCCTACAAGAGCCCACCCAGTCTGCCCCCATTCCCACCTCACTTCAGATAGCTCTCCTCCATCACGGGGTCTCCCTTCCTATTCCTCAAAACAGCCAAGCCCACTGGGCCTTTGCCCTTCCTGTTCCTTCTGTCTGAGAGGCTCTTTCTCCAGGTCCTTGCAGAGTTGACTCCTTGTCATTCATGTTTAAGCCTAAGTGTGATCTTCTCAGAGTGGCCTTCCCTGGCCACCCAAGTCTCTCTTTCAGTTGTGCTAACTGACATGCTCTTACTTGTTTCCTGCCTGTCTTCATCGGAAGACACGTCATCTGAGAGCATGACCTATGTATTCGCCGCCATGTGTCCCCAGTGCCTAGAACAATGCTCGATACACAGTAACGCTCAGCATGTATTTGCTGAAAGATAAATGCCATGAAGACACTAAGTAAAGTGCCCTTCCTCTGAAAGATGCTGGGAATTCTTCTTTCTCATCTTTGCTTGGGGACGGGTGGGGGAGTGGTCAGGACTATGGCTTCACCCATTTTGGTATCTTGCAGGACAGCCAGAGGGACTCTTTTGAAGGGAAGGTCTTCCCAGATAAGAGTTTATCTTATCCTTTGCACGCTCTTCCTACACACAGAAGAAAACCACACACAAAGCAGGATGTGGTCTCCTTTTCTGACATTGTATGAACATTATTTCAACTTCCAGAAGACTTTCAACAGAATCCACCAGGATAGCCCTCCTGCCCCGCCCCATAATGGGGTTCTTATTTCCCCCTAAATGTGCTTAGCAAGTTTCTGGCACATAGAAGGCACTTGAATGATAGAGGGGAAAATTCCAGCTGAAACTAGGTCTATGATACATAACGATTTGGAATCTTGACGGTTTTATGTGCTTGAATCAGATGCCCTTCACAGTTGGCTGCACACAAGTTTTAGTGTTGGACACACTCGGATTCAAATTCTGCATCTGCCTTTTCCAGCTGTGTGACCCAGGCCAGGTCACCTGATGTGGCTGCCTCAGTTTCCTCTCCTGTTAAGTGGAGATAATACGACCTCGTAGGGTTGTTAAGAGAATTAAATGCCGGCAATTCGTTGGCCATATTAGTTTCCCCTCTTGCTGTTCATCTCGCCCTGAATTTCTAAATGTCACTGGGAAATGCGAGTCCTCAGAGAGCCTCTGCATCGAAATTTGTTTCTCGGGGGCCACGGTCCTTTGCTCCGAGGTGCCTGAGCAGCAGAGGCCGCAGGAAATTGAGTGGGTGGTGCAGTGAAGCCACGGACGATGAACGCGTCTCCTCGGAGCCGGGCGGGATTTTACATTCAGCAGACACTGACGCCAACACCCCGACCCTTGTGACTCGGGTCCCAGCGCCATCAGCCCTGGGTTCCCACCTGCCCTGCAGCATCACTCTGGGGCCTGGTAGCCAGGAAGGACCTCTCTGGGGACGATCTCCCGAAGGAGAGCCTGGCGCCTGGGCAAGGCCAGGGTTTGAGAAGGTGGGGACTGGGGAAGGAAGGCTGCCTCGGCAGGCACACCGGCGAGATCTCTCCGGGAAGGTGTGGAGGGTGGTGGGCGAGAGCCCTGGGATGGGAATCGGGAGACCAGGGACAGGCCCCCAGCCTGCCTGGCTAGTTGAATGAACCAGCAAGTCACTCCCTCGCCTAGGACTGTTTCACATGCTATTCTCTTCCCGGCTCCCGAGTATCCTCAGCCTCTGGGCTCTCAAGTGGCAAACCCCACTAGGGGCAGTTCAGGTGGAGGACCCTGCAAGGCTGGACAAAGGGCTGCGGTGCGACTCCCTCACGGCCCCTGGGACCCTTCTGCCCCCTGCCCCCTTCCCACCCGTCAGGTTACACCCAGCTCCCCTGTGGCGCCGCGCTTTTTTTGAGCTCACCGAGCCAGGCTCCAGGGTGAGTGCTTCCCGTTGGGGCACTGGCACCTCGTCTGCAGGGGCCTGGGTGCCTCCAGTGGAAGCGGCCATCGCACACAACTGCAGCGCCCGCGCCCCCGGGGCTATCTGCCCGCGGGGAGGGCGGAACCCTCGTGCAGAGGGCGCGGCGAGGGGGTGGGGGTGGGCCGGCTGGGGGAAGGCCAGAAACCGGGAAGCTGTGAAAGTTTCTTTTTCCCCAAAGGGAAAAGTACCTAGAGATCAAA
This sequence comes from Trachops cirrhosus, assembly GCA_028533065.1. Classification (NCBI taxonomy): domain Eukaryota; kingdom Metazoa; phylum Chordata; class Mammalia; order Chiroptera; family Phyllostomidae; genus Trachops; species Trachops cirrhosus. Next base: position 136,717,485 of record CM052543.1, read on the forward strand.
TTCACTGTGGGGAAGTCCCTGGGGGCTATTTTCCTTGGGGTGGTTCACCTGGGAGTGAGAACCAGAGGCAGTGGGAGCTCGACTCTCCCGACAAATCCTCGTGGGTGAAAGTCAGCAAGTGTTTATTTGAAAAAACGAAGCAATAGAATTGACTTGTTTAGATTATGATTATGGCTGAACAGGCTTGTAAACTGCTAAATTTGGTATCTGATGCCCACGATATACACTTTCCAGCCTCATACAAAACAGGGGTGTGGCCCCGTAAAGTTCTGGCCAGTGAATGAAGGCAGCTTGAGGTACGCATTTTTCCAGACAGGTCCTTACAAAGAAAGGGGTTACAATGTACACGCAAGTCAAGTGAAAATGTATCACTGACCTAAGTGTAAGGGCTAAAACTAGAAAACTGTTAGAAGAAACCAGCAGCAAAGCTTCATAAGCATGAGTTGCATAATTCTTTTTCGGATGGGACACCACAAACCCAAACGGACTATCCATCGAAACGAAAAACTTTGGGCTGCAAGCCAACCAAGTGAGTGGAAAGATGACCCACAAAATGGAACATTTGCAAAGCATAAGGACTTATATCGGACTATATAAATAGCTCTTCCAACTGAATAACAAGACAAATAACCCAATTTAGAAATGAGCAAAGGATTTTGATATTTCTCCAAACGTAGACATGAAAAGACGCTCATGTCATTAGGGAAATGTAAAACTTCAGGCTACCACTCCAGGTGGACGGATCTTCTCGAAAAGACAGACAAGTGTTGGGGAGGACAAGGAGACATCCTACGTTGCTGCTGGTGGGAGTGTGAAGCAGGGCAGGCACTTGGGAAAACTGGCAGTTCTTCAAAGATTAAACGTGGAATCAGCCTATGACCCAGCAATACCACTCCTAAGTACATACTCCAGAGAAATGAAAACATGTTCACACAAAAACGTCCATAGCAACATTATTTAGGGCAGCCAAAATGTGGGAACAACGCAGCTGTCTATCAGCTGGTAGATGAGCAAGGGTGGTAGGTATTTCCATACAATGACTATTAAGCAGCAACAAAAAGGACATGGATAAAGCCTGAAAACATTAAGTGAAAGGACACTAGCCCTGGCTGATGTGGCTCAGGTGGTCAGGCATCGTCCCACAAACCGGAAGTTGGAGTGTTTAATTCCCAGTCAAGGGCCAGGGCACGAGCCTGGGTCCTGAGCTCGGAGCCCGGGCGGCGGGGGGAGGGGGTGGTGTCTGGGCTTGTGCAGGAGGCCATGGACCCATGGTGCTCTCCCGCTCTTTCTCCCCCCTCTTCCCTCTCTCTAGAATCAATATAAGAAAACACTTCTTAAAAATAAATGAGTAAAAAGAAAAGACACCAGTCACAGAAGACCACATGTTGTGTGATTCCATTGAGCTGAAATGTCCAGAATAAGTCAGTCCAGGAATAGATTGCAGATTTGCAGTTGCCTGGAACTGAGGGCGGAGAATGACTGCTCGTGGGTGTGGAGCTTCTTGCAGAAGGAATGAAAATGTCCTAAAGTTACACTGAGTGATGGCTGCACAATCCTGTGAATACACTGAAAACTCTGAACGGGTGAGTCGTAAGGTATGGGCATCACAGCCCAGTGAGGCGTCTTTTTTGTTTGTCTGTCTGTAAAGGGCAGGAGTGTGCTTCCTCCTACTGGGTGAAACGCCAACGTGATGGTGAGACCGCGAGCTACACGCGAGACTGGCAGGTCAACAACACAGGGGTCTGGGAGCCTCCAGGGTCCGCTACTTGGTCTACAGCAAGTCATTCCTTCTATTTTCTACACTTCAGTTCTTTTCTAAATTGACAATTAACATTGTATTAGTTTCAGGTGTGCAACCTGATTCAGTATTTGTATATATCATGAAATATCCTTCAATTCTTTAATATACAAAATGAGTACCTTCTGTTCCCTTGATTGCAGCCCTATCAGCGGTGGAAGCATAATGAGTTAATGAATGTGCTAAATATTTAATTTCTTGAAAACTAAACATAAGCTGTTTAGACACATAATATGCTTTTAATTAAAACATTTTATATGCATTTTCAGCAGGTCTGGCAACACTTCATTCCTAGTATTTGCACTTTGTTGCATATTATACGACAATTTTCATTTTGAATTGGGTAAAAAAAAACCCTCCATCTTTTTGTTGCACAAAAATGTAATTAATATAAAAGGCATTTGTCTCTAACAGTTATTCTTGTACTTAATGTAGTGGCATGTACTACTACAATTTTCACTACTAGTTGTACTACTACAAGTAATGCAATTTTCTGTTAAAAACAAGTATGTCAGATTTCAAAAATTAGCAGTATAATAACCAAAAAGCCTGCTTTTTAATTAAAACAAAACTAAAGATTGATATACTTAAAAATATCTGAAAGGGTGCACAGCAAAATGTTATCTGTGGTTATCTTCAGTGGTGGAATAATAAGTGATTTAAAGATCATTTAAGCATATCTGCATTTTATAATTTTCTACAATGCATATGAATTACCTGTGCAAAAATACATTTAAAGCACACAACAGTCAAATATGAGTCTACTGAATAAAAACACTGCTGTTGGAATATTTACTGTGATGAACAGTCTTTTAATTAAATGGTTTGCACTTAGACAAAGAACAAATGAGTAAACCCGACCATAGAGTCTTCACGCTAGTTCAACTCGGGTCACAAAGGATGGTGTAAAAAATAAACACAACCACCGAGTTAGTATTAAAAATATCACATTCTAACGTCTGAGTATTAAGTGAAATAACATTGGTTAAAGTACCTGGCAAACAGAAGGCACCCAATAAATATTTGTGGATTCTCAAACTGAATGAGTTTGCCAAATAAAAATGACAAATGCACCTGTATGTAACTATTTTAGACCAAACAAGTATAAATTATTTCACAGATCCTTTAATAAATAGTATTTCACCCTTAAGACAACAGTTCTTTAACCATTAGTAAAGGATTGCTTTCAAAGTATTTTAAGGCACTAAAATAGATGCGTAAATACCATATTTTCAGCACAATGAAATGTAGTAAAAAGTATTCTGAATGAGAGAAGTATATAAAATAAGATCACTTTTATAACCTGGATAATGCACAGTAATTTAACCAATACATTAGAATCTCAAAATTAGAAATGTATGTTTATGTATTGGCCCTCACAATGATGTTCAAGAAACTGAAAACCGTTTTGAACTACATAGTTCAAATTATATTTCACACCTTCGATGTTTATTTCCATTTTGCCTTCCCTTGATAAATTCAGTTTATGTTTTCTAAAATCAACATGTTTTGAATATTCTATACATTTAATTAACAACTTTACAATGGGCAACTGATTTCAGGTAAAAAGCTTCGTCAGATGATTCTAATTTTAGAAAATCTCTGAGGATATTATCCACATCAATGGACGTTTTTACAGGTAACAAAAACGAAGGTTATTGCTGGTGGCAGGTCTTTCCCTACTGCACTTCTCACTGGGGGGTATTCTCCTTGGACACACGGGAGAACCTCCCATGTGTCTTCTGGTTACATAATCATAAACTGGAAAACCCAGGAAAGATGCCCTTCTACAGGTGCAAGACAAATATTTCCAATGAGAGGCCCCTTGATAGAAATAGATGGAGAATCACATAATGACTATAATTATGCAAGTCAAAATTATAAAACGCTTCATGATAGGCCTAAATGAAACATTTTTCTTACATACTCTTGGAAATATATTAATAATCATCTTAATGTTATTTTATATGAAAGAGAAGTTCATTGATTTTACTGTCCCCTTGTTATTTTTAAAAATGTCATCATTTTTGTTTTATTAGAGATGGCTCTCCCACAACTGTGAATATCACTGATAATATTTATTTTCAATGACACATCTGCTCATTTCTGAGAGTAAATAACAAAAGGAAAAGGTTTTCTTTTATCCTCCTTCTCTTCCTGATAAAAAGACAGGCCTCTGCCATCCGCAAGGCTGGGAACTAGGAAGAAAGCGCCCTCTGCAAACGGACCTCACACAGGAGACGTGTCTTACAAAACAGGTCTAGTGCTGTGTGAGCCCTTCCCTCCTGTCACTCCTGAGCCTGTAATAAAAAGCCCATCTAAATGTTCCAGCCTTGTTTCAGCTGTGCTCTTAGAAGATCAAGTACAGGTTTCGGCCATGATTAGTTCAGAGTTAAAGGGGAACAGTCTAAGGACAAACTGGCGGACGAAGATGAAACCTGGAGGGCGGGCAGCCCCACTTCAGGGGAGGGCCTTCCACGGTCCGTGGTGATGACACGCGGCGTTGTTTTCTTAGGGGGAGGCTCTAGTGCAGGGTTTCCTGGAGGCCCGTTCTTGCACTCCGTACCTAAGAATCAAATGAGATGAAAAATGCGGAGGTCCGGGATTCGTCCCGGATCCGATGAGTCGGAATGTCCGTGGTGAGAAGCAGGAATAGGCATTCTGAAAAGCTTCCCGAGTGATTCTCACACTAGGGCTTGAGAATCACCGCCCTGCAAGGGTGGCTCTTTCAGGGGTCCACAGGGTCAGACTATTTTCACAACCAGACGAAGACATTGTTTGTTTTGCTCCTCTTCTCACGAACGCACTGCGGCGTTTCCTGGAGGCCACACGGTGTGTGATCTCAGAACAGACGGAATGAGGACACAGACACACGAGTCCATCCGTCTTCCTCACATCAGACGGGAAAGACGTTTGCAAAAATGGAATACAATGCCACTTTTCTCGCTAAATCTTTCTAGTTTTGTTTTGGAAAATAGAATTTTTTTTCATAATAATGTTTATATTAACATGTTTATTACTTTTAAAGGAATAAATATTTGATAACAATTTTTAATATATTTATAACCCACATCCACAAAAGGTGCTGAGACCAAAAAGCTCGAGAATTACTCTCCCCGGAAGCGATCGGGCGCCCTCGGACCGCTGCTGCAGACGGGCACGGCGGCTGAGTTCCTCCCTGCACTAAGGGAATTCTTCATTTTCGAAGCGATTCGACACATCGTTTGCAAAAAAGCTTCCTAAACTTAGCTTTTGGGCGAGGGAATTCAATCCAACAGTGAAATGGTGGAAGTCTAACCAGTTTTAAAGTCTAAGAAAAAAGGGTGTTTTCCTTGGTGATATCAAAATGTAATAAATAATCCTTAGATGTATCTATCCACAGGTTGACTCTAACATACAGAATAGAAAAACCATACAGTACATGATGGACTTAAAAATATTAATTAGCAATGTGACAACACCACGCTGGATTTTAACTAAGTAGTCTCAAACGAATGACTTACTCCAAATGTAAGCTAAGAATAAGTCTCTTGTTTTTGAAAGAAAATAAAATAGGGGATAAACTGGGGTTCTTGGAGAGAAAAGAATTTTTAAAAATTACATTTCTCAAAAATGTAGAAAGGTGAGTAGGCAGATCAATACTGACATTTCCCTAAGCTACAGATTTTTATTCTTTCATGG